>JALPQD010000226.1:2863005-3463005 GCA_023101885.1 Typhlomys cinereus
GCAAGATGGAGGAGTTCTAAAGATCTGTTGTATAACATTGTACAATAATTATCGACACTGTATGTTACCTTTAAAATTTTGTCATCAGTGTAGGAAACAAAAACAAAAATGAGTAGATGCATCAATGTCCTACCTATTGCACTGTGCTTTAAAAAGATGTAGAAAATAGACAAAGGATGTCTGCTTTGTCTCATACATATTGTCACCAAATTATAAGTGATTTGGATGGTACTTAATGTAATATTATAGGCATAACAATAAGAATTAACTCAGTTAATGCTCACAACAACTCCATAAAAGGAATGATATTAAAAACATTTATTGGCAGGTACAATGACTTGTGAGGACAGATGTTGTACATAATATGGAGAAGGACCCCAGAAGGTCTCAAGCAAGCAAGAAAGCCCTCACTTGCTGAGTACTATAAACAGATGAGAATGAAGGCATTGAGGGGATGAGAAACTATTTACCAACCAGTGTAGAAGTATTTCAAAGTTTTAACTAGATATATAGCAGAGAAATATCACTCCTTAAAGATGGTAGTAACATTATTTCCATTTCATAGAGAAAGAAATAGGGCCCCAGAAAGTCGAATGAATTGTTCTATATCACACAGACATCATGCACAGGAGGCAATTTTTATAACCAGGATCTCTTTCTCTAGGTACCACTTCCCTAACTTCAATATCTCATATTTACAAAGAAAAAATTATTACCTTTGAAATCAACAAACGTGCTAAGAGTCAAAGAAAAGTGGAGGTGGAGAAATTTTTCCCGAATGAACCAAAGGTGAAAATGTACTGTTTGCACATATTTTCTGAGTAATTGCTCCTATTTTCCATCATGTTGTACCAGAAGACAACAGTTTGGAAACAGGACTGTACAAAGTGTCCAGTAATGTCCCTAGGGATGCAATAGAAGTAGCTCCAATTTTACACTTGGCAAAATCTCTTTTCATTTTGGAAGCAGATTATTTGCCATGATTGGTGACGATTGCTAGTGATAGCAGGGAAGCCCCGGATCGGCCTCCTCAGGAGCTCTCCTGAAGGCTTGGTGCAAGATTCATCATTTTTCCCTCCTTGTCTTTATTTACTAGTCATTTCTAGCCAGTGACAGCCTACCCATTTTACCTCCAACTACCTGGTATGGATCTACCAAGAGAACACAGCTGGGGATTTATGTTCAAGGCTCTTGCAAATAATGTTCACCTAAAATGGATTGGCCTCTCCACTTAGGCAGAAAATGTATCTGTTGCTTTCAATCGCTGGATTAACCCGTCTGTAGAGCTGAACAAGCAATTTGAGTTCCCAGTGCCTCTGATGGTGATAGACCGAAAAAGCTGCTGATACTGCCAAGCTTTGAATTAAGAGAAGCAAAAACTAGTGACATGATTAATAGCTCTGCATTTTTAACAGAATATTTTGATCAAAAGTTTTAAAAAATTAAGATGTATTAGCATTTTTATTTCTCAAACAGTCCAAAATACAAATGTTAGATGAATCATCTAACTGGTGAAACAACCAACTAGCTGAGAAAGCTAATCCCGTAACACCAGCTTTGCTTCAAATGATCTCCAGGTGGCTGCTAGTCATTTGCCACATTTAAAAAAATAGAAATTAAAAAAAAAAAAGTCTGATACTTAGTGGAAAACAGACTCCAACCATTAAAAGCAGGAGAAAGAAAAAAAAAACAGACACACTCAGTGGAGAACAGACAATGTTGTGCTAAAAGGCTATGTTATTTTGCCAAAAAAAAATTCAATCTGTGTGCAAAGTACCTCTTCCCATGTCTTTTGATCTGCTGCAGCTCTTGTCCAAATGGATGGGCTCCCTAAAGGGAAAAACCATTTCAAACATTGAGGCGCTCGAACAAATGTGAAGCACTCAACCTGGGGCTTAAATATCCCAAATGGTCTCTTGCTGGTAACATGAGAACAAAATCAGTGTTTCACTCAGCAAACAGCTTTCCTAGCTTTTATCTTCTGTTTCATTTGTGCATTGATATGAAGATCAGAGTCATCAACTTGAATGTGATTTAGAATCTCCACACAAACAATGAGACATTAAACACACTCTGGTCCTCAAAAATTAGTATTCAGACTCTACCTTTTTTTTTTTTGAGAGTATAATCACAGTCCCATCAGTATTCGAGAGCTTGGTGCACATAGACTGCCTCTGTCAAAATTGTAGAGTTAATGCATTCCAATATAGCTTGCTTGTGCAAATTACTGTCTCAGAAGAAGACTGTAACTTGATATTTTGACATATGCCATTTTATATGAATACAATCTCTTATTTTTTAAGCTTTTTTATTTCATCTTAGTCACTTGACTATTTGGAAAATGAAATTAAGCTTAAAAAAAAGAAGAAACAAGCATAGAGGTGACGATCTACAATTACAAAGAAAGGAAGACAGAAACCAAAGTCAGTGCTATTTCAGGACCAAGCAGGAGCGAGGACTAGCCAAGGCGTAAGGACTTCTTCCAGCTTTACTTTCTGATTTTGCAGAGCGACAGATACTGTTGCTAGAATTTATTCATTTTCTGGGACTTAACAATATGTATTGCTTTCTTTCATCACTTTGGCAATTTTCTTCAAAGAAAATTACGATTTCAAGCTCTTCATAAATCCTCTAACCCCTATGAGCTTTGTTTCCTCACGAGTAACATGGGAATAACAATGCCTGGCAGTGGAGTTGGTGCCAGGGGTTAGAAATAATATATGAAGATCACCTAATAACGCCTGGGACATAATGGAAGCCATCACCATTATGATTACCCCAAAGCTATATCTGGACATGTAAATTGGAATGAAACACTGAGGTAGTTTTCACACTAATTCAAACATAAGAACACATTTTCTTGCAGATTCAAGGTAATTGAGGTAAATGTTAGAACATTTATTTGAATTATCAAGATACATAAATTGTTGCCATTTTCTACTTTACATGTCCAGATATGGCTTTTGTGCGTTGTCCTAGAGTAGTCCACAGACTTTTAAAACTTTGCCTGTTGCCGAAAGTACTCAGCATTAAGCTTAACCAACCTTGCTATGCAGCTACACAAACATTGCAGTACAAGCTGTGTTCATTAGCACAGTTGCTGCTGAGGAAAGCTCATCCAATATATAACTGAATCTATCTCTGGTGTAATTTAAAACAGTTACTTTGAAGTTTGCCTGAATGGAGAGTAACACAATAGGCCATTTTCAGAGAGTATCTTTTTTCTAATTTGTTATAAAATAACCTTTAAGCACATTCTGAGGTAATAACAATAGAATCTTCAAGAAACTAAAGGCAGGAATGTTCTTCGTTGACCTAAAATTTAAAATAAAAACCCTGCATATTTGTCTGAAATAATAATAATTGCTCTGGGAAACAGAAACTAGCAAAATCATTCCTTTTAATAGGAAAAATAGATACAACTCTTGCTGGGTAGCCCAGACTGACCTCAATTTCATAATCTTCTTACCTTAGCCTCAAACACAGTCCTTCCATCCCATCCTCTGGAATGCTGGGATTTCAAACCTACACCATCACTTTCAGCTAAAGTGGAAAGAAAGATTTAAAAGAATATGTCATTGCCTTTTAGATGTGTATATTTTTATTAGGTTTGTAATCATAAAAGGGCATGTACATATGAAAGATCATTAAATAAAAATTGGGTTCTGAAAGTACAAAATCTCCATTTATATGCTAAAACTATTATCACAGCATCAGTATGCTTGAGAATTTGAACTCAATAAGAAGCAGAATATTTGGACTTACAAGACACTAAATAGTTATGGGAGCCCCATATTCTCTCTCTCTCTCTCTCTCTCTCTCTCTCTCTCTCTCTCTCTCTCTCTCTCTCTCTCTCTCTGTCTTCTCTCTCTCTCTCTCTCTCTCTCTCCCTCTCCCTCTCTCCCCTCTCTCTCTCCTGTCTCAATCACTCACTCTCATTCTCTTCCTATTTATTTGAGAGAGAATACATGCCATAATACATGGGTAAAAGACAGAAGACAATTTATGGAAGTTTGGGAAGTCACCTCTCTCCTTCCTCCATGTGGGCTTCCAGAGATCAAAGCCAGGCCATCGGGTTTGTGAGTAATGCCTTACCATCTCTCTGTGCCATCTCTCTGAGCACCCCTTATTACTCTCATCTGCATCAGATGATCAGACTGAATGAGGCACCCCATAACCTGTACCCCCGTAGCATTCCATATTTCCATTGAGATACCTGTATCATACTATTCACTTTGGTACAGGATAAATTATTATAATACGAATTTGATTTTAGAAAAAATTATGTTCTTTATTAAATTGAGCTGTATGATGTCAAAAACATAAAATGAATGGGGGGTGCTCAGCTACATAACACTGTAATAAGAATGGGAGGAAATAGAAAAGCTTAGAGAAATATGAAACCCAAAGGGAAGGCACAGCTAATCAAAACAAGATATACCTAAGCCACCAAAAGTGTATTTACTGCCCAGAGACATATCAGTTGGAAAAGACAGGTAGGTGGAAGTAGATACTTACTTGTTGCACATCTCACAAAGAGATTTTATATGGTTACAAAGATATTTGGGGAAGAAACTCTTAAAAATTACTAAGTCAGAATTTAGGTATCAAAAGGGAAAATTGACTTTAGACTATCAGATATGTCTCAGAATCAGCAAACAAAGATTGAGTGATTAAATTCTCAAAAGTGATCACAACCAAAATATCATGGCACTTTTCATAATACCCAAGAAATTAAATAATAGAAAATACACAGGAATGGATAAAAAATAGAATATAGGGCTGAAGAGATGGATCAGGGGTTAAATCTCTGCCTTAAAAGCAGAAGGACCTGAGTTCTAATCCTAGATCTCGTGTAAAACACCAGGTAGAAAAGGCAGAGACTCGCACTTCCAGCTCTGGAAAGTAGGGCCTGGGAAATTCCAGAACAAAATTCAAAAGGAGGTGAAGACGGGCTATCCTCAACAACCTCCAAACCTGCTAATCCCTATTCCAACAACACAGAGACAGACAGCAGAAGAGACACGACCAGTGGCAAGAAAAAAGATGGGGGAAGAAGGAATATGTGAAGGATGATGGATACTGAAAGACATTTGGGGAGGAAGTATTTTAACATTGTATAGCACAGTAAGTTGTTTATAACCTAAATAGCTATAATTAAAATAACTAGAGGAATGAGTTCATAGGGATAGAGCACTGTTGTCTTCCCAGGAAGAGGAATAAATGCAAATGTGTATGTGTAAAGAAAAGGCTGTGTGGGAAGAAAGCAAGGAGGTGCTTGTCTGCAAGTCAAGGACAGCGGCCAGCTTTAAGGGTGTTTTTGCTGGTGAACTCCACACCACTCCAGAACTGTGGGGAAATTTTTCTATTGTTGAGTCAATCAAGCTGTGGTATTTTGTTATGGCAATTCCAGTATTGTAACAAAGTATGTAAGATGATCAACCTAACCTAAGGAGGGTTTATTTTAGTTCATAGTTTTAGAGGTTTGAGTGCATAGTAAGTTGGCCCATTGCCTCAGGTCTGTGGCAAGGTAATTCATCATGGGTAATACTTCCTGGCAGAGGATGATGTTCAGCTAATGACAGCTAAGAAGAAAAAGAGAGTAAAGGAAAAGGTCAAAGTCCCAACATCCCCTTCCAGGTCATTCCCCAAGGGCCCTGTGACCTCACAATAGACGTTCCTCTTAAATTTCTTCTATCTCCTGGTTTCACATGGCAGAGGATAAAACTTTTGACAGAAGAGTTTTAAGTTACAAACTACAGCAATCTCCATTTCAGTAGCTGTTGATTTCATTCTTCCATGTCTCTCTTCATAACACATATATCTTTAGCATATTTTAATTCCTGCACAGTCTGAATCATCTGTGTTTGTGATTATTTGAGTTGCTTAGTTGACTATTAACTACACTAAAATACTCCTAGAGACAGGTTAGTTGGCAGAATATTTTCAGCTTAAACATGAGGCCTGAGTTCAATCCCTAGTACCCACATGAAAATCTGGTGGCAGTGGTGTGTGCCAGTAATTTTAGCACTTGGGGAAGCAGAAACGGCCAAGTCCCTGGAGCTCACTGGCTAACTAGCCTAACTAAATCAGTAAAGTTTACTTTAGTGAGAGACCGTCTCACTTAACAATGCAGAGAGTGATTGAAAAAGACATCGAGTATTAATCTGGTCTCCATACACACATAGACACACATCCATGAATGCATAAGTATGCATGCATACATACTCATGAACATATACATACACATCTCACACACACATACACACACACACACACACACACACACACACACACACACACACACGTGCATGCAAGAATCTAAATTTCCATACTCTTCCTTATTAGAATTGTGTAGTAGAAGCTCATTTCCCCATGATAACTAGGACTGGCCATCACAGTCAAGAAGGGGTACCCTTATCAATGGTTTGAGAAAAGTGATAAGATCAGGTGATAATGTCAGCTTCCCATTAAGGGAAGCCATAAAAAGTTTGCTGGTGTAGCAATTCCTTTCTTGGGAAATACTGGTTATAATAGCAGTTGTGAAGGAAGAAACTTAAGTTTTATAAGAGAATTATCTGAGATAAGAGTAAATTTTTTTCTACTTCAGTCCCTTAGTTCCTGGATTCAGGTTTCTAGAGATGAAGAAAATAAATCATGTGTAGTCACTGGTTCAAAGCCACAATGGTCATCACCCATAAAGATATGCAAGTGTTTGATAGGACCTCTTGTGTTTGGGGATGAAAGGATATATAATAAAACCAAAGTCCTCCCACACTCATGGATTTAAACCCATTATCTCTAGACAATAGGTTTTTAATCAAAAGTCAGATTTTGAGGTTTATCTTGCTACATCACAGAACCCTGGTGAAACTACTGAAAGAACCATCTAGGGCAACAAAAGCAAAGCGCATGGTGTTTCTTGTGAGGACAGATTGCTGACATCTCCAAGGCAGGTATGTCACCAGTTCCACATGGTCCTACACTATTATGCTATCTACTCACCAACAATGACAGCCAGTTCAGTCCTGATAAGAACAAATCCATAGGGGCTGGAGGGATAGCTCAGAGGTTAGGACTCTGCCTCTCAAGCAGAAGGACCTGAGTTCAGATCCCAAGTCCCACATAAAAACGCTAGATGGAAATGGTAGCAGCCTGCACTTCCATCCCTGTGGGTAGAGCCTGGGAAATCCCGGAGTGAAGCAAAAATGAAGAGTAAGCAATCCAACATGATTGCCGAAGTCACCATTGGTTCTCCACAGGGCACATAGTGCCCTATGATAAACACACACACACACACACACATACACACACACACACACACACACACACACACACACACACTTGCAAAAATAAATGTTTAAATTTAAAAAAGAACAAATCCATTAATTTTGAGTCCACGATAATCTCAGTCTCTGAAATCAAGGCCGCTGAGTTCATTAGCCCTCTCAGCTATGGCAGGAATGCTAGGCAAAGCGGATTCTGTGGAGTAGATCATCTGACCTACATGATTCTAAGATTCCTACCTATTAACCCCTTCTTTGTCACCAACTCTGCAACTTCATGACACCGAACTTCCATAACATCTAGCCTACGATCTAATCAAATTATTAATGATCTGCCCTATGATCATTTTAGATACACTGATTTTAGTATCCTTCTTTTACAAGCAAATTATTCAGACTCCAAGACTCGGTAGCCAGCCCTTCAGATGTACTTACACATTATTCAGAAAGTATCATTACACAAAGCCTCGTATTCTTTCCTCTCCAGTCAATGATCTCTGTAAGTGATGCCCCGTGAAGGTCTAGGTTGAATGAGAGACTCACGGCACTATAACAAGGGAAGGGCCTTGAACTGAACACTTCCTATCTATGTCACTGCAATATATTCCCAGGACCAGCTTGAGCAAGATTTTATATTGTCCCTTCTACATGACAAAGAAACGGTATTGCCTAAACCAAATTCATGAAGTCAGTAGTCACATGGTACAGAGTTCACTCCTCAGTTTGCATGCCATAATCTCCTAATAGGAGACAAGCTAGTAGAAAGCATGAACAATCTTCTCAAAGTCCTTCATGTGCTCCTTTCATTCAGATTCCCCAAGAGGGAAAGTCATATAAAATATCATGAAGGACTTTTAGGAGTGAGAGTAGGAGCCTCTGAGGAATGCTGCACTGACACAAACATAAAATGGACTCTCCTACAGACAAGTTAGACCAGCAGTTCTCATACACCCTTAGATTAGCAGCAACAACTTTATCAAAGAAGTAATTTTCATACAACATTTTGGAATTTTTTAAATTTTTTTTCTTTTTTATTTACTTATTTATTTCTTCCACTCATACAAAGTTGATAAATATTCCATTCCCCTCCCTTCCCGCACCCCTCCCTGGATCCCCCTGCTCCCTCCCCCCTTTTCCCTTTCTTTCCCCCCCTCCCTTCCTTTCTCCCAGTGCTCCCTCCCCCACTCATTCCATCCTTTAGTGTGCATGACAAACTTCCCTCTGGGTCCTCCTCTCTGATGAGGTGTAAGGACTCAGTGGCATTGCCTAGAGCTCTTTTTTGTGTTCCCCTTTAGTATGGGAACACTATTGTGGCTGTTAATCCCTTGCCTCTAAGGATCCTAGTGCCTGTGATCCATGCTAGACTTTGGGGGTTCAATGATATATTGGTAATTGCATAGTTCATGCAAAGTCTTATTATGATTACTTCGGCCCTAACTTGTATGGAGTATCTTGCATATCGTTGCTCCTCCCCATCTTTAGGCTCTTACAATCTTACCGCCCCCTCAATCTCTCCCCATCCTAAAGCTCAGGGAAATTTGCGAAACATTTTGGAATTGTAAACTTAAATCCCTACAGATTTAAGAGCTAGCAGAGCTTTGACAGGTGTCCATGGGATTACAATGCCACTGATTGTAAACACCTGTCTTGAACCAAAAGACAGATAACAACAAAACTCACATTATCTTAGCAACTTCTTTTTAATTATTATTATTTATTCAATTGTGCATGTGTGTGTGTGTGTGTGTGTGTGTGTGTGTGTGTAAAACCACGGGTGAATTCAGGAACCACCATGGACGGCTTCCACGTCCTTGTTTACTCTGCCCCGGGATTCACAGGCTCTGCCCTACCAGGACCAGAAACGCAGGCCGCCCCACTTCCACCCGGCATCTATACATGGGGTCCAGGATCCGAACTCAGGACCTTCCACCTTAACCCCTGAGCCACCTCTCCAGCCCC
The DNA here is from genome assembly GCA_023101885.1 of Typhlomys cinereus. Taxonomy (NCBI): domain Eukaryota; kingdom Metazoa; phylum Chordata; class Mammalia; order Rodentia; family Platacanthomyidae; genus Typhlomys; species Typhlomys cinereus. The sequence goes on from JALPQD010000226.1 coordinate 2,872,251, forward strand.
TATCTTAGCAACTTCTAAACCCATCCCATATTCCCAAAAATTATAGCTGGTCCCATCATCCAGGTAAGTGTTTAAAACTTTTTCTTTAACTTTCCTAACTCTGAGGGAAACGCTGGCAGAAACCTCAGGGAAGAATCAGTATCTTCTCCAGTTGTGTTTAACTGGGGAGTAAAGGGAGTGTCTTTATATATCCAGGTATATCGTGTCCCTGCAGTGAGAGCCATCAAGAGAGGACTTACTAATACAGCAGTGGTTGTAGACTAAGTTCATATCCCTCATGGGTAGTCTAAATTAGAAATTAAAAACTCAGAAAAGAACAAAAGCTGTTCATTCCAAGTGGCAAAGTAATAATCCCAACTACTCTAAAATTTCATGTTCTGCTGCATTGCTTTAAAACTCAACCACAATCACCTCTTCAGTATTTATTCAGACTTAGGTCACAGGTCTAATCTATATGGAATTATAACTATATCATATAGTGTGAGTTTCAAAGTGAAGATTATTCATGACTTAATTTAAATTTAGTCTAATTTCCATTTACTTTCTTATTAACAGTTTCAATAATGCAAATTGACCTTTTTGACTTGAGTAACAATTAAATTTTATTAAATTATGATTTTGCATATTTTAGCCTATTAAATAAATTGAGATGTACCATAAGTTTTTATTTAAAGGGTTCATTTTTTGGTAAACTACTCACTGGATATAAATTAAGAATTAAGTTATACAAAGATTTTAGGTTTCTCTTGGTTTTAAAACTGTAAAAGTTTCTAGAAATCTTTTGTTTCTATATTATTTGCTAATTAATATTATTTCAGTGAAACAAAACAAAATATCCTGACCTATTACTTTATGATTGGGAATGGTTCTGTGACCCGTTGCATTAGTTACTTTTCTTGTTGTTTTGTTGTTGCTTAATATCTGATCAAATACAACTTAGGGAAGAAGTTTACAGTTCTAAGGGTCATAATTCATCACGATGGGGAAGGCAGGTATCAGGAAGGTGAGGCGCTGGTCACACTGCATTCATAGTCAAAGAACCATTTTTATACAGTTCAAGCCCTCAGCCAATGAAATGGTACATTTAGGGTCGATCTTCCCACCTCAATTTAATCTAGAAATGCCACCACAGAAAAGCCCAACTGTTTGTCCCCAAGATAGTTATGGATCTTGTCAAATGGACAGTCAGCATAGCCCACAACACTTGTGAACTCTTGTCTATTCACTTTTTAAAAGTCATATATGTATCAGTTAATTATCAGTGTATAGAAAATTGCCCACTAAATTAGAAACTTTACAAATATTTGAAACTTTGCCGAAACAAAATGTGTCTCAATCTGAGATACACAGTAAGTCATAAGACAGCCTGGGCTACAGAGTGAGACCCTGTGTTGCAGTTTCTCTTCATGTTGCTGATAATTGCAGGACCAGACATATTAAGGGGAACAAAGGGTTTATTCGTCTTTAAATTCTCAGTCACACATCATCAGCATGGCAAGAAAGTTCATGGCCAAGGGAACTGGCCAAACCACATCCACAGAAAGAACTAAGAGAAGGACAAAAGTTCTCACTTGACAATTTCCCAAAGTATAGCTAAAGTGTACCAAACTACTGAACCAACTCTACCCATCTTACCTACCTGTCCAGGGAATGATCCCACCCATTATGGGTTGGGTTTTCCCACACTCATTAGATAATTTCACAGAAATTTGCTTCAGGTTTGCCTTAAATACTATTTATTCACAGATGGGCCCAAAGCCTCAATCCTCAATTGTCAAGTTGACACCTGTATCTGACTACCACATCCTGTTCAACAAATAAGTAAATAATTAAGTTCTAAGCAAATGGCTCAGTTGATAAAGTACTTGCTACTCAAACATGAAGAGTTTGAATTCTGATGTCCATTACCTCTGTAAAAAGCCATTAATTTTAGCACTGAGGAGGCAGAGATAGGCAAATCTCTGGATCTCATTGACCACTTGTCAAGCTTGGCTAAATCAAAGAGCTCCAGGTTTAGTGAAAGACCGATCTCAAAAAATAAGGTGCAAGTATTTGAAGATAGCAGATGGATAGCAACTTCTGGCCTCCACATACACACACGCAGATTAATTTTTCACATGTTTTTGTCTTCAAAATTCAAAGTTCTTTAAGTTTACTAGCATTTAATAGTCAAGAAGTTATTCAGGGTTCTGGTCTCCTCTGCCTCTCCACAGGCCTAATGGAATGATGTGCTTCCAAGGTGTAACGGCTACTATTACCTATTGCTGTGAGAGAGCACCCAAAGTCAAACAACTTAAGGGAGAAAGGGAGATTTATTCAACTTACAAGTTCCGGGGTAGGGGGAATACAGTCTTTCATGGTGGAGATGGCATGGCTAGTTGGCCAAAGCTGAAGAACGGCTATGTCACACCCATCCAATAGGCAGAGAGCTGCAAGACTGGAGAGTCTCTCTTCTTCTCAGTCTTTTGTTCTGTGTTTCCTTTTATCTGGTCCACTACTGAGAGGTTCCAGTGGGATCTAGGGCAAGTCTTTGTATTACCCAGATAATCTCTTCAGGTGGTCTCAGCTGATCTTGCCTGGCGTGGTCTCGTCTGATCTTAGTTAATTCCAGGTGTGTCAAGTTGACATCCAGGATTAACTATCACACAAAGTAACTCTCATGCATGAACTTGCAGCTTCTGTTGTAGTCCACAAGCTTCTGTTTCCACATGGGCTTTTCTGTGACTAAGTATCACGTCATATTAGCTGGCTTTTTTCAGAGGAATCAATGAAAAGGGAGCAGAGATAGAAACAGACATGAGAATCAGTTGAAGTCACAACCTTTTATATGCTCATCTTGGAAATGACTTCTCTTCCAACCCCTGTGTGCCATACATTTGCTACTGAGCACACACTGGAGGGAATCTCCATGGGAGATATAGTTGGTAGTCATAGTGGAGTCACAACACTTGTTCATAAATTATGTGAAAAAAATTTTGTCTAGATATTTTTTTTTACATTTGATCTCTCAGATTATGAGTTCATCATGGGAAAAGACATCTCCAATTCATTTCATATTTCCATATCCTTGAGCAGTGTCTGAGATATTAACAGATATGGATGTATTCCTTGATGCTCCAAGTCCTTTATATTTTTCTATTTTTTAATGATGGTAAAATTCACCTAAAATATAAGGCTCAGATCTTAAATGTTCAAGAAATTTTGGAAACTATAATTATCATTCAGTATTCACGTGCACTGATGCTAACACTCACAGTGAATGCTAAAATTCTGGGAAACTCAAGTCCCTTCGGCAAACTGGTACAGAGTTTCTTGTAATCCAAGCACATGCTCTTGAATGCTGCAAATCATCTCCAGATTGCTTATAAGCTTTAATGCATGTAAATGTTCTTTACATAGTTTCTTCACTTCATTGTTAAGGGAATATAGACAAGAAAAAAGTTTGTACACTTTCAGTGCCATCTAAAACATGGAACCTTTAAGATGCAATTGGACCCTCCAGAATGGATAAATGCTATTATTGTAGGAATATGTTCTTTCCTATTAAGAGTGACTTCTGCTCTTTTGCTTCTCCTTTTTAAATTTTTATTGTATAGGGATGCATGGGTACATGTGTGCATGTGTTGTAATATGGGGGGAAGAAGAGGATTCATATGCCACAGCCATATGGATGTCAGAGACAACTTTTTTGATGCTGAGTCCTTCCATCTTCGTGCAGGATCCAGGGATTGAACTCAAGTTGACAGACTTGTGCAGCAAGAGCTTTCACCCACTGAACCATGTACTCACCTATTTCTGTCCTTTCTCAATTTCTGTCTCTCAAGCATGCCTCGCTTGCTTTTCTGCCATGTTATGATGCAGTGTGGAGGCCTCAGATGCTAGTGCTTGTCTGTGGACATCACACCCTTCAGACCTTGAACTAAGTAAATTTCCATGATATACAAATAGCACATTTTATACTATCCTGATAGTGGTGGCAGAAGTTGTTTGAAGAGGGGTGTGTGTGTGTGTGTGTGTGTGTGTGTGTGTGTGTGTGTGACTATGTGTACCAGAGGCACTTGGGTGTGAGTGTCTATAAAAGCCCAAGGGTGACATCCAGAATCATCCCGAATTACTCTGTATTCTCATTGCTTTGCTCTGGGGTTGTCCAGGCTTCGTTTTCCAGGGCTGTAAGTGTAGGCAGCTGCCATATTCATCAGGTATTTTTACATGGGATCTGGGGACCCAAACTCAGGTTCCTTTTGCTTGTAAAGCAAAGGCTTTCTTAATCCCTTAGTTATCTTCCCAGTCCCATCTTAAACATTTTTAAATCATTCATTGTCTTTTATGTTACCTGACAAGGAATTTTTTCAGGCCTAAAGTTGATTTACAAAGAAAGAAAAAGTTGCTTTCAATTTTTGTTGATGTGTTAAATGTTCCTATTTGTTTTGTTTTGTTTTTTGAGACAGAGCCTTGCCTCAAATTCATGATTGTCAAACCTCCAATCTATTGAGTGTAGAGATTACAGGCACAGGCACCACAGCGAGCTCTGCTTCACAAATCTTTGAACTGCAACAGGAGACACATCTCTCTCATATCTGATACTTGTTCTGCTGTTACACAAAAGCAGAAAGTAAAAAAGATAGGCTTTAAAATTTTAGCTTAAGTCTTTGTGGCATTCTTAAAGAAACTTTTAGCTTGACGTATTTATGTGTGACTGAGGATTCCAGAAATGTTTGCATAAGCAATGATAATGCAGCTCACTGTCTCTGTCTACCTGTAGAGGTAGATTTTCTTTTGGAGCTTAAAGCTACTTAGGCAGGTAGAAGGTCCTGCAAGGACATGAAGGTTTGCACAGGTGAAATCAGAGGGCCCTGAATGAAATGACTGTCCATGGAGTGGACAGAGCTTCACTTTCATCTTGGTTCCACTGCTTTTCCCACAGTTTTGCAGTTGTTCCTCTGAGGGAAAATCTGTACTGGATGCAGAGTGTGTGGTCTTTCCCTCCAAACCTACTGAGCACTTTTCTAAAATTTTTGGCATATGAGGAAATGTGATCTATCATTGTGGGGAAGGTACAGCAGCAAGCATGTCCAGCAGATCATCATTGTGCATCCTCAAGTACAAAGCAACGAGATGGGAATCATGGAATTCTGACAAATATTATTGAACACATTCTATGTGGAAGGAGTGTTCTATATTGTGAAGAAATGAAGCGGACAATTCTTTCTGTCCTGTGCTAGCTGATATATTTGCATACAGAATGTATAAATATTTCATTTATACCCTGTCTCCCATCTAATCCAAACATACTTAAATATCTAATGTTTACCATAGAATCTCTCAAATATAGGTATTTATTATGTTGGTTGACTACATGAATGAGTACATATCTTAAGACTGAAATAGGATATAGTAACCATTACATACTAACGAACAATTGGAAAATAATATAAACTGGGGCTTTCTGTGAGGATCTCAATTTTGTGCCAAATAATTTTGTATCAAATACTTTGTTAGAACCCAATAGACTAAGCTATAATTTTGCCATGTAGTATACAATAGTCTGCATAGTTTGCTGTTCAATAATTTTCAAAATGAAACTAAGAAAAAAAATCAGACATTTCTTAGTAACTTAGCAACTACTAAAGCAAACCGATCCATGATTGGATTTTGGTTAAACTTTTTTAACACAAGGGTTAGGAAGATGGCTGAACAGATAAAAGTATTATGCAAGTTTGAGAACCAGAGAACATCCCTCAGAAACACCTGATACTCAAATATTGCAAGTAAATAGCAAGACATCTGGTGAAGCTCACTCTCACCTTCCTTCCTGGTCACTTGCATTGAGGAGGTTTGATCTCACCAATCAGGGAGGGTATGGAGACTGGAAGATAGATAGCAACCACTCTGCAAATGGGACACTGACCCCCTCCTCACTGCAGTCTCCTACACCTATTCCATCTACCTTTGAATCTCCTCTTATAGTAAGATCTTCATTTAAACAGCCTTTTATCTTTGGTTAGGAGATGACCTTCAATACCAGTCAGGATGGAGTCAAAGGCAGTGCAGGAACAGCAAAACCAAAAATAACAACAAACCATAATTCAGAACACCAAAGACCCTATATTATTCATCTGGAACCAGAGCAGCCAAATCTCTCCCCATTCTAAAGGTCAGGGAAATTTGAGGAAGAAGGGGCAGTAAGATTACAATGGCATAAGTGTCTATAATCCCTGTGTGCCTGTAGGAATGGGAGGCAGAAATCCATGAAGCTTCAGAAACTTGCATGGCTTACTCGACGGTAAGGAAGGGACATAGTCTCTAACAAAGTAGAAAGGCAAGAAACAGTATCCACAGGTTGTCTTCTACCTCCACACACTATGTCACACGTATACTCACCACACTCACCACACACACACACACACACACACACACACACACACACACACACACACATACACACACACACACATTTAATCCAAACATATATTTCTAGATCTAATAGTTAAACAGTAAAAATAAGACTTATGAAATTGATGGGACTAAAAAATCACCTCTGTAAATCATTCATTTCAGAAAACTGCAAAGTCAGGACTTACTTGCTATTTACAAAGCATATGAGATCAAAGGGTTCAAAGAACTCAGAAAATGCTTTCAAACAGGAAGGTACCAACTACACAGAGCCACAGCACAATGACCATTGTTAGAGGATAAATGATGATCTTGAAACTGAGCTGTATATACAACCATGTTTCACTTTTTTGTGACATTATAAGGAACACTCGTCAACTGCAAAAATAATGAGCATATAAAGGAAAAATATTAGACACAAACACTGCCAGTTCTTTGATCCACTTTCCTCACATTAGAGGTCAAGTTTGTGCTCGGCTCTTCATATCTGAAGTGCAACACTAGTTTTTGTTGCAAATACTACATTAGACATGCTTTTAGTAGTTACATATTTCACATAACTTCTCATTTTTACTACTGATACTGTTTTCATTTTCAGCTTTTTTAATCATTGCTATATTAAAATATTGTACTACCACATTTAAATTATTGCCATGTTTTCTGGAATGTGGTAGTGCCTAGTCTTATTAGTTTGGGAGATAGTAGAGAAAGAGTGTATCTTTCTAGTCAGGATTTGTCCTCATGAGTGAAGTTAAATGGTATTATTATTTTAAGATGGAGGTTTGTGCTTCCAAATGTAGAACCTCATAAATCTGATACATAAAGAAATCACCCTCCCTAGCCATGTATTAGTCTCTGAAAACCAGTTCTGCTTAATGAATCACAGAGCTTTGATGCCAAGATTTGCTATAGCTTCTGTATTTACATATTTAACTTTTAATACATGTCATGACCCCAATAAATTCTACAATAATTTAATATATATGTCACTATCTCTAAAAATAGAGTTTTTTTCTGGTTCTTGGGGACATTGTAGGTTTCTTGATTTTCCTCAGATGTAGACATTTTTCAATGGGTAGAAGATAAATTCTGAACTTAAGTATTTCATCTCATTAATTTCAATCATTTGGCTCAGATGAAAATATCCTTCTTTTACTTTAAACTAATCTAGGCCAAACCAGTACATTAACAAAAGTCCACACATCTCCCTGTGGTGGACTCAAAACCACAGACCAATTGCTATGGACTGAAGAAAATGCATCAACCAAAAATTCTATTTTGTATTTAATGACCAACATAGGAGAAACTATAAGGAGAATGCAAAGAAGTGAAGTCAATAACAAAACAAGCAAAATGAACACAGAGATACATGCCTACAAAAATCTCAAATTATTCTTTAGATATAAGGCAACGAACACACTGATGCAGTAAAAAGTCCTTTGAGGAGGGGGTTGTGTTTCCCAGGACTTTTAGGACAGAGTCAATGATTGACTTTAAAGAAGCCTTATAAACCAAGCAGACTAATTTAGAACTGATGACAAAAAAAAAAGAAAATGTTCAGAATCAAACCCCAAAAAGTTCTTATCGATGCATTTTGAGGACTGAAAATGAAATGATGGTATGTGAACATGATTACAGGTAAAATTACAAATTATTCTTGTCTAGTCATGGATGAATAATAAGGCAAGGCTTAAGGAAATCAGAAGCTGAAACACTGTTCTGTGATTTTAGACAGAATGGAAAGGTAGTTATATGCTGAATGTCACTGAAAAGATAGTTACATGTGTTTCCCAGCAGCTCCTTTCACTCATATGCCAGATGGATCCTTTGTCAGAAAATCATTCCCCATCCCAATGCATCAAGGGCAGAACTACAAAGTCCAAAATGAATGTACTTGTATCTAATTCTGTCTTGCCCTACAGTCTACAGGAAGTTGCTTTATATTTCTTTTTTGTAATTTAATTCACTAGGCATACACGAGCAGCAGCACATTTAGAGCGATGAACATAGTTCATACTGAAGATGCACAGAAAGGCAAAATGGAGTTTCTTCCCTCAAAGCATTCATTATCTACTGTCATTTTAGGACAGAAGGCAAAAACTGCACTCTGCCATTGGGTACTGCCATATACACTTCTGCAAATAACACTTTCATCAAACATACAGCAAACATACAGCTAATTCAAGTTGATTCCTGAAAGTATTGTCTCACTCAACATCCATAAGGAACCCATGCAGTGCACATTACTGCTGTGTTCATTCAGTAGACAGAAAACACAGTCTCAGAGAATCAAGTGGAGCTGATATTCTAGAAAAACCTTTATTGGACTAGGAACCACCGTGCCCAGGATGCAGATCATTGTATCCCTTTTGGAAGACAGCTTTTTGACCCTGGAACTGTTATACTGAAGTCATCTCAATAAACAATGTAATTAAAGAGACTCGAATGCCAAGATTTATAACACTATCTCTTGGAAGTATTCAAACTACTTAACCCATGCACATACAGTGCTACCCCCATTATCCACTATTGGTAGATGAATTACCTCCCACAGCTGTGTCTCTTTTCCAGACCAATATACCTCCCTTCATCTGTCACTACATTTCTATGTTCCCTTCACAACGAAATTGACTTTCTTTCTCATTTATAATTCACTTTCTCCCATTTCTTTCATAGCTTTTATTCTAAGCTTTCCACAGTGTATCTGCTCCTGTCAAGAATCAATGGACACATTGCTGCCCTCATTTTACTGCCTTGCAATTATCAAGTTCTTTGCTTATTACTTGAGATCTTGATTGCCCCGTGTTGTTCTGCAAATGTCTTTGTCCTCTCCATTATCAAATTTGGGGAAATTATATCAGGATTTTATATAGCTGTTATATAAACACCTAGGAATCATTCTTGATTCTTGACTTTATACCTCACTCAACCTAGCACTCAGTGCTATTGATTAAGCATTCAAAATGCAGCTAAACTTTTCATTTGTTTCTCCTTATGTTGGCCATTCTTGTCTAAAACACTACCTATCCATTATAGATTCTTAATGCAGCTTCTATTTCATCTTTCTATTCTAATAATCCTTCTCTGACAACAATCATAAGTTTATCTAGTGTTATTTACTATAGAGAGGGCCTTTCACATGTATTGGAATAGAAAAACAACAAGATATTAATTATTGCACAGCTCACACTCCAGTAGAACAGCAGGCAATAACAATAAATACATATGAGATAGTGGTAAGTATGAATGAAAAAACTAGGCTTCTGAGGAAAATGGGAAATGCCAGGAAGCAGCAAGTTAAGATTAAGTAGAGTGGTGAGATCCATAAAAAACCTTCAATGCTAAATCCAAAAATCTTATTTTGGTTTAGGGGATTTTAGAAGATTCTCAGACTCTGTCTTCCTACCCAAGCCCAACCTCTCCCTTACCATCATTTCAAGGTGGCTCCAATCACTTGCTGTCAGTTCTGAAGGTTTCCGTTTCACAGCCTGCGCAACAGCAGTCACCTTCAGTCCTAGCTCTAAGATCTGAATTTAACAAGCTTCACTCCCTCCAGATCTTAGAGAGTGCCTTTCCTGAGCATCTTCTTTAAATAGTATGACCGTCTGCCAAGACTTTCTGACATATTTTATCCTTCATAGCACCTACCATGATTATTTTCAACACATATTTTAACCTCTTTTATATTCCACCTCTCCCACTAGCAGGTATATCACATGAAGATTTACTGCTGCTCCTTTGTCAACTTGGATTGTGCCCAGTATAAGGAAAGTACTACATAAACAGTTGCTCATTCATTGATTGACTGAATGACTAATCATCAATTTTAATTTCAGTTGTTTTCATGTATAAATTATTGAATATCCATTGTGCTCCAGCTATAAGCACAATTCTTGACACCTGGACAGTCTATAGAATTCAGCTGAACATTCTATCTTATTCAGACTTGCAGAAATATAAAATTCCAGTGATAAAATAGTTTTGAAAGATTTTGATAGCTTTCCAGAAGCTAAGAAAAAATGTTGAACAGTATGTCCAAATCATACAGCAGGAGCGCAATAAAAACACTTATTCCAGATGAAAATGTCTTGCCCCCAAGATGAGATGTTGAATTGAGGATAGTAGAAACAAGTTATCCTGGGTAGTAGAACGTTGCTGGGAATATGTGCAATGTCCACACAGGATGATGAATGATGTCAATGTTAAATAGAAGGTGTAGATCATTACACATTTTAGGTAAAATCAATAGACAACTGTTAGGGGATTCTCTCACCCCACTCTCTTAGAGTCTCACATGGACCTATCATCAAACAAGGTGAAAGCAAATAAGTTCAAATATATTTTCCATGATGTCATGGTTTGAGACATAAGAGTTGTCCCCCACAGGTTCATTTGTTTGAACCTTTAGTTTTTGGGGAGGTCATGATACCTTTAGGAAGTGGACTTTTGCTGGAGAAAGATAGTCACAGGGGTGTACCTTGAGATGGATTAACCCCACCCTACTTCCAGGAAAAGTCTGCTGTAGCAGCTTGCAGTTTTGCAGCTCTCGGTCTCCATGATAGACAAGACTTAGTGTGCCTCTAGTTTCTGCCAGCCAACTATTCCTTTTCTTTCATGAATCTCCCCTCTGGAACCATAAGCTGAATAACTCTCCCTTTTATCCCTTTAAGTTGTTTGAGCCTCAGTGGTACCTCAAAGCAACAGAAAAGAGTAGCAAGTGCACATTCCATGAGATCTTTTGTGAGGAAACGAAATTCCAAAGAACCAGTTAGATTCAGTTATTTATACAGACTGTGGACATAGACTAACGTGAAAGTGTTGAGGCAAAGGGTTTAGTCTAGGGTAATCAGGTGCTGAAGTGATAAGAAAACAAGGATAATACAGTAGGATTTGTTTATGCAAAGTTCCCAAAGCTTCAGTTTCACAAAAGGTGCAATTAAGTACAAAGTTTAATTAAGAGAAAATAATTCAAGTTGGAAAAGTTTAGTAAAATTTAGATTTCAAAGTGCGCATAGAAAATGAGCAGCTCCCCAGCAAAACTGAAAATAACAACAAACCATAATTCAGAACATCAGAGACCCTACATTAATCACCTGGAACCAGACCAACCAAACCTCTCCCTATCCTAAAGCTCAGGGAATTTTGTGGAAGAAGGGGTGGTAAGATTGTAAGAGCATAAAGATGAGGAGGAGCAACGATACACAAGATACTCCACACAAGTTAGGGCCGAAGTAACCATAATAAGACTTTGCGTGACTTGTGCATGACTGAGACATATCAGTGATCCCCCAAAGTCAAGCATGTATCACAGGCACTAGGATCCTTAGAGGCAAGGGAGTTACAGCCACAATGGTATTCCTATACTAAAGGGGAACACAAGAAAGAGCTCTAGGCAATGCTACTGAGTCCTTATACTTCATTAGAGTAAGTGGAGGATGCAGAGAGGGAAGTTTGACATTCACACTAAAGGATATTCCAGGGATGGGGGATAAGGGGGCACTGGGAGAAAAGGAGGAAGGGGGTGAAAGGAAGAGGAAAAGGGGGGAGGGAGCAAAGGAGTCCAGGGAGGAGTGGAGGGAGGGAGGGGACTAGGATACCTATTAAGTTTGTATAAGTGGGAAAAAATGAAATATAAAAAACAACCAAAAAAAAATGAGCAGTTTCCAAATGTCTGCAGTTCCTGTTTATAAGAACATTGCTTTCAAGTATGTCATGTTTGCATAAACCTGTTACCTTATTTTTTCTAGCTTTACAAACATATTGAGTCTCTGCTTCCCTCCTATTCACCTCCATCCCATATCCCTTCCTTCCATCCACTCCCTTTCCCTTCATCAATCTATCCCACTTCTCATCCTTCTACCTGTTTGCCTCTATGGACTCCAGGATTCCCTCTGGCTTGTCTACTCTTGTGGGAGTTCAGGTCTCTTATGGAATACAAAGTTGCCTCTCTCTGTGCCACCTCACTGATAGGAGCATTTCCCTTCACTCATTCAAATACATCCCCAAGATGTTCACTGTATGTTCTTATCTCTCTTGAATTCCTCTATAGTCTATAGGGTCAGGGTACTATGTCAGTCATTATACAGGTCTGGTAAGGGCAAGTCTCACTGAAGAGTTCCTAGATGCAGCAGTCCTGCCTTGAATGGAATGTCCTGTCCAATGGTGAACCTTCTCATCTTTAGGTTCTCACAATCTCACTGACCCCTCTTCTACGATGTTCCCAATGCCTTGCTAAGGGGAGAGATCAGGTTGGCCTGATTCTTGCTAGGTTACTGGTACAGTGCATTAGGGCTGGCTGTTGTCCACTTCACTGCTCTTCCACTATCCTAGGCATCATGTCAGGGTGTTGAGATCCTCTACCTTTGTTGGAGAAGAAGATTTTGAGGGTGAGTGTTAAGTGTTCTTCCAATCTATGGGTAGAATAGCAGCTATTTACATAGCAGTTTGGTGTACTGTCTTCCTGTCTATAGGTTCATTGGCTGCTTTTCCCTATTGATCTATTTCCTTCCCTTTTTTAGGTTCTTGTTCTAGTTAACAGTAACAGGAACATGTTCCATTCTGACAAGCAGTTCTTGAGTTGTCTCCTTGAAACTCATGCCACTATTACACTGGTGTCACCTGTTGCCATGGTGATTTTTATTGCAACTTGAGGATCTCACGAGTTGATGAGGCCTGTGATTATTTCTCTCCCCCAATAGCTTCTACAGTATTGCTCGGTAGGTACTGTGTAAGCTATTCATCATGGAGGAACCTGTTACCTTAGCACCTAGGCATCAGAAGCATATGAACCACCATAAGTCCAAGACACTCTGGTCTACATATCAAGTTCCAGACTACCCAGAATTACATAGAAAGACTTTTTCTCAAATCAAGAAACAAAAAAGAACTTTTCACACAAAAATTTCATCTCTATCTCTTGCTTTGATGAAAGAATGCCAGAGCAGCTTAGTTGGAGATGGGCTGGTTTAAATCCTTTACAACTTTCTTTTTTTTAACATTTTTTAATATTATTTCCGCTCATACAAACTTAAGAGGTAGACCAGTTCCCTCCTCCCCTCCTCCTCCCCCCGAACCCCCTGCTCCCCCTCTCTCCCTCCCCATGTCCCAGTGCCTCCCCCCCAATTCCCAGAAAATCCTTTATTGTGTATGCCTAACTCTCTTCTTGGTCCTCCTTTCCGATGATGTACAAGGACCCAGTGGCATTTCCCTGAACCCTTTCTCGTGTTCCCCTTAAGCATAGGAACACTACTGTGGCCATCAATCCCTTGCTTCCAAGGATCTTGGTGCCTTTAGCCGATGTTAGACTTTGTGAGGTCAATAGTGTGATACACATGGCGCAGGGCATGCAAAGTCCTATTATGATTGCTTCAGCCCTAACTAGTGTGGAGACTCTTCAAATCATTGCTCCCCCCATCCTTTTGCTCTTACAATCTTACCGCCCCTTCTTCCGCAAATATCCCTGAGCTTCAGGATAAATCCTTTACAACTTTCATTTGCAAGATTTTGCTGTGAGTTTCTTATGAATGTTATCAAAGAGTGTACCACAATGAAGCTTAAACTAGGCCAGGTATACTGGTAATGCTACAGTCTTTCCAAATTGGGTCTTCTTTTTTCTTAATTAGTATTCACATATTTAAATTATGACACTTGTTTACTAGGGCTTCAGGAGAGAAAGAAGAGATAGTTCTCACCAATCTTTTACTTTTGGATATGATTTTGAGTTTTCTAAGATTTCTGTCCTAGTTTAAAGCTTGACTGTAGCAACTATCTAAGTGAAAAATAGACCCAAGTTTCATCATTAATAGTCTAAGTTTCTATACCTCTTTAGACTATTAATTACACAAAACATTGAATGAAAACATTTCCAAACTCAAAATGTACTCCCTTACATTTTGAGAGAAAGCTGTTTAAAACAATAAAGAGGCAATCAAAGGTAGGTGAAGCCAAGGGAATAATGCATCTAGACTAGAAAACATAGAAAAGAACAATCCACTTGGCAGTTGTGAAAAACAGAGTTCAGTGGCATAAATTCAAAAAGAGCAAAAGAAGAATCTAGGATTGTAGAAAAATTAGTTGAGATGAATGCCAAATGTAATAAAGATTTGAACAAGGTGTGAAATTATGAAAAAAGACCAAGAGTGTAAGTGTAGGCAAATGTGACCTCCAAGGAAAAACAAAAATCACACATGGAAAGAAATATTTTAAGACCCTATAGTTTTTTCAACAAAATCCTTACATAATCACACCAATCCACTTATACTATTCATTGATTTGACTAAAAGAGTTTGTGTCATGAGCAGGTTGGAGTGTTACAGGAACAGACCAATTAGCAAGTATAAGTGACACTAGAATAGGAGAAATCAGATTTATTAGGCTGGTGAGTTCAGAGGAGACTACCTTGGTCCCACAGTTGCATACAACACTTATGAGCCATTCAATGTCATCTCAGATATGTCCTATCATGGAAGGGTTAAAAATTTCTAACCTAAGTGACTGAAGGCATCTCTATGTTACATTACCAAAAGTACTGTGTAAGGGTTTCAGAGGGAAGCATGCTTACAGAAGCAATAAAGAGGAAATCGTTCTCACCGGAAGCTGTGCTTTTTTTTTTTCTATTTAAGATGATTTTGCAACCGGCCATAACATCAAAAAAGGGACTTTTGTAATTTGGTTTCTCCTTTAACTCTGGTTTTTCCACCTCAAGCGTAATATGCAGTGTTTCCTCATCAGACATTAAGTGACAACTCTTCAGACAGATGAAGAAAGAGATGATGTCTGTGGGAAGGCAGCAGGAAACACAGCTGAGCACTGCGACCAGAAGCTAGGGGGTTTCCTGGTCCTTCAAGAGCCTCCACTCAGGTAACATCAAATCATTGACTTCAGCATAGAAAAGATTCCTACAGTTCATTGAAAACAGAAAGAAACGTACTCCTAAAGAGGAAGGCACACCTGAGTGATGAGTATGAGTGGAGGAGAGCTCTCCTTGTCCTAATGGGGACTGAATACAGGATTGCAGTTTTTGGAAATGTGCCACTGGATGGGTTTCTAAGGAACCTTCTCCTCTTCTATCCCTATTTCTCTTTTCAATAATTGAGACTATAAAGTGTCTCCAGACATGTCGTGGATGGGTTTACAATCTGACAAAATAACCACCAGCAGTCACTAGGGCTACACAAGGCAGTTAAAGCATGCCATTATACCATAAATACTCTGGTAAGATTCCTAGAAAACTGCATTGAGAAGAAAGATCGTCCATATGCAAATGTTGTTAATTGTGTTGGAGTTCTTGAGTCCCAGCTGGCCAGAATCCTCAATCCTCAGACTCCATATTAAGGGGCTCCTTTCCTATCCCATGTTCTCAGAATATTCTATTTTTTCTATCCTGCCTCACTTTCATTGACACATTAACACAGGCTATGGGAATAACTGAGAAAGTAAATAATTAGAAGAAAATCTGTTTTCTCTGAATGGTGGATCTTGCAAGTGTGTCTGAATCTCAACTCCTACCCCTTCCCCTACCAAATGGAGCTGAAGATAACTATAAATGCAGCCCAGTACCAAAATCATGAACATACTTAAAACATCAAAAACTTCTGTGATTTTCATTTTGTAACATGACTGTGCAGTTCCCTGACATGTACTTTGTACATAACAAAGTCATGTCACGGTTATTGAAAGGTGAGGCAGGCTTCATAAGGGACGAATAAGCACAGCAGGCTGCTTCTCATTGGCTCCTCTCACTGGGCCTCCTGCTTGCGGCATCTATGTGAACAATGTGACCTGTACCTCAGAGCGGGAAAAGCCAGAAATAATGGTCCCCAGGAGCTGGAATCTCCTCAGAAATTTCTTGAGAAAAGTAAACAGCTGAAGTCTGGTGCCGGCCAGAGGGGTAGTGTGTTTCCCTTAATGAGCTTTCACAGTATTGACCATTTTACAGATACCCTTACAGGAAAGGTTAGAACTGCGTGAGACACTGATATGTCAGTGATGGTCCGGACCATGCCTTGACCAGGACCTCTCAGCTGTCCTCTATTTAAATCTAAACCTCCTGTCAGGACCCTGACAATAGACAGATTTTCAAGGTCACTAGATCTCCTTATTTGCTCCTTTTACAGGTGTGGCTTTATCAGGTAAACCCAGTTCTCGGCTTTTTACCCCTTGGTATCTCCTTAATTGGCCTATTGTGGACAGGTGGCAGAGTCTAGCTCATTAGGGCTTCCAGGGCTCAGACAGAGTCTGATCACTCCGGTGACACTGGAAGCAGCAACAGCAGTTAGAGAAACTCCTCCACTTTAGTGTTCAAGAAAATGTCTCATTACAGAAAGAAATATCCTTCCCCGAATGACTTTTAAGGCTTGCAGGTGCCTACTGTCTACCTATACCAAGACTAGACATAGCACCTCTCGTTTCCCTTTCCTTGTACAGTGCTGGTTATGTTTATTTTTGCCTGCAGACTTTTTAGGCAGCCCTCAGCCAAAGCCAACAAACGACCCTCCTTCATAACAGACCATTCTGCGAATACCCGGGTAAGCATTCTCTGATTTGCTGCTTTTTCACAGCTGTGAAATCATCCTATTTGGCACACCTCATTTTTGCCTTTTGACACAAAATAAGCCCCTTTCAGACTACTAGACCCCACAGTCCAACAATTCTCCCTTCAGTGTAAGAATTCTCCTTTTTGCAATAAGTTCCTTTGCCCTGTTATAAACATCTCCTTCCCTACTTATAACAAAGTCTCTTCAGTCTGGGATTTTAAATTTTTCATCCTGATTAAAAGTTCAAGAAATAAAGATAGACTATAAGGAGAAAGAAAAATAAAAGGAAAAAATCTGAAAAGAATTTTTTTTTAAAAAAGACAGACTTCCCCAGAGCAGAGAGAGTTTGTACCCAGACAGGAGGGACCCTTCAAATTCAGGAAAACTATACATTGTCCAGAAAGAACTATTCGAACTCTTTGATACAATGTAGGGCTATAAGCAATGGCTGGCCCAAGGATGGGAATTTGGGGGGATTCAGCTAGGCACCAATTTCTGTTTCCCTAGTAATGCTAGAATCTTGGTCTCCACCTTAAAATCAGTCATCTGGGCTGGATTCCCACCTCCTTGGAAATGTGATCTATCTGGAGGCAGATCGAACAGATATGAGGGGCTCTATCTTCTCTCCTCCCTAAATACCATCTCCCAACCTCTCTTCCTTCCTCTCAACAAGACATAAGCAGAATCAGGACAGAAAACTCCCATGACATAATTCTGTAAGCAACACACTCTCTGAGTTTTTAAAGAGCAAAACACACTCTTTTTTTCTCCCTCTGTGTGTGTTTGTGTGTATGTATACACAGCACTCTTATCCAAACTTCTAAAATTTAAACATGTTCTCTTAATATTCAACTCTTCCCCTGGAGCACTCTAACTTTGTCATGTGGACACTTGTCTCTTCTGGGAATTCCCAGCTACTTGGGTCCCAGTGTCTGGCTGAGCTGTTTTCTATCTTTAAGTAAGTGCAAATATTTTCAGCTCTTTTCCTGATTAACAATTCTTCATTTCACAGAGAAAATGAACCCGTACTTCTCCACCCCTATCAGAAAGGGAGGCAGTCAAGAACTGCACAGGTCTGCAGACTTCGAGTAAGTGACAACAAGCAAGCTTCTACAAGGACTGATTGTTAGGGAAACTCCATCAAAAGAGCCCAACTCAAATGCCAGCCTTTGTCATCAAAATCACTGTCAATCCTTTCCTTCCAGGCAGCCTTAATGAGACCTTCACCTGTGCAAAAGCAGAAGTTGCACAGGGATCACAGAGGACACCTTTCAGACTCCAATCCTTCTGATCTTGCTTCTCAACAAGCCTAGGGAGCCTTTTCTATTGTTCCTTGAGTATTGTCAAGGCAGGACAGCAGGGCAGTTTCTGCTCTTCTGCCCCGAGGCAGGAATTCAAGAAAAGGGAAAGGAGTCTCTCATTTAATGCTTTGAATTTGCAACAAATTATCCTTAAAGTGCTCTTCCTCAAAACACAAGAACATGACAGCAACAGCAGAATCTTTGTATGCAGAACTGGTGAATTAGCCTAAAGCAGACATTCCTGGCTTGTAAATAGAGAAAGTGCTATGCTTCAGATTATGTGGCAGTGCAGCACTTGCTTCTCACATGGTAGCTAATAATTGGAAAACAAGATGTATCCACTGCAAGGTTCTCACATCAAGGTTTTATCGTCTCGTGTCCTTCAAGCTCATTAAAAATGAGAAATGTAAAATACACCTTTAGAGGCTCCATAGCTCAGGGATTATAGTGCCAGTCTTGTAAAAATACACATTTGTTCAATGCAAGTTATATATGTTATATAATAGAAATAACCAGTTTATACTTGGTTTAAAAATTATAGCTTACCCATAAATTGCAGTGAATAAGTGTATTGACAAGGAAGGATAGTTCTGATTTATCAAGAATTAAAAAAACAGATTTCAGAATAGAATGAGATAGACACAGAAAATACATTCCAAAATGAAAAACACTGAACCATTAACTGGCTTCCTCTGGGAAAGAGAATTATGGGAAGAGCAGGACTTCGATTTTTATGTTTCATGCACTTCTATACGCCACTTTTGCAATAACTCTGATCTACTTATACAATTCAAAGCTATCGATTTTGATTTAAAGGAACAGAATATCTGTGAACAGACAAAATATGCTTTGAAAAGAGTTCAGTTTGTTTGCACCATGCAATCTTCTTACAGAGCACAAGGAATAGAAAACATTGCTGTACAAATCTCAAAGTAGCTATCCCACCAAAACAGAGAGGTCCTTTAGAACTAGAGAAAAATAGGTAGTACTAGAACCGAACAATGCCTCAGCCTATGGAAGTACCTGAAATATTCTGCCATGCTTAGAAAAGCATTGCTTTTATTTTCCTTTCTTAGCATAGCCAGTCATTTTGTGATGTGTTCTTCTCCCTGGTTGGAATGTGATGATTTGAACACAGGAACAATCCTAATCCATTTCCCACTAATGTCCCCAAATCCCTGACCTCCCACCCTAAAGGCCCTGAAAGGAATGTTTTTAGATAACATACTCCCCCCCATACACACACACTGTCCTAATTTCCTACTTAACTAGTGGTAAGTCCTAAAACCATATAAGATTCCTCCAGGGGCTCTCTATCTCCCACGTATCACCACACACACACACACACACACACACACACACACACACACACACACACACACACAAGGGGGTAATGGGGGGGACACTTCAGACTTACTCCCTGGTGATCTCTCCCTACCCTCCTTGACTTTAAGCTCTCTCTCCTGCCTCATGGCTAAACTAAACTATAGTTTACTTGACCATCAGGCCTTTACTACAACCTGTATTTCTTAAGTTTCTCCTTCCTGTTAGCTTCTTTTTATTGATGGGCCTCCATGTTGGTTTTACACATTGTAACACTGTTAGAGTCTCTTTGCTCAATCTCTTTACTAGTGGATTTAACACCCTTAACCTTGCTTTGCTATTTATTACTTACTCCTGGGCTCGTGTTCCTGTTTCATTAGTCCTTCTGACTTCACTTATAAAAAACACATTCCAAAGGTGAAATTCTGAAGAATTTCAAGGAAAAACAAACAGCAGGGTTTCTAACCATGCTTGAATCTCTTCTGAAAGTCCTGACCTCTGAGAATGCACTTGTAAACCCATAAAGCTGGCCTTGGTTTCTACCTGGAGAAACAAAAAGAAATCTGAATACCACAATCAACTAGGGACTACTGGAAATTTTGGGATCTATACTCATGGTAGTTAAAATATGTGAACAAACAGATTTATCAGCTTTATAAACAGGTCTGAACTCTGCAGCCAGTGGTTTTGAAGTTTATTGCATGGCTGTTTATTTTGTAGTTTAGTAATGCATTTCAGCTTGCTTCTCAATAAATTATTTCAGTAGAAATGAGCTTAAAAGGATCTAGCGTGTGTTTGCTTAAAAAAAAAAGTAAGTACTGAAGTTCTGCTTCTCACGAAAATTAAGAATGCCCAAAAAAAATTGCAATGAGTTTATCAGTGTTCACCACCAGCCTTTGGAACCATAGTAATTTCATTGACTTCTGAAAAGCAAGTGCCAAAATCTCCTGAAGAACTTGCATCTGCTTCAAAAGTTAACAGTTGTTTCAAGAAAAATATCCTCAAAGACAACAGTCTGTCTTTGTACAATTGTACCCCTGTACAACTCTATGAAGTATAATTTTTCATCACGATCAAAAGATTTTTCTTCTAAATTCACTTCCCTCATTTTTAAACCTTTGAAATGTGAAGTGATAACTGCTAATGTGCTGGCTCTATTAGCTGCAGAACTGGTAAATGTTAAAGATACCAGCTATGTATCAATGTTATCCTATTCCATTCTAATGATGTTATCCATCCATTCTAATGATGGCTTGATAATCTCATCAAAATTATGGAATCAGAGTGAAGTTTTAAAAGTTCTTTCTGGAAGAGATAAAGGAATTTAATCAAATTTATTTCCATGTAACCTAAGTATGATTTTAAAAATTAACGCATTTGTAATATATTGATACTGAATTTTGACAAATATGAACATGTAGATAAGTGATACCCATTGACTATAGAACATTTTCATCACACTCTGGGACCAGTCCTTTGTTGGTTGAGCCCTAGGATTTAGACAATCACAAATTTGCTGTCACTGCAAATTAATTTTTATCTGTTCCAGAATGTAATATGAGTGGCATGTACAGTATGATTCTTTGGTATCTAGATTATTTCACCCAATATGACATTGTTTTACATTATTAAATGTATCATATACCATAAGTTCTTTAGGCATTTACCTGTTAACAATTGTGTATTTTCAGGCTGGAGAGATGGCTTAGGGGTTAAGACTCTCCCTGACAAGCAGAATATCCTGAGTTTGGATCCCAGGTCCCATGTAAAAAATGCCAGGTGGAAATAGCAGCAGCCTGTACTTCTGGCCCTGGTGGGCAGAGCCTGAAAAAATCCCAGATCAAAGCATTCAGGATGGTCCCCTAAGTCACCTTTTGTCTTCCACAGTGACACACAGTGATCTCTAACACACACACACTCACACACACACAAATAAATAAATAAATAAATAAATGTATATTTTCAATTTTGTAGCTATTATGATTCAGGCTGCTATGATAATTTTTTTACAGATTTTTGTGTAGACATATGTTTTCTTTTCCATTGTTTGAATACTTAGGATTGGTTTATCTTAGTTCTATGTTAAGTACAGTCTCATTCAACAAGAATCTGTCAATATATTTTCCAAAAGAGTTTCACAAGTTGTTTATAATTCTGCAAGCAAGAGAACTTGACTTCCAATTGTTCTCTATCTTTGCCAACATGAAAAGAGAAATCCATCTATTATTCCAAGAAGTATTTCATTTTCATTTCATTTCATTTCATTTACATCAAAATCTTTCTTATGCTTATTTGCTGTATTTACTTTGTAAAGTCTACATTCAATTATTTTGCCATTTTTGTTGAGCTATTCATATATTATCAACTAGGAAGTCTGTTACATCTAAATGTAAAGGTTAAAATGATAGTACTTTAAGAACAAAAGGAAATCTTTGCAATTTTGTAGTATATAAACATTTCTTAGCAACACACACAAAATAGATTATAAGTCATAATGTAAAACGTGATCATTACAGTTTGGATGTGAATATCCCTCAATTGCTCGTGTATTTGAACACATTTGGTTCCCTCCCACCTGGTGGTTCTGTTTGGGGAAATTAGGGAACCTTTAGGAGGTGAAGCTTTGCTTGAGGAAGTATAAGATAAGGGTTGGGCCTTGAGGATTGATTGGCTCCACGTCCTGTTCTCCTTTCTGTTTCCTGAGTGGAGTTGAAATGTAACAGCCAGCCTCCGGTCTCTGCTGCTGCCACATGTTCCCTGCCATGATTGACTCTATCTATCTGGAACTGTAAGCCAAATAAGTAACCGTTTTTCCATTAAGTTGCTTAGATCAGAGAATTATGTCACAGAAACTAAAGAGTAACTAATACAATGATTAATTGGGTTTCATCGACTTTTAAAAGTGCACTTTACTGAGACACTCCATTAAGAAATATATGCATATGGAGACTGGAGAGGTGGCTCAGGGGTTAAGCCTCTGCCTTGCAGGCGGAAGGTCCTAAATTCGGATCCTGGACCCCACATATAGACGCCGGGCGGAAGCGGGGGCTGCCTGTGTTTCTAGTCCTGGCAGGGCGGAGCCTGTGAATCCCGGGGCAGAGTAAACAAGGAGGAGGTGAAGGCGGTCCATGGTGGTTCCCAAATTCGCCTGTGGTTCTACGCACACATACATACACACACGCGCGCACACATACATACAACACCCACGCACACATGCACAATGGAATAAATAAAAAAATAAAAAAAACATCAATTTCAAAAAAAAGGAAATATATGCATATGGAAGGCATAAATGGAAGAAAATATTTGTATCATGCTTAGAGCATAATGTACTTTTAAACAAATTATAATGATCATGGACAGATGAGTCTAAGAAAGCAATTTTATTTTTTATTCATTTGTTTGCCTGTTTATTTATTATTTTGTGTGTGAATGTATGCACACGTGATGGCATGTATGTGGAAGTCAAAGGACAACTTTTTGGAGTTGCTTCTCTCCTTCCATCTTTACGTAGGTTCCAGAGGTCAAAATCAGGCTTGTATATAGCAAGCAATTTTGCCCACTGAGTCATTTCAGTGACCCTAAAACAAATTTTGATGATAAACTGTCCATTATAAATATATTTAGATTTGATTTTCTAATGTTTCACTAAGGATTCAAGCGTCTATTTGTTGATTATTGGTCTAACTTTTGGCTTCTTATATTGCCTAGTTTTCATACTATACTTACCTTTTTCTTAAAATAGGATGATAAGAGCTTATTCTTCCTTCATTTTCTGGAAGAGTTGTATTGGAGAGGTTCTTATTTATTTATTGAAGTTGGGCTATTTAGATTATTTTCCCTTGAGTGATATTTGGTAATTCATGTCATAAAAAAATCGAAGCCAGCTGTGGTTGCTCACTCTGTGATCCCAGCATTTGTAGGCTGATGCTGAAAGGTTTTCATGAGTTCAAGACCAGTGTAGGCTATAAAACAAGTTGCAGGCTCATCTAATTAGAAGGAACCTGTCAAAAAAAAAAAATCTTTCTCCCCTGGGTGTTCAAACATTCTTCCTGTCTTTCCCAGGACCTTACTGATTATGTCACTAGGTGTGCCCTCTCCCTTTTCCTTCCTAGGTTACCTAAGACCATGCCTATCTTCCTCAAGACTATGTGCCAATTGTGCCCCTGAGTAAGGTCTTTTCTCTTCCCCTCCATTTGCTACTTAAGACCCAGCCTGCCTTCTCAAATCCTGGTATTAACCAAGCCTTCAGGGTGGACCACATGGCAATTAGTTTCCAATTTGACAATTGAGAGCAGAGCCTTTAGGCATACCTATGAATTATTTGGTTGAGGCAATTAAAGGCATAATCTGTGTAGTTTGGGGGAAATTCTAGTGTGGTTTTAGCCAATAAATTCTAAGGGCATATCCTTCACCAAGCCTTGGAAATTTCAATTAATAACCTGTGGCTTCTGGGATTGGCATTATCTATCCATGCATAGTATCTGAGTTCAGATGTTTTTTAAAGTTCTGTTTTCTTGCTTAGCTTGAAATCTGGTAGGTTTCACTTCCCCTGCATCCTTTCTTCTTCATCCTATACCCCATGTCTGTTAAAACCTTGCCATGCTCAGAATTCACGCCCTCTGTTTTCATTTTACATGTATTCTACCACGCTCATTCCCTTAAAGCCTTAAATACTGACTTTGACACTAGACATCAGCTAATATTGTTCATTTGTAATAGGGACTTTCAGAAAAACTCCCTTTGCTTTCCAAACAATACAAAATAAATTGCCAGTTTTGTCTCACTGGCATTCATCCACTGATAGTATCTCCAGAAATCAGCAAGCTGTCTTTCAATATAAAGTGAATCAATGATTCAATAGAGAAAAAGTCAGTATAAACTGAGTTTACATTTACATTTTAATTCATGAAAGTTATTCATTAATTAGAAAAAATTCTACATGAATCTGTTGAGAAGAAAACATATCACGAAAAATAACTATCCCACATTTATCTATATTATAATTAATGATTTCCTAAATGGAGTATTACTTAATACAAATCTTAACATTCATTTATGACATGTATTGAATCTTGGTCACCAAGAATTCTAAAGTTGTATGTGAGCTAAGCAAATAGAACAATGATCATTCATTTATGATTCATTTGACTTTTCACATGGACAGGATTTTGGATCTTTCATCTGTCAATATTTTAAGCAAGTTAAATTTGCTAAAGTGAGTGAAAAAAAGAGCCCACGAACAGATGTTGTATGGAGGGAAATGTGCCTCTTACATTGATTCTTTTCTTTCTTTTGCTTTTCTCTATGCCATCGTTTCTGACTTCAAATGTGATCCTCTACATCAACCTACTGAGTACTCTCTGATACTTTTGAAAACAAACAAACAAGCAAACGAAGTTACTAGGATGGGTTGTCTAGTGAAAAGTTAGTAGAATTGGTTGCCTAATAAAGTAGTGAGCTCCTCATCACTGAAAATGCTCAAATGGAGATTTTAAGCAATCAATCAGACCTGTGATTAAGAAGTTTGCCTTGTATTGAGCATTTTAACAGATACGTTCTAAGAAAATAAGCAATAAGACAGTACATGTTGATTATGTTCCGTTCTCTGGAATCTAAAGCATTTTGCCAAATTTAGCTCCTCTCTGAAATAAGATTATTTTTCTATAAATTAATATTATATATTTACCATGCATTTAAGTTTCAATAGAGATGTTCCTTCCACTTACTGATTAGAGCTGGTGGTAATGTGTGTGTCTTATGTATGTATCTACAAACATTTTTTCCTTACTCCCCTTCCATCTATAGATCGAGTTATACATAACCTACAGAAAGTAAATAATACTATGAGTTATAGCTGTTATTTTCATTTAAAGCCATCATCCTACATTGAAAGGAATAGGACCATTTTCTTTATAAAGATAGAAATGTCTGGGGAGAAAAGGCACTTTAAAACAGAAATGCACTTAAAGTGTTGCATTAGAAAGGATTATAAACAACGAAAGAAAGCAATCAAAGAAAAACTCAATAGTTCTTGATTCAAACAGCCAAAATAGAAACTGGTTTTTAAGAAAGAGATGCTGACTGTGGAGAAGGTTGGTGAAAGTACCACTAATATACTCAGTACTTAGAAAGATACATGAATGTAGCCTGCCTTCTATCCTCTGAACTCTGCTGACTGCACTCTATGGGAGGAGGCAGCTGCTTCTGATCAGAACAGAGAGCCGCTCTGTTAAGGAGATCCTCAAGGAATCTGTTGTGTTGATGCCCAGTGCTCTGTTCACAACTGCACATAGTTGAGAACTCCCACCACCTCCCAGACGTGGGAATGCAGGCTTCTCTCAGTGCCAATAACTACAAATCCCAAAGCCAGATCTTACTGAAGACAAATTGACACCTCAGTCTAATACTGAATTCTGAACTTTTACAGAAAAACATGTCTTCCCTATATTGAGGCTCCTTCATCTGTTTACCTTTGAAAAAAACCAAGAAGTCTATTATAGTCTTTAAAATGAGGAATTGCTATAATGTGAGAGGCCCAAGAGAGGTCCAAAGGTTAATTCCATTTCAAAAATGTGCTTTTGAAAGCATAGTATCCAACACAGTAGCAATATGTTTAAATTAAAATTAAATGTAGCTAAATTGAAACTAATCTTGACCAATTCCTCAGTTACAGAAGCCAAATGTCATGTGTGGCAACTGAGGATGGTCACAGGACACACAGACCATCCCCACCACACCGCAGCAGGATCTAAGGGAAATGTCCAACCAATGCATGTCAGCTAAGAACACGGGACAAGAAAGAAAGTTGGAAAGATTATTAAATTCTTTAGGAGAAGAAATTATTGAAACTCAAATCTGAATCTATTCAGTATCTTCAGATATCTTTTTCCTCATTCAAAAGTCATGGAACAAGAAAAAGACTGAAAGAAGCATGAAATAAAAGGCATTGAACAAAAGCAAGTGGCCAAGGAAACCACTACCAAAGTGTGGCATTCCGAGTAGCAACAGAGTCCCACAGGTCAGGGAGGCTTTAATCTTATGAATTGTGTTTGCTTGCCCATTTTTATCTTTGAAAACCTAACCAATTTCAATTAAATCAAAGCAAATATGAAAATAAATTATTTGATCTCCATTCTAGTTTTGCAGAATCCTAAATTCCTCAACAAGTTTTCGGAACAGATTTTTTCTTTCTCGCAACAAGGAAAATCATTCATTTGATGTCCCCTTTTCATAGCCCTTGCCATTTACAGCGACTCTTCTTCCAAAGGCTACCCTTTGTTAAATGACCATGTCAAGTGTAGAGAGACACTTCCTGTCTTCACTGCTTCCAATAAGCAGCATGGTTAATGTGAGTTCTCAGGCATCAGTGATTCACAAGGAGTGTAAAAGTACAAGGCTCTACTCTACACATCAAACCTCCAAGCATGACTCTTTGCAGACGTATTTATAAACAATTCTCTCTCTTTGTGTGTATGTGTGTGTGTGCGTGTGTGTGTGTATGTGTATGTTTGTGTATCGGGGGGGGGGACTTGAGAGTGTATGACTGTGAAGGTAAAGGTAACATCAGGAATCATCCTGGATTATTCTACCTCCTGGTTGCTGTGTTCTGGGTTTCTGCTCAGCCTTTGTTCATGGGATCTGGGAATCCAAAATCAGGTCCTTTAGCTTAGAAAGCAATGACTTTAAGGCCTGAGCCATCTCCCCAGATTCTATAAACAATTCTTTAGCTACATATAATCTTTCATCGCCCAACATTTGTTATTTCTCTTTGAATTGAAATGGAACACACAGATAGCTAATCAGTTTGTAAGGAAGCTAATCTATTTTATTGTATAAAATTAACACTCATTCAAATTAAAAACAAAGACTGTTATTCTTTTAGATGAATGTCTCAAAGTAACTAAAGTTTTAAAATAAAAATTAATGGGACCGAAGAGATGACTCAGGGTTTAAGCCTCTGTGCCTCACAAGCAAAAGGATCTGAATCCAGATCCCAGATTCCACATAAAAATACCAAATGGAAATGGTGGAAGCCTGCACTTCCAGCCCTGGCAGGTGGAGCCTGGGAAAGCCCAAAGCAGTCAAAAGGAGGTAAAGCAATCCAGGATAATTCCAGAAGTCACTACTGGGTCTCCACGGGCAGATACAGTGACTTCTGAGACACACATGCACGTGCGCACACACACACACACACATACACACACATAAAAAAAAGTATGGGGCACATGAGTGGTTAAATCAGAACTTATAACTCAGGCCAAATGTGCAGAACACATCCCACCACTGAGTTTTGCCTGACGATGTAAATGTTTCCAGAACAATTTTGACATACAATGTTTTAGACAGCCATGAACCCTCTAAATTGTCACTTCACTATTCCCTGTAACTAGTCAGACATTTTACCCATCTTCATTACATGGCTGATGAAAAAAAAAGACATTTTGGAATGAAAGAAAGTTAAAGTTTAAAGGATTTTAGAAATACATCTCCCAGCACTTTACCAAAGGCACAGACATGATTTGTTCACCGCTAAACACTACATTAGGAGCAGAACAGCAGAGAAATCGGACTACGCATTCCTAATATTGCTTTTTCATTACAGCACTCTATCTTTCTAGTTTCTCCTTCAAGTATAAAAATTTACTCTTTATGTACCTTAGGCTTCAAAGAAGTGAGCCTTTTAGGTTCTGTGAAATGATGTATCTCCAGTGACGAAATTAAAACAGCGAAATAAGAGATTATTAATGTCTGTTAAATAAACAGTTAATGCTGAGTCAGAAGTGGGTGTGACATACACCAATTGGTATTAACTGACTATGTTACTTTCCAGGTGTTTTATACATAAATAACTGCATTTAATCCTTCCAAAAGCAACATAGGAAAGAACATTAAACTCAGTTTGTGAAAGAGGAAACTGAAGGTGACAGGTGATGCTTTGCATAAATGCCTGGTTTACTCCAAAATGCCAGGCTGTGTTCACTACAATGGTCCACAGCTGAAACACAAAGGTCTTTGTAGAGTCAATAATAACTTTCTTAATATTAATTTCTCCAATATTAATGTCTAAACAAGTGAGACCTCACAATACTTTTTGTATTCTTTGTGCTAAGACTGTATGATCTTAAGCTATAAATTAGACGAGGAATGTTTTTAATCCTAAATTTATGTATGTTATTCTTTGCTAGAAGTACATTACAAATGATATTGCAAGTAGTCACCCCTGTTTGATAGTAATCCTCTGATTTCTGAAAATAAATATATGGCAATTACCAAGACTGTGTTTTAATTCACATGTGGCCATTTCTTCTCTATTGTAAGAGCATGAATATAACTCTGGGGACTATTTTGTTCCTTTCTTTCTGATTTCTCTTGCAATATCTTCCTGTAGCTGCAGTAGAACAAGTGTATAACAGGAATACACACAATGGGGTTGTCTAAATGACTCCTCTCAACTCTGCGCCCCTTCCTATATATACCCTGGAATTCTTAATGTTGAAGTTGGTCTTTTCCAACTCTTCCCCAAGATTTTTATGATTGAAGACACCATCATATCATCTTCAACCACAATCAACCAAAAACTTTACTAAAATATGAATAAACTTGAGTTCAGGATAACACTGGTGATGTCCACTCAGCTACACCACACTCATAGTTCTAGCAATTTATAAGTAACCTAATACCATATACTTCAGAACAAACCATATACTTTCTGAAGGCTACATTTTATAAAATAAATTTCCATAAAACAGGGAACGATGGTGGACAGGTTGATAACTTTCAACCTTCACACATCAGCAATGCCCTGTAGAATGCATATTGCCCTGGATATTATTTTAGATATTTTGATAAGATCAATAAATCTTGCTTGTTGATTTCAACTATAAGAAATATCTGTCTATTACAGCCAGAATACAAATAAGTAATCAGAACTTCAATAAACAATATTTGTAACATATGCCTTCTCACTAAGAGGCCTTAAATCTTCATTCAAAAAATTTCCAAAGTTAAATTATGAAAGATTAACACAATCAAGTGCTTTCTTTCTATTATATAACATATGGAACACATTATATGGTAATGATTATTAGAAAAAAATAATATATCAATACTAAATTCTAAATATGAAATTTCTTAGGTCCATTAAAAATCCAGTGAAAGTTCCATCGGGTTACTTAAGCCAGAGTTGGCCCCAAGTCACCTGACAAACAGAAAATAGTTCTCCAGCATGTAGATTAGCTAAGGGTAGTGGGACAGCAAGAATGAGCATGGGTACCAAGGCACCACTGTGGTACAGACCTGGCATCACATGGTATCACTTTAGAAAAAACTAAAAGAAACAACCCTGCAGTGCACAGGTGATCAAGTGGAAGGTGGGGGGACATACAGGTAATTGGGTCATCTTACTGTCTCATGTTTTGATCCATGTCATGTGCACATCAAGAAAATAGAAGGACTAGGTTTGCCAAGTCCAGAATGAGGACTCAAGATGGGCTGAGCAAATGTGCATTGTGGGCACACAGGCGAGGTACAGCTCAGTGGTTGTTCACATATCTGCATAGCTACCTCACCCCACAGAGCCACAAGAAATGAGAGGAAAGCAAAACTCACAGCTAGTCCATGAAGAGAAGGTGCCCTACACGAGTCCTAGCCGGCGTCCTCCACCCACAGAGCTTTGTGCCATGCACGCTGTAAAGAAAATGCAATGGAATCTAGTCCAGCACTTCTGAGCAAGCCCTGAAAGGTAGATCTGCAGTCCAGCAGCAGCACACTGATAGCCATTGAACATTTTCAGTCATTAGTTGTTACTGTTTGTTCTCCATCGCATTGTCCTTATCATTATCACAGTGATCTCCTGAGATAATGTTATGTACCTTGTTCCTATGCATCCTTTACATGCTAAGAATATCAATTTTGTTAGTTCATCACTCACATTTTGTTTTTAGTTTTTGAAGAAAGAAGAACACTTTTTTTTAGAAAAATCTGTTCATCTTTTTTTCTCACACATTTTTTTTCCTAATCACATAGGTAACCCCACCCTCTCCCTTCCTCCCCAGTCCTCCCCCATTGTACTCTCCTCCTTCCCCAGTTCCTTTCACATCCTTCTCTCCCCTTCTTCCAGTGGTTCCCCCTTCCTCCTTTCCATCCCCTGAAGCATTCTTTTGTGTGAATGCCAAACCTCCCTCTGAGTCCTCCACCCTAGTGAGGGTTCAGGCCTCAATGCATAGCCCAGATCTCCTTCTTGGGTTCCCTGTAAGTATGAGAACTCTATTATGACTGTTAATCCCTTGCCTCTAAGAATCCTACTGCCTTGAGCTTTCTCCCCTGTGATCCATGCTAGATTTTGGGGGTTGTTAACATGTCAGACATTGTGCAGGTCAGGCACAGTCTAATTCTTGCAACCCTTATTTGTGTTGAGTATCTTGCATATGTTGGTCCTCCCCATATATAGGCTCTTACAATCTTGCTGCCCCCTCTTTACTATAATCACAAAGGATTATAAACAGGAGGGAAGGGGAAGGAGGGCCTCAAAAAAAGTAGATAGGGGATCACGGTTCAGTAAAGAAAATAGGTCACTCTCAAGTATTGCATGTAAGAAACGAGGACATCTGATGCAGCTAACGCTCACTTCCCTTCCTGGTCACTTGCAACTGAACAGGTTGGATCTCATCAATCAGGGAAGATATAAGGACTAGCAGATAGATGTAAACATTCTGCAAATGGGACAATGACCCCCTCTCACTGCTGTGCTTACTCCTATTCTTCCATCTACCTTTAAGTCTTCTCTTACATTAAGATCTTCATTTAAACACTCTTTTATCTTTGGTTAGGAGACGACCTTCAATACCAATCGGGATGCAGCCAAGGGCAGTCCAGGAAAAGCAAAACTAGAAACAATAACAAATCACAATTCAGAACACCAACTATCCTACATTACTCTCCTGGAACCAGACCAGACAAATTTCTCCCCATCCTAAAGCTCAGGAAACCTTGTGGAAGTGGGGGCGGCAAGATTGTTAATCTTTTTATCTAGCTTTCTTTTGCTTAGGTGCTCAGAGGTCATTTTTCCAAAAAATAATCATCTTAGTTATCTTCTGATCTGAGTTCAGAATGTAGAGACAGGGTCTCACCATATAACCTAGCAGGCCTATGCAACCCAGGCTGATCGATTCATGGCCCTCTTGCCTCTGCAACCCGAATACCAAGGTATGTACTACCATGGCCAGTGTATCCTCTGATCTATTTTATTTTCTTTTTTTTTATTTATAGTGTATTTTTTTCCACTCACACAAATTTGATAGGTACTCCATTCCCCTCCCTAATTCCACCCCTCCCTGAATCCCCCTGCTCCTTCCCCTCTTTTCCACTTCCTTTCCCCCGTCCCTCCCTTTTTCCCAGTGCCCCCTCCCTCCCGTTCCTGGAGCATCCTTTACTATGCATGTCAAACTTCCCTCTGGGTCTTCCTCTCTGATGAGGTGTAAGGACACAGTAGCATTGCCTAGAGTTTTTTCTTGTGTTCCCCTTTGATATAGGAACACTATTATGGCTGTTAATCCCTTGCCTCTTAGGATCCTAGTGCCTGTGATCCATGCTAGACCTAGGGTCAATGATATGCTGGTCATTGCACAGGTCATGCAAAGCCCTATTATGATTACTTCAGCCCTAACTTGTGTGGAGTATCTTGCATATCTTTGCTCCTTCAGGTATCGTTGCTCCTTCAGGTTCTTACAATCTTACTGCCCCCCTCTTCCGCAAATTTCCCTGAGCTTTAGGATGGGCAGAGATTAGGCTGGCCTGGTTCCTGGTGATTAATGTAGGATCTCTGTTGTTCTGAATTATGGTTTTTTTTTTCTTTTTTCCAGTTTTGCTGTTCCTCCACTGCCCTTGGCTCCATCCTGATGGGTATTGGATGTCACCTCCTAGCCAAAGATAAAAGGCTGTTAAAATACAGTCTTATACTGTACTTGAAGTCTTAGCTGGAGCCATAAAACAAGAAAGGGAGATAAAAAGGGATTCAAATCAGCAAGGAAGAAGTCAAGTTATCTCTATTTGCAGATGACATGATTATATACCTGAGTGATCCCAAAAACTCCACCAGGAAACTCCTGGAACTAATACAGAAGTTCAGCAGGGTGTCAGGATACAAAAAAATGTACAAAAATCAGTGGTCTTCCTATATGCCCAGAATGAAAGAAGTGAAAAAGCCCTGAAACAATCTCATTTACTATAGCCCCTAAAAAAATGAAATACCTTGGTATAAACCTAACCAAAGAAGTAAGAGACCTTTACAATGAAAACTTTAAAACCCTAAAGAAAGAAATTGCAGAAGACACTAGAAGATGGAAAGACCTCCCATGTGCCTGGATTGGCAGAATCAAAATCATAAAAATGACCATCCTACCAAAGGGAATATACAGATTCAATGCTATACCAATCAAAACCCAAAGCAATTCTTTAAAGAGATTGACCAAACAATCTCAAAATTCATATGGAAGCACAAAAGATCCAGGATAGCAAAGACAATCCTGAGTAACAAAAACACTGCTGGAGGGGGCTGGAGAGGTGGCTCAGGGGTTAAGTCTTCGCCTTGAAGGCGAAAGATCCTGAGTTCAGTTCCCAGATCCCACGTATAGACGCCAGGCAGAAGCGGGGGCGGCCTGTGCTTCTGGTCCTGGTAGGGCGGAGCCTGTGAATCCCGAGGCAGAAGGAGGTGGAGGCGTTCATGGTGGTTCACGAATTCGTCCGTGGTTCTACACACACACAGACACACACAGACACACACGCGCACATACACACGCACATGCACACAGTTGAATAAATAATAATAAAAAAAATTTAAAAAAAAAACAGTGCTGGAGGTATCACCATACCAAACTTTATATAGTACAAATCCATAGTTACAAAAACAGCCTGGTACTGGCTCCAAAATAGACATACAGATCAATGGATAAGGGTTGAAGACCCAGATATAAGCCCACACAATTACAGCCATTTGATCTTTGACAAAGGGGCCCAAAAAATCCAATGGAAAAAGAACAGCATCTTCAACAAATGGTGCTGGCAAAACTGGATCTCCACATGCAGAAGATTAAAACTGGACCTGTACTTGTCACCATGTACAAGAATTAATTCCAAATGGATCAAGAATCTCAATACAAGAACAGAGACTATAAAAACCTTAGTTGAAAGGGTAGGGAAATCCCTTGAGCTGATTGGTCTAGGCCAACAGTTCCTAAACAGAAATCCAATAGCACAGTCACTACAACCAACACTCAACAGATGGGATCTTATGAAATTAAATAGCTTCTGTTCAGATAAAGAGATTGTAACCTGATCTATTTTATTTTCATTTCAAATTTGACAGAACAATTTAATCCTAATTAATAGAACAATATTATTAAGATAATATTTTCTATTATCTCAAAGGCTAAAAGAACTATTACTTTTCCTCTAATTTTCTTTACCTATAATTTTCTTTACCTCTGTCATATCATTAAATTTTTAATGTACAGAAAGGAACAAAAGTGATTTCATAGATACCTATGAAATCACACATATGTAGCAGTTGTTAACATGTTACAGTATTGTCTTAATTTTTTTCTATTTTTATGTGTTTGCCTGTCTAGGATACTTGCATTTCTGTAGGTTTGCTTTGCATCTGAGTGGTGCATATATATGCACGGGTACATGTGAATGCACATGTGAGCGCAGGACTGAGGGTGATGTTGGGAATCATCCTTGGCTGTTCTTCCACCTTTTTTGTTTTGAATAGAGGCCCTGTAATTTAATCCAGAGATGTCACTAAAGCTAGCCAGCTTTCTCTGAGGAGTTTCAGGCTCTGCCTTTGGGGACTGGAGCTATAGGTAGGCTGCCGTGCTTACCAAATACTTGGCATTTTGTGTGGCGTTTGAGGACATGAACTCCAGTCCTTCTGCTTGCATAGCTGATGTTTTAACTGCTGAGTCATTCCCCAGCCCCTTGTCTGAAGTGTTTTAAGAAAATAAAATATTACTTTAGAAAGCCATTAAACCTTCTGTCCATTCCACTCATCCCCCTCATTTCCCACAGGCAGTACATGCCCCAGAGATGGTACATAACTGTAAGTTATGCTTTAATGTTCATGGCATATACAAGCAAATATTGTATGTTTGAGGATGTCCACAGATGTCTTACATCAATTATAAATGTACTTTCCTGTTACCACTACACTTTTCACATGTATCCACTTTGTAGTATTCTACTCAGCTAATAGCTCACAGTTTGTCTATTCCTAGCTATGTGGACAGTGCAACCAATTGGGTATGACGATTACCCCCTCGCAATAATGAGCATCACCTGTCCTTCAAAATTTTACACATAAGTATTATCAGAAAGCAAATTTGAAAATGTGTTGGGTTCAGCAAGTGCTCTAATCTTTATCTACTTTCTACTATCCTTAAGTATTGTGATATCTACATGTGTTGAACATCAAATTGCCTCTCACAGGAGCTACCTTTACATATGCTATGCCCATATCCTTTTCTTTTTAAGACTATACAATCAGGAGATCAGCTGAGTTGGTATGGATCACCGTGAGCTCAAAGTAGAACACTGCCCAGAGAGCAAAGTTTCTTCCCAAGAAAAAGATATTGGAAACATTAATTTTGTGCTATGGCATGGTACTATAGTTTTGTAAATGATGACCATGTAACTAATAATAGTACCAATACTCACAGTGACCACAGGAGCACATATTCCCTACATATCTTATAGATCCCAGGCACTCTGCTTAATTCACGTTGCATCATTTAATTTTTGAAATATCTTAAGATAAATTCTATTGTGTGCTGGAGAGATGATTCAGGGGTCAAAACTCTGACTGGTAAACAGAAGCTCCTGAGTTTGGATTCCAGGTCCCATATTAAAAACACCAGGCAGAAATGGTGGCAACCTGCACTTCCCACCCTGGTGGGCAGAGCTTGGGAAATCCCAGAGCAAAGCAAAAAGGAGACTAGAAGCAATCCAGGATAATTCACTTGTGACAGGGGTCTCTTTGCTATTTTTTCCTTGGCATATGCTAGAGTAGTAATGATCTTGGATTTATAATTTATACCTTCAGCCTGACAAAGCCACCTGAACAGCTTCAGATGACAAGGAAAGAAAAGTAAACAGGAGATGCTGGACTTCCTGCTACTAGGGACATATTGTTACTTGAATGATTAACTGGAGAAATAAAGGAGACCGGATATATTGCTACTTCTTGAAGAAGTGAGTCACATTGTATATAAACCTAATCTATAATGTATATTCATATACATTAGTGGAGTGTGGATTTATGACTGCTTCTTAGAGAAAGGTACAGATGTTTGGAATGTAGCCATAGTCTTTTTGAGTTGATGAACTAACTGGCAACTGTGTTCTGCCATAACAAAATACAGGATATACATGGGGCACTTTGTCAACCGGAAAGAATACATTTTAAGGCAGGGTCATTAGAATATTTCTGACTTTCTTATTTTAGTATCGTACTTTGAATCACACATGAATTGGTCACTTACAACCTAATGTTTAGCATTATTTACTCATAACATACCATACTGGTTTTCTTTTTTAATTCTTGGTTTTTCTTTTTTGCTCAGGAGAGAATACTAGATAAAAAAGAACTTTGGAGTTTTACTCATGAGATCTATCCATCCTCACATCCGTAGAAATTACTTGAGTACGATGAATCATCTTAGAACTCTCTATTGCTGTTCATAAATCAGCTGCTACTCTTAATTTTGCAAGTGCATTTCAATGAATTCTCATCTGCACTGTTGTCACACTTCCACTTTTTAAAATTTACTCCTTAAATTCTTAAGACTGAAAAGAATCTTCAAGATCCTCTAGTCCAATTTTAAGAACAGGAAAATTGTCACTTGGAAAAGTTGAGGAAGTTGTTCAAGGTTTTGTCCTTTATTAGTGTCAGCCCTAGAGCAAAAAGAAGCTAATGTTCAGATTAATTTCTTCAAGAGCTCTTCCCAATACTTGTTAAGCTTCTTCAGAACTCTTATCTAGAATCAGAAAGAGAATCTCTCTTTTTTTTAACTAATTGAAAGGAGGACATTCATTTTTATCCTACATTTTTTGCTTCTCTCATATAATAGCTCAACTTCCTCCCTCGGCTGCAGCAGGTAGTGATCCCAATATTACTTAACAAGGAAGATCCTTAAAGGATCACTCTAGAAAGAAGTTTTTCTAGAAATTAATGACAATTTATTGTTTCATGAACCAAGCTTTAGCATAATGCTTTGTGGATATCATGTGTCCTTAGAATTTTGATTATTATTTGTCCCTATGAACCATATAAATATATTATTTATCACTCTGAACCATTTGATCAACAACAGACCACATATATGATGGTGGTCCAAAAAGATTATAATGGAACTCATAACTTCGTATGCATGTAAACACACATAAACATACATCCACATGTTGCACATATACACATAAAATGGAAAGAGAAAAAAATAGCAGGATTGAAAAAGATGATAGACACAAGAATTGAAGATTCTCTTGCTAATGTCCTCATCATTGCTGGACAATGCCTGTCATATAGCAGATGCTTAACATGGATTTTGAGCAAATGAATGAAGTAAAGTAT
Organism: Typhlomys cinereus; assembly: GCA_023101885.1. NCBI lineage: Eukaryota > Metazoa > Chordata > Mammalia > Rodentia > Platacanthomyidae > Typhlomys > Typhlomys cinereus. The sequence goes on from JALPQD010000226.1 coordinate 2,909,429, forward strand.
TTTTCACCTAGAGAATTGAATTAGGAGGCCTCCACAAGTAATATCAGGCTATAATTCTTCTTGAATACAACAGAAAACATTTATCAGTGCTGAACAAAACACATCAGTAGGAGAGAGACAATCTGCACGCAAACACTTGAAAGAGAACTGCAAATTTTCATATAAGTTTTCTTAACATGACAGAGACAGAAACGACTGTCTCTGATTTCTTTATCTGACAAAGAAAAGACTAAGCTTGAGGATAGCTGGGAACATATACTAGGAAGCATTGGCTAAATGAGAATATAGTCACTGCAAAACACATGGACATCTTGGGCTACCTAGAAATTCCAGTACCCATTTTAACTAATCTTTACTTATAGCATTATTGTCCTCTAGTCCATAGCGTATCACAAATAAGACAATATGTCAGACGAAGAAGCTCGGAAGTTCTACTGGAATATGTGACTGTGCTCTGTGCTGTCCCGCCCAGCACTCCCACAAGTTAATCTGTAAAGATGATTTCGGCTATACGTCTCAGCAAACCTGACTCAAACTGCCATAAACAGTAAAAACTGTCTTGTCAGTAAGGACGGGTTGTGTTAGAGGCACCAACTATGTCATGGACACTGTGATGCATTCTAAGGTAGAATCCTCTCTTTTCCATATGACCATCCACTTTCCATTCACATAGAAATGCTTTATCTTCCCAGAAAATTCTCCTTACCAGTCCCTGTCCAACTTTTCTCAGTTCATGTGCAATTAGAGGAAAGATACTGAGTATCTTTTATTCACAATTCATAGAAATATTCTTTCTTTTAGAGCAAATGGGATAACTTAGGTCATATGCTTTTCCTTATACATGTAAGTGATACCCAAAGAACTGACAAGCTTCTTTACTTAGGTCTTGATTCCTCAGCTATGATTTTCACGTGCTTTATTCAAGCTAAACAGAAACTTACCAACAACTTAGTCAATCTGTAAAGTACAAATGGGACAAGAAAGACTCCTTAATGCACTTTTGACGTGACAGTGGTATGTGCCAAGGGCAATTTTGAGAGTGCACAGCAACAGTAGCTGAGAACAATCCTAGTGTCTCACTTTCAAAGCTGGGATCTTCCAGATATAAGAGGCCTTAGATACAACAGCCAAGAGTTTCCTCTAAAAACATTCTCCTACAACGAAATCCCTCCTCCTCACAGAAACCTTTGATTTACTGACTTCATGACTATTTAGCAGGAGTAACATCAGCTAAACGCTAGCCTTCCTTTCCTCTTGGCATCCTTTAGAAAGTTGTAGAGAATTATTTTCCTTTTGTGTTTCAGCAATTCTGTTAGTGGGCTTCCTTTTTTTTAATCCTAAGCTAATCATTATGGATAAACATAAAATCTCTAAATAGATTTTCCTAGTCAGTTAACCATATTCTTGAGGGAAAACATAAGGTAGAATCATTATTAAAAAGCATTCTCAGTAATACACACATCTTTATTATGTCAGTCTTTTGCCAAAAAAAATAAGATTGATAGTAAAATCCGCTTAGTTTTTTTTTCTTCACAGAATCCAGCCATCTGCCTGAAAATACACCAGCAGCCTCTTTTTAGATGAATTCACACATTTTAAAGCCCCAGAGTAACCATTTGAATGGAAATTGGACACTTCTTGTCGTTTAGGAAGCTTTTTTAAACTGGAAAGGCTTCTCATTTGTTCAATTAAATGTGTGTGTGTATGCAATACACTTTATGAAATTTATCCCAAAACAGCGAAGGCTGAAATAATATTTGGAACAGATGGCCCAGCTGCTGTTGTAGCCAGTTTCCTATGGACCTCGATGGAGACGTGAGGGAAGAAGGAGGAAGCACAAAAAATACTGCCCAGCCAAGCACCTCAGTCCCACCACTAAGAGTGCGCAGGCTGCTTTTCAGAATCAGCCCCTCACTCCCCTAACAGAGGTGTGGGCGAAGGGCTAAGATTTAGTCAAGTGGGTTTTATACTTCTCTGTGGATGTACTCTTCTCCGCCGAGCCTTAAAACTTGCAAATTCTGGTTCTGCTGCCTTAGAGTCTGCTGTGTCTTGAATGTGATTTGAAAGTGATGCTGGAAATACCATTCCCGGGGGCGCCTGGACAGCAGATGAAAGGACAAGATGCTGTGGTGTTCAGAGCTGGAAGGAAGGGCCAGGGAGAACACGAGGCTGTTTCTGCCTTGCCCTGAGACCATGGGCGAAGAAACAAAACCAAGGAAGGTTAAGCAGTTTCACCTCCATCCCACAGGACTGGTCTCCAGGGACTCTCCGGGGTCTCTCCTACCTCAGACGCTGATTACCAACAGGGAAAGAAAGGTTTTAATTTTGTGCTATTTTATTCCATTTCCTTTCATTTCATTTTAAGAAAGAGTCACATCTTTTAAAAGTCACTCTTCATAAGGCAAATTTAGAATGCCAAATTAGAGAAAAAAGACTGCTCTTTCTTAAAATTGCTTTAAGAATCAAATATTTCAAAAATGGAATGCTCTAAATTCTGGGGACAGTGTGTGTCTGTGCCTGTGTGAACAATTTAAGTACTTTAACAGCATACTTGGCCAGATTCTTCATTTTACATTAACTTCATAGATATAATTTGAGGCATGGTTTAAAGCATCCAAGAATACTTAAAGTTAAACTAAACAGACAAATCCAAATTTCTGACTTCTTAAATTCTTGGATAGGACAAGCAAGCCTGAGTACACACACACACACACACACACACACACACACACACACACACACAAAACGGTGACAAAGAAGAAAATAAATAAAGATCACTTTAACCTGCAACGAAGTCTGGGATTTGAAAGTTCCCACATTTCCATCTAGTTATGACTTCAAGACATGGCTGTTGAAAGTGGAGGCCGCTACCTTATTTTAGTAAGATCCCTGAGCTACTGCAAATGAACAAATCTCAACAGTCACATCCAGGCTCTGTGCTCTTCTGCATGGAATAGCAATGGGTAAAACCCTTAATAAGAAAAGCAGTGAATGGCTGAGTCTACCCATCATCTTCTCCGCAGTCATGGCTAATGAAGCGAAGCTGTGTCCATCTGCAGGAGTCCTTCCCTCTCAATAAGCCCTCTGTAGATGTCCAGAGCAGAGAGCAAAGTGATAACTTAAAGCATACTTGCTTACTCCAGGGACGGAATAATGTCACAGAATGACACTTTAGCTTCCCAGCACATTTATAAAACCAGGTCTGTACACCTGGAACAAAGGAAGAATTAGACAACTTGAGGTCATTCCAGAAGAAAGTCTATTTAGGTGTGAATTACCCCAACAATGGGTTAATTTAACAACTTTGTCTCTCTAATTGTTTCACTTGTGATGACTTGAGCCATCCCAGCCTTTCTCTGTAAGTCAGAACACTAGTTCCCAAGAAGCATCAACAGCCCAGACCTTGACCTCAGCTAATGTCTCCCAGAACCAAGTTCTTATCTTTGCATATCTCTTTATACTCAGGAAAAACAAAGAAATTGCTCCAGCATCATGACAAATTTCACCCCACTTGTTTGTGTTGCATAATCCTTTGTCAATCTTTTCTGGAAAGAACTTTAAAATCAGAAAAGCTCAAACACATTGATCTTAGAATTTCTTTTAAGTGACTGACATTTCCTTTCTCACATAATAAGTGGTGAAAGCCAGTCAACAGTTAGAGTGTTTCTTTATCTTTGATGTGGTCTTATGTACGAAAAACAAAATCTTGCTGAAATTCATTTCTACAAAGTTCTATATCAGGATGTGTGAGTCACACACACAAACATGCATACACACACACACACACACACACACACACAGACTGAGCAGGGGGCATTGACTGGGAAGAAAGAAAAAAAGGAGAATTCAGTTATTGGGGAACAAAATTAGAACAGTCAATCTGTTCTCAAATCACTTTTCATTTTCCTTTCTTATGCTAGAATGTCCACCTAAGGCAACATGAACATTAAATTCATAGACATTCTTGTTGATGGGCCATGACCCCATCCTAAAACGGAGCATCAAGGTTCATTTGTAGCTGCATAATACAAGGAATGTTCTAGAGTACTATATTGTGCAGTATTATGCAGGGAATTTTTAATTCAGAGTACATGGGGCATGAAAACACTGAGGGCCCAGAAGTAGCTAAATAAAGGGATTTTACATTCAGTAAGGAACAAAGAATGAACCATTCCTTATATTGTGAAGAAAGAACTGGGAGGCAGGTGAGAAGAGCTTGTCTGATGACAGAAGGAAGCACAAGGCTGCAACCAGATAACAGAGAACTTAAGCTTCCACACTAAACATATTAGCCACTCTGAAAAAAAATGAAGTTCCAGGTACTTTTCTTCTACTACGTATTTGTAAATCATCTAGGTCTCTGTTGCATGAATGCCCGCAATTCCCTACCCACAGGTAAACCATTTCTCACCTCCTACTGGGTCCTTCCTCCCTTCACATGGCTATCTCCACCCAGTTACCCAGCTGTGCCTCCATGAAGTAACACAGCAACCACAAATTAACAAGCACATGTGTGAACTGAGTCAAACCAAACCTCATCCATTCTCCTGTTTCTGAGAAAAGTAACAAATTGTTCTCTATACAGTTTTCAAATTCAGTTTCCTGGCAAGAAGAGATGCACCCTTGCTGGGGTCTGACCCAGTTTCTTTCCTCCCCAGTCTTATTTATACTGAAAGCTCCACCACCTCGCAGGGACCTATCAACTTCTTGTCCTCTGTTCTTCCATCTCTAACATCAGAATCAGAGTTTGCATATTAAATTTAATAAGAGTCTTAGATTTATTTGATGATAATATTCAGCTTCATGCTGAACTTCAGACTAACATAACTTACCAGAAATAATTTCCTAGATGTTCCAAGCAACTTACAAAATACTTTCTCTGACTCACACTAACTTCCCCATACACTCTTGTATACACGAGCCTATAAAAGTTGACATATGAAAGACTGATCTGAAGTCTAAATCTAGACCAGCATTCATACGCTAAAACAAATTTACTTATTAGAAAACCCACTTCCATTCCTCTCTATATTTCCATGTCTTTTAAAAATGAAAAATAATTTCTTGGCAGCAAATGAATAAACTTCCATATGGCTCCTGTCTTTCTTTTCTTTTTGTTTCTTTTCTTTTTCCTATGTCATAAATGGATTCTTTCCCAAAATGAAAACATGAGATTGACAAGTTTCTGAAGTTGCTGTTAACTGACTCTTCCAACTATTGTTCTATTACCAGACAGCATTATTCAAATATAAGTTGTTGGTCAGAGGTGGCCTGAAATTTTTTTGCCTTCTGAAAGAATTATGCTTCTCTGAAGTAGAGATCAGTTTTGGGAAATTTTCATGGACAATCACAGCTCCCTGAAAGTTTCATCATACTTTTTAGAAAATAAACTATTTGTGATTAAGATATGCTTTTAAAACTTTTTTTTTTCAGGAGAAAGACAGAAGGGAGTTTGAAAAGCTAGAGAAATGTCACTCTTAAGAAAGTGAATGAACCACAGAGCACATAAGAAATCTATTGTGAAAAAACATGTTAGAATTCCATTATCTTCAGTTAGAAAACTTGAAATTGCTTCAAGGAGACAAAATGACCTCTGCTACCATCTCCACATGTGCTCTGGGGTTTCCATTTGGCCATCTCTGCTTTCCCTTAGGGTAGCTTTGTCCTCCAGTTAGAGCAATTCCTCCAAGGTACCAGGAACTAGGCTTTGCACAGACCTGCTAATCCGACAGCTCCTTCAATTGTCTGTTTTCAATGTTCTGCTTTCTCTCTCTCTCTCTCTTTCTCTCTCTCTTTCTCTCTTCCCCCCCACTTTCTCTATGTCCCCTTCTCTCTCTTCCTCACTTCCTTCCTCCATCCCTTAAAACTCTTTAATTTTTAAGAAAATTGATCTTAGAATCAAAGTCTTGGGCTGGATAGGTGGCTCAGGGGTTAACCCTCTGCCTTGCAGGCGGAAGGTCCTGCCAGGCAGGCAGACGCCAGGCAGAAACCGGGGCGGACTGCGTTTCTGGTCCTGGTAGGGCGGAGCCTGTGAATCCGGGGCAGAGTAAACAAGGAGGAGGCAGTCCATGGTGGTTCCCGAATTCGTCCGTGGTTCTACACACACACACACATACACGCACACACACACATACACACGCACAATTGAATAGATAATAAAAAAATTATTTAAAAAAAAGAATCAAAGTCTTTACTGAATTATATTTCAAGTTAGGTAGATCCTAAGTCTGAATCACATGTCCCAGAATTTCATCATAAGCTTAAATGTCATCTATAAATTATTAGTCCATGCTGAATGAAAGCAAGTTTAAATATCTTGATCAATCTAACATGAGTACTTTGTCACAGTTATCAGACATAAAGCAAAAAATTAATTCATGGCTACTTAATTTTGAATGATGTTAATCACACTCACACATACACAAAAAAATCATATTCTTTACTGAGATTTCTGGAGTAGCTAAAAGCAAATATTCGCTAGAAGGACACTGTCCATGCTATTATACAATATGTGCAGTAGATACTTCTATAAGAGAAGGGCTTAGTGTTAAGCCATGGGAGAAGGGACTATCTGTAATACTGAATGAAAAGATGTTTAGACCTAATTGTCTTCCTTTTCCACAGGGTACATTACAACACAGAGGCAGACAAAGCAGCATTTTTATTTATGAGCCTTTCATCTCCTGTCAGCAGGAAGAGCCGGAAAGCTCTCAGATGGAGACGCTAATCTAATTCCAAGGAAGCTGATGTATTTTATCAAAGTTCTATGAGAAGGATGGCTTATGAATATGGCCAGATGGAAAGCCACATAACTTTGCAGGGAAGAGATTCTCATGAGAATTAAACGAGCGGAGGGGGAGAACCCCAATAAAGGTCTAGTTTCCAAAGCTCCCAGCATAAATTTTCCTAAATTAAAAGCTTTTCATATGCATACAGCGGAGGTAGCCAATATTCTAAAGATGTATATATGAGACTTAAAGCTATTTGGAAGCATCCAAAGCACCCCCAGAACATACCAGTGGGGGTGTTGATCTGTTTTTCATTCACAAAGACAAGAAAGACTTCCATTACTGTTCAGTCCTGTAAACTCAGAAGGGGAAAAGAGCACTTGGTTTTTCCTGTTCTGCTTTCCCTCTCTGAGTTATCCTAGAGAAGCTTTGCTATGGTGCGAAGACAACATCACAACTGGAATATGCACTTCAGACTGGGAATCATTCAGTCTAGTGGCAGAATGGTAGTATGTGAGAGCTGTAATTGCACACTTGTGCCAGGAGCCCCAGTTACTCTTCCTTCCAACTCCTCCCATGATCTCTTTATCACTGCAAACATGGATCCTTTTGTTCCCAGAACTCTTGTTTACTTAAAGTAGGTAAACCAAATATGAGTGAGAGAGACCATTTCCACTTAAGTTCTTCTAATACCACACTGGCGTATGGAAAAGATAATAAAAATAAAAGGAAGAATAACCATTTTCAATGGGTAAAATGGCAAGAGCACATTCTCCATCATTGAACTAGAATTTTAACAAAGGAAAGGAAATGTGCAAAAATTCAAAATGAATAAAGCACCTTGGTTATAACTGTATGAATCCATCTTCTGTTGCTACAAAAAATTCCTTAGGCTGGATACTCTATTCAAAGAAGGGATTAGCAGTGAAGACTGACAATCTAAGACCAGGTAGCTCAATATGTTCATCCTTTGAAAAAGACTCTCAGGATATTTTGCAACATGGAATGTGGCAAGGAGCACATACAGGAGGGAGAGAATATTACATGGCAAGATAGGAAGGAAGCGCGATCCAGCAGTTCAGCTTACTGTTTACGACTCGTTCTGTCAAGAACAAAACTGAAATCCAACAGAATTCCTTTAATGCCTGCCTTCCAAAGATACTTCCCCCAAAGAATTAACTACTTTTCACTGGCTCCAGGTCTTAATCTGCAATTTCTCACGATGCCACAGAGGAAGCAAAGGGGAAGTAAAACTTTAGGAGATACTGTTGAACTAAATCATGTTAACCTAAGTCTATGTGTTTGTAAGTTTTATTCAGATAGGCTTGAAAATCTGCCCTGAATGTGGGCAGCCCATCCCGTGAGCGGAAGTCCCAACGTGAATAAAAAAGGAGGAAAGGAGAAAGCAAGGTAACTGCTTGCATTTCTCTCTCTCTGTTTCTTGATCTGTGGAGATGTGAGCAAGCAGGTTCACTCTCCCACTGCAACGGCGCTATGTACTACCACGCCTTCCCACCATGATGGACAGCAATCCCTCAAATTGTGAGCCAAAATCATCCGGTTGTTTTTGTCAGGTATTTGCCATAGCTACAAGAAAAATAACTAATGTAGAGTTTACCTCTCTATGCCATTATTAGACAAATATATGTTCTGGACTAAGGAAGTTTTGTTCATATATAAGCAGGACTCAAAAACATATACAAAGTCTATACTGAGGAAGAAAGAGTACAAGAAGCAAAAGTAATTTCAAAATCTAATACTGAAGGGGTATTAGAAAGAAAATTTCAAAGAAAATATGTTCCCAAAAGGAAGCTTATCTTCTGGTATTGTAAAGTGCAAGCTCAAAAAAGACAAAGAAACTAAAAGGAAGTAAGGTAATGTGAGATAAGGAAAAGAAAAAGGGTATAAAAATCATTAGAGAAATGAAAACATATTAAAAGGAACAAAATTAGAAGACAACTTTGAAGATATGATTAAATAGAACAGAATTAGGAAGATGAAAAATGCATGTAATTAGAAAATGATAGATCAGAAAAAGAGACATGAAAGATCATGGCATTCCTATTAATATTGCTGAAGAAAATATAATAGATGATGACTTTATCCAACTCTGCAAAACAATGTCTACAAATTATTATTGCAGAGCCATGGATCAGCAGGTGATAGTGCCTACAGGAGAGTCTGGCGACCTAAGGCCAATCGCCACCTGACAGGACAGAACTGACTCCTGACAGACTGCGGGATGGCTCAGGAGTTAAAACCTTTGCCTTGCAAGCAAACGTGCAGATCCCCATGTCCCAGGTAAAAATAAATAAATAAATAAAATATGCCCGTCGATATGGCTGTGGTAAATAATTCAAGCCCTAGAAGGAAGAGCCTGGGAAACCTCATAGCAAAGCAATAAGGAATTAGAGTACTTTAGAATGATTCCCAATGTTACTTTTGGGCCTCCACACACTCCACACACACTCAAATGTCCTTTGTACACACACACACACACTCACTCACTCACTCACTCACTCACTCATGCAAATAAATATGTAAGTTTTAAAATATCTGATTTCTAAAAGTTGTCTTCTGCTTTCTCTCTCCAAACAAATAAAATATTTTAAAAAATTGTTTTTGGGGAAATAAACTGACCGAAATATTTGCATATGTAGTCAAAGTCTATTCAATTTTAAAAACAACGGACAGCTCTCCTAAGAAAAACAAAACTACAATAAATACAAAAGTTCTCTGAGGCCCAAATAAAACACAACATATTTAGAGTGAGAAACTCAGGACAGGAGCAAGTAAACTGGAAATGTTAGGGAGGGAACAAGCATTATAGAACATAATGTTGACATTTTTAAAGAAAGCAGATTGTTGGAAGGAAAAGTGGCTTAGTGTGCCTATAGATACCAGACAGTTTTAAAACTTACCATCCACAGTCAAGAAGCTGACTTAGATACATGTGTAGATTTAGACCTTTCCATTCTAAACTGTATTGCAAAAACAGAACATTTACCCAAAAGAAAAAAAATAGATTGAATCAACAGTCTAGAGTGACATTTTAAAAATCTGGATAAGATTGTCTGAAATTTTCAGGCACTTTCCCAACTCATCACTGACTGTTATTGGGGGTCATCCATGCTGGTCACACTGACAGTCATTCCTGGTGCTCATCTGTGAGTGGCATGGCAGTGGCTGGTCCTCTGCAGGCATGCTACTTTGTCAGAGCTTCGTAACACCTGCCCACGTGTATAATTTATGTTCTTTTATCTGTGTGCATGTGTGCATCTGTGTGTGCATGTGTGCATCTGTGTGCGTGTGTGTATGTATGTATCAGAGGGCACCATGTCTCTGTGGAAGATGAAGAGTGACTTCTGGAATCATCCTGGATTGCATCTACCTCCTTTATGCCTCACTCTGGGATTTCACAAGATCCACCTTCCAGAGCTGGAAGTACAGACCACCAACATTTCTATCTGGTATTTTTTATGTGGGATCTGGGATCCTAACTCAGAACCTTCTGTTTGAAAGGCAGAGCCTTAATCTCTGAGCCATCTCTCACTCCACAATTCATGTTTTATAATTTCTTTTTTTTATTATTTATTCAACTGTGTGCATGTGCATGTGTATGTGCGCATGTGTGTGTGTGTCTGTGTATGTGTAGAACCACGGACGAATTCGCAAACCACCATGGACGCCTCCACCTCCTTCTGCCCTGGGATTCACAGGCTCTGCCCTACCAGGACCAGAAGCGCAGGCCGCCCCCGCTTCCTCCTGGCATCTATACGTGGGGTGTAGGATCCGAACTCAGGACCTTCCGCCTGCAAGGCGGAGGCTTAACCCATGAGCCACCTCTCCAGCCCCATGTTTTATAATTTCAAAAAAATAAATTTAAATTCAAAATATTTATCCAGCCCCAACAAGGGCTGGAACTTGCCATCCTCTTCGCTCACCTCTGTTGTTGAAATTAAAGCTTATGCCACTGTTGCAGTACTGTCCATGTTGCCAATTAATTCATGACAAAATGCCTTATGGGAACAAAGAGTTTTATTTTTGGCTTGCAATGATTTAGTTATAGTTCTTACTCCAGCTTGGCAGGATAAACCACATCAATACTAGCAGCTAAAAAACTGGCCAAACCACATCCACAGGACTACTGACAGAGGAGCAAACTCCCCTTGCCAGACAGCAATCTGCCCAAGTATGATGAAGAATGCCAACGTACTCAACCAGCTCCTCCATTTAACTACTCACAAAGGACCTAGTCGTGCCCACCAAGTTCTGTCTTCCCAATCAATCAGATAATCTCCTGAAAGCTTACCTAGAACTTAACTTAACTACTAATTCTTTACAAATGTGCCCAAAGTCAAAGCCTTGGAATGCCAAGTTGATACCAGTAGCTATTTACCATAGCCACCAAGTCTTGCTTTAAATTTTTTTTTTAATTAATGAAAGTTCTAAGAGGCATGGTCTTAAAAATTGACTAATGTTCTATTGCCAGAATGATTTGGATTAACTAGACTTTCCTTCAAATATTCTTGGATAAAAGTAATCTAGTTTGTAAGAATAACTGCAGAAAGACTGATAGGACTATAATTTAACTATTTGTCAGGTGAATTCTCGGTTGGGACAAAAATATTCAAAAATCACATTTGACAATAAAAGAATTCCCATGAAATGAAACACCCAAATTTAAATCTTAACTTTATCTTCAATTCTCAATGTTCATAGCTAAAGCAAAACTTCAGTGATTTTTCTTTTCTTTATAACATTTACCACCTACTGACCCCCCTAAATGTCCCTGAGTCGTGATTACACCTTGTAAAGTACACGTTCTACAGAAAAATAAATAGATGTGTAATAACTCTTCAAGGGGCTTTTAAATGCATTTCTCCCCCTTAATAGCTTCTTTGAGCTGTGTTCCTTGCCAGCCGGTACAGCATACCTCCACAATGCAACCACTTTTTGTTTCCCTTGTTTCTGCAAGTTCTAATGATGTGACTTTTATGTAGCCAAACTCCCACTGATTCTAATCAGTCCAGCCTTTGGTTTTAGTAGCATGTTACTGATAATATTTCCCCGACATTGCTTTTTCAGTATGAAGTCATTTCATCCATTTCCTACTACTAATGCTAAATTATGCCCCAGAGATATGTCGCTAATAACGTCCCATTCTTCTTTCCCAAATATCTCTAACACTTGCACTGCAATAGCAATTTTCACACAATAAAAAGTAAATGCGAGGAATTCTGCTCCTTTCTTGGTTTGCAGAGAAGTCTGGTGAACGGAAGTTATTGCAAGATGTATTCCCTCCAGGAAACAGCTTCAGTTTATAGCTCACATCCTCCTATAGCTATGCATTGAGTTAACACCAAAATTACCCAAGAAACGCAATGGTGCAACTGAGCCATCTCTTCGTAACTTTAAGGTAGGTGTTTCCTTTCATTAGAAGCTTATGTTCTCAAATTGCCGAAGTGAATTAATAAATCCCCACATATAGATTGCTTTATTACTCTGATAGAGGTATTTAGTTTCAAAATGAAAATTTACCCCCGACTTGATTTTCATATTTTCTTTGACGAGTTGTTCTAAGATCCCACTGATTCTAAAAAGAAATCTTTTTATGAAACAGATGTGTATCAGTGGGAATTAAACAGACATTCTGAGACTTATTATCAGAAATATTTTTCCTAAAAAGACATAAATGAACACTTCTATTCCAGGAAATTTTTTCACCACAAATGAATCCTTGAAACGCCCTGTGGAGAAGAATGTGGTTATCAATTGGTGAAACATGAATAAAGGAATTGCGTAGATCAAAGAGAAATTCTAACCACATCCTTACCACACTAGGCAATTTAGAAAAATTTAATGGGAATGATGGAAACGTTCAAAGAGTAAGCCTTCCAGGTGAGTCTCTGAGATTCCTTCTGGACTGATGAAGACTTCCAAACCTCTTCTAACTCTGACAGGCTACAAGATTCTGAGTTACTGATAATAGAGGTGCTATAAGACTGTCCATCCTGTGGACATCATAAGCCAGATTGAAGGGAAGAGGAATCCACTGTGATGCCTTCAGCACTGGCAGGGCCCCTCAGTGACCATGATAAGTAAGAAGAGAAAAGGAAGGAAGACAAAGAATACATCAAAAACTGATATGAAAGTACATCCAGCACCTATCTACTGGATGCTTCTCAAGAACTTTATAACTGATTTTCTAACAATGATGAAGTTAACCCAGAATTCTAAGGATCAGAAAGTCTTAGCTGACATGACACAAGTCCTGGACCTGTTCTTTGAGTGTAGACTTGGTTGGGATTTAGAAACAAAATTAAACATAGTTCTTGCTGCTTTTATAGCTATATCCTACTACACAGGAACATTGAGATTAAACAAACTGCTAGGGCACAGCTGATGCTTACTAAGTCTTTACATGAATGTTAAATAGGTTCATTAATTAATTAATTAATTAATAACTGAACAATACTCATTGTTAGTTATTTATTACATATTTTTCATTGTTCCTCATTTACATGATCTTCTCCCCTAATTCTCCATAAAGCTTTTGAATGGATGTGGGCAGTCTATGTCTCAGTTATCATTTGTAACTCCTGTGGAAATGCACAGTGGTTTCCTAATTTGCACAGTGGTTTCTCAAAATCCAAGGCGTGCTAATGGTACACAACTGTCCTCATATGTACTTTTTATGTACTTTTTTACTCTCCTGGTTTTTCATCTTGGACTTCTCCACCCATTTTTGCTCACCATCCGAGATCATATTACTCTCTTTAATCCATGTGTGTGTGTGCGCGCGTGCGCGCACTTTTATTATGTATTATTTACTTTTGATTACTTGTGACCAATGCCAGAGAAGGCAACTTAAAGGAAGAGGAAAGATTTATCTTGGCTCCTGATTTTAGAGGATTTCAACAATGATTGCTTGACTGTAGGGATTTGGGCAGAGCATCATGATGGCAGGAGTTATAACAGGAGAAACTTACATCATGCTGTGCAAGAAACAAAGAAGAAGGAACCATGGAGCAGATAGAACCTTCAAAATTCTGCCACCTCTAGCATCCTTTTTGTAGTGGAGTCTTATGTCCTTTATACCCAAAATAGAACAAGCTAGCATTCAACACAAAAGTCTATGGTGGAAACTTCATACTCAAGTCAAAACACTCTATAAATGGCCCTCAAAGGCCCATGTCCATCTCGGGATAGAAAATTCACTTAGATTGTCTCCAAGAGTCCCTGAAGTCTTAGCAGGACCAACATGATTTAGATGTTAAGCACAAAGTGTCTTCTGAGATTTAGCTAAAACCCCTGTGTAACCATCAAAACCAAGTTACCTATTTCCCAAATACAGTAGCCTAAAGTACACTTAACCATTCCAACAGAAAGGAATGAGGGCACAGAAAGGGGACTGGGACTGAAGCTGCACTGAAGTCCAGTGAGTCAGACTTTAAGTTCTTCAGTTCCATGCCATGCATCTGTGGATTGTGGTGTCGTGACATGAGCTCCAATAAGCTCAAGCAGTTCCACCCACATGTCTTGACATCTGTATCTACAGAGGCTTTCTCTTGGACTATATCCACTCATTTCCTGAAGCTTTCTTCAACAGATGTTTACATGTTCCTGGGATCTCCACCTTTTTGAGGAATTTACTGATGTTTGGATCTTACCCTCATCTTCAACAAATTGAATAAATTGCTCACCCTGGGCTTACCTCTCCTATTTGTCTGGGCTCTTGGGCCACTCTCAGCAGCCTGACTGGAAGACTTCCTGTTTCCATGACTCTCAAGCACTTAGTATCACTGCAAAAACAGCACCTCATGGATGCTGCCAAGGTCTACCACCAACTCAAGCAGTATCCCGGTGACCCTGGACACTGCTGCAGCAGCCTCTGAGAGATTACCTGGGTAGTTGAGCACAGAGAAATGGATCTCGTGGAAAGAACTTCACAGGGGGCACCATGCAACAGAGTACCCTAAGGGTCTCTCTTCTCGTGGTGAAGTCTTTCAAATAAGTCAACCTTTTCATCTCCTTGAGGCTACTGAAGGTGGTGTTGGGCCAATACCTGAGATGCCCATGACATCTTCCTCTTGCTGTAACATTAGGTATTTGGCTTTTTTTAAGTGTCCTTAAACTTCTCAGAAGCAGGACTTTCTTGGATCCAATTTCATTCAGATTTTTGGTCAAGCTATAAGTTTTTCAAATGATCTTCTCTTCCTTTTTGGTTCTGTTTTCAACTGTCAGTTTGGATAAAAGCAGCCTGAAAAAAATCCATGCCACATTCTGAATTCTGGACTACCTTGAAATTTCCTCCATCAGGTTAATTGAGCTGACATTTTAAACTCAGCCTCTCATAAAGTTATATGGACAAAATATATATATAAGTTCTTTGCCACAATAAAACATGAATAGCCTTTAGTCTTATCATTAATCTGATTCACACAGTACATCTGAATAATAGGTAATGGAAAGTGAAATGATCAAAAATTATTCTTGTGGGCATGATTCAGACCAAGAAATACAGAGTATTTGGAAAAGCATCTTTTGGTACAGATAATGTTAGGTCACTCCAGCAAGTGCTCAGCACATGCCATCAAAGGCAACCCAGAAGAAACTCAGTGGATCACCCATGCAAAAAGACATGAAAACAGGAGGGAGACTGCAGAAAAGAAGGATTGTAATGGCAGAGGAGGGGGATGGGATTGTGAATTAAGATGTTAAAATATAAAAAAATCACTATAGTCTTGTATGAAATAACAAAATAACTTTCATGTAACATAATGAAATGCACACTTTCAAAGGAACACCATTAGTATGCTACATGTGAGCCACACAAGCTTTACTGCAGTCCTGAGCTCATGCTAAATCCACTGTCGCATTTACTATTTCACAATAGATACCAAAAGATACCAAAGTCAGTCCTATTAACATGAAAAGGCATCATTCCTTTTATTTTATTTATTTGTGTGTGTGTGTGTGTGTGTTTGTGTGTTTGTGTGTGTGTGTGCGTGTGTGTGTGTGTGTGTGTGTGTGTGTGTGTGTGTGTCTCAGAGGACACTGTGTACTGCTATGGAGACCCAAAGGTGACTTTGAGACTCATTCTGGATTGCTTCTATCTCCTTTTATATTAGTTTTGGGATTTCCCGGGCTCTACCCACCAGGCCAGAAGTGCAGCCACAGCTGTTTCTGTATGGCGTTTCTAAATGTGACCTGGGATCAGAACTCAGGTACTTCTGCTTGTGAGGCAGAGTCTTAACACCTGAACCACCTCTCCAGCCCATTATTCCTTTTTTATGTTGAAGATTTATAATTTTCCTTTCTTTATGTGTCTTGTTTAAATTTCTAAATGAGGATAGGGACATGAAATTCTAAGTCTAACTTCCATGCCCTTGTTTTATCTGAGATACAGATCCATTAGTTGTTTCATTTGTCCTATACTATGTTCTCTTCCTCCACTGGTACCATTCCTGTGACTATTTGCATTGCTCGCGTCTTTACCTTGATTCTTTAGGCCTTTATACAATTTTCCCCTTTCTTTTATAGAGTAAATCTTATGAAGAATAATGCTTAAAAGAGTCTGTTGTTCCTCCTATTACCATCCTATATATTGCAGCAAAGTCCCTTCCCGAATATAATACTAGGGCTTAGCTAGGTATAATCATTAATATCTTGCTACTTATCACTAACACATTTAATCTAAAACCCTCCTTAGCAGTTATGTAATTCTCTCCCAACTCAGCTTTCCCATTGCTTTAACCCATTTTCACAGATAGTCCTTTTATTGTTAATATCTTCTACAAGTTTCTTAGATTTTCCCTGGCTGACATACTTCATGATTCTACTTCTGAGCTCTTATCACCTCACTGTATGTTCGTTAGACCGTCTCAGGCCTCCAACCTACAGCTAAACATGGCTGTGCGACATTTGCATCTCTAGCCAAGGTCTCTTTGGGCTCCAACCGGAGCCTTTCACCTCTTTTGAGGCCCTTTAATCTGCCTGTCCCAAAATCATAATTTACACTGTTTTTTTCTGATGCCACCTGTTCCCTCTCTTTCTTCTACGTTTTTTATGATTTTTTGGAGACTTACAAAACCTCAGCCATAGCAGATGTATAACCTTTCTTGTGTTTGTCACTGTTTTCCAGCCTCTGGGAATCAAGTGTCAAATAACTTTGTAGGACAGGACCTGAGACACAGTTATCTTTGTTCTGTCAAAATGTGGCTGAAATGAGAAACTGTCACACACTCTTTCCTGAGCAGCCCCAGGGGTTCAGGTTATCTTTTATTTCTCCTTCATGTTCTCCTCACAGCATCTAGACAGACAGACATTTCTTAGATATGACTCTCTGGGGTGAATCATAAAGGGTTCACCATGCCATTCAAACTTATTAAATTATCTGAAGTGAGGTGAAGGGCAGACACATGGGACTCATTTTGATGGCAAGAGGAAAAAAGGAAAGCCATAGTAAATGAAGGTTGTTCCCTAAATTTGCCAAATATTTAAATTATGACTCTTGTAGGGCCTTAATGCTCTAAAAATATTAATATTATTTTCTAACATAACTGGCTTTTAAAATTTGGCAGCTTGTCTGATGTTACCTGTAGCTTTTCACAATTTTACCTCAACCCAAACTTGCATCTTATCATCTCACTATACAATAAAAGTAGCATAAAAGTAATGATATTCTAGTGAAAAATTATCAAAAATACCAAAAACCTTTCTTCACAAAGATTTCCATGTCACAGCTCTATCAAAACAATAAAACAATTGACAGCCACTTAAATATTCGACAGCATGAAAATGACTAAGTCAATTATCCATTAAGAATTTGATTCATCCACCCAAAAGCTTCTTTGGGCAATAGAATGTGTTTGATATAGAAAATTGCTACTGACCAAAATGCTGAGAATAAGTGGCTCTGAACTGCTCAACTCTAAACAAGGCAGTTAAGTTACTCAGGAAACATTGTGGAAGAAGGGATGGTGAGAATGTAAGAGCCCGAAGGTGGGCAAGGGCACATCTAGGTGGTATCTTCTGGACATGACGGAGATGCTGCATCCATAAATTCACTGAAGTTGTGGCTACTTCCACAAGACCTGAACAAGATATGGCCTATCACTATTTCACCATGCAAGGAGAAAGATCTCAAGAGAGACCACATTTGCCTGATAAACAAATAAGTGTTAATGCTGGATGTAGGGGAAAAAAATGCTACTTTCCTTGGTGATTATCCACTGATATGTCATTTTTGCTCCAGCAAGCACCCAGGCACATGTCACTGGTGGTAAAACCCAGATGTGACTTAGTGGACCACACATATAAAGGAACATGAGAGTGGGAGGGGACTGGTGAAGAAGATTTGTAATGGAAAAAAAACGTTAGGATTGAGTAATAAGGGGTGAAAATTACATTGATTTATTGTATTCACGTATAGAACCCTAAAAGACTATGAATAAAATTCTAAAAAGAAAAGAATCTGAGTATCATAGAGACACTTTTAGATAATTATGGTTTATGCAAAACACTGTCCAAACATACAGGATATCTGTGTGCAAAAAGGCCCTGCACAGGGCTGGAGAGGTGGCTCAGGGGTTAAGCCTCCGCCTTGCAGGCAGAAGGTCTTGAGTTCGGATCCCAGATCCCACGTATAGAGGCCAGGCGGAAGCGGGGGCAGCCTGCGCTTCTGGTCCTGGTAGGGCGGAGCCTGTGAATCCCGGGGCAGAAGGAGCTGGTAGGTGTCCATGATGGTTCGCGAATTCGTCCGTGGTTCTACACACACACAGACCCACACACAGACACACACGCGCGCGCGCACATACGCACAGTTGAATAAATAATAATAATAAAATTTTTTTTAAAAAAAGGCCCTGCACAGAAAAAGTAAGCACATAGCTAAATAAACTGTGAATAATTTCCTTCAAATAATGACATCTGTTTGTCAATTATTTTCCCCTTCTAATTCAGTTTCCAATAGCAAACGTGTTACTTTTGTAATAAGGAAAAAATCAAACAGCATTTTAAGTGTCTATTCATACAGTCTCACTCTGCATAACAAAATAGATATCTCCACAATAGGTTAAGGTCTACTTCTTTTGCCAAAGTCCCACATGGAGTCAACAGAAGTTTAAACTGCGTCCACTTTCTTCCTTTTCCAAATAAATAGGTAAACTACCCTCTAAGTATTTTAATAGTAAATACAAATAAACTAACAGCTGGCAAGAAGACAGCAAGCCTGTCTCATTGCCCAGGAAGGACATTTGAGTAATAAGTGAAAGGTATCAGAAGCTCAATAATTACCCAATATTTTCTCAGTCATACAAGATAGTTCTCCAAAGGCTGCAAGAATACTAAAAGTCTTATTTTCTAATCAATGCACTAAGTAACGAAGCACAGTTCCAACAGGGATTTTCTGGAAACTACAGCAATTAACCTACCTATGTTTACTGCTTTGCATAATTCGTTTACCTGCCAACCTCAATCTGCTGGGACTTGACTAACTTTTTAAATGTGAATCATAGCAATTCTGCAGACCAGACTACTGGGCAGCCTGTCAAAAAATAACTGTTAGTGTCCACTGCATTTTGTCTTTCCTAATGGAATTAGTTTGGGTTTTTAACATTTTTAATTGACATGTTTATGTTTATTGATTTTTTATTCTCTTTATGCACATTATGTATAGTGCTTGTATCCCCATGTCAAAATGCTAAACTTTGTAACTTGAAACTTGGTACCACAGTAGGTAGCTGACTTAGGTCATTAGCAAATGCCACTAATGCAATTGAATTGCAAGTATTAAAATAAAATGCCTGTCTATGGATCTTCTTGGTAATTTAAAATAGTAATTATAAGCATTAGTAATACTCTCTGACAAAGAAGCTCTTAATTTTTAGATCTGAACTGACCTTTTCTACAATTTCTTAGCAAAAATGGAAAGAAGCTGTGATTAGACTATGAAGACTATGCTATCTTCATCCATCTTCTTTCAATCTGAAACAGTGGGAGATGCACACGAGAGAAAAAGCCCCAAAGTTCTTTATTTGGAACTAATTCCTATCGACCTCTAGCAACCTTGGCAGAGCTCAAAATAACAGATAATAGGGTGATTAATGCTTTAATCTCATAACAAAAGAATGCCAAGCCTGTGACTGTTGCTTATTCCCTTCTCAGAATTTATCTAATTTTGTTTTCCTTGATTTGGAGTAGTTGCCTTTAGATGAAAGAATCGCATCTAGCTTAACAATGTGCTTACTACTTAAACTAAAAGAAAATAGAGTTAAGGGAATAAAAATAAAGCTGAAAACATAGTGTGGTACTAGAATCTGAAAAGTGCTTCTTTCAATTTTGTGGTACTGTGATAGTTAGCATGCATTAAAAGCCTTCATTAGTGTATGAGATACGCTGAGGCTGCATAAGCTCCTGTAATCGAGACATTCTCTGCTTTGGAAATTCTTAGCATCCAAGGGCATTTATTTCATGCTGACAGTGTACAGAAAATGAAAACAAGTAAATAATGTCCTTGCAAAGCTTACAATTTCAAGTTGAAACATATAGCCACTTAACCTATATTTACAAGAGATTGAAAAGAATCTGATTGGAACTAGTTCTAGTACAATGGGGTAAATAATATGAGTAGGAATCAATGAAAAAAATACTTTAGGAGGCACTTTATTGGTCAGAAAGGGTTTCCCAGAAACTATTAAACAGCATTTCCTTGAAAGACAGTTTGAGTCTAGATGAATTAGAAAAGGAATGCATACGAATTATATCTTATAAAACCTGTCGCCTACCTCATATTGGGCTTTGCTTATATACCAGTTTTGTTTGGAACTTAAATGGTAATTAATATTTTATATATGGACATCCATTAAGAAGGCAAAAGTTGGAGAGAGTCTTATGGAAATTCAATGTTGACACCCGATTTCCCTTCTTCCACGATTCAAAAAATCAGAGAATTTGCTTGGATCAGGAGAAAAAAGAAAGAAAAAAAAAATAAAAAAGATTTTGGCTGATAGCCAAGTGACATCCTAGAGAAGCATGTCTGTGACCAGATATGGGAAGCACCCTATCTTTCTTGTTAATGTCCAAGTCTTTACAATCAGTTCCATAAGTCTACATGGCTGACTCTCCCACAGCATTCTTAAGGCAAACAACAGCCATCACTAACGTGTGAGTCTTCCCAACTGCCTCATTTATATGAGACAGATGACAGGCAAGCTAGCCAAGATTTACTACTATGTGTTATGAGGAAGATTTTTCAGGAAGTTCCAGCAACCTGGGGCTGCACAGAATCTCAGAAATCTAAACTACATGCAATATTTAAAACCTTAAAATATATATCACCTCATTGCACCATCAGAGAAAGCAATTTTTGTGGTTTGTTTTAGGTTGATTTTGACTCTAAAATCTCATAGTACATAGTTATCTTTGCTACTCTGTCTTAACCCCAGTATTTACCATGAAAATAAACTGATTTCTGACTTGGAAAAATTGTGGTTTATCTGAATTATTCTAAATCCATCCAATCTTCAGCATCTTCCCATTCCACCTTCAGTCTGTGCCCACCATGAAGTTAACTTGGAATAACCAGTTCTTCTCAGGCTACTTGAATCTTTCACAACGTCTCTAGAAAGTCTCACCAAAGAAGCATTTTAAATTCTATTCATGTCTTCCTCTGCTATTCTGAATTACATATCATACTGTTTTCTCTCTTTTTTGTTGTTGTTGTGAGATCAAGCAAGAGAACTATGGAGTTCTGAGAAAGCTCCCACAAATGAGCCCGAGGCCAAGCTTTCATATTGGTAACATGAATATTCTGCAATTCCTCTCTGAAATCCAAGGAGAGTATTCTCTGATTTCTGTTGTCATGAGCTATGGAGTGGGCCCATTTTCTAATTCTCTTCGTTGCCAAATATTGCCCAGAACTTCTTTCTAGACTGGCGTGGAATTACCCATATGATAATACCAAAGCCAACCCCTGGAATGCTAATGGGAGTGAGGAGGGAGCGCCAACTTTTGTCACATTAAAAAGGTTGCTTCTGCCTCATTAAATCTAACCAATAAAAGCTAAAGCAGAAGTCAGCAGATGGTCATGGAAATGAGACCATCGATCACTGTTACTTCTTCGTCATAGTTGCCATTTTGACCTGCGGTCGGTCATCTCGTCATAGCCGTAGTGAACGTTCATGGTAGAAGATGCCTATGCTGCACAGATGTGGTGCACCCCGATCCCTAACGCCACAGCTGCCACCACCATGTCCTTCTGTCTAATGAAAGATCCAAGATTCAGTTGGTCATAAAAGCATGTTGGAAGAACACAAGTGTGACAAGTCAAAAACCGTCACGGAGGACAGCTTATTGAGACCTCAGTGGCCACTGAGGTAATACACGAGTATGGAGGCCAAATAAAGCAAAACTATGCAAGCACGATGAGATGCACTGTCATCACTCTCTCTAGGCATAAGATGGGGTGTCCATCTAGGATACTAAATCACCGCACAACTGGCACAATAAAACCAGCTTTTCTTTTTTTGTTTTTTTGTTTTTCATTTTTTTAAACATTTTTTATTATCTCCGCTCATACAAACTTAATAAGTACACCGGTTCCCTCCTTCCCCTGACCCCTCTGCTCATCCTCCCCTCACCCCTCCCTCCCCACCCTCCAGTGTCTCCCCTCCCCAAATCCCCGGAGAATCCTTTAATGTGCATGCCAAACTCTCCTCTGTGCCCTCCTCTCCGATGACGTACAAGGACCCAGCGGCATTTCCCTGAACCCTTCCTTCGTTCCCCTTAAGCATAGGAACACTGCTGTGGCTGTCAATCCCTTGCCTCCAAGGATCTTGGTGCTTTTAGAAAATGCTAGATTTTGTGGGGACAATAGTGTGTCGGACATTGCGCAGGGCATGCAAAGTCCAATTATGATTGCTTTGGCCCTAACTTGTGTGGAGTATCTTGCATATCATTGCTCCTCCCATCCTTGTGCTCTTACACTCTTACCACCCCCTCTTCCGCAAATTTCGCTGAGCTTCAGGATGGGGAGAGATTAGGCTGGCCTAGTTCTAGGTGGTTGATATAGAGTCTCTGAAGTTCTGGATTATGGTTTGTTGATTTTCTTTTGCGGTTTTGCTGCTCCTGCAATGCCCTTCACTCCATCCTGATGGGTATTGGATGTCACCCTCTGGCCAGAGATAAAAAGCTGTTAAACTAGTCTTGTTATAAGAATATATTCAAAGGTAGATGTAATAAAAGTAGGAAACCACAGTGAGGGAGGGGTCAATCACCCACTTGCAAAATGGTTACTTATTATCTGCCAGACTATATGCCCTCCCCTTCTGGTGAGATCACACCCGCCAGCTTTTCAAGCCAGTGAGTTGGCTCAGTGGGTAAAAGTGCTTGCTGCACAGCCTGCCCACTTGAGTCCAATTCACAAGAAGACAATCAGCATCTGAAAGCTATCCTCTGACTACACATGTGCTCTGTGGCGCACACACACGTGCGCACACACACAATTAGTTAACAATCATTTTTACAAATTTTCCATGTCTCACTGGGGAAAGTAATAAAAGGAAGCCAAGGCAGTAATTTGGTATATGTGAAGACAAGAACACCAAAAATGGAATATATACCTGCACACAAAGAGGTCCAAATACACAGCATGAATAGAGAAGTTCAATGGCTTCCCCAAGCATTGAAAAATAAAAACAACAATTAGTAATAATCTTCTCTTCTCCCATAAGTTTTGTTCTTATATTTAAAATTGACTTCCAGTGGAAGAAACATTTTATAAGGGAAAAGATAAAGTGAATCATCATTTATCAACTTTTCCTAACATTTTTGAAAAGAGATTGATACCTTCAACTTTACTTTTTAGAAAAGTAAATGAGACATTAAGGTTTATAAAGAAAAAACCTGATAGAACTAAAAAAGAATGATCAATATCATGGTACAAACTTAAATAGTATAGAATCAAAATAAGTCTGCATGAGTTTGAATGCATTTCAAGATTTTTTTTCTGATTTTAAAAGTTCCCAATCTTTGTGAAATTGTCATTCCTTAAATCTAAGCCTAATAGCTCATGAATTGTATGGGAGCGATGGAGAATTATATGAACCATATTCTCTTACTAAAACTATATTTCAATTATACAAAAAAAATGAAGCATTTTGTCTTTTCCTGATTTTTATTTGAATAAAATAAAGTCTTACTGAATAATTATATTCTTTTCCCATTCCGTTTATATTCATTTGCCATTTCAATGATTGGAATTATGTTAAATCTTTTTTTTTTCAGTTTGATTTAGGATTAGTGACTGGTATTTATGAAAGAAGAAAGTTCAAAGTATAGATAATGTATTCCTGTTGGTTTCAGCACTTAACCTCCTAGAACCAAATATGAAAATATTATTCTCATATTCATTCCAATAATACTTTTATTTAAATGGATATTGGGAATATTGCTAAGTCTTCTCTATGTAAATATTCTGGTTGAAAAGCAGAAAAATGCTGACAGTGGTCAGGGAAAGAATTAACCTCTTGAAAAATCATCCTCTAAAAGTGATTAAATAGTCATTGCTCAGTACAATTGAATGTACAAAACATAAAAATGTACAAAACATAAAAAAACACATATGCAGGGGGGAAATGCTGTTCTGTCAAAAATGTATGCAATGGATATTTTTTCTTTTTCTCTTAAGAGGCTTCAAGATTTTATCACCATTTCTTGATCTTAAAAACTACTGCCATTTTTGTTGCCAGTAGGTCTATAATATAATTACTAGTTATGAAAATCATTTGACTAAAATCAAAATCATCCTGAAGTTCTGAGGACTTTAGCATAGAGCTGGTCTAAGGGACTCATGCAGAGATGTGAGAGGGGAGTGTCCTAGAAATCTTCCTCGGATAGAGCTTGTCATAATCCTTCCTACATGTCATTTCCAAGGACTGCAGCACAGACGCCCTACAAGTTCTGGGAAGGAAAGGAATATGTCATTCTTTCAACCTGTACTGCCTGCTCCAATTCAGTCTCTGTTTCTGCAAAGGAAAGCTACCAGTGTGGAGTCATTCATGGCTCCCTGTACCTGGGTAATAAAATTCTAGGCTTTAGTGGACATGTTCTCTGTGAATAATCTTACTTTCATAAATAATTTCTTCTGTATTTCCTCTGATATATTAGCTATTCCTTGATCTCCCTCTGAAGTCCTGTCCTCTGAAGGCTTTTTCTTTTCTGCTAAATTTCCTTCCCAACACAGCTCAAGCACCAACTCCTACACAAAGTCATCCCCAAATCCCATCCCATATACAATTTGCTTCTCTCTAAGCATAAGTCCTTGCCAGTCACTGTTACTTGGTATTGCTTCAGTGTTATGGCCTGATATTATAATTTCAGTACTTTACTAAGGGAAAGGACTATTATCTCAGCAATATTTCTCTTCCATTAACCATAGTGTCCAATATGTGGGTATAATAATAATAATACAATATACCTAAAGAACACTTTGGAGTATACAAAACACTTTCACAGGCACCCCCAAGGTAACCAAACTCTCAGCAGCTTAATTGCTTTACCTAGCCTTGTACCACCAAGCTCCCAAGTCATCTGTACCCTTAAAGTCCTTTACCTGCATTTTATTGATGATGCTGAGACTCAGGGAAGTTGGCTTCCCTGTAAATCAGAACCTGAAAGCAAGTTCTCATCTTCCTAACTGAATGACCTTCTAACTATTTCAATAATAAGCATGTAAAACATTATAGTGAATATACACCATGATTATCACAATATGACCAACTCCAAGAAAAACAAAGATGTACATTTGGGATAAGTTTATAAGTTGAGTCTAAGACTGAATAGGGCAGAAAAAAGTGCAACAGTAATAAAGGTAGAAAATAAAACAATCTAGCAATAGCTGTAACAATTAAGCATTTATTATAAATTCTAAGCCCATCACTCATAGCTATGTGATATTGGGGAGATCATCTCTATATGCCTCATGCCATTTATCCACAAAACGTGAACTTTAATAAAATAAATTTCAATGTATTTCCTAGCTCTAACATTTTATGAGTTCACTTATCTGTCGCAGAAAGCATTTCCAGAATCTCTGCATGAACATCAGACAACTAGTAACTTTCGTTCTGTGCCCCCCCCTCCTTTACAGTTCTTCACTTCTTTCCCAAATCCTGACTTTATGGCCTTTGCCCCCTTTGTCTTTGATCCTTCAGGGCAACAAAGGTCCACAAGCTTGTGAAAAATAGCACCGTGTTTCAGGCCACAGTTGACAGCTAAGTGACAGCTGATTACCATTCAGTCTTAGCAGATCTCCATGCAAGCAGAGGCTGCTCCACCAAAGAATTCTCGTCCTCTTCTGGAATAGTTTATAAAGGAAGATGTAGCAGAAACTCTTCTCTGTTGCTGTGACACATCACTTAAACTCGAGCAACTCAAAGGGAGAAAGAGATTTATTAGGCTTACAGTTCAGAGGAGATACAGTTCTTACAGTGGAAAGTCATGATTGTCAACAGAAGTTAGAGGTAGTTTAAGTCATGTCCATCATGAAGGCTGAGAGCTACAAACTGCAAATGGCAAAAGTAGACTAACTAAGGGAAGCAGGATTGGGCTAACAATCTCAAGGCCCACCCCCCTGTGACATACCTTCCTCCAGCAAGGATCCACCTCCTGAAAGTGCCATGACCTTCCCAAACAACTATAGATCCAAACACATGAAGCTGTCGGGAAACAACTCGCATTTCAAACCATGACAAGAGATGAGCACGTGTCTGGAATGTTTCTTAAACATTTAGTTCTCTCTACAGCAGTATGAAAGCAATAATTTTTCCATAAAATTGAATTGGCGCTTTTATGTGTGAAAATCTGGAGCTGGACACTGGACTCACAGAAGTATATTAACTGTGTAACTATAGGACAATCTGCTACTTTTTTTACTTAGTAATCTCATCTATTAAACAAGGAGAATGAATGGACAAGAGAATTTTTAAACTATTTTTATTTATTTTACGTGTGTGTGTGTGTGTGTGTGTCAGTCAGAGGGCATTCTGTGAGCCTGTGGAGGATCAAGAGTGACTTCTGGAATCATCTTGAATTGCTTCTACCCCCTTTTTACTTCACTCTGGGATTTCCCAGGCTCAGCCCACCAGGACCTGAAGTGAAGGTTGCCACTGCTTTTGCTTGGCATTTTTTATGTGGGACCTGGGATCTGAACTCAGGATCTTATGCTTGCAAAATAGTCTTAACCCCTGAGCCATCTCTCCAGCCCAACAAGAGAATTTTTAAAGCATTTACTTTTGTAATAATCTATGACCTAAATATCATCAGCCAATTTATAATAATCCTTTTATATAATTTCATAAGAATCAAAATCCTTAGTTTTGACTGATTTTATGGATAATATTTAAATAACATAAAGGTATTAAACAGTACATCAATAAGCTAAGCATAACAATATTATAATATCAACCCCAGATATTTACCTGAATATTTACTATGACTATAGGCAAATGAGACTTCGGCAAATTTCTTAGGAATAAATAAGAAGCTTTCAAATCCTGCTAGACACCTGTCACATCTCTGCTGAGAAGAGTATGAAGCAGAAGTCTTTTCCTATGAACTTCAATTTGAAGGCAAGAAAAAAGGCCTCAGAAAAGGAAATCCCAATAGAATCAGAACATTAAGTTCTCTTTCTTGCTGAAAAGGGCATAAAGAATCATAAATTTCTTGAACTCTTGGTAACACAAACATGGACAGAACAGACTCCCACTCCTGTCATTTCCACAGTTCTCAAGCCACTGGTGTTTGCTTTCAATTGATAAATGCAAAAATGGCTCAGGTTGCTAACTCAAAACAACATCCACTCACTACTACACAGTGTATTTGGATTGGGAGTCCAGGTACAGCACAACTGAGTCCTCTACTCAGGGAAGGCAATCTATAAATTTCAGCTTATATCTACAAAAGACAGCAAATGAAGATTACATTAGTTTTCTTGTGTTATATAGAAAATTTGCTAATGAATGATTTTAATGAGAATCCAGTGTCCACTCTGATTATAGAGCATCCTAATGGTAACTTTAATAAGGTTTAACCAAAGTAGAGGAAAATATAAAAAAGCAGCATTATTTCAAGTGATAAAACATTCTTTTTAACTTAAAAATGAGAAGGTCCACGATTGGACAAGATACTCCATTCAAGGCAGGACTGTTGCATCCAGGAACTCACTGCAGTGAGACTTGTCCTAACCATACCTGCATAATGACTGAAAAATCAACATGTCCCCATAAAGTATGAGGAACTGAAGAAATAAGAACACACAGGGGAAACCTTAGGGACTAAAGCTGGATGAATGAAGGGAAATGCCCCTATCAGTAAAGCGGCCTAAGGAGGGGCACCTTGGTATGCCACAGAGGTTTGAGTATAAGAGTATACAAGCCAGAGGAAACGCTGAGGTCCATAGAAGCAGCCAGAGTAGGAGGGTGGGAAGGAGTGGAATGGATTGATAGGGGAGGGGAGGGGAGTGGGAGAAAAGGGAGCTAGAGGGAAGTAGGGATTAATACTCAACATGCTTGTGAAACTAAAAAGTAAATAAATAAATTGGAAAAAACATTCTTTAAAAAAAAGGACTTTCGAGACAAAAAAAACATTCTTTTCCTAAAAGTACACATCAATTACCAAAGTAACTATTTCAGCTGAAAAATTATAGAATAAATTTCATTTGGAAAATGCTGTAATTGTAGAATAGACCATTACTAAACCTCATTAATCACTTTCTTCAACAATAATCTCTACTTAAATATACAAAGAGTAAACTGACTCAGATGCTCATACTTATGCATGCAAAAACATGATATCTGATAGCTTGCTTATTTGGTGGTTATACTGAATAAGAAATCACTAGTTAATTATTAACGAAACATATGGTTATATAGTCACAAGATTTTTGCCAAGAACTGATGGACGTTTGACAATTCACAACAGACCAAACTCGATTATCACATGAGTGTGGCTATAAGGATATTGTTCCTTGTCACCAGTTCATGAAATATTAAGGAGCATTATAGAACAGTTTATAACATGCCTTAGTGTTGAGAAGGAAGTAGAAAATGAATAAGTGCTAAAAGAATTTCATGAAATGACAGAAAGGATGGAACAACTTGTAAATTATTAAAGCTCACCTCAAAAGAAAAAGGAACCCAAAGTTATTCCATGGCCACCATTTATCTGATTCATTCATTCTCTCAGCTACTGATGAATAAACACTGATGTAGTTACTACTCATGTTGCTGATAAATACATGACCAAATGACTTATGGGGATAAGAAAGCTTTATTTTGGTTTAGGATTATCTGGTAACAATTCTTAATCCAGATTGAAAGAGCATTCATATCAACACCAGGGACTGAAGGAACTGGCACGTACTGTATCCCTTGCTGAGAGACAAGCAAACCTCGCCTGCCCAACAGCTTGTCTGTCCAACAATGTCAAAGTATGCCAATTCATTGAACCAATTAAAAAAAAAAAAGCACAGCCTTTCTGATGGGACAGGCGGTCTAGGGAGGACCCACTACTCATCAGGTAAACCCCCAAGGCCACGCCCCAGGTCCCAGATGATCTGCAGAACAACTAGACACACAGACCTTTTCGCATTGACCATGGACCAAGGAGGACCTCCTGCTCTTCAGAATTCAACAGAGTCCAAAGAAAACCCAAGCAAAGTTCTAGTGGACAAACACCATACATCTGAAGTCCTCTAAAATCATCCTATCACATGGGAGAGATTCTTCACATCCAGCCCAAGATAAGTAAACAATTATTACCATCCTGTTCCTTTCAATTATTACTCACTGTAGTTTAACTTTTCCATATAGCCACCCCAAAATGTATAAAACTTCAGGGACTATACCATTCATCCTCACATATCACCAAGGTACTAAACTGAAAAAGTGTACTACCATGCTAATATTCACTCGCTTTCTACTAAACATGACTCAATTGATGTACTAACAGTCTAATAGCCTCATCTAGGAAATAACAACAATACCAGACAAGCACACCCAACTCCAAGGCAAACACTAGTAATAACCACTCCAGAGTAGTAATACCAACTAATTCAGTTCAGTCAAAAACACACAGAAACTGAAAGAAGGTCTTAAGAGATAAAACAACAATGCCCAGGTCACAGTGCAAATCCATGACAAACAAAAACCAAAAAAACAAATCTCCCACCAAAAGAATTAACCCCATAATGATAGATTCCAACCAGAACAAACTCACAGAAAATAGCTAAGAAAGCCAGACCCAAGATAACTACTTACAAAGCATGATCATTACCATGGTCAATATTATGAAAGAGGAAATCTGGGAGGAGTTAAAAAACCACATTACCCACTTTGAACAGGAACACAACAGACACTTGGAGGAGATGAGAAAAACAGTCCAAGAAACAAAAATAGGCATAGAGCAATTAAAACAGTCTCAAGCAGAGTTTAAAATTGAGCTAAAAGACACATTATGTTCAACCCAAAATTCAACAGAGACTCTTATTACCAGAACTAACAAAGCAGAAAATGGAATTTCAGATCTTGAAGACAAAGTAGAAGAACTAACCAGCTCAATGAAAGAGATTGCTAAAGCCAAAAAGATACTTGAGAAAAATATTCAAGAGTTATGGGACACCCTGAAGAAGCCTAGCATGTGCATTCATGGAATACCAGAGCAAGAATCCCAAAATACCACACTTGAGGAAATTTTTCAAATTAACATAAAGGAAAACTTTCCTCACCTAAAGAATGAGAGACCCATCTGCACCCCAAACAGATATGACCAAAATAGAAACTTGCCATGGCAAATAATAGTCAAAACACTCCATATTCAAGACAAAGAAAAGCTGCGAGAGCTTCAAGGGAAAAAAAAGTCACTTTTAAAGATAAACCTATTAAAATAACAAATGACTTCTCAATGGAAATAGTAAAAGCAAGAAGAGCTTGGAAAGACATACTTCAAGTATTGAATGAGCAAAAATATCAATCCAGGCTGATTTTTTTATGTTTATTTCCACTCATACAAACTTAACAGGTACACCGGTCCCCTCCCTCCCTATGCTACCCTCCCCTCCCCCCTTTCTCCCCATCCCCTAGTGCCTCCCCCTCCCATTCCGGGAGCCTCCTTTAATGTGCATGAATCCAGGCTGATATTTCCGGAAAAACTATCTGTCATGATCAAGGGAGAAAGAAAAGTTTTCCAGCACAAGGAAAACTTGAAGGATTACATGTCTACCAAACCAGGCCTTCAAAAAATGCTAGAAAACATACTCAAGCTTGAAGAAAAGACCAAGTTAATTCAAGAGGACAGAAGGGAAGTATAGTACCACCAAAACCTAAAAGCCAAATAATACACTTATGAAAGCCACTAAACATAAAAAGTGTCCAGAATTAAAAGTAATTTCTCCATTATAACATTAAATGTCAATGGAATTAACTCACCAATCAAGAGACACAGATTACAAACTTGGATTAAATCACACCCCATCAATCTGCTGCTTTCAGGAAACTCATCTCACCACAAAAGATAGGCACATCCTAAAAATAAAAGGCTGGTCAAAAATTCTGCAAGCTAATGGAAGCAGAAAACAGGCAGAGGTAGCCATTATGCTATCAGACAAAGTGGACGTCAAACCAAAAAAATCATAAGAGACACAGGTGGATACTATATTTTAGTCACAGGTATAATTCACCAAGAAGACTTCACAATACTGAAAATATATACACCTAATACAGTTTCCTCCACATTCATTAAGCAAATGCTATAGTGTCTAAAGCAAGAAATCAACCCTCAAATGATAATTCTTAGGAATTTCAACACTGCCCTCTCACAACATAGGATAGATCAACAAGTCAAAAACTTAACAGAGACACATTGGAACTTAATCAAACTCTTACTGAAATGGACCTTACAGATCTCTATCGAACTTTTCATCCATACACCAAAGAATACACATTTTTCTCAGCAGCACATGGAACTTTCTCCAAAATAGACCACATATTGGGCCACAAAACAAATCTCCACATATAATCGAAAGTTGAAATTCTAGGCTGTAGCCTATCAAACAAACATGATTAAAGCTTGACATCCACAACACAACAAACAACGGAAAATACACTAATTCCTGGAAACTAAACACTATGATATTGAATGAGAATAGGATTCAGGAAGAAATCATAAAGGAAATTCAAGATTTCCTGGAAGCAAACGATAATGAAAATACAACTTATCAAAATCTTTGGGACACAATGAAAGCTGTCCTAAGAGGTAAGTTCATAGATCTTAATGCCTACATCTAAAAAATAGAAACATCACAATTAAATAACTTAACAATGCAGCTTAAAGCTTTAGAGACACAAGAGCAATCCGATTCCAAAATCAGTAGAAGAGGGGAGATTAGCAAAATCAAGGGAGAAATATCCAAAATTGAGAAGGAAAACAATACAGAGAATCACCAGTCAAATAGCTGGTTCTTTGAAAAGATCAATAAGATTGATACACCCCTAGATAAATTAACCAAAAACAAATTAACCAAAACTAAAAACCAAAAAATGAACAAAATTAGAATTGAAAATGAAGTTCTCACTACTGATACCCAAGAAACTCAGAGAATGATAAGGTCATATTTCAAAAACTTATACTCTGTGAAATTTGATAACAAAAAAGAGATGGATGAATTTCTAAGTAAGCACAACTTACCTAAATTGAATCAG
Source organism: Typhlomys cinereus (assembly GCA_023101885.1). Classification (NCBI taxonomy): domain Eukaryota; kingdom Metazoa; phylum Chordata; class Mammalia; order Rodentia; family Platacanthomyidae; genus Typhlomys; species Typhlomys cinereus. The sequence continues at coordinate 2,941,917 of JALPQD010000226.1, forward strand.
CAAGTTTTGAATTATTTAAATAGTACTATTACATATGAGGAAATCGATGAAGTAATCTCGAATCTTCCCACCAAAAAATGTCCTGGACCAGAGGAATTCAGCACAGAGTTCTACCAGACATTTAAGGAATAAATAACACCAATATTCCTTAAACTGTTCCATCAAATAACGAAGAAAGGAACACTACCAAATTCTTTCTATGAAGCTAATATTGTTTTAATCCCAAAACCTAATAAATATACACTTAAAAAAGAAAGCTATATGCCAATCTCTTTGATGAACACAGATGCAAAGATTCTCAGCAAAGTCTTAACAAATCAGATTCAAAAACATACAAAAAGATCATTCATGGTGATCAAGTAGGCTTTATCCCAGGCACACAAAGTTGGTTTAACATACGTAAATCAATAAATGTAACTCACCATATAAACCAGTCCAAAATCCAAGACCACATGATACTCTCGATAGATGCAGAAAAAGCTTTTGTCAAGATCCAACAGCCTTTTATGATCAAAACCCTAGAGACAGTTGGAATGGAAGGAACCTTTATCAATAAAATAAAAGCTGTATACAACAAGCCCACAGCAAGGATTATACTCAATGGGGAAAAATTTGAAGCATTTCCACTTTGATCAGGAACTAAGCAAGGCTGTCCACTCTCACTATTGTTATTCAATATTGTACTTGAAGTCTTAGCTGAAGCCATAAGACAAGAAAGAGAGATAAAAGGGATTCAAATCAGCAAAGAAGTCAAGTTATCTCTATTTGCAGATGACATGATCTTATACCTGAGTGATCCCAAAAACTCCGTGAGGAAACTGCTGGAACTAATACAGAAGTTCAGCAGGGTGGCAGGATACAAAATAAATGTGCAAAAATCAGTGGCCTTCCTCTATGCCCAGGATGAAAGAAGTGAAAAAGCCCTGAGAGAAACAATCCCATTTACTATAGCCCCTAAAAAAATGAAATACCTTGGTATAAACCTAACCAAGGAAGTAAGAGACCTTTATAATGAAAACTTTAAAACCTTAAAAAAAGAAATTACAGAAGACACCAGAAGGTGGAAAGACGACCCATGTTCCTGGATTGGCAGAATCATTATCATAAAAATGACCTTCCTACCAAAAGCAATATACAGACTCAATGCTATGCCAATCAAAATCCCAAAGCAATTCTTTAAAAAAAAATTGACTAAACAATCTCAAAATTCATACGGAAGCACAAAAGACCCAGGATAGCAAAAACATCCTGAGTAACAAAAACACTGCTGGATGTATCACCATACCAAACCTTAATCTATAGTACAAATCCATAATTACAAAAACAGCCTGGTACTGGCTCTAAAATAGACACATAGATCAATGGATAAGGGTTGAAGACCCAGATATGAGCCCACACAATTTCAGCCATTTGATCTTTGACAAAGGGGCCCAAAAAATCCAATGGAAAAGGAAGAGCATCTTCAACAAATGGTGCTGGCAAAACTGGATGTCCACATGCAGAAGATTAAAACTGGACCCGTACTTATCACCATGTACAAGAATTAATTCCAAATGGAACAAGGATCTCAATATAAGGCCAGAGACTATAAAAACCTTAGTTGAAAGGGTAGAGAACTCCCTCAAACTGATTGGACTAGGCAAACAGCTCCTAAATGGAAATCCAATAGCACAGTCACTACAACCAACACACAACAGATAGGATCTTATGAAATTAAAGAGCTTCTACTCAGATAAAGAGATTGTAACCCTAGCAAAAAGGCAACCTACAAAATGGGAGAAAATATTCAATAACCACATATCTGATAGAGCTCTATTATCCAGAATGCACAAAGAACTTAGAAAACTAAACATCAAGGACACAAATGGCCCAATTAAAAAATGGGCCTTGGAACTTAAAAGAAACTTTATCAGGGACAAAATTGAAATGTCTAATAAATATCTTAAAAACTGTTCCACATCCTTAGCCATCAGAGAAATGCAAATCAAAACCTCCCTGAGATATCATCTCACCCCGGTTAGGATGGCAAAAATCCAAAATACAAACACCACCAAATGCTGGAGAGGATGTGAGGAGAAGGGAACTCTCCTACATTGCTGGTGGGAATGCAGGCTTATACAACCACTCTGGCGAGCTGTCTGGCATTTCTTAAAAAAGTTAAAGATTGAAATGCCACATGACCCTGCTTTTCTACTTTTGGGAATAATCCCCCATACAGCAAAAATTTCTTGCAATGGCACAAGCACGACCATGTTCATAACAGCACTGTTTACAATAGCAAAGTCATGGAATCAACCCAAATGCCCAACAGTTGACCAGTGGATAAGGAAAATGTGGTACGTTTATACAGTGGAATACTACTCAGCCATCAAAAAAGATAAATTAGTGAAAATTGCTGGGAAATGGATGTAATTAGAAAAAATTATATTGAGTGAAGTATCCCAGACACAGAATTAAGTGTCGTATGTATTCCCCAATAGGTGGATCCTAGTACCAAACCCACTAGGTGACCTATTCAAAGATAAATCTGTGTAATAAACTGCAGTAATTGCAAAGATTATAAACAGGAGGGAAGGGTAAGGAGGGCCCCGCTAGAAACAGAGAGAGGGGATAATGCTACAGCAGAGGGAAAAGGCCACCATCAAGTACCGCAAATAAGTAGAGAGATATCTGGTTAAGCCCCACTCACTTTCCTTCCTGGTCACTTACAACTGAGGGGGTTCAATCTCACCAGTCAGGTAGAGCATAGAGTCTGGCAGACAGATGGTAACCATCCTCCAAATGGGAGACTGACCCCTTTCACTGTGATCTCCTACTCCTATTCCATCTACCTTTGAATGTACCCCTATAGTAAGATTCCATTTAAACAGCCTTTCATCTCTGGTTAGGAGGTGATCTCCAATACCAATCAGGATGCACTCACGGGCGGTGCAGGAACAGCAAAACCGAAAACAACAACAAACCATAATCCAGAACATCAGAGACCTTACATTAATCACCTGGAACCAGACCAGCCAAATCTCTTCCCATCCTAAAACTCAGGGAAATTTGCAGAAGAGGAGGTAGTAAGATTGTAAGAGCCTAAAGATGGAGTGGAGCAACGATACACAAGATATCCCACACAAGTTAGGCCCGTAGTAACCATAATAGGACTTTTCATGACCTGCATAATGACTGACATATCAATGACCCCCCAAAGTCTAGCATGGATCACAGGCACTAGGATCCTTAAAGGCAAGGAATTAACAGTCACATTAGTGTTCCCATACTAAAGGGGAACACAAGAAAAGACTCTAGGCAATGCTACTGAGTCCTTACACCTCATTAGAGTGGAAGACAGAGGGAAGTTTGACATTCACACTAAAGGATGCTCCAGGGTTTGGGGGGGGAACAGGGGCACTGGGAGAAAGGGAGGAAGGGCGCAAAAGGATGGGGAATAGGAGGTAGGGAGCAAAGGAAACCGGGGAGGGGTGGAGGGAGGAGACCGGGGTAACTATTAAGTTTGTATGATTGGGAAAATAGATAGATAGATAGATAGATAGATAGATAGATAGATAGATAGATAGATAGATAGATAGATAGATAGAGTAAATAAATAAATAAATGAATGAATAAATAAATAAATAAATATGACAGTGGGTTCATGCTCCTGGAATTCACTGGTTTTATCAGCTCCCCTCATCTTATCCACCTGCCCAAATAGTCTCACCCATCATGGCCTAGTTTTTCTCATTAGTTAGACAATCTCCTGCAGATTTGCTAGAGTTTGCCTTCATTATCAATTCTTCACAGATGTGCCCACAAGTCAGCCTGCAATTGCGAAGCTGACATCTATATCTATCACAGGCACAAACTATGTTCCTTTTTCTGGGCTACAATCACAGACTGGTTTCTAGCATCATGATCTCTATTATTAGTAATTCATTAAGTACCAGTACTTGATATAAGGCCACATGTCCACATATTCATGGAATAAATGAAATGGAATTTACATAAATAAATATATACAATCCCAAAAGACAAATCTAGTATCACTACTATTTGTTTTTATCTTTTCTGAGCTGTGATAGAGAATATGATGTATGTTGAAAACATTTATGATCCATTTAGTAATTGAAAGTATACAATATGACAGTGTTAATCATCATCCAATTCAGGACTCATCCTGCATAATTGTTAGAGCAGCCAAGAATGAGTTAAAAAATTCTATGTTTGTCTACCATGAGCACGGGATTCTTACCATTACTGTTTTCCACTGATAACATAAACACTTGGCCACCAACATCTTATCAGCTTGTATTGAGCTGTTTTTCTTGCCCCAGTAAAGAGTTGGAATCAATGTTTCCATACACTTTTAACGGAACTGATAGCACAGTGTTACAGTTGACAGGATTTAAGAATAAATTTTGCAGTGATGGAGGAAGTTTTTTTTTTCAATGCAAAACTAATGAAAATCACATTCCTGCCTTGGCATCCTGGTACTCTGCAAGAAATCCAGCCACATTTGTATTTGTCGGGAGACTCATAGTAACACAGAGGCTCAGTGCTAAACACAGACTTGCTGAATCAGAATTTGCATTTTAAGATACTCCTGGTGATTCATATGCACATTAAATTTTAGGATGTATTGTCCTAGACCATGAGCACCAAGGGATGCTTCCGACTGCAGAGGAATAGATGAGATGTGGCTGTATGGAAGTGACGACTTCCTCAAATAGCAGCAGAGCTGCTTAGGTCATTATAGCCCGGTTCATTCTGTCATCACACCAACCCCCTCCTACCATGGGTTTCTCTATCCACATATCCTCATGTGCCATAAAAACACAGGTTTGAACATCCTGTGTGAAATGAATACGAAGAAAGGTTAGGACATCTTATACATTTCTCATATAAAAACCATTAAGAAGCAAGCACCATCCCAACCAACTGAGCTTGCATAAGTGTTATGAATCCATTTTATAAAGTACTTTCATGTCATGAAACACACCATATAAGCATCAAATGATTCCACCAGAATTCTAGAGGTATCATGGACAATTCTTTGTTGTGAAACTTACTAACTGATGTTTCACAAAGTAAGCTGGTAGCCAACTAACTGCTTTCTGAAATTTGATTTTTGAATAGGTTGAACACTTCTTTTAGCAAAATAGAGGTCAGTTTATTGAATTAAAAAAGGATAATATTCTTTAAGAATGAGAAATGGTCAGGCTTAAAACTAGTATCTATATTTTGCTATAAAAGTCCACATCTTATTTTTTCCAAGGAAACTAACTAAAAATAAAAGCATTCAGATTCTTGGTAATACTACTGTTATGGTTTGAAATGTGTCCCTCACAGTCTCATGTGTTTGGCAAAGGTCATGGCACCTTGAGAGGTAGTGCCTTGCTGGAGGAAGGCACTCACAAGGGGTGTATCAATCCCACCCTACCTCCAGGAGAAGTCTGCCTTTACAGCAAGCAGTCTTGTAGCTCTCAGCCTCCAAGATGTCTGCAGTGACGTGATGTAGCCTCCTCCAGCTTTGGTCAGCCAGCCATGCTACCTCCACCATGAGAGACTGTATCTCCTCTCTGGAACCATAATCTGAATAAACCTCACTTTCTCCCTTCAATTGCTTGACTTTGAATGCTCTCTCACAACAATAGTTAAGAATAACCATTACAAAGGGAAGGATTTCATGTGCTCAACCATCTTATTCAGCAAAGCCTATATCCTCTAAGTTTATGCAATGCAAATCTAATACAGTAGGCAGCATCATGTGTGGCTATTTAAGTTTAAATATAAATTAGTTGACATTTAAATATAAATTAATTTAAATTAAGCAAAATAAACAATTTAGTTCCTAATTTGCATTTACTATGGTTTAAGTGCTAAAATGCCACACATCATTAGTCGCTGACATAATAGAAATTTAGATATAAAATATTTTGTCTCCCAGAATGTCTTTTGGAAAGTATTACTCCATATATTTTAAGCGTGCTATGTATTTTTTTCCTAATTTCTGGCAGGAAAAGAATATTGTTCTATACTACTTTTCCTTCCTTAGCATAAGTGATAAAGTCCCCTAAGTTAAATTTTACAAACTATTGTTCTTTGCCACAATTAACTTCAACTTGTGAGACCAAGTGGGAACATTTTCACATTGACTTTCCCTAACTTCCTAAGGTTAGGAGTGAGAGTCCTCTACCACTATGCTAAATCCACAGCACAGTCTAAGAAAAATATGGTTAGATGCCAGTACAGTCACTCTCCTTTTTCTGTGATAAAATACTCTGGTCCAAGCAACTTAAGGAAGAAAGGGTTTATTACTTGGCTGACAGCTCCAGAGGGGAGACAATCCATTTTGGCAGGGAATGTATGGCTGCAGGCGTGGTAACCAAAGCAGAAAGTTCACTCATATTACTGCAGTCATCAGAAGGCACAGAGCAAGAGAGAGAGAAGATTGGGGGTGGGGGGACTAGTTTTTCAAAAGTCCCACCCCCAGTAGTGTACTTCCTCCAGTGAGGATTCTACATCCCAAAGCACCTCCCCCAACAGCACCACCAACAGGGGGGTGGGGGAAATAGTCAAATACATGAGCCTGTAGGAACAGTACACATTTAAACCAGGGCATACATGTTTGGCTATGCCCCACATTCTCCCTTAACTGTAGAACCTTAGAGCATTCTCACTCCATTCCTTCACTACCCAAGATACTATACCACAATTGCCACCATTAAAAATAATTAAATTACATCTGTTGGATTATTCATTTGAGTAACACAAACATTAATATATTCATTCATGAAGTCATCCATTCTACAAATAGGAACTGTGCTAAACTTATGAAAGATTGTGACATATATGGAAGATGTGGTCTCTTTCCTCATGGTACTTATGGTATAGTAGAACCAATGAACAAGTGATGGCATTTTTAGAGAAAATGTGGAATATCATTTCAAATAGCAATAATGTCACAGTCTATCAGTTTTGAAGTTAAAAAAAAACAAAAGAATAAAAAGGCTGATAATAGAGACTGAGCGGAGACACACAGAGATCAAGATAAGACCACAATGTCACCAGCTGATCTGAATTCTTAAGGATTACTCTGAATGCAGAAGATTCATAGGAAGGATCAAGAATAAATTCACAGAGGCTATTTCAGAGGTTCTTTGTGGAATCGTGTGTTGGGAAGCAAGGTAGAATAAAACTTGGAGGAAGACAGTGAACAAGATCTAGGATTGAGTATCTGTAAGTCTTGTTGAATATAAGGTCTGAGGCAGAAAGAGGAATTTTAAAAAAACGACTTTCAGATCTCTGATATTAAGGATCAATTAGATGATAAACTAGCAAACAATGGAAAAAGTGGGTATCGGGACCAAGGATCTAATTTTGAGACTAGTGGACCTAAAGATATCTATGAAATGTCCTAAAACAGAGATGCTGAGTAGGGAGCATAGCTCTGTACATCACCATAGAGTACAGAGGAAAACCAAGTCATGGAGTCAATGAGACCACTTGGAGGAAAGAACCACCACACCCTCCCTCACACCCCTCCTGCAAAGACCTGCAGGTGCAATTAATAAACAAACAGGGTAATCAGAATCACTCAGGATTCAGTCTCAGCAACGAGAGCATGAGGCTGGCAGTGGTAGCTATTCCAAAATGTCCTGCAGATTTGCACACATTCAGGTCTTTGTTTCTGTTATTCTGGTTTCCAATAGTGAGAAACACTCAGACTCTCTGGGCCGGCAGGAACCTCATCTCCCCATTCCTTGCCGTGCACTGCCATCTGGTGACCATCATCTAGAAGAAATCTTACCTTCTCTTCCCTTGTGTTGGCCTGAGCTCCACACACCCTTTATGACAATTAGATCGTGTTAGGTGTTCGCATGTGTTTGTGTGTGTGGATATGTGTGGAATTTCAAGTGCAATTAAGCAAGAAAATTAAGTTACAACTCAAACACCATGTGTGTTTGTATCTGTGTATATATGTGTGTGTGTGTGTTCATATGTACACATTTGTGTTTGTGTGTTTATGTGTGGTTATGTATGTGTTCCTTTCTTCAAATACTATTTTATGTAAACCCCAAAACATATTAGATTATTAATAGAGGCACAAAATTCAGGTTATAAGAATGCTTGTAATTGTTTTAATACCTATTGTTAATATTAAACACATTTCATTGATAATTAATTTATAGACCAGTAAAGTTTGGGTTAGATTGTTTTTCCGAATATAAACCAAATTCTGTGTCAAAATTATGTTAATGGGTGACAAATAAAGCATAAACTTTACTTATGGTTTCAGTGCCAGTCACAAGTTTCTGAATATTTCCCAAATTTAAGAGACAATATGAATCTAAATTATAAAATGCCCTTCCATGTATTTCTGCATTTCTCTCACAGATAATATGAAGTTTAAAAAATAAATTGTCTTATATATAATGCTAGGATATACATAGTGTTACGATAATACAACCCAACTAATTCAATGAATTTCAATATTCATAGACTAAGATGGGTTAAAGTAGAGAAATATCAATGGCATTTTCATTGCTTACTGAAATTCAGGAAAAAATGACAAGGCTCTAACATCTGCTTTTACTTTCATTCAAATATTCTAGTTGTACATCACACAAAATAATTGCAAAAGTTGCATTTTCTACAATTCCTGGATGATAAGATATAAAATATCCTTTTGCCACCTGAGCCCTATGTGCCACATTCAATTGTTTTAAAAGAAGAAAAAAATCAAAGCCAAAATCAAAGTAAATGATACAATTATGAGACAATTGCAAAGGACCCATACAAATATCACATAAGTCCCTTACAGACAGATGCATATAAGCATCTCTGTAAATTTTTTGTCTTTTATCAGAAAGATACACGGAAATTCCACCTCTGTATACACCTCCCATAGTCATTCTCTATAACCTGTACAGCCATTGAATGAATCACTGAAGAATGAATGTGAAGGGTGCTGGGCTGTGGACCATTAAGAGGTGAATTAAATAAAATCATTGCCTTCAGTAATTTAAAAGATGATGCAGCTTCCGTGTGTGTATCTTCCGTGTGTGTATATGTGAATGTATTGTATCTCTGTGTGTGCATGAATGTGTGAGTATAGGTGTGCAAGTATGTTTGCTGATGTTGGTATATGTCTGTACATATATGGTTTATAGATATGTGTCTATGAATATGAATGTGTACGTATGTGCTTTGGTGTACACATATGTCCATTTATGTGTGGATATGTGTATACATGTGAGTGGGTATGTCTAACATTTGTATGTATGTGTTCATGAATGTACATGAGTATACATGTATCTTTATAAGTATGCATGTATATGTGTGCATTTATTTGTGACAATGTGTGTATGTGTGTTTATGTGTTTGCTGCATGTTTATGTATGTATCAGCCAGCCCAGAGGAAGTGACCTCACTTTTCCTGGCAAGTATCTACCACAGGTGGCCATCATGTCTACCAAATCTAAGCATGTGTTATGCTGCTTGGGCTGCCACAACACAATACCACAGACAGAGTGGCTTATGTGACAGAAAACTCTCAGTTTTAAAACCTGCAAGTCCAAAGTCAAGGTGTTAATGGACTCCTCTATGGTTTGTCCCCTCTCCTCAGCTATACATGATAAAGATTTCATATGACTGTCCCCCATCTACTCATCCTCCCAGGGTCTTCTCCTCTTCTTATGAAGGCATTGATCCGATTGGATTGGGGCCCCATCCTTTGACTTTATTTGATCTTAAATTATCTCCTTAAAGGACCTATTTCCAAATATCCTTAGGATGTGGAGGTATCTCATTTGGGCCATAAAAATCAATAACTATTGCAAACTGAAGTAGACAAAGATACGGTGCAAGACCCAGGAAATACAGAAACAAGCAAAGCATTGTCCTTGATCTCAAAAGATACATACTTTGGGGCTGGAGAGGTGGCTCAGGGGTTAAGCCTCCGCCTTGCAGGTGGAAGGTCCTGAGTTCGGATCCCAGATCCCACGTATAGACGCCGGGCGGAAGCGGGGGCGGCCTGCGCTTCTGGTCCTGGTAGGGCGGAGCCTGTGAATCCCGGGGCAGAAGGAGGTGGAGGCGTCCATGGTGGTTCCCGAATTCGTCCGTGGTTCTACACACACACACACACACACACACACACACACACACACACACACGAGCGCACGCGAACACACGCACATGCGCACAGTTGAATAAATAATAATAATAATAATAATAATAATAATAAAAAGATACATACTTTAACAGGGAGATTCTTATGTGTGCAACTATCTGGGTTGTAAGTCAGCTGTTACAAATACAACATTAAAACCTAAGAGAGAAAAAGAAGATGCTATCAGAAAACCAGAAGATGCCCAAAGATGAGTTCAAATGAAGGACACATTGGGCAATGGGTCCTAAGCAGGAGACCAGAGTGGCAAGACCGAAACATTAGTTGACTCTTATTAGGCCAGAAGATGGAACGAAGCATATCAGCTAAAACCATGGAAACAAGGAGACACATGGAAGACACAGAAGACAAGGAGACAGATTTGAAACTCATTCAAGAGGTACAAGCAAAAACAACTGGTGATTAGCTTTTCTCTTTTCATTCATTCAATTACTACTTCCACATCTCTCTGCTTTTATCTCTACTAATATAAGTTGCAAAACACTTTTAATTCAATTCATTTCTATTAAATTTCTATTTGAATTCTATCAAAATTCTATTCAGATTACCTTTGTCAAGTGTATACAAAAAAATATTAAGTTTTACAAATTTGAATATTATGGTATTGTATGTTTGGGAGTAAAGATCTATTCATAAATCCCAACAACCTTAACTTGAAATATATTATTTAGTATATACTTGGAAATTACAGCTTGAAATTAACATGTCCCCCCCCCAATTTCTCTGTCCCTCTCAAATCCAAAATTGGCTGACCTTCTTTTATCTCTCCCTTCACATCCATGGCAGCATCATTCCACTGGGCACTGGGCCTGGCTTTGGAATCATCTAAGACTTCTTTTTTCCCCTCGGCTTTAATGAATCACAGAGACCTCAAAGCTTTCCTTTAGATTCTAAAGAGTCTATAATGGGTAATCCACAGCTCAGAGATAATACGATCAATCAATCAAATATGCAAACATTAAATAAATAAATAAAACATTTTTAATAACCACCCTTTTATTTATAAGCCTAGGCAGAATTCTTCCAATCTAATGTGCTTCTAACCCAGATAAGCCTTCCAAAGACCCCAACTCATCTCAGCAATAAGGTGTCTTCTCAGGCCCCCAGACACAGTGAAGATTTTCTCATAAATGTTGCCTCCAAATCATCAAAAGTTCCTGTGTGTCTTCCAAAGAGACTCTGTAAGAGCCACATCTTGTATCACATCACACTGTTTCTGAACTTACATGTAGTCTTGTTTGCCAAATTCATTAACTGACTAAGAAAACTTTAATGCTAAGGGGGTCTGCACTTAAAAGTCTATTCAGTGTCAACCTGCATAAGTATAAACTGCTTTTCCTGCTTACCTGGGATGAACTTGAGCACCAGGACAGAATGACAGATTCCTCTCCATCTTAGAGACTACCATCAGGCAGTGTGGTAAGCCTATTAGCTAATTAGAAAACTCCTACATTTGGTGTAAGCATGCAAGCAAAACTACTCAAGGCTCCACAACCTGAAGCCAGACCACAGCCAAAGCCTGCTTCCCTATCACCTATGTTAATAATCCATTCAAGAGAGAGGGGTTTTTTTTGCATTTTTTTATTTCTTCCACTCATACAAAGTTGGTAAGTACCCAATTCCCCTCCCTCCACCCCTCCCTCAACTCTCTTGCTCCTTTCCCCTTTTCCCTTTCCTTTCCCCCTCCCTCCCTTTCTCTCAGTGCCCCCCCCCCATTCTGGAGCATTCTTTAGTGTGCATGTCAAACTTCCCTCTGGATCCTCCTCTTCAAGAGAGAGTTTTAAGATGACCATTTCTTTTTTTTATAACTAATTTATTTATCTATTTATTTTCCCCACAAATACAAATGTAATAGGTACCCCGGTCCCCTTCTTCCCTCCATCCTTCCCTGTACCTCCCTGCTCCCTCCCCCTTTTCCTCTCCCTTTCCCTCCTCCTTCCCTTTCTCCCAGTGCCCCCTCCCCCATCCCCTGGAGCATCCTTTAATGTGTATGTCAAACTTTCTTCTGGGTCCTCCTCTCTGATGAGATGAAAGGACTCAGTGGTATTTCCTAGAACTCTTTCTTGTGTTCCCCTTAAGTATAGGAACACTATTGTGGCTGTTAATCCCTTGATTCTAAGGATCCTAGTGCCTTTAGTCCATGCTAGACTTTGTGGGGTCAATAGTGTGTTGGTCATTGAGCAGATCATGCAGAGTCCTATTATAATTGCTTCGGCCCTAACTTGTGTGGAGTATCTTGCATATCATGACTCCTCCCATCCTTGTGCTCTTACAATTTTACCGCCCCCTCTTCCGCAAATTTCCCTGAGCTTCAGGATGGGGAGAGATTAGGCAGACCTGGTTCCAGGTGGTTGATATAGAGTCTCTGATGTTCTGAATTATGGTTTGTTGATTTCTTTTTCAGTCTTGCTGCTCCTGCACTGCCCTTGGCTCCATCCTGATGGGTCTTGGATGTCACCCCCTAGCCAGAGATAAAAAGCTGTTAAAATAGAGTCTTATTATAAGAGTAGATTCAAAGGTAGATGGAATAAGAGTAGGAGACCGCGGTGGGGGGGGCAGCCTCCCATTTGCACAATGGTTACCTTCTATAAGATGACCGTTTCTTACACTCTTTTTCCCAAATCTTTCCAACGAATTTAAAAAATTAGCTCAACTCTGAGCCCTTCATGTACTTACTCATGTTTTGTTGGGGAACAAAAAGTGAAGGCGAGAATATAGTCATTACAGGACCAGAGCCAAACTTAAAACCGAGTTCAGTAACCAAAGACAAGTATTTACTACTCGTCTGTCCTCTTTGAAATGCTGTCTTGCCCAGACTCTTAAAAAGCTATGTCATCAGCTAACTGCCTACTGCCAAGCTACTCGAACGTTTCACAGCCAAATAGTTAAGCCATAGAAGTAAAATATAAGGCCTGTCCTTACCCCACTCCCAAGCCCTTTCTCTGAACTGGAAATGTTTTATTTCTATAGGTCGCCTTGCTGAAGGAGGCACAAACCACAGGGAGCAATATTAAAGCAACTGTAGTATTTTATAGGTTGCCTTTGCATTGTGTGAAGCCATATTTTCACTTGGCAGTGTTGAAAGTACTGTGCCAAGTTCACGTGCAGCGATTCAGAGCACACGGAAGGCCTGGCCCGTACAAACCCTTGTGCAAACAGTGATTAAGAGCTTTTTCAAGTGTGTATCTCATATATCAAGTACTTTTCTGAATATTGTGTATTCCTTCCATCATGTTTGCAAATTCTATCATTTAGATTTCATGGCAATCCTATGTGATTATGAGTGTTCCTATTTACATAGAGGAAGAAATGAGGCTGAGAGAGTTCACATATCAACTGTTGAACTGGTGAAAGTAACACCAAGTTATATCCGATTTCAAAAATCTATCACTTAACTACTACTCCTGGCTAAGCTTAACTGGGAAGCTCTAGTGTGAGGTGTAACTATTTCTGTGATCGGGAAGATGCAGTGTCACAAGATAAACAATCAGTATATTCTTGGAGCAATTTCACTCAGTGGCTATTAATTTCAATGTATTGCAATAAATTAAAACAAACAAGGATGCCTATTTGCAGAATGCAAAATCAAACACATTTTTCAAATAAAATAAGTCACCAAAATAATTGTCTTCTTTGAGGTTGCACTGATTTTGCCTCCTTTGTCTTTCCCTCCCACTCCCAGGGATGTTCACTTGACTCCACATTTCATTAAAAGGTTCAGGTGGGACCCATGAAATCACTTACATTAAGGTACATTAAGGTACAGGCTTATAAACAATACATCATCTCCTAATGGGTTTTTCCTTAATGTGTATCAGGGAGTTTGGATTCATGTGTGCACACGCACACATAAGTGAGCATAAGTGTGAAGGCCCAAGGTGGTTCAGGAATCATCTTTGAAGCTATTCCACCATATTCTTTTGAGGTGAGGTTTCTAATTAAACCTAGAGCTTACCAGTAGGGATAGACTCTCTAGCTAGTTTGCTTTAGAGATTCCCAATGTCTGCCATCCAGGGCTAAAATTATGGTGAGCAGTACATCTATCCTAATACTAACATATTTACATGAGCGCTTCATCTTCATAAGACTATCACCTACAAAAAGAATATAGAGAACTGGCTATTAGAGCTTCCATCAGCAATTAGAATTCCAGACGAGGATTGAGAAAAAGAATCTTGTGCAACTTAAAGCAGGAGAGAAAATGGATCCAAACAAGAAAGGGTGCCAAGGACTCACCCTTCAGATTCCAGAGTCAGGACATGCTGCAGAGCTGATACAAGGAGAGGTCAGAGATGATGGTAGATGGAAGATGGGTTATTAATTAGTGCTCAGATGTCACTCCTTGTGAGTGACACCTGGAGTTCGTGTGGGTCAGTATTCCAGCAGCATGAGTATTGGCCACCTGAGTGAGCATCTAAATCCATTTCCTAGTCAATGGATTCTTCATCTTGCTGCTTGATGAATTTTTTCATCTTGCTAAGAGCCAGAGACTAATCCCACCTTGAAAAGCTGGAAATGCCAGGTCTTCGACTACCCAACCTCAGCACTACTGATGGAACATATCACAAAGACAACTCTATTCTTCTTGCTCCTGTCAGGGCTGTCTGGAAACTTGTGGCTAACATAACTGGAAGTGGAGTCCTTCAGCACATACAGCTGGAAAAAACTGACTGTAACACAATCAGGTGAGAGCAGGAACTGCTGCTGCTTGACAGTAGTTGGGGAATGAAATTTTGTAAAGCAAAGCGTTTTACAGTTGAATCATGTCTCAAGCTAATGTTTTCCAGTAGTGTTTGAAGATATGAAAATGCATGAATTCTACCTATTTAAAGACAGATCTGTTTTGCTTCTATTCAGTCAACATGATTAACAGTGCGAAATGATTTTTTTCTGTGCTCCTCTACTGCCATCTAGTGGACAGAGAGTCAAATTCAACCCTATCTTCCCTGTTATCTGTAATGAGTAGAAGCCTTTTCCAGGGTCTGTATCCGTATCTGTATTCAGGCTTTTGTGTCTGGAAAAAGTTCTTATCTCTCAGGTGTCACAGTATTCAAGCAGCTATAGAAATTCAATACCTTGCAGCATCCATTCTTCCCAGGGCAGACTTGCACATTCTGAGCAGGTTCATTTAGTAGTCTTATGTTGATGACATTTCCTATTTAAAACTCTACCTTCAGAGTATTTTCTTCTTATCTTGACAGGAATTTTTGCTGCACTGCAGCACAAACATAATAATAGTGGTGAAATGAGAACTGTCACGAGAAATGGAAGCTGCTGTTATAAAGGCAGATCCAAGTTATCTCTGGAATAGAACTTGCACAGAGGTCAAAGATGTGGCAGTAGAGAATCAAAAGATTCTTGAGCTGAGAAATCTAAATGACTGTCTAATAAAGATAAAAATATGTAATATAAAGGAAAGGCAGGCGATATCACCCAGGAAGTCATTTCCATCCTACACCTGGCGGGTGACTGCAGGCATACAAGTACTGCTGTTCTGCCTTGTGTCAAGGTCAGTAAACATGCCTGCTCTGCCCTTTCCTCCAGCCCCAAGTTTATTACAGCTTTTTTTATTTGTAAGTGGTGATTATATTCTGAAGACACAGAATGAAAAAATTATAGGAAAAATTTCCATAGACCTTCTTCTAATTCTTTTTTATTTTGTAATGGATCCAGGGATTTGTTGTTGTTGTTATTGCTGTTTTGTTTGTTTTTTGTTTTGTTTTGTTTTACCATTTGTAACATTAGCTGAATCCATTAATTGCAGAGCCAGTGGAAGGGGGTTTGATGCAAGTCTGTAACACTGCAAAAGGAAGAGTTGTGGTAAGATGAAGGAAGCTACTTACAGACGTTACAGGGAATGCCAGTGTTCTGATTCAGGTGGGAGTCTTTCTAAAATCAGTAGGTTTAGACATTTTTCTCCCAGATGTCAGTTTAGGCTTTGAGGAAATCCCCCAGATTGCTGGAAGTTCACAGAGATGTCTTATGTGCACCCATGTGGTAGCCAATGGTGTTACCACTGGGAAAAACTACTTTGTATATCTAAAGCATGCCAATTAAATTTTGAGCCCTGTGCTGCCCCACCTGACTTCCGAAGACCACACTCAGCTCTGTGGCAGTCAACACTGAACCTCTAGTTTAGTTGTCTCTGAAGATTTTCATCATAGCTATCAATAAATTATTGAGTTGAGTCTTAAAGGAGTTATAAGTTCTACTGTATATACCCTCTCTAAATCAGTGGGGAAAAGGAGGGGTTTTTTTTTCCAAGATGAATACAAAACATATGGACCTGAATGAATACCTTTTTTCTCCCAAGTAGACCCAGTCCATGGTAAAGTAGAAGTCATAAAACAGAGTAAACTTGAACCTAGTTTATATTCTGTTGTTCTTCAGCTCAGCACACAATTTATGTGCCATCTGTTGACTTGTGGAATTGATTGCCACAGGACATAATTATTGTAAAGGACAATCCATTTGATTACCAGCAATGAAGCTTTGATCTCTTCAAATAAGAAAGGGCAATCAGATGAAGAAAGGACTTGGGTTCCCAAATCAGAAGGCACGGAGTCTCCTCAGGAAGCTGGACAGAAGCATCCACCTCTGGGAAAGACTGAGTGAAGAATATGGCAACTCCATCATTATGGCTTCAGCTCCCTTCAATAAATGATAATCTCTGTCTCAAAAAAGAGATCCTGTACAAGTTAAATGTAACTCTCCTTCACATACAAAATCTGTTGTTAAGACTCCCATAGAGTACTAATCTAAGGAGAAAGATCATTGCAGAGCACACACTGCAAACTAGGTTGCTGTAAATAGCCCTTATCTATTCTCTATAGTAATCCTCACAACCCAATTCTATGAAAACAGTTGCAATGACTATGCCAAGATCATAAAGCTTGTAAAGATTATAATAGCTTAAATTAGGAACTTCCTCAATATATCCATGTCACACACACACACACACACACATCATTCTATATAAAAGGTAAAAGCTCAGTATTGGACAGGAGAAGTGGGAAGGTGCTTTCTCAACTGTATACCCAATGACACATAATTCAAGCTCCAGTAAGTGCTTAGGTACACGTCATCAAAGGTAACCAAGTGGATCACACATGCAAAAATACATGAATGTAGAATGGAGACTGGTAGGGAACAAGAAGGGTTTTATAGGAAAAGGAGGGCATGGAACTAAGGGTTAAGATGTGAAGATATATGAATTAACTGTATTTGTATATGAAACATTTAAAGAATAAAAATTAAATTTAAAATGATAAAAGCAAGTTTGTAGAAAAGTCCAGGAAAATTATCCATGAAATAAATTTTAACTAGGAGAATTCTCAGTTCCTGACCATACACAGCCATGATGAGGCCCTGAAGTCACACAGACCCATCAGTTTCCTCTATATGAGAAGAGTTATGACATGGTGCCGGAAGCAGAGTGATAGAGCCTTGAAGGGAGAGAGAGCTGTCAATTCTCAGAATATTAGGAAAGTTGGGGTAGCGCAACGGGGTCTTGAAGGAAGAGAAAGATCAGAAGTTTCTGGCCTTAAGGAGTTTTCTCAAGGGTGGTAAATGCCATCCCTCAATCTAGGCTATATGGCAAGAGTTACAGAGCTTGGATAAAAGTCTAGCTATAACTCAAGGACATCTTGGGTCTAGGTCATAGAGAAGTGGGGAGGTTTACTTGCAGCTACCAGAGGGAAGAAGACGTTTTGTGAGTTTTCATAATCATGACACATCTACTTATTGACTGAAGAGAGACTAAGGTAGCCAGAAGTCTGTGATACAACACCTAGCCGATGAAAGCTACTTTACATGACAAGAGGGACTTCGTTGATATGATTAAGAAGTCTGAGGTGATAATTTGAACCTACATTATCCAAAGGTTCTTTAAAGACCACATATACATTCTTATAAGAAGGAACTCTGACTAGAGAAGAGAAGAAGTGACATGGTGACATGAAAACAGATTGGAGTATGGCATCCAGGAGAGAGTGATGGTGACTTCTAGAAGCAACACTCTCTAGAGCTCCCTGGATCCTGCAGAAGGATCCATTGTTCCCTTTTTAAAAAGGATATACTGGCTCTTTCTTTCCCATTCATATGTATTTTGGATTTGTACCCCTTAGAAGTGCAGAATCAACATTGTTTTTTCTTTAAATCAGTCTTAGGTGATTATGCTACATTAGACACAATTACAGACATTATATTCACTGCTTTTAGAAGATAATGACCAAATTACTGCAGGAAACATTTAAGATGGGATGGATTTATTTTGGCTCACGGCTCAGAGATTTCAATCAATAATTGATTCATCTCTCAAGTCTGGGGAAAAAGCATCATGTGGCAGGACTATGTGGCCAAAGAGTTTATTTGTGATGGACAGAAAGCAGAGAACCACAGACAGAGGTCAGGGCCAAGATTCTTCTCAGTGACCGACTTTCTTCAAATGGGTTCCACATCTTAAAGTTCTCATAACTTCTCAAGAGAGCAATGTTGATTCTATGGGATACACTTCACTTCAAACTGTAACACTGAAGTCAGCATTCCAATCTGGAAGTCTTCATCTTTCCATTGATCTGAACTATCTATACTTTTATTAGATACTTTGGTAAAGATCAACGGAATTGAGTACACAAAAATTCATGTTTGAAAGATTTGAAAGTAATTATGTGATAGAAATATCTGATTCAATTATTGAAATCATTCCATTTACTGATCTTTTCCACAGTGGTTATGAACAGCTGATTTAGAAGAAAAGCACCATTTATTCATCCATTTATTTTAATTTGGATAATTTAAAAACTATACTTAGATATAATATTCCAACATTAAGTCAAAACCATCTGGATGCCTTTGACTGATACAATCCAAATAATCATGAATTTCATATATCTAAGAGTAACTTTATCAACTATTTTTCATATTTGCATACTGATTTTTCTCTAGTGGTACTAGCATAGCAGCAGAGAAATCTAAAAATCCAGATTGTTTTACTGGCAATTATTGCATCAGTTAGCACTTCGGCTTTGCTCAAATCAATCACACTAGCCTCAGCTTCCTCACCTATAAAATGGAATCAAAGTGGACATTTGACAAGCAGATCAACTCTAAGGTTTCTTCCAGTATGAAATGTTCTCATTAAAACAAGAGGCCACTAGAGGTCAGTTTAGGTTTAGTGATTCTATCTAAATGGAGACTAGACACAGGGTAAAACAAAGGTTTACCTTAGACTGCTGCTTCCCAACAGGCCTGCATGTAGCCTCCTCTGAGCTGATTAAATACCGGCACCAGTGTATAGAATAAAACAGGAAAAGCTCTGAGAACCAGAAATTGCATTTGCTAATCTGCAATTTGTAATTGCCTGGTCCCAGAATGCTTATCTTCCCTGTCGTGCCCGAATGCTGCTAATTGAATATGTCACCTGAAGCTCTTCTGCTTCGTGTTTGCTCATGTTACTGCATTAATCAATCAGTCTCACAGAATTGGAAATGCCAAAGACAGAGAGCGTTGCCAGCCAACACTTTGTGCATCTGAGTAGAACTCTGTTAAAACATGTGACTGGGTAAATAACACTTGACTTGCAGCATAGATTCACAGTGATGTGTAAAGGAAGGGATGGAAAACCCACAGAACAAAAGGAAACCACTTTGCCAAAATGGCAATCAGGACCAACCCAATGCATAGTGAAGAAATCTACAAAATTATATGTTTGATAATCACCATTCCCGGCTGTCCCTCCTCTCCACACCCTGCTGCAGAAAGACCTCAAGAATTCACCTGGAATAAAATATTTTTTGAAAGAACGTTAAGCCAGGTGGGGCATTACAGTCCCACAATGCCCATGCAGGAGGATCATAAGTTTGAAACCATATTGGGCTATACAGCAAGATCCCGTATCAAAAAAAAGCAAACAATAAAAAAAAAAATTGCTGGTGATGTGACTTTGTTTCACTTGAATTCTGATAGACCATGAGACCTATAGAAGGACAGAATTCTAAAGTAGACTCACAATCATTCATAAAGATAATTTCAAGGGAAGAATAAGGTCTGGAAAATCACCACCCAGAGCTAACTAACAACGCAGGCTAACAGCAAAGGCTGGCACAAACTAATGGCAAAGATTGGCACAGAGTATTGGCAAAGGCTGGCTTTGCCTCTCGCTAATGCACACTGCTTAGATGGGGGGGACACCATCTTCTTCTATACAAGCTTCACCGAGCTGAGCATTCATTGCACATGATGTCACCACATGGAAGCAGTGGCTGGATCACCGCCCAGTGACTTCTCACTTAGCGAGTGGGTAGAGGCAGTCTGGAAAGGCTGTGGGACACAGGGACCACTTTCTATTATCACGGTCACTCTTCAAGTATGAAATAAGTATCTATGGTCAGAAGATGAGTTGGGCTCGCTAGGCGTGGTGTTAGGAATATGCAGAGTCCTGATGTGACTCGTGGCCTCGTTCCTATAAATTCCAGTTAGTTCTGTGAAGACAAGACAAGATTTCTTCACAAGTATCACTCAGCAGGACCAGGGGGAAACAAAACCGAAAGTGTCCAGGAGCTCTAACCTAAGATGCTCACTGACCATCACCCGGTCACAGCTCACAATCCCGTCCAGCTTCTGCTTCAAAGAATCACCATCAGCACTACATCTATGCTGAAACAGTCATCACCACACACATCGGTTCTCTTTGACATTTACATTCTCAATCATCAGAAGTCATATTTTATATTTACGTAAGACTTGGTAGTTTACAGAGTGATTCAGAAAAATCCCTTCTGCTATGTTGTAAAGTTAAATGTTGTTACACATATGTTCACATTGCAGAGGTTCTGAAGCTGGTAGAAGACTTGCTCTGCTGTCGCCCCCACACTTCCCATCTTACATGGCTAACTCTGCCCGCAGTCTCTAGCCAAGCCCTTTCATCCACACCATCATGCAGCACTTTCTTTCACAAATACCTCCATTGCAAAGATGATGGACCGAGGCTTGTTTCTCACTCTGCGGACTCTCATTTACCCTCTTCACCCTTATCGTTTTATCTGCTCCCAAATATATGCCTCTCAGTCATATACTCCATGTTTTTAACCTCAATTCCAAAGAGCTTCATTAGTAATTGTGTTGTAGAATAAGATATGATCTGTCCTTTCACTTCTGGTCAGTAGAATGAGGGGCTGAGTGAAAGGGCCCAGCAGGCTATGCTGAAGGGGACCCCTGTTCGTCTACCATCCATTGACCTAGTCATGAACATAAGACTTTATTTAAGTCAGCCAGTTCTTCAGGCGACCTTCAGGGTTGGCCTTGGTCTTCCAGGGGTGCAGTCAGGCTATACTGAAGAGCAGACACGAGTCAGACAGTGACATCCCTGGCCGTGATTTAGATTCCTCTTCTGAGTTGCAGATTTATTAACCTAAGCATTAATGAGTTCACTTCTACTTGAAGATTTCCACAACTGAACTTTTTTTTCACTTGGATTAACCTCCAGAGGCTTCCTCATTTCAATATGCTATATCCCCCTGAATTCAGATTCTTCCCCCCCGCCCCTTTTTTCTCTTATTGAACCAAGCAAACCAAAATATGGCACAAACTGCTCCTGAAACATATCTTCAGCCCTTGCTTCTGCCAACAAAAATTTAAAGAAAATGATAAGATACTAAGAGAAGTTTGAATGTTCATTATTTTATTTTACAAAATGTATTGGTTTTGTGCATATGACAGAGCTACACTGTGAAATATGAATATGTATCCTAACAATTTATTTAAAATAATCTGAATCATAAGTAAGCTATGTCATGTTGTGAGTTCATGTTGTCAGTTGTTACTGACTCTGGGCACTGGATACACTCTGTATATTACATGCTTCCATTATCGTTTTTTCAAAAATCCCATAATAAAATGTGAGAAATCCTTAAATGTATTGCCTTTAAGTGATAGAAATGAACAACATAAAATAGATTTTATGCTTTATTTTTCAGTATGCTTTCTATATAATTATATTAATAAGTCAAAATGGTGGGAGTTTAGGGCTGGGGAGATGGCTCAATAAGTAAGAGCACTTACTGCACAAGCATGAGTACCAGAGTTCAAATCCCCAGCTCCCACCTAAAAAGCTGTATGTGGTCACATGTGCCTATGAACCCAGCATTGTGGGTAGGAGGGTGAAGCAGGAAATTCACTAGGGATTACTGACTGCCAGCCTAATTTAAGGTTCAGTCTCAAAGGAATGTCTCAGAGGAATAAAGTAGACGATGACAGAGGAGGACACCTCACATACTGTTCTGATCTCTGAACATGTGAATGGATATGTTCACCTACATACTCTGCATGTGTTCAACACACACATACACACACACACACACACACACACACACACACACACACACACACACACACAAATGCCAGAAAAGTTAAACCACAAAAAAAATTGTCTAAAATTGCCAAACAATTGTTTAGATGATATATTTTTGTACCCACTATCTTAAAAGATTGGCTTTGTCCGGGCTGGAGAGGTGGCTCAGGGGTTAAGCCTCCGCCTTGCAGGTGGAAGGTCCTGAGTTCGGATCCCAGATCCCACGTATAGACGCCAGGCGGAGGCGGGGGCGGCCTGCGCTTCTGGTCCTGGTAGGGCGGAGCCTGTGAATCCCGGGGCAGAAGGAGGTGGAGGCGTCCATGGTGGTTCGCGAATTCGTCCGTGGTTCTACACACACACACACACACACACACACACACACACGCGCGCGCGCGCGCGCGCACGCGCGCCGCACATACATATGCACATGCACACGGTTGAATAAATAATAAAAAAATTTTAAAAAAATTAAAAAAAAAAAAAGATTGGCTTTGTCCTAAAAGTTATTGTTCCTTAAAATATTTTAATGGTCACTTGAACATCAACTACATTAATTATTTTTCTCATTCTGTGACCAAATATCTGATAAAAAGCAGCCTGAGGGAGGAAGGGCTTATTTCAAGCTAACAGCCTCAGAAGGTATCAGTTCACCGTGCACAGAGAGTCTGGTAGCAGGGGCAGGAGGCAGCTGTTTACATCACCTCTGCAGCCAGGACTCTGGGACAGAGGAAGTGAGGCTAGGCTATCAAACCTCAAGGCCTGAGCTCAATTTCTGGCTT
Source organism: Typhlomys cinereus (assembly GCA_023101885.1). Classification (NCBI taxonomy): domain Eukaryota; kingdom Metazoa; phylum Chordata; class Mammalia; order Rodentia; family Platacanthomyidae; genus Typhlomys; species Typhlomys cinereus. Next base: position 2,965,222 of record JALPQD010000226.1, read on the forward strand.
CTTCCAGCACGCCCCCCCCCCCTCCTGGAAGTTTCACAACTTTCCAAAACAGTTAAAGCAGCAGGAAACCAAGTGCTGGAGCACGTGAGTCTCTGGGGGATGTTTCACAATCAAACCACACTACCACCACAATTGCTCAGTTCCAAACTAACAATGTGAGCTCAAGTATCACCAGGCTTTTTAGTTACTAAAATGTCACACAACAGTTAACATGTGCCTTGATATTATTTTGTCAAACATAAACTACTTCAGCATTGAGAAGAAAACATATATTAGAGATAACATAAAAGCAGCTGAAACAGATACAAAAGAAATAATAGAACCATAAGCATAATGCATTCTCTTGTCAGAAAATAATGTTGGAAGATAGAAAGCATCATAGATTTCAAGAAGTAGGCATTACTGTATGCAGGAAGTTTGTTATACAGTTGGGTGAAAGAATTGTCTGTTTTTCTAATATCTTTACTTATGGCATACTCTCAATATTCAAAACCAATACTCTGTATAGGAAACACTATTTTTTCTTGAGTATGACCACAGGAGCAGTCCATTCATACATTTATTCCATTATAAATTGTTTCTCTAATATGTGTATGCATGTGTGTATCAAAGTAGTTTTAGGCTGTTGATGGTACAGCAGCCTGGAATACAATAAAATGTAATAATTTCCGGAATAAGTCAGAGAGAAAGAAAATCACATGAATTTTATACACCCCATTACGCAAAGGCAAGCAATTATAAGAAACCAGATGAAACAGAAGGACACAAAGTGCTACAGAGCATCATTGATATAATTGGCTTTACAAAGACAAGATCACAACAATTATTTGTAATGAGATGAAATGTAACCATGAAAATCTTTGTACTTCATATTCTATGACAAAATACTTAAAAGACATCATACTCACAGATGATATGTCCTTATTCTGAACAAAGTACTTAATGTACCATGGTTACTGGTAAGACATCCATTTTTCTTTTTCAAAAAGACAAGTGGTCCAGATTTGAGTTTTAATGACCCTGTGCCTCTCCATTCCATAGAGTGCAAACTGCATGCTATTTTAAAATAAGCAAACAAAATCTGTCCCTTCAAGTTGAAATAGATGCTTCACTTGTTATCATGTTTGTTTCTTTTCCTAATAAGCATCCTAACTTGTGAAAGGTGAGCTGTGATTGTGACTTTGATCTTCATTTTCCTGGTGATTAGCAATGTTGGGGACTTTATCATATGCCTGTTGGCTTTTTGAACTTTGGAGAAATGACTATTAAAAGCCACTGCATATTTGCAATTAGTTTTTTCTTGTTATTGAGTTGTAATAGTTAACTACATTTTGATATTAACTCTATGAGATATATTTTTTCAAGTATATTTCCATCCAATAAGGCTGTCTTTTTTTTTTTTTCATGACTGTTCAACCATTTCTTCTGCTGTGTGGAAGCTTTCAAGTTTGTTGAAGTACCACTTTTCTCTTTTTGCTTGTGATGTTTACACCAGATCCAGGAATCATTATGTCCGTGAAATGGAGCTATTTTATTTTGTTTTGCTTTGCTTTGCTTTGTTTTTCTTTGTTTGTTTGTTTGATGTCCAGATATCGCATGTATGTAATGTAACATGTCCCCATGAGTGGGTATGTATATACTGAGGCTTTAAGATAATATTCAGAATCTTCCTTGATTACCCTCCCACCTTATTCATTGAGTCAGACTGTCTCAATTGAACCTAGAACTCATCAATAAGGATAGTCTCCTCAAGCAAGTGCTGCAATTTCAGGCACATGACCACATCCACTTGGTATGTTGCTGGGTTCTGAGATCAGAACTCCGATCATTGTATTTATACAGCATGTACTTACCTCTGAGCCATCTGCCCCAGGCCGGGATGAAGGTCTCCCTATATGTGTTATTCAATGAGTTTTATAGATTTAGGAAGTAGAAAATGTAGAGTTTGAAGATAAATTAGATGTCTTGACACTCTTTGGATGACAATGTAAAATGGTTTAACCACTATGGAAAACAGTATGGTAATTTCTCAAAAATCAAAATCAAAATAGAACTAACATGTGTTTAGACAGTCCTACTTCAAAGTAAATATCCATAAAAACTGAAATCAAGATATCATAGAAACACTACCACTCTCATTTTTTCTGCAACATTGTTCACAACAGGCAAGATATGGCAATACCTTAAGTGCACATCAGTGTGAACAGTGAAGAAATAATTCCATAGGCATACAAAAAAAATTTAAACATGGAAATTCTGATATACATGACTAATTTAGTGGATTCTTGAAAGCTTTATGCTGTTAAATTAGCCAGTCACAGAACAAAAAGCACAGAATCCCATTTATATGAGGTGTGTAATATAATGATGCTCATTGCAACAAAGATGAGCATGGCAGCTGCCATTGTATGGTGGGAGAGGGAGGGTAGATGTCCAGGATGTAGTTTCAGAGTCTAGGTAAATAAACCCATAAATCTGTGTGTCTATACAAAAACACACATTTCAACCTATGGATCAGAAGAGAGGACCCAGATATAAACTCCCACATATACAGCCATTTAATTTTTGATAAAGGTGCTAAACGTGCACGCTGGGGAAAAGATAGCATCTTCAACAAGTGGCATTGGGAAAACTGGACATTTACATGTAGAAGAATAAAAACAGACTGTTGATTCTCTCCTTACACAAAAGTCAACTATTAATAGATAAAAGACCTCAACATTAAACCCGAAACTCTGAAATTATTAGAAGAGTACACTTGAATTGATAGGCCTAGGAAAAGGTTTTCTAAGCAAAACAACAAATGCCCAGGGACTAAGACCAATAATGAACAAATGGGACTTCATGAAATTAAATTCTGCTCTGCAAAAGAAACTGTTAATTGCAAAACAACAACCCACAGACTGGGAGAAAATCTTTGCTGCCTATGACTCTGACAAAGGATTAATCCCCAAAGTATACAAAGAGCTCAGAAAATTGAACCTAGACAGCAAACATTCCAATTAAAAAATGAGCCCTGAAACTAAACAGGGACTTTACCCAAAAAGAAATTGAAATGTCAAACAAATACTTTAAAAGATGCTCAACTTCCCTGATCATCAGAGAAATGCAAATCAAAACAACCCTGCGGTATCATCTTACCCCAGTCAGAATGGCTAAGATCAAGGATACAAACAACAGAGATTGCTGGTGAGGCTGTGGAGAAAAAGGGACACTATTCACTGTTGGTGGGAGTGTAAATTGGTACAGCCTCTATGGGGATAAATATGGAGGTTCCTCAAAAAGCTTAAAATGTAACTGCCATATGACCCAGCTATACCACTCCTTGGAATATTCCCAAAAGACTCTACATGTTATTGCAAAGACACTTGTTCATCTATGTTCATTGCAGTTCTGTTCACAATAGTGAAAAAATGGAATCAGCCAACATGCCCATCAACAGAGGAATGGATAATGAAAATGTGGTACATGTACACAATGGAATATTACTCAGCCATCAGAAAGGGTAAGATTATGGAATGAGATTATGGATGTGGAACTGGAAACTTTAATATTGAATGAGGTATCTCAGACACATAAAGATAAGTACCACATGTTCTCTCTTATATGCAGATGATTGAACTGATATCTTTGTTTATGTATTTGAATTGGAAGCACTTGTAAGAGCCAGAAAATTTAAAAAAGACCTATGAGTGGGCAGGTGGGAAGGGATGGTTAAGGTGAAACCTTTTAAAGGAGAAATTGAAGATCCCAGGACAAAGGTGAGGGAGGGAATAATTGGGGAAAATATATAGTGGGGAATGAGATGATGGGAGATAGGAAGGACTTAGGAAATAGTAGGAACAGAGGGACTTATAGAAAAACCCTAAAATTGTGGGAAATAACTCCAAGGAACATCCTATGCCAGTAATATGTCGAAAAATAAAGCACATTTTTAAAGAAAGGTACAAGAATGGGCAGTCCCTATGCACAAGAATATAAAGTAAGGAAAACAGGGAAAAAAAAAAAAGTCTTGAGCTAATCCACTTAGAACCCAGGGACAAAATTATACTAGAAGTAACAGGAATGTAGCACTTCCTGATAAAATGTTGGTCAGAGAGGTCTTAAAGGTCCCCAAATATTATAGGCTTTTGCCATTGCTCTTGGTTGTTCCTCAAAAACTGTTATTAAGACTCTACTACTGAAGGTGCAATGCAAATGGATCACAGAACATGGGCAAAATATATCAACTGTAACTGGTCTGAGGACTTTCTCTTTGCTGGATAGCTTACACAAAGGATACTGTAGAAGCTACTGGGGGAAAGAAACAATCACAAACCCTATCAATGTCATAAGATCTGTAAGTTAAAATATAAATCACCATGGCAACAAATGACCACTAGTGTAATAGTGGCATGAGTACCAAGGAGACAACCAACAGCTTTCTAATTGGACTCAAGACCCACTTGTCAGAATGGAACACATTTCTGTTACTTAGAACAAGAACCTAAAAAAAAGGGAAGGAAATAGACCAATAGGGAAGACAGTCAATAAACCTATAGGTAGGAAGACAGTACATCAACGTTTTGTGTAGTTAACTATTATTATACTCATAGATGGGAACTCACAGTGAAAATTGTTGGATCTAAAGCTGGATGAGTGAAGGGAAATGTACATATCAGTGGGGTGGCCTGAAGAGAGGTAACTTGATAAACCACGGAGGTCTGAGCCCCACAGGAATAGACAAGCTAGAGTGAGCCCTGGGGTTCCTTGGATGCATACAAGCAGAAGGGCAAGTGGGAGGGGGAGGGAATGGTAAAGGAAAAGGAGGAGACAAGAGAAAGAGGGGAGGGAGGGAAGCTGGGATGAATACTCAACATCCTTGTAAAAGGAGAAAAATTAAAAATAAAAAAATTGGTGTACCTATAGTCAATAATACTGTACTGTGCACCTAAAATTGATTAAGAGGATTAATCTCACTTTAAGGAATTTTGTCACTATTTTTTAAATCATGCTTCAATGTCAAGTGAGATCAAAATTTATCATTCAAAAGGAATCATAGAAAAATATTCTGAAAAGGAATCTTGAGAAAAGTTTACTTCATGGACTTGTGCAGTTACCTATGCTCTGTACCATTTGTAAAAACATTCATTTCTACACATTCATAAACATGGAGTTGAAGTAGTTTAGCCCAGTATGAAATTCAACAAATGAAGATCTAGATTCTACCTTTTCAGTGAGTTTAAAAGTCTGGTTGTCATAAAGAAAGACAAATTTAATTTCAACAAAACTTTAGCTTCATTAATATAACACACTTAAAAATGAGTGAGATATGAATACCATTATCAAATGGCATACTTTTTTGTTTGTATATTGAAATAAAGTAAGTTTTTCCTTTCATAATATCTTTCACTAAGACTAAGTATAGAAAGAATTATACTTGAAATGCTTTTGATTCTCAATATCATCATTTTTAAAATAATGTTATTATTGGCAAAATATTTCTATCAACAAAAAATTATGCTATATTGACTGATCTTACTTTAAACTTCTCCTTTGTATATATATTCTGTAATATGTGTCAGTATAATCATATTAATTATTCATTTAAACATTAAGTATACATTTTGGAAAGAGCTGGATAATTTATCTGTTGGAGTGCTTCCAGGATTCAAGTTGGAGAGGAAACTTAATACAACCTGATGTCCCACCTTCTTCCCTTTACTGTAGAAATTAAATCAAGTTATAGTGAGTGTAAAGGATAATTTTAGCATGACAAGAAATAAGGGGGTGTCATGAAAGTTCAGTACACAGTTTGTGTACATGAAAGTTCAGTACACAGAACATGGGCCTTAGTGGGTGCTGAATGAGATGGGTCAATTCACTTGATCAAGGAATAAAGAATTGCTAACAAGAGAGCAATCAAAGAAAGATACTGGACATCGACTTTAAGCCCCACATGCACTTGTATCCATGTATGTACATAACCCTCATGCATATGCATACATAAACACATTCACAAGTACACACCCTGCACAACATTAACCACACACAAAACACACACACAAAAGAAAAATTATTGACAGTTGAATTTTCTACACTGTCCTCATGTTGTGTACCACACAGCAACTATTTTTTAGATATTAAAATGAAGCAGAGTATTTATTGTTCAAGGTAGATCCTATTGTTAAAAATGTGTTGAGATTAGATCAACCAGAAAAATTTTCTACATAGTTCTCTTCTGAATTCCTCAGATAACTGAAATTTCTCCTAAGCAGATAAGTAACATAAAGAAGAGCTTTCTTAAAAGCCAAGGTTTCAGAGACTGTAATCTATTCAACCAATAAGATATCATTTAAGAAAATTTTCTACTACCAAAATAAAAGATTTGCCAGTACAGAGGCTTCCTAATCTTTTAGTGAAGGCTCACAGAAATAATAATAATAATAATACATTTTACATCTTATCCCAGTTCACAAAACAATTTTCTCCCTTTTATATGCAATATATCTATCCCAATTTTTTAAAAAAATTCTGTTTACAACTTCCTGAGCTGATTTCTTTACTACCAGCTTAAGCCTGCAGTTTAATGGACATTGCTGTAGTAGCTAAGTCCAGTTCAGCATGCATTGACAGCAGCATTATTCTCTATCTCTACAAATAGCAACATTGTCACTCTTCTATTTAAATTGCGTTATTACTTCAAATATTTGCTATTTTGAACAACTGCCCTTCCAAATGACTATGTTACAAAAACCTTTGATGGGGTAAAAGTTGAGTCCTCAGAGGATGGGGGGGTACATACATGAGAGAGGAGCTAAGAAGCACCACGATAGGAAAGTCTCCAGGTTCTTAATGGAAATCACAAAAGTATAAAATGATGGGATTGGATTAGAAGCAGATGGATAAGGAGCACACAGTATTTGCCATGTGTGAGGCACCAGAAAAAGTAAGTGTTATGCACTTACACACATCTTGTTTATTTTTTTAGCAGCTCCATGAAGAAAGGATCACTGTCAACCTTATTTTACAGATGGAGAAAATAGAAGTCATTAGTTCAGCTCAGTTTCACGGTGACTTATTAGTAAACAGAAGGCTTGAACCAAGGCTCCTAACTCCACAAGCTCTTACTCTTTTGTCTTAACCTCACAACTTGGTTGTTGCAATAAAGTTACTGATACAAACCATCTAAGGTTAATGATTCTAGCTACAGCTCATCATGACAGGAGAATTCAACAAGGACTAATCAGATCATAGCCACAGCAAAAGCAGAGGGTACTTATTGTCTAACACGTCAGCTTGCTGAACAACAACCAGCTGACTGACTCTCTTTATCCACCTGCCCAGGAAAGAGTCCAACCTCAAGTGACTTCATCTAGCTTCAGCATCTTTATCTTCAAATCAGAATACTCATTTGACCCACCACCTCCTGAAGGAAAGGCGGTCTGAATAAGATGCCTAATCTGGAGAGCACAAAGAAGGTAAGAACAGAAAAGAGTCAAAGTTGGGTAAAGAGGAATGAAGAGTGAGGAGACCTGCAGTAAGGAAAAGACCCAGGATGATGGGATTGGATTAGTAAGCTTTCTAGAATGCTATGAAAGGAAGTGAAATATTACACGTGTGATGATAACTGAATAAATTGTGCATGTTTTAAATTCTGAAACAAGGATAGGGTAGTAAGCATTATTCTACAGCATTATTCAAAGCCAGCCAGACAATAAAATGACTAAAGAGGCAGAATGAGTATGGATCAGATAATAGGGGGTGTGGGAGGTTTCAGAGCATATGAAGAAGAATGCCCTCTGGCCCAGAGTCAGGATCCAAATATACTGCACATGGCCAAAATATCTGCTAGCATGGGGCCTTCTCATTCCACATCACTCAGTTTTTCCTCAGAAATATTTTAGTATGATAGGGATGAAATAATTATGTGCCGAAAACCAGCCACAGAATGCCCGGAAATGAATTAATTCTCAGAATCAATTAGTTTTTGAAATCCATCTGTCTGGAGAAGGGTTGAAGCCAGCTGCCTGGAAGCTGACAGCCCAGCCCCTGCCCTTTGTCTCACTGTACTGCGCACCCAGCTGCCACCTTCTGGAAATGGAGGGAACTCAAACACCTCGGAGTTTTCTGAAAGTCTTACAGGGCACAAATTTCCTGGGAACATGGAAACCCTTATTTGTGTGCTAGGCCGGCTTTTTTAAACTGTGTCTCCTATTGGCGATAACCACAGAGGGGGCTGAGTTACAGCACGGGTTCAAAGCCCCCCACCTCCACCCCAGGAGGGAGTCTGCATTCTTGCCAATTCCCAGGTTTGATGCAGGCCCCTTTCCAAATTGCGCTCTTGGGAGTTAGCCTAAGGCCAGAGTCATCTGGAAGCATTTGTAACAGTGTAACTGGCCTGCTTCACACGTTTGGAGGAGAAATGCCCAGGCCTGGCCTGGGAGGATGGTCTTTCACATCCACAATTATTTGAAGATCTTCCTTTTCTCGGCTAAATGCTTTATACTAAACAAATCCAATAGTTCTTTTTAATGAACTTATGAACTAGACGGGATTACTGTTTTGTTTTACAGAGGAGAAACTGAAGGACTGGAAAAGTCAAGTCATTTGTTCAGAACTTGACAGATCTCTGGAAATCTGACTCCAGAGTAAGAATTCTTAGGTACAATGTTATATTGTCACCTAATACTTGCCTGTGATTTTTGTTTGATTTTAAAATTAACCAATTATGATGGGTATGCCATGCAATAATGACATAGTGAGTACTTCCTCTGTCTCAGGCACTGTCTTATTACTAGGAAAACAAAAAGTCCACTCCTGTGGAACTTGCATACAATTTGGAGGAATGGACAATAATTGCAACAAAGGGCCTATCATGTTAAGAGGATTATTTTAATGATGGGAAGGAGAAATAACAGAATAAGAAAGCCACAAAAACATAGGTAGCATTGACCCAAGTATAGGTAGTTAACTGAGCCCCACTGTGCGAGTGAGATTTGGGCAAAATCTTATGGAAGTACAAGACTCATTTAGAAAGGAACTTCAACGAAGGGCAAATTGGGTACAAAGGCCTTGAAGTTAAAAACGTATGTCATTTGCAAGGAAATCTCCCAGGAGGCCAAGATAGCAAAGCAAGTGCTGGTCCTGGTTAAAAGTAAAGCAAGGCAGAGCAGGCCCTGGTCAAGGGAAGTCTTCATGTCACTGCTGAAACAGATTTTACTCTGGATGAAATGAGAGATTCTTATAGGGTCTTAAATAAGTGATACCTTGGCCTGCTTTTTAAAAGAATATGCTTGAGTTATGTATTGGAAAAAATGATAAGCAAGCAAAGCTGAAGCAGGAGAACCGAAGATAATTAAGATGAGGAGTCATTAGAAGCGAACTGGGCAGTAGCAATGAAGGCTGTAAATATTTTTGAGTCCTAGATATATTTCACATATAATAGAGTCATTAATATTTACTGATATATTAGATGTTGGCTGTAGGGGAAAGAAAGGCACAGAGAAATTCCAAGGTTTCTGACCTGAGCAGACAGATAAATGGACTTGCTCTTAACTAAGAATAGTTACTGAGCTAAAGTCAGTATGGATTCTGATCCATTTGTACAGATGCTTGTGGAAGATAAGGGATTGGACTTGATGCATACTAAGTTTCAAATGCCCATTCAAAACATCCATCTAACGTACCAAGTAAGCAGATGGGTATGGCAGTCTGTAACTCAAAGACGCCCAAGCTGGAGATGTGAGTTGGCAGTATATAGATGAATAATCACATCCCCGTGTCTAGATGAGATTATCACGTAAGTGTATACAAACTCTGGAACATTCCATTGTGTCTGAAAGACAAAACATCAAGAGGAAATGGCCAACTGTTCCAAATGCCTCAGATAGATTATTTAAATTAGTCATTGTATTTAGTGTGTAGAACCCAATGATAACTTTAATGAGTGTGGTTTTTGTAGCATAAGTGAAATCCAAGTTGGACTTCGTGAAAACGATGGAAAGGGAAAAAAATCGTAAGTATAAGAAGACAATATAAACAGATTGATTTGAAGAGTTCAGGAGAAAAAGAGGAAGAAATGGAGTTGATATGTGGTTTTAGTCTTTCTTTTAAAGAAAAGTGTTTTAGTTTCATTATTTGCTGCTGCTGTAACAAACAACTAACCCAATTTGCTTAAGGTAGAAAAGGTTTATTTGGCTCACAATTTCCATCATTGTGGGGCGCTACAGCGCAGAGCCAAGAACTTGAAGCTGCGGGTCACCTCATATCCACACCAAAAGCAAAGTGGGCATGCTTTCTCTCTTTTTTAATCCCAGTCCCAGACTGCCTGGTTAGGGAATGGTTCCTACTGCTTCTAAACTAATCCTTCCCATGTTTATTAGTACAATTAAGGTGGTCCCTCTCAGAGGGGCATGAGAGTGGGAAGGAGATGGTTGGATGGGTGAACAGAAAAGAGGGTGGGAGAGGTGGGTGAAGAGCGAGGACATAAACTCATTCTACTTCCACATGAAAATTTCAAAGAATAGAGAGAGAATTCTTAAATCATTAAGAAAAGAACTTCGTGCTCCAATTTTCCTGTAATAAAGTCAATTTTTTTATACCAAGAAAAAAAAAGAAAAGAAAATCCCTCTCGGATTAGCCCAGGAGTCTCCCTTAATCTAGAGAATTTCTCTCAGATGTCAGAAAACCTACATCCTCAAGTTACATTGACCATGAATACTGACTGTCATGATTTGAAATGTGTCCCCCACAGTCTCATGTGTTTGGCAAGATCATGGTACCTTAAGAGGTAGAACCTTGCTGGAGGAAGGCAGTCACAAGGGGCGAGCCTTGAGGTGGATTAGTCCCACCCTACCTCCAGGAGAAGTCTGCCTTTGCAGCAAGCAGTCTGCCACTCTCAGCTTCCAAGATGTCTGCGGTAACCTAGCCTCCTCCAGCTTTGGCCAGCCAGTCATGCCTCCTCTGCTTTGAGAGACTGTTTCTCCCCTCTGGAACCTTAACCTGAATAAACCTCCCTTTCTAGATACATCTAGTAATCCCACCAGTCATTGGCAGGGACAATAAGGGGAGCAGATAATGGTAATGGTATATGAATGCCACATTGGACCCCAAATATGTAATTGTATATTGTTGTATATCTTCTGTAGAGATAGTCTCAATGGTGGGTCTGAGTGACACACTTCAGTGATCCACGGTCATCTGGATTGTGGAGGACAGTAAAGGCTGCTTCTCAGGCAGCACTAAGGGACTCTTGAAGGTCACATGCTTTATTCTGTTACCCATTTTTGCCCAGATGTGTTCAGGTGTTCAGATCTAGGTACAGAGAAGACAGAAATCAATTTGGTCTGGGTTGAAGTTTTGGCAATTGAATACAATGAAACCAGAGAGAGTCATGAGGTATTTGAGGCTATCTGCATAAGAATAACAATTGTCAAAAGATAATCTATAAAGGAACCTATACTGAGATAAGATATAGATGGAGTTAGATGCTGCTATAGTTATTTGTCTCATTGCTGTGACAAAGTCCCTGGAAAAAAGCAAACTTTAGTGAGAAAGGTTCTATGCCAACTCAGAATCCAAGGCTACGGTCCCTATGCCTATTGCTAGGATACATAAACCAAGATGATGAAGGGATTAAAGAGACTATCATTACTAGGCATGGTTTTAGTGGAATAAATGGCAATACAATAAGCAGAGAGAAGTTCCAGAAATGAAAAAGAACATAGAGTTGGAGGGATTATTTATACATGTGGTAAAATTAACAAAAGTAAGGGAGGGACAATATTAAAGAAACTAACAAAGACCTTAAAACTGAAATCATCCAGAAATGAGTGATTCAAAGAAATTACCATCTGAAATGATGTTCATGGTTTGAAGAGTTTAATGAGGGTCATGGTTTAAAATTTGAGTTGTCCCCCACAGGCTTATGCGTTTGATTGAATCTTTGGTTGGTTGTTTGGAAGGACTCCTTTAGAAGGCTGAGCTTGCTGTAGGAAGGTTGTCACAAAGGGTGGGCCTTGAGTTTGGTAAGCCCACCCTACTTCAGGGAGAGGTCTGCTCTTGCAGTTTGCAGTTTTGCAGCTCTCAGCTTCCTTTATGGGCATGACTTAGGCCACCTCCATCTTCTGCCAGTCAGCTATGCCTTTCATGGCATAATGGGCTGTATCTCCCCTCTGGGACTGTAAACTGAAGAAATCTCCTTTCTCCTCTTAAATTGTTTGAGTCTCAATGATATCTCACAGCAACAGAGTAGAGTAACCGGTACAATAAGTATAGAAGGACAATCTGGAAGGATCAGTAAAAATAAAGGGCACACCTACCTATACTAAATGTCAGGAGTACTGGAACCTTTAGAAAAAAAAACAAACTTTAACTAATGGTAAGGGACAGGGAATGGAAGAGCCTCAAAGCAAATCTTGGTTTTAGTCAAGTCACAAAGGCAAAGAAAACTGTATTATTCAGAGTCCAGAAAAGATAAGTGACCCTATACCAATTAGTTCATGGTATTTAAGAAGTTGGTTAAAAAAGTAACAGAAGAGGATCAGTAAGAAGACTCAGTGTATTGAGGTACCTGTATGCACACCTGAAAATACCTCCATGCATGGAAACCCACATGATGGAGGTATAATTGGCTTCCCAAAGTAGTTGTTCTCTGATCTTCACAGATCTTTCTCTCTCTGTCTCTCTCTCTCTCTCTCTTTTCTCTCTGTCTTTCTCTGTCTCTCTTTCTATACACATAATACATATGTAGCCTCTCCATCCTTTCCTCCTCCCTGTCTCTCATCTCAGGTAAAGGAAATGTTTACTAAACAAAATTATTAGAAGAGCCAAGGAGCCCAAATAGATTCAGCGAAGAAAAATCCAGGCATTAAGAGGAGAGAGTCGCAAAGTGCAGAATATAAGAGATGGTGGATTGCTTGGACCTAAACAGGACATGTAAGTCAACCCCACCTACACCTCAAGACTCAGGGAACATCACATAACAGAGAGTACTAAGATTGTACCAGCCTGAAAAGGGAAAGCAGACTGCAGCCAGATACTATCTTCTTCTGGACCGCACTGTTGTGTGTATGTGTGTGTGTGTGTGTGTGTGCCATTTCAATGCTTTCAAGGGCAGCCAGTTGCCAATGGAGCTTTGTTGGAACTCTGCCCTCCTTTACTAGAAGAAAGAGCAGTAGGGGATGGACTTGAAGAGAAGCCAGTGGGCGATCAACACAGAAATCCAAATAGCTGATGCTCTTGAGAGTGGTATTGTGATGCTGTCAGCTTTCAGGAAAGTCCAATGGGAGAACTTCAGTCATTGAGGAGAAGCTGAGCCTGACTTGCAGCTATACAGAATTATAGAAATATGGAAGGTAAAGAATGATCACAGAGTATGACAGGTGACACACACATGGTAATCCCAAAGAGACCGAGGCATGAATTTCACCAGTTTGAAGATGAGTTACCCCAAAAATTCTTCAAAAAAAAAAAAAAAAAAAGGAAGAAAAGAACCAGCAAACAATAGGAACCTGGGGCTTCTTGGAAATTAATAGAACAATAATAATGGTTTAGCAGCCACCAAACAGAGAATATTGGTGAGTACTAGATGCCCAAGTTGTATGATCTTTTCTATCATTAAGGTGAAAAAAATGTCTAAACAAGAGGGAGGAAGTTAAGGAACGTGACCAAAATGAATAATCAGAGGAAAGGGAAGAGAGAAAAGAAGCAGAGGGTAGAGGGGGCCAAGGGAAAGAGAAGTAAGAAAAGGATGATATCAGGCACCTTTCTGTATACATTCAGACATGTAATTACTACAGCTGTTTTTCTTTTTTAAGAATTTAATCCCTTTCTTGGGTTTCCATATTTCTGGAGTAATTTAATTTCCATAAGTTTTATTTTCTTTCAAATTCTGGAATCTTACCTGGATTGTATAATTAGGCATATATCACTGATGTGTTAGTTCATGACTGGTATGTAAGTATCAATATGTTATTGTGTGTGTGTTTGAGGGGGGGGAGGGAGAGAGAGAGAGAGGAGAGAAAAAGAGAAAGAAGGGGGAGAGATAATGTAAGGAGAAACATTTTCTCCAAAATTCCTAGATTTCTTCATAAGACTAAGGTTAAGGATGTAACTAATTTTCAAATGTATAAAACTCTCTAATCAGGGATTTAAAAAAAATTTCGTTTACAGTAGTTGTTATCTGCTGGAAAAATGAAGTCAGGATATGACTCAGCTTGAGCAATTTGGAAGTGATTTTGTGAGAATGTATTTCCTACATGACCATAGAATACTCCAATTTTGTTGGGACTTCGGTTTACTAGTTAGCAAAACCTACACAAAAACCTTTCTATCTTTGTCATGTAACTCGCTGGGGTCTTTGTCAGCTGGCTGGCATGGGTCGGGTCTTATGCTGGGATTTGTACGCCAGGGCTTGCGAGACATGGGTGGAGCATGTTAGGGCAACTACAGCGTGAAGTCATTGTTCAGTCTTCGGAAAGCACCAAAAATCAGACACAGGAAACAGAGTCCAGACATCAAATGTGGACCGATAAGGAGGTGGAGGAAAAGCCTGGAAATCAGAAGCTGAGTGGAGCTGCACAGAAGATGGAATATTAACACGCAGGGAAGATTCCAGAGTTCACACACAGCCACCATAAGGTACTACCCGTGAAAGTCTTGGGTCTTAAAGACCATTGCCAAGGTTAAGATTTGGTTGTTTTAGAAGTCTTGTCACTTTTTCACTCTAAGTGATCCGATTTTTCCCTCTGAGAATTACAAGTATATCACGTTATGTGTCTCCAGCGCTTTCTCAACCTACAGTAATTTGGGTCTCAACACAACTGCCCCATGACCTGTGCTGACAAAAGACATCACCAAAGCAGACTGTGAGATGACTCAGCAACTAAAAGCCATGTTGTTGGCCATGTCTGTAGACCTGAGTTCAATTCCTGAGACTCTCAATATAGGAGAATAGAGACTCCCAAAGTTGTCTTTTGACATTTAAATGTCACACACACACACACACACACACACACACACACACACACAAGAAAGAAAAAGAAATCAACAGTATAATGATTCTCAGATCTAATGGCCATCTCCAATCCAGGCTCTTTTATCTTCCTTGGCTATACCTCTAAAATCAGTTAACCCTTCTTTGACTTCCTCACCATGTCTCTAGCAGAGGTGCTCATATATCTCCAGCTCCCTCGGTAGTATATACTCCACCCCCATGGCAACTATGAGGAGGATGGAGGGCTGGTGACAAGCACTGGCAGAGATGAGTATCAGTGAGCGGCAACAGGATCGGTCAAGGGAACTTACTCCTGTGTATACGTGGTATTCCTTTAGCTTTGCACTCAATTGCAGCTATTCAATGTTAGAAGTAGAAGTATGCGCATAATATTCCCCCTCCCAAAGTGCTTCCTCCTATCTGTGTGTGAACCTCGCTTATGAAAGCCTTCACCCTTCCTTGCTTTTCCATCTTAAAAAACTGCTCTCCACTTGCAAAAGGACATGACAGCAGGAGGGACATAGTGGATTGATGAAGGGTAAGAAGGGTGGGAAGGGAGTATTAGAAAGGAAGGGATGGGGTCAAAAATATAAACTCATGCTGAAATGAAAATTTCAAAAAGTAAAGATTTGAAAGAAGAAAAGCTATGCTATCCCAGCTACTTAATAATGATGATATATTCGACTAAGCAATTCCTGAGGTAAGATCCTTTATTAAAACTGACATTGTTCATCTGCCAAATGTTTAGCCTTGTGCCCATAAGTTGAAAACCTACTGTGTTGGCTTGCATTTCTTTTGATCCTCCTCACAATCATTTTCTTCTGATAAAATTTAGATGCAAGAGAGTAGAACCCCAGAAATACCACTCCTCTTATTTTTCCCCTTTAAGCCTCTTGTACATTCCTTCTACCTTTCAGCATGGCAAGCTTGATACTGACATCTAGTCTGAACTCTGGGCTTATTTCCTGAACTTCCCTTTAGGAGGTATCCCTCTATGCTCCATTTCTTTGAGTTAGAGGAGGGATAACAACAGATAACACTTTCTTCTTCAACACATCTTTTCTTACTATTATGTTGAAACCAGGTATTATGATACCTAGACTGCTTTTCATAGCTCTTATAAGGGAGGTCTGTTCAAATTGATGTTTTCCTGCAGTTATAACTCCACCATCATTGTTGCTGTACCTTTTACTTCTGCATTTTGACCAACAAAACCTTCAGCCTTGCCCTGTCTCCTGAATCTAGACACTTGGATGTATAAAGAGGCTTATCCAGAAATCCTCACAGCACAATCTTCTTAGACTCATCAAGATTCACACAACAAATATTTGTTGAACTCAAAGCGTTCGTGTGTTGTAAGCTTAGATCCAATGAGGCAGATCCAAGAAGTGGTAGAGCCTTGAAGAGATGGAAACTAGTATAAAGTGTTTAGCTTGCTAGTGTCACCAACCTCACCCTTCCTCATGGTACCCTGCCAAGATCGTGAGCTATAACAAAAGAGTAACTCTGGTCCTTTCCTGCATTCTCCTGCCCAGTCTCTTCATGTAATTACTTTCGGGGGTGCTCCTTCAAGTGTGACAGTACTTACTATTGTGATTCATCTACCATGAGATCTTTACCAAAAATCAAACATAAATGTACAAAGAAAGGGTACCCAATCTTTGACTTTCAGTCTTCTTTTTAATAGCGTCCTCTATTGGGCATTTTGTTACAGTAACAAAAAAGAGACCAAAGTTTCATAAACATTGTCTCATTTTATCTATAACAAATCTCTTTGGTAAGTACTATTATCATTCTTCTTCTACATGAAGAAAACCAAAGTTTAGAAAGGCAAAAATGTTCACTTGAAGACTCCCAGCAAGTAAGTAATAGAACCAAGTGTTGGACATATCAGTTTGTTTCCAGAGCCCACTGTGCATGCTTGTAACTTTGTATTCTTTTATGAAAAGACTTAGAAGGTCTGAGACTTTGAAAACTACTTCTGGAACAAAAGGAAAGAAAAGAAAATTTACAATGTGCAAATGGATTAAGATGAATACTGTATACTGTAAGGGCATACTGTTTTCTCAAATGCAACTGGTCCACCTGAATCAATCTGGCAGGCTCAGGTTGACCCTTAGTGGCTCAACTTAGTCCTTCCTCCGGGTTACTTTTTGACGGAATCTTGACTTGAGTGACAGGTAATATCCAGAAAAACTCTTTACTCCAAGATCCTATAGATATACTCAATTTTTTCAAGATGTTACTTCATATAATTAAACTTTGTTTTGGAAGCTATAGGCATCTTCTTACTCTAAACTGGTCCTCTAAGCTGAGCCCTATCCCTGCCATGAAGAAAACAATTCCTTACTATACAATTATACTTCAGACATTTTTGAGATGATTTTCTCATTTCTCTAGATGATTCAAACATTGAATGTTCTAGAACTTCTACAACTCATCCTCGTGTGTGCTACTTAATAATGATGATATATTCGACTAAGCAATTCCTGAGGTAAGATCCTTTATTAAAACTGACATTGTTCATCTGCCAAATAAAGACCAACAATGTCCATCTGCCTCAACTGAGGTAATGTCTTACCTAGGGCTCTGAAGCCAATGTTTCATCATCCTCATATTTAATGGCCTAAAATCATCCTCGGGCCCAGACGAAGCAATCTTAATGACTCTTTCATAACTTAAGCCACTCCTCCATAGTTTAAGTCACTATTCCTTCATCGGACTGTCACGGACTCTTTTCTGGTTCTCAGCACAGTTGCAGGGCTGTGATCTACCTAGTTTGATCTTTATCTATTTTATACCTACTATTTGGGTACTTTGAAATTATGCTACAGTTTAAGGACAATGAGAATCATTCCATGTTTCCAAGGAAATGCCAGAGCACCTAGGGAACTAACTAACAAGCATACAAATGATCCCAAATGGTCAGTGAAGTCTGAGAAAACAGCCTCCAGACAAAATACTGCTCTTCAGAGCATAGGTTCTGTACACACAAAACCTTCAAATTTCCTAAGGCAGAGAATGAAATCTGTGCATTATTCCTTTTTGGTGTCTGGAAAATACTTTAGTGTATAGAGCTAGTGCCCGATAAACAACTTGCTAAATGAATAATTGTTCCCACCTGTAAATTCCAAGTGGTCTGAGTTATGCTATTCATGTTTAACAGAATCAAACCATGTAAACAAGAATTCTCTTAAATCTTAGTTCATAGGAAAGATTTCCAATGTCAGGCTGGCCCTGAAATCGGCGAAGCATTCCCAGGCTTCCAGGAAGCTCTGTCTGCCCACACAGCTTATCTCTGTGAATCTGATAGATGCTTAAGTCCAACTGGGCACTGGAGAAGCCCTTGTACATTCTTTGGGCAGCCTGTTCGTAAACACCCAGATCCAGAAGATTCACTTGCTCAGAGGTTCAGCACAACTCAGACAAATTTGGAAATCCATCCTTTCAATGAGATAAAAATCTTTCTTCTTGAAACATCCGCCCATTTGCCCTAGGTTTGACTTCTTCTTTCAGAGGACAAATGAAATGTTTCTTCCAAAGAAACTCAGATATTTGAAGACTAAATCTCACTAAAACTTAATTGGAGTCCCCTAAAAATGTCTTTAGTGTTAGCAATTATCCTTTACTTTCTGAGTCTCTTCACCCCACTGACTAGCCTTCACTGAGCACACTTAATTGCTTACATTTTTTTTCAGTTCATTATCCAGAATAGAAGTTGGAGAACCCCTGAATCACTATAAAGAAGTTAAGTATAATCCCATTCTCTAGTGTGGACAAATCTGTAACAATGAAGTCTACTATAGCATAAAACCTTTATTCCTATCACAGCCCACTACTGACATCTGCTATACTTATGTTCATCTATGATTTTACATGTGATATCACCATCTCTCAATCCAGAAACATTGAATAATAGACTTTTGGACTCAAAGGAAAGTTTCTTTGCTTACAAGGAGTAAGAGTACGCACGTAAGAGAGCATTGTGATTAGTAGGTTCAGAAGATGACTTTTCAGACCTCCAATGGACATACCAGTAATGTGCTAGGTGTTTGGTAAAAGCTAAAATGACCTTTTCTAGGGGTTTGGAATATAACTACTCTGACCACTTCACCAGTCTGAGGTACATATTCACATGTTTTAAAAACTTGTCTTTAAATCCCAACTAATTGTTCAAATATTGCTTCATAGCATCAGAGTACAAAGAAAGTCTTCCTTTTATAAAGTCATTTCCTTAAAACATCAGATTCATTTGGTTATTTAACTAAATGTAATCATGTGTGATTTTTTTCCAGCAAGTAGAAAGACTCCAAAAGTAACTTTTTCTCCATCTAGGGATTAAGAAAAAAGAATTAACAGAAAGGCAATTGCTGCTTCTTAGAAGAAAAAGTGCAAAGGCATAAGGAGTCCTAGGAATACATTTTAAAGCCCTAGTTTATGTGCATAACACAGATGAAGAAGGGAGAGATGATGAGGGACCTCAGAATCCTATCCAGCTTTCTGCCAGCAGAAGGAAAGAAATCTCCTTTTCCATAGCTTGTATCTTCTTTCAACTTGAACTTCAGCATCCAGCACAGAAATCGAAGACTATGAAGAGAGACATTGCACTGAACTAGAAAACAAAATAAAACAAAATATAGAGAGGGTGAATTAGAAGAGATGGAGTTACCCAAAAACATAATACATTTTTGACTTAAAAGAACTAGTTGTGACATCTCACCTCTGGCTCTAGCAATCTACCCTCAGCCAAAGAGCTACAGGCTGGGGAATTTTGGTGACACACCAACCCCTCAACTGGCCTTGGCAAAGTACTTTCCCATACTCCCACCCCCACATTGCCAGTCTGATCCTGCAGGTATGCAAAAGCTGGCATTCCATGAATCCATTCCTTCCGCCACAGTCAGAATTCCCTTAGTGGCTCTGAGCCCAAGACCCCCTGGCTCAGGCATCAAGTCCTCCTCAGGCACAGCATTCATCTCTCTGCTTCCTGACCATGAATGCAATGCAACCGGATGCTGCAGCTGCTCTTGCTGCCATGACTTTCCCACCACGATGTACCATACCTTCAAGCTTTAAGTCAACCTGAAGGACATCCTCAGGAAAAAGTAACAACAACAGAGGCTCTACGTTCAATGGGTCCCATTGTTTTGGGGCCTGTAATGTTATGGCCTGAACTCATGCTACAACAAAATTGCTTACTTTGTAGTCAGGAAGTGAAAGAGACAGGAAAGGGCTTGGAGTACTACCCCTTGAGGGTATATCTTTAAGGGCCTAAAGATTCCCAGGAGGCCCCACCTCCTGAAGGGTCACAGACTAGAGACATAGTCTTTTAGCACATGGTTCTCCAGAACACACAGAATCCAAGCAGCACTGATCCAAACAAAGAGTCCTCACGTACAAGAAAGTGGGAAAATTCTACGAACCAAGGTGCAATGTGCAAGGGCTTATGGCACACATAAGAATGTTCATAGCAATAGTAATAACAGCGATGAACATACACACAAAGTGTACTTTATATATGGATGTGTGATGTCTTAGGCCATCAAGCAGTAATTCTGTCACAATTTCACAATGCAGGGTATTTCTGCATTAATTAGTCCTGTAGAACATGTAACCTCATGGCTTGTTCTGTTTGCATGACTGAAAAGATGGGACTTTGGGGCCAAAGAGCTTTATCAGCAGAGCAAAAAGGCCTTTCCTCCCTGGCCTCACCCATGGGTGGCACCTTCCCTTGCCTACAGATCTCATCATATTCACAGATTCAACCAAATGATTGCATACAGCTTTCAGCAATGAGACAAAAAGATATATCATTAAAATAGCCTGTTATCTTCACCTATCAACAGCACCCACAATATTGCATTTATAGTATTCTCCACTGGAACAAGCTTCCTTTGGTTTAAACTTTTCTATGAGAGACACTACCTCAAATATATTGGTAAAATTGGTAAAATTCCTAGAAAAAACCTTCACAGGCACAGATTTGCATTAAAAGGAAGCCAGATCATCAGGTACTAAAGGCCACAACAGGGAATGAGAATTTAGTCTCCAGGTACCAGGAAATACCCTTAGCATGTATCAACAAGTTAAGCCCTCCATGGAATACTCCCTAAACAAAACTTTTCATGAATTAGCAACACTCACAAGACACCAGACTACAATGTTTCATGTGTGTTTATAAGTCTGAATGTTAATTTGCATAATACTCTGTCATTTTACTATGTTTGCTATTTATTACCTAACAAGGAATTGTTCATTATATGAACAAGAGAATAAACGAGTGTAAAAGGGTCTCATTTTGAGTGGTCTTTCCCCCAGAACTTAGTTTCTATGCTCAGTCTCCTTATAAAGATTTAACTTCAAAAATCTGCACAGTAATTTTATCTGAAGCATGAGATATCCAAGTATTGGACAAATAAGCCGTCTCTGCTTGCTCCATGGTTCACATCTATCTGCAAGGTAGAGCACTAACTAGCATTTTATGTGAAGATTTCAGAAAGTCTCTGGCAATTACTCACTCTTCAAAGATAGGAACTCTATCATCTTTCTCTCTCTCTCAGGCTTAACACATTGCCTGATGCCCTACCAAACAAGAGAGAATTATTTAATTAATTTACTTGTATCAAAATTAACACAGACAGCCAGGAACTTAATAAGAGAAATTTCATGGGGTATAGTGAGCTCAAGTAGGAATAGACCTAAAAGGTCTTTCCCAAACAGTGCACAGTGTCACTAACTAATAAATCAAACAACCTAATTCTCGCTCTAAATACTAGGAAATTGCTTTCAAAAAGATTGGAAAGTGAATGAAAATATAGCCATAAGTCAAACAGTGATACCTCAGCTTATGGTTATCCCATAGATTTTTAATGGAGCTGAAAGCTTTATACATCTAGTTATGTTATATCACTCGTAACATCATAGCACAATGCACTACTGTGGCAGTTAACTTCAGATATCAATTTGACAACGGAGAGCTGTAACTTTAGGCACACTCTAAGACTTATTTAATTAAAGCAAACCTTTGAGCAAATCTACAGGAGATTATCTAATTGATATAGGCAAACAAACCACAGTAGGAGAACTAACTCCTAAGTAGGTAGATAAGATGTAAAGGGGTACTTTGATTCAATATAGACTGGAAGTGAGAAAGAAATCTCCTCTCCAGCTATCCCTGAGAATACAGCATGACCAGTTCCCCTGGACTTCTGATGTTGGTATGGACTCTCCGGCAATGAGGATAAACTATAATTTACGATCATCACCATGAATAATAAACCCCTTGTTCCCTTAATGTGGTCATGTATTTAATTATTATAGCAATGGAGATATGAGACTTAGATAACTACTCATATGATTATGGTAATATTGATGTAAATAAATATACCATGCTGTCATTAGTACAAAAATATGCCACATACAACCACGTACACTGGGTGATACCTGATAATAACAAGCAACAGTTTGGTTTATATATTCACTATATTACACGTTCTATTAGTATTTCAGGTCACACTTCTTATTAGAAAAGTTAAACAATCACTACATTATGCAAACCACAGCTTCATAAATTATATTTATATCATTGATTGCATCATTTTCTCTCATGCTTAGATTTAATCTCATGATGTCTCATTCAGTGTGTCCCTAAGGCCACAATGTATATATTCATGGGGCCTAGGTAAGTGTATCTTATACCATTTAGGCTCACATAAGTATACTGTATGCTGTTTGCATCATGGAAAAATTGTATAATAATGTATCTCTCATAATGCATCCAATCATTAGCAATACATGATGTTGTTTAAGTAGACTTACATGTAGCCAAGAGAAGGTTAACAGCTAAGTACTCTGCTGCTGAACCTGAGCTATTACACATGGGTGACAAGTATGCATGAAGTCAACACATGTACTTTGATTATTAAATTTTTCAGAACAGGTCCAAATTTAAACTGATAATAACTCTGCAATCTGGAAAACTTATGTGCTTTTGTATAAGAAGATCTAGTATTTTATTTCACTATTTCAAAGAATGCAGTCAGTTTTCATCCTTTAACAACAATGCCAGTTAATGTAAATAATAGTCCTGACTGAAAAAAAAAAAAATAAGGGGAAATCTTTGGGTCTTAAAGCTGGATGAGTGAAGGGAAATGCACATATCAGTGAGGTGCCTTAAAGAGAGTAACTTGGTACACCGTGGATGTCTGAGTACCCACAGTAGACAAGCCAGAGTGAACCACACAGGCAGAAGAGTGGGAGGGAGTGGGAGAAAGGTGACGAGAAAGGAAGGTGATGAGAGGGAGGGAAGAAGGGCGGAAGCTGGGATGAATACTCAATATGCTTGTAAAAATAGAAAAATAAAATTTAACAAAAGTAATAATTTCCCTCTGTAGGCTCCCCCAGTATGAGGAAGACACCTTTTACTGGAATAGCAAAGCAAAAATATGGAACCCAGGATGATTCTCAAAGTCACTTTTGGGCCTCTATAGGCACACATAATGTCCTGTGATACACACAGACACACACACACATGCGCACACACACACACACACACACACACACACACGCACACGCACACGCACAGGCACATGCATGCAAATAAATATATTCATATACTAAGTGCTGAGGAGTGAATTCAATTTACAAATTACTTGCCACATATATGCAAACATGAAGACCTGAGGTCCATCACAAAGAAACACTTAAAAAGTTGGGCCTGTGTTGCAGGAATTTCTCCAGAATTATTTCTCAGACACCAATTAGGATGAGAAGAAAGGACCTTTATTCACTGCGTGCTAGAATTCAGATCACTCTCCGAGGACTCCATCCCTGAGTTCGGCCTGCATTTTATTGTTAGACTAAAGCAGAGCAGAGGCAGAGCAAGTGAAGTAAGACTTTCCAGAATCAAATTTGATGATTACTAAGTAGCAGCAGGGCAGCTTGACTTAAGATGAACCAATGGCCTTATGACTCTTATCAGGCAACAGTGAAGGTACAGGCCATGAGTGGTTATCATTGAAATTTCCTCACTTCACTGACTTTGAATTTCAGTAATTTTCCATCTTATTTTATGTTTAGCAATAACTTAATAGTTTACATTTTTCTACCTCATATGGCATCCACACATTGTAACGACAGCACCGGGGTGGCAGAGGAAGGCAGATCCTGGGTGCCAGTCAGTCTAGCCCAATAGGTGTGCCCCAGGAAATGGGACACCCTGTTTCAAGAAACAATGTGGATGGCTCCTGAGGAAAGACACCTGAGATTGACCTCTGGCCTCCATATCCACATACATGCACAAACACCCATTGTAAATATGACCATAATACTAATGTATAAATGTATAAATGTATAATGTAAAAATAGTTTTACTAAAGTATTTGAAATAGTAGGTGCACAGAAAGTTTAGCCACATTTTCTTTAGCAGGCTGCAGCTCTGTTATTTTCTGCTCCATGCAGCTTGTGAGGCCACCTACCACTTTTCTCTCACACTTTTCTCAATGGATTTGCCCTCTGCAGAACAGCTTGCCAAGCTATTTCCCCGCCACCACCACACACACACACACACACACACACCAGCATTCAAAAGTAACTTCAAAACAGAAATATCCCCAATGTGATTATGATAATATAAATGGTCCTAAGCCCTAGAGGGACATGAGAACGTGGAGGGAGGGGATCTGAGAGGAAGTGGCCCTGTTGTGTGAGAACTTACACCTTATGGAAACCCACTTCCTTTAGGACAAGGGGCAGAGTTTCTGAACCCACAAGAATGGACAGAATACTCAGTTCTTTCATCAGAGATGATCACAGAGACTAAGGGTCTCTCAAAGAAGGTCTTATACAATCTTGGAGCAAACTCAGGGATATCACTTCCCAAGCACACAAATTGCCTGTACAAGGATCTGAGGAGATGGCTCAAGAGTCAACCTTTGCCTCACAAGCAAAGGACCTGAGTATAGCTTACCAGATCCTACATAGAAATACCGGGCAAATATGACAGCATCCTACTTCCAAACATGCCCACACACACATATAAATGCCCTTTTGTGTGTGTGTGTGTGTGTGTGTGTATACACACACACACACACACACACACAGAGATAAATAAATAAATAAATAAATAAATTGCCTGTACAAATGTACAAGTGATAGTTATACCTGAGATGCTCCTTATAAAATACAAAATTATATATTTCCCTAACTTAAAGCCTTACAATGAGTTCCTTTAACTTCCGGGCTAACATAGATGCTAATTTAGCACTCAGTACTCAAGCTTTATTCTCTCTAGCTCTATGCCTCAAGACTAGAAGCACCCTAATCATCCCCACTGACACGCAGTCCTGTCTTTATGACTATCCAAATATCTGGGCACCTGCCTGGAACACCCTCCTTCTACTTCACCTGTGCACGTCCTCTTCCTTGAGGACACGACCCTAGAGTCACTTTTCAGACTTCAAATCTTCACACCCTTAATGCCATCACGGTAACCCAAACCTGGCATTCACAATATTTATTCTGTCATATTTCATTCACTCACTAGCTGTCTTCATTGTTTCCCCACCAGCAAGATCTAACACTCTAAATGCAAACTGATAAAAAAAAAATTATTTCATAAAATGAGCAAAAATTGCGTAAAAGGACCAGGGAGTTAGAGGAGTTGAGATATGAAGCAGCAAGAAATGAGGTCACAGGAGGGGCCTGGAAGAGGCACAAAAGAGGCACAGGAGGGAGGGAATCGTGGTGCTTGCTCCTCACCTGATTCCCGTCTCAACACGCAGACCTCTTTTGCTGCACAGCTGCTCAGCCTCGTCACAACGCATGAGAAGGACTTCAAAACCAGCCTGGCCACTTATTAGCTGTGTGATCTAGCATAGCTTACTAATCCTTTCCAAGATCTAGTTTCCTCATCTTTACAATGAAGACAATTATGTTAATTTCCCTCCCAGAGTTGTTAGGAGGATTAAACCAGATGACAATGATCTACTTGACATGGAGCCTAGCACGACAGTCGGCCCATGGTGCATCGTCAGCTAAAAGTGCGTTTCTAGCTCACGGTGGGTCTGACACAAAGCACTTTTTCTCCAGAACTGTAAGACACATGTGGCCTGGCCTTAGATACTGAACCAGCATGACATGAAATAATTCCCTGATCCACAACATTGTGACTCAATACTCAACCCTGAAGAGCAAGCCCAAAGTAATAATGCTACCACCAATGGGACTCCACTCTTAAGTTGCTTGAAGATGGTCTTTACCAAGCCTGGCTTTGAGATTCAAAAAAAAAAAAGAAGAAAGACTTTGATAAGCTATGTTAGCAATGTAGTTTCCCAATTGTTAAGAAGAAACTACATGAGATTAATAAATAAACCAGCAAAGGGGGATCTAGTCTTACAGTGAATGCTTTGCTTAATGGAATTTGACCTTCTCAAACTTCCAAGTTTACCAAAAATGCTTCTTTCTCATGAATAGATGCCTATTGATCTAACTACAAGGTTGGATTTGGAGATAATATATTGGATGAATAGATGCCTATTGATCTAACCACAAGGTCAGATTTGGAAATAGCATATTGGATTAATTATTACATTTTATTGGACTGGATGCCTCTAACAGTCATCAGTTTTCTTGGTTGGCCACAGATTAGCATCATTGTCTTGACATCCTAAGCATGCTGAACGATTAGTAGTTCCTGGCAGCAGTGGCTGATTTGAGTTACTGGAATCTCTGTTTACTAGGTGATTACATAATAGTTACACCTAGCTGCACAGCACAGCTAGTCACAGTACTTCATGCTGTTCTGTCGATAGAGACCATGTGTGCCAGACTGCTCTCATCATTCACTTGCACTTCCCACCTTACTGTCTCCTCCCGTTATGGTCCTTCTTTCTCTCCAACTGTTCAATGTCCAGCAGAATTTTAAGATTTAACTTTTTGACCAACATCAACCCAATGAAAGATAATTTTTTTTAGAATTTCCTACTGCACTGTATTGTTGCTTTTTGTTTGTATCCTATGCCTTATCTTTCTAATGTAATACTTTACACCCAATAGTACTAAGTAAGAGTTTACTAAAGGTACAAACTGGTGACCTGCTACGATTACAGCATAATGATCTAAAGATGATTATGGAAAGAAACTTATAATCTACATGGGAGGAAAAAAATGGGCAAGTTGTTCCTAAGAAGAAGTTCTGCTTTTTAACTAACACCTTAGTCATTTCTTGCTTATCTTTTTTACAAGGGATTAGGAAACTGATACCAATCAGAAAAGATTCTAGGATTTTGTCTTTCACCACCAAAACAACTTGGCCTTGTTCTCATTTCTTGATCTCCCTGCCCTATAGTAGTAATGGCAGGGTTCAGAATCAGAGAAATTTGGAAATGAAGGGTGTAAGTCAATCTTTTGGACTAAAATAAGGTCAAAGAAGCACTTCACTTGCCCCCTTTATGGATATACTCATCCTATAAATGAAGGTACTAGCTGGGCTTGAAATGACCAAGAAGTAAGTGGGTTAGAGTGCAAATGGCAGGGGTTATAAGAGGGGGGAGGTGGAGAATAGAGTCAGTCATGCAGCTGAATATTAAATGACATTGAGGAATTATTTTCAGTTTTATCTGATTGAGTCAAGGCATATGTGTGAAACAAAGACCTCATTCACTAGAGATGTGTGCTGCAAAATATGACTCCTGTCATTAGCGTTGAAGTACTCGAGAGAGAAAGGAGCAATAAAGACAGTAAAAATGGCAAAATGTCAACTCTTAGATTGACTAAGTATCATATGAAGCTAACTATATCATTCCACTTTTCTTCTTATCTTCTTTTGTGCACTAAAACATGTTTGCACATACATACATACCATACACTTTATAAATGGTATTTTAAGACCAAAGATGTCATCAGACATCTAGATGACTCCAAACCAGAATTTTTGCCTCTGAGAAGCTTGATCTCCAAGCGTGGACTTTTCTCTGAAATAATAAATAAGGAAGTGGGGTATTTGTAATTTAGTTCACCAGCCTGTGCTATCAGATTTAATTCAGACAACTCCAAATCACTATGTACTATGTGCTCTGTCAGGCAAATCAGAAAGGTATGTGTTCAGTATGTCCTGGGAACGATATCTGTGGTTTTAATTCCAAACACATTGCAAGTTACTTACATTTTGTTCTTACTATTGATTTCATCTAAGCCAGGTCTTAAATGTTTGTTTATTTATGGAGAGGATAGAAGGAGAAAGGTGAGAATACTCTGGATAACACTTAATTATTCTGCATATTTGTTCCAGGTTAAATTTAGCTTTGAGCCATTAATCAGATGAAATAACTTTTACAGAAGTTACTTAGTAGCTCTTTCCCCTCTACCCTTTTCCCTAATATTAGGCAAAGAACAAAGAAATTTGTAACTTTCTTTGTCAGATTAAGCCAATACAGTCAAATTCCTGTGTGTGTGTGTGTGTGTGTGTGTGTGTGTGTGTAGATACTAATGTGTACATGTGTGAGGCGTGTGTAGGTAAGTGTGTGTTTGTGTGTAGAAGAAAGCACTGTGTGTGTCCGTGGAGGCACATTGGGAATCATCCTCAATTGCTCTATATCCTTATTGTCATTGCTTTGCTCTGGGATTTCCCAGGCTTTGCTTTCCAGGACTGGAAGGGCAGGCCACCACCATTTCTGCCTGGCATTTTACATGGAATCTGTGATCCAAACTCACAATCCTGCTGCCTCTGAGGCACAGATTTAACCCCTGAGCCATCTCTCCAGTCCATTTGTGGGATAATCTAAAGCACCAAGTGAACTTGCCTCTTTCAATATTGCTTATCATCTTTTGTAAGTACTATCAGATTTGAATCTTCAGATACCAGAGGAATATTTTTTCTTCCTAAGATAAGCATACCTTACTCATAGAAAATACCACCTTCACAGATTATCTGTCACAGAAAATAGCAGAAGTAGAGAGTGACTTTATTTGCTGACCTAATATAACTGACTGGTGCCATATTTCAAGAAAGGAAAAGAAACACCATAGTCAAATTTTAACAAAAGTCTTACTAAGCTCCCTAATCCACTGCTACTCACATAGTCTGAATTTTACAGGGGATCTATAGCACATGAACAGATCCTGACTTTAGGAAGTCAAATCAACTAATCAAACCTTAAAGAAACCAGAAGAAAATATGAAACTGGAGACCTACTTTTCATATTAAGTGTATACACTCAGATTCCTCCAGAAAAATCTAAGAAAAACAGAATCTGCACTCCCTGCATGTTTGTAGAAAAAAATATTTTAGTATGTAATCACATCGTTTCAACTAAGGCTTGGGGAATGACTGAAATACCAATAGACTATGGAGAATGGAAGAGAGATAAGATTACACAGGGGAAACCTTGGGACTAGAGCTGGATGAGAAAGTGAAGAGAACCACCCCTATCAGTGGGGTGGACTAAGGAGGGGCAACTTGGTATGCCACAGAAACTTGAACCCCCACAAGAGTACACAAGTCAGAGGGTCCATAGAAGTGGCTAGGTAGGAGAGTGGGAGGGAGTGGGATGGATGAGAGGAAAAGAGGGGAATGGGCTGGAGGGGGGGATGGAGGCAAACAAGGATTATTACTCAATAAGCTTGTAAAACTAAAAAAAATTTAAAAGAAATTTTTAAAAAAAGATTTTTAACTGATAAATAATATTGATTGCATGTTTAGGTGATACAGGACAATAATCTAGCATCTGCATTTGATTTATAATAATCTAATCAGAGTATTTAATATTTCCATTTCCTTAAATATGCATCATTTCTAAGTACTGGGGAATTTTGGGTTGTGCTGCTTGTTTTGAAATATATTATAAATTGTTATACAATAGGGTCACCCGACTGTGCTTTAGAACACTAGTGATAGTCCTCTTATTTGACTATGCTGTGGTACCTGCTCCTTAACTTCCTGTCCTCTCCTTTCCCATCCTTCCTAGGGTCTGCAGATCACTGTTATATATTCCTCCAACTTCATTTTAACTTACATGCTTATTATTATCTATGAAAAGGGCTTCAGGGTCAAATGAAGTTGGGAAATTCTGGGTCAAACTAAGTGCAAGTGTTGCTTACTTTGGGACTTTCTGGAGTCTGCAATGTTACAATAGGCATTATTCATCTTCAAGAAAGGAAATGCTGTAAGACCAGAACAATGTTCAGAGATCAGTTTGTTGAACAAGTATTCCAAAAATATGTTAATGACCTTTGGCCTAAAATGCACCCAGAAACACACACACACACACATAAACGCCATGCAAGAAAAACATATACACATAAACACATATACTTGTACACATAATCACACATACACACATAATCACATATACACACATACATATGCACACACACATCACTTATCACACCTACACATGACATGAATATACTGGAAGATATTTAGGGCCCTTTGCCTTACTGATATGAACAAGTCAAAAGTTGTGGGCCGCAAAATGAATCCTGACCTTTCATGCTTAGAAACAAGAGAAACCTGGCTTTGCAGAAGTTCATCTAACTATGGGTTGTAGTTAACTATTTCCTTCCTGTTCTGAAGTTAGCAAATCTTAGAGTGAAGAAACAAGAGAAATGACCTTCTTACTGCGGTTATGGGGAGAACACTTATTACAGTGGCAAAGATAATGTTCCGTGGACCTGAAACAACACTTAGCATAAAAATAAGTAGATGAATTACATTTTTTCCTTTACTTTTTTCATTAAAATGAGTATCTTAGCCATCTCAGACACCACAGCTATCTATTCAAACAGAGGAGTAAGTTTTGTGTTGATAGCTCTAGTTGTTGAGTAGGTACTTGATACTGTAAATTTGATCTCAGCATAATGATTAAAAAGCTGTTGGTCATACTCAATTTTGATATTTACAGCAACAATAACTGAGAAGAACACTTCAGCCAACCTCTGAGCTGAGTACCCAATTATAGTTAATCACAAGCTATGTCTTTATTTTTATTTGCAAGTAAAGTGGACATGTTAATCCAAATTGTTTATATCCTTGGGATACTTCACCAAGATCTCATCACTTATCCCCCATCCTGAAAAGATTAGTAAAAATTGCCACTTTGAGGAATGCATACATGTCTCACCTAAGCCAAGTCACCACATTATAATTTATAACATTAACAGGAAAAAGCATGAGGCAGAAAAACATAATTTTAAGCTAGAGCATCAAAGCTTTAAGTGATTGCTTTTCCTTCTTGTTTTTATTCAGCATGAACATTTGTTATAGAATACACACCTGCCTTCTTCAGTTTGATTAAATAACTGTACATCACTTAACAATTGATCCCATTCTCCAAATGGGCAGCACAGGTAGGAATTGGGTAATTTTTTTTAGTTCTTTTTTCTTTGGAAATGGACCCAAATCCATTCAGGTGTTACTTGATTTCACACTATAAACTTGTGAATACATTCGCAAGAACACATAAGATTAAAAATGATGTCATAATGATGTCTCAAATTTGAATAGTATATAGGTGTCAGACGCTCCTGGCTACTAATTTGATATGAATTGTGTTCCTCACTTACTTATAATTAAGAAGAAAAAAATTTAGTTGTTATGCTGTCAGCATAGGAAGTCTTCCATGCATTTCTCTTATTTTGGTCCTTCTGTTAGATAAGGAAAAGGAGATTCAGCAGAAACTTATAGAATGCAATCAGAGACGTGTATGCCTTCCCTGCTCAGGCTCAGGGAATATGATGGAAAAAGCAACACAAGGGATGGAAGATAGATTCAGAGAAGGGGAGATTGAGGACCTACAGTTGTGTACTCACTGGCGAGCCTACCAGGCCCTAAAGGAGAGCTCCAATCCGGTGGCCACACAGATGGCCTTGGTTAAACTCAATAGAGCAAAAAAGAAAACCAAAATTATGAATCTGACTAAGAGTCAGCTTGGGGTGGGTAGGGTGATAGGATGGAAGGGAAATAAAAGAGACTTGAAAGAGAGAAAGAAATCAGAATACATGTATATGCATGAAATTATCTAAGAACAAACAACAAATAAGCAAATAGAATGACTTACAAATAGACTGTTTATTTGGAATTAGATGTATGATGCCAGGCGAGAGAGTACAGTAGTTTTCAATATCAAAATAACTTACAAGAATGCTGTTTTGGCTTGAAATGTGTCCCCCACAGTCTTATGTATTTGGGAAGGTCATGGTACCTTTGAGAAATGGAGCCTTGCTGGAAATAGGTGTCACAGGGGGTGGGCTTTGAGGTGGATTAGTCCCACCTTACCTCCAAGAGAAATCTGTTTTTGCAGCAAGCAGTCTTGCAGCTCTCAGTCTCCAAGATGATTGCAGTGACTTAGCAGGCTTCCAGCTTCAGCCTCCAGCTTCTGCTGCCAGCCACCCTGAGTTGAATAAATCTCCCTTTTTCCCTTAAGTTGCTTGACTTTGATTGCTTCACAGCAACACAAGAGTAACTAATACAAACATAAAAGTCTTCATACCAATTATGAAAAGATTTCAGGAAAAACTAAAAGAAACTTCAATCAAATCTGATAATAAAATTAAAGCTAAGTGGAGTTTGTCAGCACTTATTATACAGTCATATATTTTTCTTTAAATATGTAGACTACTTCAAACATTTTGAAAAGTTTTGTGATATTGTCTAAATAAGTTTACTATAGAAAAATTAAAAGATAAATATATTAATCTTGCTTTATCAAAAATTATACCTACTTCCAAAATTTAATGAAAGTCTAATTGGTTTCATTAAAAATTGATGTAAGCCTCTAAAATTAGGATCAGAAATCAGAAATACTAAGCAGCAGCTTCAAATATCAGAGTTGTGGTAATAACTGGCTAATAAAAGGGAACATTCAGTTAATATTTGCAGACTTAAGTAAAATTTCATTTCATGTCAATGTCAGAGTGAACAGAAATACTTCTAGAAAGTTGCTAGTGGTCATTGGAGCATTCTCCTTGTCTGACTGTTTTGTTTCTTAAGGCATAGGCTGACTCATGGATTTTTGTGTTTTCCATTGTCTCTCTCCAAAGGATCCAATATCTGGATCCACCTTCTCCGGTCTGATGCCAGCCTGAACTCTCTATTTACAATATTTCTGAGTCAGAGTCTTAGCAGGAAACTAGGTCAACCATGGTTGCCAAATCAACTGTGGCAGCTACTAGGTTTAGAATTAAAAGTCAAGTCCAAATCCATAAAAACCAAGTAAGCAAAAGGTCAAGTGCAATCCTATAGGATAAAGGAACAGAATTAAATCTGAAGAATTAAGGATGTGTTTTAAAATGGCCAGAGCTAAGATCCAACATTGGCAATAATCTAGGTAATTTGGAGGGAGAGAGATGGGACATGAGAAGCAATACCTCGAAGGTCACCAGATTTTTTAAAATAATATTTATTTATTTTTTCCCAATCATACAAGCTTAATAGGTACCCTGGTCCCCTCTTTCCCTCCACCCATCCCCAGTCCCCCTTGCACCCCCCTCTTTTCTCCTTCCTTTCACCCCCTTCCAGGTCATCAGATTTGATGTATTATTTCTAACCGAGAACTCTAATCTTGAGAGGACATAGCAACACACATAGTAGGTTATCAAAAGCATTAGCAAGGGAATCCTGTCATATCTACATTCTATTATTCTTTTAAGCCTGATACAGCTGCCTTAGCCTATTCTAATATCTTCTAGAATCAGTACACTGATGAAAATACATTAATATCATAAGAAAGATATTAATTGAATCTTTGCATTTGAGGAATTAGCAACCTAATATGGAAAGCTAGAAATGATTAATGCTCTTTCCCTACTTAAAAACATGCATGGGTTTACTTACTTGCATAGTCACAGAAGCCTTGTCTGCAGACATGAAATAGAATCTGTTACTTTCACAGTCAAAAAAATGAAGTTCTAATTAGATTGCCTATGAAAGTAACAATAACAAGCAACATTTGCCAGTAGTTTCCCACAAGGAAATGCAAACTCAGCTCAAGTGAGTTTTCAGTATTGAAATTACATTGGTAAGGCATAAAATATAAAGATGGAACAAACTACGAATGTGAACAGGTAAAAGAGAGTAACAGAGCAAAGGAAATATTTTCAGGAAAGAAAGTATAAAAATGATTTTACAATAATTTATTGGTAAATTACTGAAATTCCAACATAATGATTCTTCTCTTGTGAAACCAATGGCCTCTGTGTCCTCTTTCAAGCCTGCCTACTTCCTTTGTGGTCACATTTTATTCTTATACCCATGAGAATCCCCAGCTAGAGTGGTTGCATGCTATCCTTGTTTGTTTTAGTATAGATTACGTTTGAATCTCTATTGAGAGAGTGAGTAATTAAATTAATGTGTAACTTAAATGATTTCTATCACTTTTCTGTCTTCTTCCTTCTGTCATTCTCCTTTTAATATTTTACCATTTAAAAGGGAAAAAAAGAAATATTTCCCTCAAAATTTCATTTGCACCTGGGAACTAATCTGATGTATAATGAAGGAAATTTCCCATTTGTATTCTGGGTTCACTGCCTTTTAAATCTACCATGTTCATTAAAAAACGTTCCCCCTCCCCAACACACCTATAGGTCATTTTATTCCTGCATGTCAATTAAAACTGACAAACTTAAACCCCACTGTAGCTCTACTCCAGAAAATGCATACACAACTGCTTTAGATGATGGGAATTTTTCAACTCAGGTATGTGAAAAGTAATGGTTTGAAATTTTTTTATTCAACCACACCTTGGTCATAATTCCGTACCCATAAACCTCACTGCCTGCAAGGCTGTTTCATCTGGTCCTGCTGAACATCTCTCCTACTTCACCAGCAACTTCTCCTACTTTATTCATCGCTCTTCAACCACAGGCACAGCTCCTTCTCCATGGCCTGGGTCTTCCTACATCAGTGACATATTCTCATGCAGGCTTGCTCAGAGCGCTCCCTAGCTAAATAGTTGTTTATAAATACATGTACCTAAACGCTAAATCTTCAACTGTCAAGTTGAAACTTGTCAACTGGCATTCTGAAGACTAGATTTTCAATACATGAGTATTTTGTGGGTACTTAAGAACCAAACTGTACCACTCAGAATGTTCTCCCTCCCAGTTCTTACAAGTTGTCTATTAGATGAAGCACTTTTTGAATTAATTAATTCTTGAAACATCCATATGGATATCAATGACCTGGCTATGAAGAAAATCCAGAGATTTCAGAAGCCAACATCTCATGAATAACAGGCATTTTGTAAATAACTTTGAGTCACTGACTTTTCACTCCTTACACAAAAACAACTATAATCTCTTTACGAATCCACCCAGTTATTGCTGATAAAATAAAAAACTTTATTCTCCTTCTGTGTCTTTATATCATAAGATTTATAGATTTCAGGACAGTGGTTCAAATTAAATTTTAGGTTAACTAAGCTTCTAATCAGCTCAGTAAACTTAATACCTAAAGAAGATTTAAAGGTCAGCTTCAATTACAAGGATTCTAAAGCAAAAATAAAGTAAAAAACAAAAACTTTCCTCTCAAAAACTTACTGATCAATAAATAATCCAGCATCAGAAACAAGTCAAAATTCCTTCTTTGTGCCAGATCGGAGATTAAACCTAAAGTGTCCAGTCTGACAGGAAAGTGTTTTACTAATGAGCTACATCCCCTTCCTTTTCAGCCAAAATCTCTAAAAGAAGTTGTAAATATAAGCAATGTCATTTGAGAAAATATTCATCTCATTGCAAAGAGATGGAATAAATATTTAGAAACATTTGCCTAAATGACGTAGTCCTGGTTTTAAAAATCATTTAATAAACAATAATTTATAGGATTTAAAATGAAAACGAAAAACATTTTTAGGAATTTTTTGGTTGTTTCTTGGTTCTAAACCCAAAGAGCTTTAACAACCTCATCTACAAATATTCATTAATGCAGCCTGAAACATGTGAGCATAGGCACTCCTGCTTGAGAATATCACTGACAACAATTAGTAGGAACATTATTGCTGCAGGATTCACCACAAAGTGCATATAGTTCAATTTTCCGCAAAAAGTAATCTTCCACTTTAAACTGTATTTGAAAATTAGATATTTCCTTCCTAGCAATTGTAATTTAAGGTTGGTGCTGGACTTGTTTATCACTTCTACGCAGGGTTGAATTCATTAAGGCAGTAAAACATTGTTAATTTCATGGCTGTGGAAAGGTCATTTAGAGAAGTACCTACTGCAATTCACGTACCGTGCATACCCTGAGGCTAAATGAGATTAAATGGTGAGAGCAATAATTTGGAGAGATGGTTGTTACATACAGCTGGCCTGTCAAATTTTCTTTGCTTTTATTAAACACATTAAAATTTCTTTACTCACTTCCAAACAACAATAATCCAAGTCTCCTTTTTATCTAAGCTAACATAGTACCCAAATTTAAAGAAAAAAAACTTACCCCCAACATTTTATAGTCACCAGGCTTACTTCCTCTAGACAGAAGCATTCAAAGGCACCTTTGACTTCTGATGTTTCTCCACTAAATCAACATGAAATGAAATAATTTCCAGAGTTCCTATAACAGGAAACATATCTCTATTCTAAATTTTCTATTTTTAGTGGCACTTTACATTTGCCTTCATGACAAAAACATTAACATTGTACCCAAAAGAAAGACCCAGTCTTGACCCAAAGATATGTTATGCTTCTACTGTTAAAGAGAGAAAAATAGAGCTTTACAATATAACCTGAGAGTTTAAATTAATAAATTTGATCTATAATAGAGATAAATATAAAATATAAAAAAGTGACAAAAATATGATATGAAATAAGTTTCAAAGCTACAGTTTATAGCTACAGTGGTTTCTAACTTGGAGTCAGGACTTGGTTAACATCTTGGGCATTGCACTCACCCAAACAAAACTAAAAGTCGACCTTCTATGCAATAAGCATCACACCAAATTTCAGCTAATTGTTCAGTAACTTAATAGTCTGGTGTGTTACAATATACAAGAAAGATGGGTAATATGTTTTTAAACAACCTGAATTATTTTCTCTTTAGCTGATACATGTTGATTTGCATTTCTAGTGAACAAACTGCTAGCTGCACAAATCTCTCAAACCCCCAGAAGATCCCACAGTGATAATGGTGGTAGAAGCAGTAATTGAAGAAGATAGAAAACCTCTCAGAGAAGATGGCCTGGTTCTTGGTGATGCTAAGAAACGCTTCAAGAGGACCATCTTTTTTTCTTTCTCACATCACTGCTTAGTCCCAAAAGCAGATGAAGATCTGAAAGAGAAACTAAAGCCTCAGTCTCCTGCAAGAAGAATGTCAGGTAAGAAATATAAATGTTTCAGATTCTCAGAGGCAAGGGATTAACAGCCATAATAGTGTTCCTATACTAAAGGGGAACACAAAAATGAGCTCTAGGTGATGCTACTGAGTCTTTACACCTCATCAGAGAGAAGGACCCAGAGGGAGGTTTGACATGCACACTAAAGGATGCTCCAGGAATGGGGGCCCCCCACTGGGAGAAAGGGAGGGAGGGGGGAAAGGAAGAGGAAAATGGGGGAAGGAGCAAAGGGGTCGGAGGGAGGGAAGGGAATGGGGTACTTATCAATTTTGTATAAGTGGAAGAAATTTTTAAAAACTTTGTATAAAAAAAGAAATATAACTGATTCAAAGTGTCAGGAATATATTCTAGAGAAGATAGAACCAAAAAAAGTAATCCCATAAATTCACATACAAAACTTTGGGTTACAACTGTAAGTATATAGGTCTAATTCCTCACCCTCCCTCATCAACAGGACAAAACATTCTTTTTATTTTCTTTATTAAGACAAGAACATCCACCTTTTCACATCAGAGAAATAGTTGATGGCTTCTCTATGACATACCTGAAGCAGCAGCATCACTACTCTACTTCTGAGCCATTATTAAGGAAAATAAGGTTTGCTTCAACTCAAGCAATGTCATGGCAGTCTATTTGATCACTAAATGGCTACTAAGTAACTAAGGCTACTCAGTGTGGACACACAGACTGAGCAGTGATTTGTGTCCTGGTCAAGACAGCAGGGCAACATGAAATGTCATCCCACCACTCAGAATGACATGCAATGTGAAACTTACGAATGGTTTATTTCTGGGAATTTTCATTTAATAAGTTTGGACACTACACTGATTGTGTTGTAACTGAAATCACAGAAAGTGAAACCAGAAATCAAGGAAGATAATTGAACAATGATCCCAGAGAGGCCACTCGTGAGACCCACACAGAGCAGATAAGAAAACACTGCATGGACTTTGAAGACAGAGGTAGAAGTGTGCTCTGGGCAAAATGGGTAGAATCAGAACCAACAAGACAGATACCTAACAAAAGGTAAGAACATTCATATAATTTAGGAAGAAGTACAGAACAATATTCAAAATATCCAGGGTGTGATACAAAATTATTTGATACACAAAATACTAAAAACACTAAAAAACTCAATAGCTCACAAATATAAATGGCAATTAAGACACAAACTAATATGTTAAAAATTTCAGATTATACCTATACAATAGCTATGATAATCATATGCTAATAAAAGTATATGCCCACAAAATAAACAGAAATGGAAATAATCAGTATACAAGTAACACATAAAAATGTTCAATGAAATTTAGAACTAAAAGTTATAATAACCAAACAAAATTTCACTGGATGCATTCAGCCAGTAGATGAATTAAAATACTGAAAAATATTTGCATATCTCAAATGAATGAAAATAGGAATAATAGAACAAAAATAAATCAGAAGAAACCAACAGAAAGAAATTAGTAGCTCCAAATCCAAACATATAAGCTTGTGTTAAAAGCAATACACCAATTAAAAAAATAGAAATTTCAGAATGTACAAAGAAAACCAGGCCAAATGCTAAATGATCCATTTTAAATATAATTACATAGGTACGTGAAAAATAAAATATAGAAAGAATGATCATTATCACTTTAATTGACACTCTCCATAGTCAATAAAACAAAGAGACAAAAATAATCATAACAGCACCATAAAAGGAATCAATCACTCTGTAAACTAACTGGAATTAATTAACACCTATAAAATGTCCCACCAAACAACAGACCATGAAACATAAACCAAGATAGACTGAATCTTGGGTAAAACAAATCTTCAGAAACTTTTTCTCAAAAGTGACAGTATACAAAATATGTTCCCAAATCATAATGGAATTAAGCTAAAATTCAATAACAGAAGGATACCTAGGAAATCTCTGAATATTTTGCAATTAAACAGCACAATTCAAGAAAATTCATGTACAAAAGAGGAAAACAGAGAAATTGAAAAATACACACTAACTAAAAATGTCAAAATTTGTAGGATGCAGCTGCAGTGCTTAGAGGGAAATTGATAACACTTCACTTTTAAAGATTCTTAAATACTGAACTTCTCAAATGAATTATTCAAACAAGAAAAAGATCGGAATATTCCCAAAGCAAACAGAAAGAAGGAAGTAACAAAGGCAATGAAGGGGTGTTTTGAGAACACCAAAATGTTCCCCCACGTGCTCCTGTTTTGAACGCTGTTCTAAGATGACCAGCAGCTAGACAACAGAGACACAGGGTAGCTAAGGGGAGAGTAAGATGGATGGAGTGCAGGTACAGGCACCTCGAGGAAAACTAAGCAATTAATTATCTCAACATTAGCCATCTGAACCCTTCTGATGGCTTTATGTTACATCTCAGAGGGGTTCTAAGGCAAGTTTTCCCTCTTTTTCTCTCTCATTTGATAAATGGCAGGTGATGTGGCTCAGCAGAGGCTATGAGTGGAATTATTATCTGATAAAGACGAAAGCAGAAGCCACTAGGGTTGCTCAAGGGGGTTGGCACGTGTCCTTTCCTATCAGTTGGATTTGTGGTGAGATAACTGCAGGTGTTATGTCTGGGAGTGGAGAAAAACCTTAGCAGCTGGTACCGTGTCAGATTTCCCACTTGGCTGCTGGCAAAGATTTCGGGTGGATGGAAGGATCCTTCCCCCAGATGTTCCCTGCTTTTCTGTGCTGCCTCAGGATCACTGTTTTAAGAAGGCCACAGAGGTCACTGGAGATGGGTTCTGGCTAGCAGCAGAGTGCTAGGATGGGCAAAAGCTGTACCCACCCTAGTTCTAGCCTCCTGATTCTGCTTCCTGATCCAAACCATGCCAGCAGCTACTGCCACAGGGCTCCAGGGTCTCACATGAAGCTACTCCGGCAGCCATGCCCTCTGCACTATCCTGGGCCAAAACTCAACCAAATTCAAGCTCTGGAATTAACCTGGGGCCTTTCTAATTTGTCCTTAATTGTATTTCAAACAGGTTTGGTTGACTGTGAAAGATGTCAGGACATAGGAGTGCAAATATTTTGAAGGCATAGCAGTATTGTCATCCAATATCCACCAAGTTACTTGGGCAAATTTCTGACACTAATTTATGAATACTCTCTGACCTGTTCAGCCTTGATAAAAACCAATTTTAAGACTTATTTTATTATGCATTTGAGTAGCGCTTGTGAAGAAAATTACATTTATATGCCACTTGTATAGCTAGCATAGAAAGAGATGTTACTGAATGTTGATTTTCCCAGTTCTGGCAGAACTTTGAAGAGAGTGGGAAGTCCTTCTTGCAAATCTACCGTAGACTGAGCCTGTGAATGTAATTATGAGTCTTCCTTAATCACTTATAAGGAAAATTATTATTTTAAAAAAGTATACAAAGCTCACAATTACATATTAAGGAAAGTAATATGCCGCCTCAGCCCTTCTTAAAAATTAGGCAATGATTTCCACTTTCTAACACGACATTGGACTTTGTATAATAATATGACGTCATATGAGACACTGTAATGTCAGTCAGTATGACTTATAATCAGCTTAGACAATCTGTACAAATGTTTTATAAAAGTTGATTTGCTAATTTGTAATGTACAAATTACCTGTTGCCTAAAAATTCAAAGCAATACCACCAAAGCATGAATAAAGCAAAATATATTTTTGTTCCCCTTAAACATCATGGGTCTGTGGCTTTTTCTTCATAGTCTCTAAACAGCTCAGCCTTGATTAAAAACTCTTCTTGAAATATCGTACTTCTCAGCAATACCAATAAAGAAAGTCAATTCCTAAGCGATGTACAATGAGTACTAATGTGTGCTGTCCTATATATGCTTCACCTAGAAATGCTGTTTAACACAAGAGCCCTTGGCCACACATGGTTCTTTAAATGTTAAAGTTGCAATTCAGTGAAAACTTAATTGAAATTTAAAAAAGAAATCTGCAGTTTCTCAGTCCTCGGGACACATTTCAAGCCCTCAGTACTCATGGGTAGCTAGTGACTAGGGCATTAAACAACAGACACAAGGCAACTTCCTCCCTGTGGAGGGTGTAAACAGACAGGGCTGACTCAGGCTTTTAATATTCCTGATGGTTCCTACGTTTTCTTCCTACTGCTTTTCTTACCTTCTCCCTTCCCTGAGCCTTCTCAGGGTGTAATAGAGAGCATGTCTCCACAGTTTCTTCTTTGAAAACTGACCGTATTAGTTCCCTTTCTGATCACTGTGATAGAATGACTAACAACTTAGAAAGGAGTTAAAAATACTGAGCTCACAGCTTCTGAGGTCTCCAGCTATCACTGCTGTGCAGACACAGTAGCAGCTCGCATCATGGTAAACACCAAGCTGGACAAGAGTGGGATAGGAGAAGACACAGTACCCAAAGAAAACATCCCCAGGGCCCTAACTTCCCCTCCTAGCTAGGCTTCACCTCCTAAAGCTTCCAGAAGCTTCTAACCATAAGCTGAGAACCAACTGTCTAACACATGAGGCTTTTCTTTGATGGGGGAATGCTTCCTATTCAACTCATGACAAAGCCTTCCTTTTAAGTTAATAAACCAGTCCATGACTGAGTAGCTTGTGCATGACAAGTTGTTTATGAATAGAATGTTAGAGGATGTATGTTTATTTTGCTCGTAACTATGAAAATTGTTAGGGCTTGGGTTGGAGTTTCATGTCTGAATTTATTTACTATTTGTCTATATTGGGCCCCCTATCAAGACATCGCACAAACATTTAGCAACCAAGTGGATATTAAAAATCAGACCCATGGTAATAGCTTGGCAAGTATTCCCTCTTTCTTAGCGTAGGACTCTTCTAAAAATTAACAAGCAACTAACATTTAGGCCAGAAGTTTTTTGGTGTGTGTACAGGTGTGTGTGTGTGTGTGTGTGTGTGTGTGTGTGTGTGTGTGTGTGTATTCCTGTTCCAGAAGGCACTTCAGTGTGTGTGCTTTCGACAGCCCAAAGGTAGCATAAAGAATCATCTCGCATTGCTCTTCCACCATATTGTTTTGCTCTAGTGTTTCTCAGCACCACTGTCCAAGGCTGGAATTGCAGGCTGCCACCATTTCCACCTGGCATTTTTCCGTGGGATCTGGGGATCTGAACTCAGGTCTTTTTGCTTGTAAGGCAAAGACTTTAACCCCTACACCATCTCTCCAGCCTGCCAGGAGATATTTTTTTACAAAGCATTCTCTCCATGTAAGACAGGTTAGATACATACTCTAGTTTGACCTTGATCAGTTTACTAGATCAGAGAAAGGTCACAGATTGATGAGCCCGAGGCACCAGCTTTACCTTGCCTGCTCACCCCATATGCAGAAAAGTACACCCCTATTGAGTGCCACCTAGTGGAACATGATATGTAAGATGGCACCTGCTAGAAAAGGAAACCTCATTCCTTGGTAGAAGGCGTGAAGACTGGATAAACAGTCAAACATGAGTTCTCCATGAAAGACTGAAGTATGACATGCTATTCTGGCTCACTAGCATTTTCTGGAGTCCCTCAACGATCAAGGCCAT
Organism: Typhlomys cinereus; assembly: GCA_023101885.1. Classification (NCBI taxonomy): domain Eukaryota; kingdom Metazoa; phylum Chordata; class Mammalia; order Rodentia; family Platacanthomyidae; genus Typhlomys; species Typhlomys cinereus. The sequence continues at coordinate 3,008,050 of JALPQD010000226.1, forward strand.
AGCTTGATACCTTGGGAATTTCTGTTTATATGAAAGTGTCTCTGGCCCACACTAGCTATCAGGAATGTTGATTCTCATCTCAGACTGGTCATCTCAGCATGCACAGGAAACTAGGGGAGCTCTCCCACTTCCCTGTCTCCTTTCCAACCAAGTAATGATCTCACACCTGGAACTCTTTCCAATATGATTTGTCCATGACCTTAGGGGCCAACTACAAGGTTCTACTTTTAAGGAATTTATCCCCATACAGAAATACAGTGGGCAGAAGTGGAAGAAGCCTCATCGCTCTCCCATTGGGAAAGTTTTAAACCTTGTTTTTCCAAACTTTGTTTCCTTATAAATCCATGTCTGTGTCTTTCTGCATTTTTATTCCTCAATCCCAGGACAAGGTTCATGGGTCACAGCGCTTCGATATGGTATACTTAAGAGAATTTTTAAGGACCGATAACAATGGCTATGAGCTGTCCCTCCTTTTAAAACAAAATTTAGAAGAATCTATTATTAACATATATATCCAAGGGGGGAAAATTAAAAAACAAAGAGGGCAACCAGGTTTGCCTGAAAAAGGAAGTAACATACCCACAGAATGTTCTACATGCTGAACTCAGCTCAGTTTCTCCCCAGTGGTAATGAATTTGATCTACCATGTGTAGAAATTTTTATGTAAAAGAACTAAACTTTATGTTTACACATAAAAATAAGTTGATGACATTCCTTCAATGGTTTATATTTTATTTTACATGCTTTGCATTGTATCAAAGTAATCCTTGTACATAGTTTTAATGTTTACATGGCCCTAAAATGCTCATAACAAATAATAAATTGATACTCCTGGCATCCTCTTGTCTTTTTCAAGCTTCTGATTTCCATAGCTTTTTAGCTGTTTTTTGTAATTACCTTAATGTGCATTGATGAATGCACACACACACACACACACACACACACACACACACACACACACAAACACACACACTATTCATTAACATGAATGGTATACACTGACTAAAATAATACATATCTGTGAATATGGTTCTAGACCCCCTTTCTCTTGCTACCATAAAACATTTTGTCATGAAAAATTTTACACACATAAGGTAGCAGCATGATGAGTCTCTCCAGATATCTATTGTTGGGTATCGTTATATTACCTCATAGCCAATGGTGTTTATCACTTAATATCTTACTGAATGAGCATCACTAAAAATACAGATTTCTTTTCATACATACAAATAAAATTAGCATTATAATGCATCTAAATTTAATGTTTATTCATAAATATTACCAAATTCAGCTTTTTTCATATCCAGATATTTTTCTAATTATCATTTTTTTCTTTACAGATGACTTAGAAAAAAAAACTGGCTATGTAGTTTCAGGTTTTTGTCATTTAATTCTTTTTTTAATCTACAATATCGTGAGGAAAATTTTGTTCCCAGAAGACACTGACAAACTCTGGAGACATTTTGGTTTGCCATAGTTTGCCTGGAGGTGAAGGAGTAGTGAAGGAACACTCCACGGGCAGAGGTAGGGAGGAAGCTGAAAGCTAAAACACAAAGAGAGTCCCCAGTGACAATGACTGATCCAGCACAAGATGTTACTAGTGATCAGATTTAGAAAGCCAGATATGTGCAGCTTCTTAAGGTGCTGTTTCTTTTCTTTTCCTGTTCCTCCCTTTATTTTCTCAAGGCAGCTAGATCATGTCACTTCTGGAGTTTCCCACATTCTGAATTTTTCCAATGGCACTCCCATTTTTATTTATTTATATACATTTATATTTACATTATTTATTTATGTTTCTTATACCCCACCATTTTGGAAAATTCAAAATAAAGATGCAAAGCGAAAGTAATGAACAAAAAGAGAAGATAATTAAATATTAAAAGTTCAGTGTAGAAATATAATAACTCAAGCAGTCTAATAAAATGCTATCAGAAACTAAGTGGGCATCAGATATGTCTGTTTTTCTTAGTCCAATCTCTTATTTTTACAGCACAAGAAATTTTCCTGAATCTGCCTCATTGAAATTTGAGATATGAATCTATTGAGAAACACAGACTTAATCAGAAACAGTTCATAGTTGGCAATGTGTACTTCCAAACAAGGCATGTAATATTTGGTTGCCCTTTTGCACCAAATACCCCCAAAGATATTGTTTCACTAGTATTTGCTCACCAATGTTTTTAAACATTAATAGCTTTCAGGGGAAAATATTCCTTAATGAAAAGATCTTTACTCCCTTTACTATGGAAATGGTCACTATTCACCTTTAAAGTATAAACACACTCATTCAGTTTTTGAGATTATAATACTACACCCCTAAAATAGCTTCTCTAAAATTCTGGCCTATGTATTTTTGCACTTTAGTTATACATATTGCCAGTTAGATATTGGTCTCAATATTGAAGGCTGAGTCTATGGGTGCATCTTAAAGAAGTTTTAGTTAAGGAAAGCTCTAAGGAAGCCTGCAGGAGATTATCTAATAACTGATGCAGGAAGACCTAGCCCATGGTATGTGGGCTAAGACAGAGAGAACTGGTTCAGTATTTTGGCATACTTTGGCATACAGGCATATAGACAAATTGGTAAGAAAAAAATATGCTTCTCACAGATATGGGGTGGCCAGTTTTTTTGGTTCCTGATGGTATGAATGCTCTTGCCAAGCTGGGCTATGAATTACAACCAGAATCATAAGCAAGAATAAACCTTTTGTTCCCCTAAGTTGTTTAAGTCCTATATTTGCACAGCAACAGGAAGATAATAAAAAATGAAACGAATAAAAACGTGCAGCATGTTGGCTTGTGATGTCCATTGACCTCCACCATTTTCACCGCTCTGTAAGAATTTGGAACAAAGCAGTTCCACTTGGAATCTTTTTGGCCAGAAGATATCCAAACGGGAAAACTTTGCTTTCTATTGACTCACAGCTGAGGAGGACGGTCACAGGACAAGGAACAAACAGAAGCAGCTCCATGGTGACTGAACATGACTCACGAGGCTTGTTTGTGAGCACCTGTGTGTCAGTCAACACATCGGGAGTCAGGGGACAGTTTCAGTTAACAAAGCCTTATCAGATGAGGCATGAAAAAGCAAACATCAGGTTACTTAAAGGAGAAATCTTCAGCCAGGGCAAAGTATCAAAATATGGAGCAAGCTGTCTGCACAACATTCTCTCCTGTCTGAGAGAGACGTATCTTCACATCTAACAACACTAACACATAGTGTGGGCTTTGAACACTTGTTGGGTTAAAAATTCAGTGTGCCTTACTAACAACTTTGCTTCTTCAAAGTTTGAGGAAGCCCAAAAGAGAACAGTTAATCTGTCATTCTGTTGTTTTTGACTTCATTCCAATCCACAACCAAGAACTGCTTGGGGAAGCAGAAGTGATAGGGAGATGCTCAGAAATGGTGAGCTGGAGAACTAGTTGATCCCAGAATTAGACAAGGGAAAATACACAAAGAGTCCACAGTATCTTGTAGAGACAGAAAATTAGGGAAGTTCGTAAAAATAAAATGTAAGTGTGTGCAGGGCACAGAAGCCCAGGAGAGTGTCCAAAATGGCCAAAGTTGGAAAAATTTTAGAGGTAAGTTAAATAAGAATAATACTGGATTATAAGCCTACTAGCAAATTAATACATGTGAATCTAATCCTGGCATATAAAAATACAGCTCTCCCTGAGAGAAATGCTTCAATTAATACAAAGAAAATAGCTCTATTAAACAATCATGGAAATAGGTAAAGTCTGCCAAAGAAAGTTAAAAGTAGTGGGCCAAAGATGTATTTTCATAACTGAAATTATCTTCTCTAAAACACTGAACAATTAAAAGGACAGAAATAGCAGTTTATAGTAGAGATCTGAACAGATCTCTCTATTTTCATCAAATGATAAAACTTAAAATCACCAATAATACATATAGAAATCACAAATGTAGGGGCTGGAGAGGTGGCTCAGGGGTTAAGCCTCCGCCTTGCAGGCGGAGGGTCCTGAGTTCGGATCCCAGATCCCACGTATAGACAGACGCCAGGCGGAAGCGGGGGCGGCCTGCGCTTCTGGTCCTGATAGGGCGGAGCCTGTGAATCCCCGGGCAGAATGAGGTGGAGGCGTCCACGGTGGTTCGCGAATCCGTCCGTGGTTCTACACATACACAGATACACACACACACAGACACACACGCGTGCGCACATACACACGCACATGCGCACAGTTGAATAAATAATAATAATAATAAAAAAAATTTAAGAAATCACAAATGTAGAAATCACATCCTGGCATGAAGCATCAAGAATTTCTAACACATCTTTGGTATCCCCCCCAAAAGATGATAATCTCGATTTAATCATGAGAAAGCATCTTGGGGGTTATTGCAGTTCACCTGTATGGTTGCTGATAAATGACCACCAAACAGCTTAAGGGAACAAGGGTTTATTCTCTCTTACAATTCCTGGTTACAGTTCTCAGTCCAGCTTGACAGGATAGCACGCACCAACACCAAAGCCAAGGGAACCGACCACACCATCACCACATAACAGCTGAGAGATGGACGATTCTTACTTGCCAGACCAGCATGTCTGGCCAAGTGAACAGAAGGATGCCGCCTTCCTCAACCAGCTCTCAGTGTTTTATTCACCTGTTCAGGGCCTAGTTCTGCCCACCATAGGCTGCGCCTTTCCCATCAGCTAGACAGTCTCCTGCAGGTTCGCTCTGGGCTTAACCCAACCACTAATTCTCCTCAAATGTTTCCAAAATGTTTCCAAAGCTCAAACCCTCAACCATCAAGTTGACAACTGTGCCTATGACAGGGGCCTTCCACAGAAATAACTTGAATAGACTTTGAAAGTGAAAAGTTTTTAAAGACATGAAAGAAAAGGAAAAACTGAGAAACTGTAACAATGTAATGATATTGAAAAAGATAGGAAAATTCCATTTTTTATTCACATACACTCAATACTTGCAGTACAACACATAACAACAGATGTGAAAGGGGTTCTCTATACAATGGACATGTCCTACATTTACTACCGTCCAATTCTAATAAAATTTATCTGAACTTAGAATTAGATCCTTAGAAAGGCTCAGTTGCACAATATTGTCTCTCGCTTCGGATGAAAGCAATAAAATTTCAGCTATTCTGCTGGCTACTAGCTATTAATTGAAATATCCATGACTCCATTCTCAGATTCAATTAATTTAGTATGATGGCTCGTATATCTTAGGAAAACACTAACCTTATTGGTATGTTATACTAATGTAGGATATGATAACAAATACAGATAAATAACTAGATGACAAGATGCATAGACTAAGGCATGTAAAAAGGGATTTAGAACTTTTATGCCATTTCCAAATTTGCCACCCTCCGGTACAGGATCAACAATCTGAAAGCTCTCAATGTCCTGTTGTTTTGAGTTCTATAGACACTTGTTACCAAATCCCTGCCCAGCCAGCCAAGGAAAGGAAGGGGAACCAGCAAGGGGGCGAACCGGCACGGAATCACCACTGATCCCGGGAGCCAGGTGAGAAGCAGCAGGCAGTGGATGAGTTTGCTGCAGACTGAATTTATTTAAGGACGTGTTTGAGCTTATATAGGGTCAGGCGTCCAATCAGGTGTTGCCATCCCTTCGCTGGCATTTGACTGTTTACTGGGTGTCCCTTGCAGGGGCAGGTTAGATGGCCACTTCCCATTGGTTGTTCATCCCTCCACCTTCATGGTTCCTCTACTGGGACATGTCCTGGGCATGTCCCTACGTGTTCAGATTCCTGATTCCTGGAGCCCGACTCAGGGCCTCCCTGAATCAATAGTGCCACAGACACTTTCTTATGAAAGAATGATTACATCACTCATCGCTGATGATCCACTCAGTATTAGCCCCTCTGCTCCTACTTCTCCCCAGAGGCGGAAGGATGAGTTGCAACAAATGTTCCATCTTCTAATTACAAGTCTGGTTCCCTGGAAGCCAGCTACTATTCTGAGACTATCTAGGATTCCAGCAAGAATCACCTCACTAGAACCACACTTATGCCCATCACCCAGGAAATCTCAAGAAAGCTCTATCAGATGTTCTTATAATCTAGGAAATTACAAAATTCTTACCAGCTCTATATCAGCAACTGTAGTCAAAGACAAAATACTAGAAAATATCTACAATATCTACAAGAACTTTCAAGGTTCTATATATATATATATATATAATGGATATGTGTGTGCATGTGTGTAAGTGTGCTTGATTTAGAATAAATCCAAGTTCCTTCAAAAAGCATATAAGATCTCTCACTAAAATCTGGCAACCCTAAGCTTCAGTCTCACCTCTTATTGCTCCTTAGAAATAGTTTATATACACATGTAATAAACATATGTATATATTATGAGTGTATACACACACACACACACACACTCATTATTTCACAACAAAATGCCACGTTCAATCCTGGAGTTGAAAATGCATTAGTGGAAAAGCTTGTGAAATCTAAATAGATACTATAATTTAGTTAATAATGATTTAGTGAATGTCTTAGTGTTTGTAATTCTGCATTGTTATGCAACATGTCAATAAAAGGAAGCTGAATGAAGAGTAGGGGGGAACTAAGATTATTTTCAGAACTCTTCTGTAAGTCAAAAATTATCTCAAAATGGAGAAGTTTTCAAATTGTGATGAGCACATCTTGGAATTCCTATAGTGAAAGAAATAAAACACCAAGTTAAATGAGCTCACCCCAGCCATTAGGAAAACAGTTTCAGGGAAAAGGCAGACATTATCTCACATCCCGAGATTCTAGAAGGAAAGACATCCAAGCGCAGCAGTAGACACCAATAAGAACAGCCACACCATCTGAACCATTTCTGAGTCATCGTCCTGCCTCTTCCTCCCAGAACCATCAATGATCTCATCTCGTCAGTTCTGACCATCTCTCTAGCTGGCACTCTCCTCTTCCTCTTGACTAATGATTTCTCCTGTACCAGCTTTCTGAAATCTACCATGTTCCTAAGTTGAAGCCACCAAAATTATTTTCCTAAGGCAGGAATCTAATCATTTCCCCGTTCTATTCAAGAACCTTCAAACTTGCTTCATATGGCATAAATCCAATTTCCTTAGAAAAACGTGTAAGATCTCTTACCAATGACCAAACCCCAAAGGAAGAGTGACTTGCTTATCCTCAGCAAACGTCAACTACTACTTGTGTATCAGCTGGGGGCGGGGCCTCATGAGAATGTTGACTTGCTTGATTCATGCAAGCAACTCATCTGCTGTGAGTTTCTGAGTACCACATCAATGTCATGTCTAGAAGACACTGCTCACCATTCTCCTCCCTATCCCCAGGCTCTTACATTCTTTCTACCTCCTCTTCCATGATGCTCCTTGAGCTTTTGATTCTCTTAAAAAACTGTAAATTCTTTAATTCTATTTCACCTACAAACATGCATCCCTTGCTCAGAACATGGCTTATAGGAGTTAGTCAACACCGTTAGTTCAGATGAACAAAATTAAAATCAGTTTAACTAAATTAAAACATAATCAGATCTGATTCCCAAGAAATTAAAGAAAGCAGTACATGGTTATCTATGCATGTTCCTATGGAACTAAAACTTCTAAATGGTGGTAGAAAATACAGAGAAAACAAAAGAGCCATTAATTATGACTGGACACTGGGAGTAGTACAGAAGTTCAAGCACACTATTAGGAACTATTAGAAATGTTTATAATGGGAACAATCCCAACGTGAAAGATAAAGCTTAATGTTGACAACAAAAAACACTCTTTGTATGCATCAACATCAAGAAGAGAAAGTTGAGGGAAAAGTCCAGTTGCAAAAACAGCAGTGATGCCAAGGACAGACTGCACACAGCATCATCCAGCCTTCCTTTTACTTAATGTGCTTTCCATCAAGAAGAAAGACATTCACTATGCAACATGCAGAAAAATCTTGTTAGAGAAAATGAAGCCAGTTTGGTTTGGAAGAAATTGTATCATTAGATTCTGTTACTACAATGTATAAAAACAACTTCCTGAGATGAACCTCTTACACAAAGTTACTGTCCATCATTCATCAGCAATTATGAAGGATGAAGTTGTGCAAGGGTCAGGAGATAAAAAGTTGGAATTAAAAACAGAGCAGAGAAAAGGAAGGGAAGAAATCCAAATATTTCAATAAGAGTAGCTCTCTTAGTCTAATACTGAATGACAGTTAAATTATAGGAGTGTTACCTGACAATTTGTAGCATGTCATAAAGCTTCATTTAAACTTATTTAATCTTTCTATTTAAAATCATTATTGAGTATGCACACCATGTTTCCAATGCTCAATAAACACATTAGTTAGTGGCTACCACACTTGATAGTTCAGAATAGGACATCACTGCACAAAGTTTCATTTAACAAAAAAACTTATAAAATTTACTGAGAATGTCAAATTAATAACATTTCTGCTCTTTGGCAAGACTGGTATATACTTGCAAGTAGAAACTACTTAGTAAAGCCTACTTGGCTTCAGGAAAACCTCCAATAGTCTCATGAAATCCTATTGCCAGAAATAAGGAAAGTGACCTGTTACTATAACCATAGATTGGAAGAACATGCAATGCTCTGCCTAGAAGTCTTCTCCTACAATAGAGTTAGAGGATCTCAACAGGATGCAGTCTGGGGAAGCAGAAGAGCAGTGAGCAGACAGCAATGGCCATAATGCAGAATACCAGAAACTCAGCAAAGCTCATCCAAAATCAAACCAACCCAATCCCCCCATCTTAAGGCTTTGGGAATGTCACAGAAGAGAGAATGGTAAGATTGTAAGACCCTAAAGATGGGAAGGTTCACCTTTGGAAAAGATAACCATTCAAGGCGGGACTGCTGCATCTAGGAACTCAATGCAGTCAGACTTGTCCTTACCAGACCTGCATAATGATTGACATACCAACATGCCCCCATAGACTATCAAGGAACTCAAGACAGATAAGAACATACAGTGGAAATCTTGGGGATTAAAGCTGGATGAGTGAAGGGAATGCCCCTATCAATAGGAACACCTGAAGAGAGGCAGCTTGGTATGCCACAGAGTCCTGAACCCCCACAAGAGTAGAAAAACCAGAAGGAACCCTGAATACATACAAGCAGACAGGCAGAAGGACAGGGATAAGTACTCAATATGCTTGTAAAATTAGAAAAATAAAAAAAAAAAGAGTCTTCCAAGAAAAAAAAGAAATGAGGAAAGTATAATGGATGGATAGAAAAAAAGAAGGCAAGGCAAGGCAAGGAAAAAGGAAAGGAAGGGAAAGGGAAAGGAAAGGGAAAGGGAAAACGAAAGAAAGAGAGAGAGAGAAAGAAAGAAAGAGAGAAAGAAAAAAAGAAAGAAAGAAAGAAAGAAAGAAAGAAAGAAAGAAAGAAAGAAAGAAAGAAAGAAAGAAAGAAAGAGAGGGAGAAAGAGAGGGAGAAAGAGAGGGAGAAAGAAAGAGGGAGAAAGAAAGAGAGGGAGAAAGAAAGAGAGGGAGAAAGAAAGAGAGGGAGAAAGAGAGGGAGAAAGAAAGAAAGAAAGGGAGAAAGAAAGAAAGGGAGAAAGAAACAAAGGTGATTTACTGAAAGACAGTAGATTAGATATATACATGAATAGATGATGATAACAGATGATATGTAGACAGATATGTAGACAGATAATGATCGATATATTTAGATAATAAATGACAGACAGACACACAGATAGATAGATAAAATACATCTATACAAGTAGCCATACAGTGTGAATCAATGAGATGATGTATTTTGGAAACAATGATATATACATTATTAAGCTAACTCCAAAATCTTGTCATTAACCCTTTCTTATTCAACAGTCTTATCAGTAACTTGCCTAATGAGTAAAAGGAAATAGTTATCATGTTTTCAAATAATTAAGTAATTATGAAAGTATTTCATAATTTTCTGTAAATCAGTCTTCTAAGATTTGTCAAAATGTTATAATGTTATTATACACTCTCGACTCCACTCTCTTGAATGCTTGCAAGGATTTAGCTGCATGCATACTACATACTGGAAAATATTTGGAAAAATGTGAATTCCATTCAACTGAAAATATGAAATAAGCCACAAAACATTTTCATTGGTTGCACTCCTAGTGATCAAAGTAATGTCATACACTTTGATGAATTTGAGGAAAGTAAGGAGGGAAAGGCAGTAAAGTGTGTCACATACCACAGTTTTCATAATAAATATGTATATATTATTAGTGTGTATATAGATACATATATGCCATAGAGAAGCTAGACAGAAGTACACATTTAAATGTTAATATGTATCTCTGATGATAATCTTAATATTCTCGATAATGAGTTATTTTCTTTATTTTCTTCTTTTAGTTTAACTGTACATTGTACATGAATAGATGTTTCCTTATCTAAGAGCAACATTTCAAGTAAGGAGTAATGGAGAATAAATGTGATAAAAGAACGAACACTCCAAGGAAAGAAAAAAAGCCACGGTCAGCTACAGCAGTGGCAGGTACTCTAAAATTTAAAAGGGGAAACTTCAAACGCGAATGTAGAAAGCCTAGTTTTAAAAGTTCTAGAAGTCCCCTGAAAAGTTATGATTTAAAAATGATTGACCTGAAAAGTTAACACCCTCCAAAAAATAATAAAAAAATAATAAAAATAAAAATGATTGACCTGACTAGGAGTTGGGTGAAGTAAATATGTAATTTTTAAATGAATCGTGTGGTAAAATTTCTAAAAGAATAAACATGAACTCCGATGACATTTGCAGGGTATTACGCAACACAGGGTAGAAAGGCACCGCTGTCTTCTGAGTAGGCTCCATCTTGTCTGGTCAGTGGTCCCCTTGTTTGTACAGTGGAGTTACCAGAGTGGGTAAGGAAGAGACTGACTCTAATGTGACCTCTTAAAACATAAGGAAAATAGACAATGTTACTACGATTTAGGCTTAAATGATAATTCTTAATGGCTGCCTTTAGGCACTTAAGCAGTCACAGCAAAGAGAAACTAACTAGAAAGTAGACCAAGTTATTAATGTGAAAAAAAATTATGTCTGGTCAGATTCTCACTAAGCATAAGCTTAAGACTAAGTGAAAAACACAATGAGCTCATAAATGATGCACAAAGGTTTATTTCAGTTTTATTCCTAACTGCTAAGCCTTGGGAGGTCGCTAAGATGTCCTTTGGAGAGGAATAAATAACTTATTGCATATAAAACAACAGAATATTACCCACTAATTAAAAAAAATGGACTAGTGTGTCAAGACAGCTTGAAGGGGAAGACGCTTAACAAACCTTGGCAATCTGAGTTCAATCCCTGGAAGTCCACATGATGGAGGGAGACTACTGACTTTCAAAACTTGTTCTCTGATCCTCACTGTGCAGTTGGCCTGCATGGTTGCTGACAAATGACCATCAAAAGACTTAAGGGATCAAGGGGTTTAGTGTCTCTTAGGATTTTCTGATTAGAGTTTTCAGTCCGGCTTGACTGGAGAGACACCAACACCAGGGCCAAGGGAACTGGCCACACCATCTCTACATAATGGCTGAGAGAGAGACGGTCCTTACTTGCCAAATCAGCATGTCTGACCAAGTGTACAGAAGGATGCCGCCTTCCTCAACCGGTTCTCAGTATTTTATTCATCTGTTCAGGGCCTAGTCCCACCCACCATAGGCTGGGCCTTCCCCACCAACTAGACAATCTCCTGCAGGTTTGCTCTCAACCACTAATTCTCTACAAATGTCCCCAGAGCTCAAACTCTCAACAGTCAAGTTGACACCTGTGCCTAACTATGACACTCACCCACATCTTCTCTTTCTCTCCACCTCCTTCTGTTTCTATGATCCCTTTCTCTCAATATATCAATAAATAAAATATTATTAAAATGGAAATAGATTATCAGGCCTTAAAAAGACTCATAGAATCCTAAGTACATATTACTAAGTGAAAGAAACTAGTTTCAAAAGCTTAGGGAAGAGTACTGAATACACTTGTAAAAGTAGAAAAATGAATTTAAAAAAAAAAACTTCTATACTATGTGACTGAAGGTTAGAAAAGGCAAAATTATGAAGACAGCAACAGGAACTTTGAATGGATAGCACAGAAGAGCCACAGAGCAGTAAAGTCATTCTGTAGGATACTAGAATGGTAAAAGTATGTCCTTACGTATGTGTCACAAGCCACAAGCTACAAACTGAAAGAAAGGAACAATAGAATTGTGGAGTGAGTTTAGTTGATATTGATGTGAACATTGGCCACTGGCTGCAACACACTCGGGAGTAGAACAATGACAAACTGAGATGCTGAATGTGTTTGGAGAAGGGATATATGAGAAATCTCTGCCTTCTATTTGCCACAGTCTTAAATTCCTCTCTTTAAAAAGTCAGTCACAGTTTTCAAGAGGTATTGATGGAATGTGTTGAAGTATAGCAGCAAAACCCATTAATATGTGCAGTTGAAACTGATCAACTTAATACAAAAAGAATAAGTTCTGAAGAGTAAAGTTGAGAGAATGGCTGTCAGGAACACTGCAAAGGGAAACACTGTGTTCCCAGCCACTCCAGCCCCAACCTTCTCTAATTTCTAAAACATATGTCTTCAAAATGCTCTACAACTACATTTAAAATAGAAATATTTGTAACTCTAGAAATATGTGATTGTCAACTAGCAGATGTTCAAAGAAACAGAGTAAATATAGTATACTTTTGAAAAGCATTGATTTTCTTTGATTTTTTTATAAAATAAACAGAGACAAAGTAATTCAAAACACGGCATGTTATGCCCTGCGCAATGTCCAACACATTATTGACCTCACAAAGTCTAGCATCGGCTAAAGGCACCAAGATCCTTGGAGGCAAGGGATTGACAGCCATAGTAGTGTTCCTATGCTTAAGGGGAACACGAGAAAGGGTTCAGGGAAATGCCACTGGGTCCTTGTACGTCATCGGAGAGGAGGACCAAGAGGAGAGTTAGGCATACACAATAAAGGACTCTCTGGGAATTGGGGAGGAGGCACTGGGAGATGGGGAGGGAGGGAGGGGGAGCAGGGGGTTCCGGAGGAGGAGGAGGGGGGAGGGAACTGGTCTACCTATTAAGTTTGTATGAGCGGAAATAATAATAAAAAATGTTTAAAAATTTTAAAAAAAACACGGCATGTTAATGAATCTTGAAGGATGACATTGCAAAGCAGTACCGTGTGTGTGTGTGTGTGTGTGTGTGTGTGTGTGTGTGTGTGTGTGATTAAAAATTCACATTATTCTCAGCAATCCTTTCAGTGAAAACTTAGAGAAATACTGATTTGGTATATGCCACAAACCATACACTGCCCAGGAAAAATTCATAGGTATATAAATCACAGCTGAACCTTCAGAGAGCTGGCCATTTAGAGAGAACCTAGGCTCAGCTCTTCCATCTCATAACAACACTAACCTGTGATAAAACAGCATTAATCATCTATATTAAAATAATCACATACCATTCCTAGTTTTGGAAATGCCTGTCACCCAACAATATCACACCGTCCTGGAAATTGTCCTCTCATTTTTGTCTCAAAAAAGGTGGTAGTAACCTCTGTCTGTTTACTAGCGGGGAATTTTGTAGTTGACCTTCATGGATATCTCAGGGGAAGCTGAATTAAGCTAAAACTGATTTTATCCATGGAAACTCATTCTTTATGAATACTGTGGAAACACAGGCTCTGATTAATTTCCTTTCTGAGTTTCCTTTTTTGACATGCATTTATGATCACCATGTACACAGCAAAAACAAGTGAGATACTACTTTCCATTTTTGAAAAGTCAAGTGTTGTAGCAGTTTGGCCTGTGAATATTCCATGGTGGAAGGGAAAGGTCGCACAAGGAGCCTCCTCTCTGGGGGGCTGTTGGGGTTGATGCTGGCGAGGGTTAATGCAGAGCTCATTTCTTTAGCGGCCCATGTGCTGGCCCACATTCCTGCAGGTGTCTAGGCACACGCCAGTGCTGAAACTTATGGACCAAACACATGGAGAAAGACGTGAAAGTCAGGAGAAGACTGTGTCTTCCATTTCGTCACAGTCGGGCACGGGTGTCAACTTGACCGTTGAGGGTTTGAGCTCTGGGCACATTTGTAGAGAAGTGGTCGAGTTAAGCCCAGAGCAAACCTTCAGGAGATTGTCTAGCTGATGGGGAAGGCCCAGCCCATGTTGGGTGGGATTAGGCCCCAGAATAAAATACAGAGAGCTAGTTGAAAAAGTTGACATCCTTGTGTACACTTCACCAGACACGCTGCTCTGGCAAATAAGGATTGTCTCTCTCTCTCTCAGCTTTTATGTAGAGATGGTGTGGCCAGTTTCCCTGAGCCCTGGTGTTGGGGCCCTGATGTTGGTGTGAGCTCTCAGGCCAAGGTGGACTGAGAACTGTAACCAAACAATCGTAAGAAAGAAATAAACCTCTTGCTCCCTTAAGCCATCAAATGGCTAACTGCTACACATTTCCACATCCAAAGGCTACAAGTGGGACTAGCAAGATGTCTCAGTGGAGAGGTTCCTGTATAAAAACCTGGCAACCTGAGTTTGATCCCCAGAGCCCCCAGGGTGGAAAGCAAGGATTAACTCCCAAAACGTTATCCTCTGACTATTACACATATATTGGGCATGTACATGTCCGTTCTCCCATAAATTAATAGATATATTAGGGGATGGGGTCAGGTAAAATGCAGTGAAAAACAATTTAAATCCATTGTGTTCATGTATGAAACTGTCAAAGAATAAAATATATGAGTTTTTTGTGTCTATACAGAACAACAAAGACAAAGACAAAAAAGAGAACAGCTAGATGGAGTGGCTACTGTGGATGAAAAAAGGTAAATGTGTACAAATAAACATATCCTGAAAGCTTCACAATGTTACAAAATCAAAAATATCCATTATCGATAAGCCAGACTCAATTGCAGAATGATATACTCTGAATATCAATTTCATTTATTCAGCTAGCATGAAGACAAACGTACTGACAGGCTAAAAAAAACAGCATCCCTGAGGCAGCCTTCTAGGGCACCTGTTAAAGACACACTTGCCAGCTTCTCAGTCCCACCTGCAGGGGAACCATCTCCTTTCCAGGCCTCCCTTATCCCACCCATTACCCTGACAAACGCTGGAAAAAAAGTGGAGACTCTGAAAGCAGTGTCCACAGAGAGAGTGGGTTCTGGTTTCCAGACTCATCCATTCCCTTTTTATTCAAACATAAGCACTGTGCTCACGCTATGCCTCGCACCGTGCCGTTGGGGTGTTTCCCTGCTGAGCTCTGCTCCCGTCGACCCTTCTTCCTGAAGCCCATCTTTCTCACGGCTCTTTACATGACCCTCTGCAACATTACACCTTTCTAGAAAAGGAAGCAGAGAATTTGCAACACAATTTAGAAAAGCAATGGTATTACTGGTCATATAAACCAGACGCAGGAAGACATGGATCACATGTTTTCTTTTATATGTAGTTCCTGAAAGTAGATGGGAGACTATGAGAGGAAGGGCAGGGGGCTGGCGCAGAGATGTGTTAGTGAGGCCTACAGCTTGTGTAATTAATGTTCTAATAATTAGGATTTATAAAATGATCTGTTTCTGCGCTGAAGCTTGGCTTGTAATTCCAAGGACTAGAAGGCTAATTTGAAGGGATAGGGTATCCTAACCCAATATTTACGGACTAATTCATCAGGATCCCCACTTCCAGAAAGTTCTGCTCATTCAAATGAAAGCTACAAGTATGCCTACTGCTTATGTCCACTAATAAAATTACAAAAGTAGCTTTTAGTAAGAATACTAGACTCCATGCTTTCAAAAATCTACAGAAAGGCATGCACATGAACTTTAGATAATGTGTTCAGCAACTTCTAAGAATACATGAAATTTGTATTTTCATCCATTTAATTTATGGTAGGGATATCTTTGTTTCCTCTACGTTCATAGATGCAGTTTATAGAAATCCTATAGAAGCTTTGGCTATACTCTTGCCTAGTAAATACTCCACGTGATAAAGAAAAAGATAGTAAAAAAAATTTGTATCTAGAAATGGTAAAGAACTATGATTATGCCAATAATTAATTTTGGTAATTTTTATTTCTCTTGTTTTCTTGTTGGTAGTGGTGGTGATAGTGTTGGTGATGATGGTGATGGTGGTGGAGGTGGTGGTGGTAATGATGGAAATGGTAGAGCTGTTGATGATGGTGATAATAGTGACAAAAGTATTGGTAATAGTGGACAGAAGTCTTGTTAGAGGTGGTGATGGTAATAGTGGCAGGAAAGGTTGAGGTGGAGATAGTGGTCAAGGTGGTATTTTGGTTTTTGTTTTGTTTTTGCTGTGAGGAAAATTTTTTTGCAAAAAGGGAACCAGAAGGAAAATTTCTCATTCCTCCAGCAGGATAAGACTCCCTCTTGCAAACTAACTACAATAGCAGTATGCTTGCGATGAAGAGGGGCTCCTGCATAAGACGTAATAAATGCTGGTGGGAGCTCTCTCTTTCACTGGGAGATCCAGAAAAGTTTGGATCAGGAAGAACCAGCCACACCCAAAAGGCCAAGCCTATCACCCCAACCCAAAATCTGCAACCCAAGATCTGCAGCGGGCTTCACAAGCTTGGAGACCTCAAAGCTCTCAGGCGAAGGCAGGGTTTTGAGTGTTACATGCCAACGGTGAGATCCGTCTAATTAATCAGCAGCAGATATGCAACACATTAGCTCAATCTCCAGGAAGTTGGCAAAGATTTTTTCATTCATTCAACAACAACTTATTTGTCATTTTTCTATGTGCCTAGCACTTTCCTTTTTAACTGTAGAGAGGAAAAAATATTTCTTTAGCTCCAGGAAACTTAAATTCTAACAGAGAAAATGAGCAACTAGTAGAAAAATAAAAGAAGGAACAACCGTCAGCCACTGGTAAAAGGACTTAGGCCAACTGCCAGAAGGTACTATCTAGTCCATACAGATTTCACCATGCTGTCCTCCAGTTTCCAGTTTTCAGAATGTCTACATAACCAATAGAAAGCTAGCACTGAGTTGGGGAGACAAAGGGCTATTTTCCAGAAGCACCTCAAATTCAAGTCTCCATTTAGGAGTGTTCTTATGGAGCTCCAGTATTCATCTCTGCATTTGTAAGGCTGTTTACCTGTATGTCTCCATTGTCCAGTTTTCCATGAGTGGAAATAAACATAGTGAATTACATGAACTTTAAAACCACACCTGCTGGGGCATTTGGAAACAGGGGATCTTCAACAGATTACTTACTCAATGTTTAGTCATATGTAAAGCATGGAAAATACCTATCTCATCATCTGAAGATAAAGCAAGATAATGTGGTGGGTGTCTGACATATGGCAATTGCTTTTAAAATACAACTATTATTATTGCTGTGATTTGTTACTTCCTCATCAATAACTTCCAAGTTATTCACCAGTTATGACAATGATCCATGTGTGTTTATGTTAGCCCCAGAGATGAGAAAATGTATATGGAAACTACCCTGAAGGGACTGTTGGAATCCAAAGACTGATAGTATCCACACATACTCATAAAATAACAAGGCTAACTTAATAACTGCTCGATATTGCAAAATATTAAAAAATTTCTTAACTAAGAAACTATCCCTAGAACTTTATGGTAAGCCTTTCTCTCAGGACATTGAAACTGAAAAAAAAGATGATATGATTCCTTATATTGGTACAAGATCTTAGCAGGCATAGCTAGTGTGTTAGTGAAGTTTCAAAAGACAGAATGACCAGCACATAGATGCATAGATGATAGATAGACAGCCGATATATATATAGCTATATATATGATAAAAACATTGTGATATAGATACAAAGATAGATAATATATGATGATGACAGTAAACAGAGACAGATGATAAATATATACATAGATGATAGAAAATAGATTAGTAGATAGATTATATATTAGTTATCAAGATAGATAGTACATTAGGTAGGTAGCAAAAGAGATGGATTAAATAGATGTAGATCAAGAGTATAGATAAAAAATAGATGGTTGATAGAAAATAGATACATACATAGATATTAGACAGACAGACAGACAGACAGACAGACAGACAGACAGACAGATAGATAGATAGATAGATAGAGTCATGTATTAGGATAACTGGCTCACATTTTGGAGGCTTAGTTATCAAATGATAAGCCATTTGCAGTATGGAGAACCAGAGACTGGTTTCATCAAAGTCTGATGTTCTGAAGATCAGGGAAACAAATGAATTAACTCTTCACTCTCAGTCTGTAGACAGAGGGCCGAGAGCCCCCAAGAAGTTACTAAGACAAATCTCAGAATCCAACAGATAAAAGCATACAACTTAGACATTCATAGGAAAGAGAAGAAGGATGACCAACTTCAAAAGGGAGCGAAAGAGGACTCATAGAATGCACCTACATTTAGGGAGGGTTTCCCAACTTAGTTCACTGATTTATTAGCCAATATCCTCAGGAAAGCATCTCACAGGCATTTCCAGAATTTATATTTTTTCGGCCATCTCGCTGAGTGTCTCCCAAGCCATTACATTGGAACTGAGAATTAGCTATCACAACAGGATTAACCTAAAGTACCCAAATCATTTGACCTAAAGCCTCACCCACTGGTCAGTTAATATCAAGCTATCCTACTGAACAACAGCTACCCATACTTCACAGATCCTCTGTTGTGGAGTTTAAATATTACCTTATGCAGACTACTGCTGGGTGGAAGTAGAACATGAGCAGTCATACTAAAGACTACTTAAACAGTTGATAGGACACATACATGCAAACAAGCTACTTTTCTAAATATGTATCAATGGTGATATGTAGAAAGAATATACAATAGAGTGAAAAGAGAGCTGTGAGCGACTTAAAGGATTGCAGTGTGTTCACAGCAGAATGCTATGTTGTTCACAATGAGTCTTTCAAAGAGGCCAAGACTAGCCATGGTACGGAAGTGAGGAGATAGCAGCTAATCGCTGGTCACATTCCCCAAGATGCAGAAGAGTCATCACGGTGCCTTGACAGAACACAGATGAGAACCTAGTCCATTAATTTGAACCACTTTCTACCATAGTAAAGAGTCAGAGACAAGGATTGTTCTGTTTTTCCCCTTGAAGCAAACCCTGAAGCTCAGTGAGCCATATGTACTTAACTTTCTATTTCAAAGAGGGTGAGCAGAACAGGCTGATCGTTAAAGCTTGTTGGGCAGGGAAATGATGAAGTGTTAGCCTCTCAGACCCTGGCTGGAGTAGGTGCAAGTCAGAAAAGCAGCCTGATGTTTCTCCGTGGACCGGATACAACTGGCAGCAGCTGTGGGAGTCCAGACAGAAGGAAGGCTGCCGTCCATGGGAAGCTGCGACACTCATGAGAGAGCACTGAGAGAGGTCTGAAATGTCAAGTGTGTTTGTTATTACAGGGCTCTTGTTTCCTCTACTTCCTTTTGATTACTTCCATGTCTGCTCCAAGTGACTGGTAATACTTAAGATAATGGGAAAGGAAGATTTTTTAAAATACGTATCCAACATTGAGCTCATTTCCCACGTAAGACTTGAAGAAGAATGTGAGAGTTCTGCTAAAGATAATTCATTCACATTGGAGCATTTCCTGTTCCAGAAATCATTGTAACAGCTTTAAAGTTAAATGGATGACCCTTAAAGTAGCTTTAAATAAAAAAGAATGGAAATCTGAAGATAGAATCAAGGCAGAGCTACATTAAAAGCAAATAATACTACATGATTACTGATTTATAGAGCTATTTGTAGGAACTGTAGCACACAAAATGCCACTGAGAATCCTAGGATGATGTACTGTGAGATTCAGACATGACTGATGATGTTTTGGAAAGTTCAGAAAAGTCTGAGTTATGATTTTTTTAATCAAAAACGTAAATGTGGGCCGGGGAGATGGTTTGGTGGTTGACGGTTAAGGCACTTGCTATGTGTGCATGAGGACCATATGTAGGTCCCTAGAAACCATGATAAATGGCAAATGGGTAAAGCAATCCATCTTAACTTCGGCTCTGAAAGGTGGTAACAGGGACTCACCGGAGAAAGCTGGCTGGCAAGGCTAGCCATATGGTCACCTTTGAAATTTGATTGACAGATTCTGCCTTGAGAAAGATGGAAAGGCAATTGAGGATTAACATGACATCATCCTCCAGCCTCCACATGCATGTGGACACACACGTACCCTTGCACAACCATGTGTACATGCATACATATAAACATATATATGCACATTCATTCACACCCTCCTCCCATACACACACACACAAATGAAAAATTGAAATCAAAAAGTAACATGTCAGACTGGGGAGATGGCTCACTTAAGCTGGGTGGTGTAGCAGGCATGTAGCCTCAACACTGCGGAGGCAAAGACAGATTTTCCTGGAGCTTGTTGGCTAGACAGTCTAACCAGATCTGCAAGTTATAGGTTCAATAAGAAACTTTCAGAAAGATATGGTGGAAAGCAATTGAGGAAAATACATGACATTGACAGCTGTGCTCCATACAGCATGGGCACACATGCATATACACACATAAACACATACACAAGTTAAATATCTAAAAGAAAAAGTTTTGTTTCAACATACTCGCTGGATGCTGTGGGCACAGCGAAATTTAACTAATAATAATGTAAATCTTCACATTTGCACTGCAGAGTTGTGTTGAGCTAAACATGGCTGCTTATCCCTCTAGAGGCCCATGAAAAGAAAGCATCAGCAAATGAAATGAAAGAATTCATCAGTTTGATTGTTTTCCTTTAGGACCAGGTCATCAAACCAATTTAAATACGGATGCTCAGGAAGAAAGGCAAATTTAAACAAGTAGTTATCATAGGGGCTCATTGGAGGAGTCACATCTTTGTGTTCTTTAAACACACTGCATCACTTAAGAAGGGTCAGCAAGTGTTAACAGAAAACACTCTGCAAAGTAAATACGCGAAAACTGGAATGACGCATGGAGGTTATGCACAACAATTTTGCCCACAGTGATCAACACTAGTTGGAAACTGTTGAGTTAGCAAAGCTGAGGTTACAATTTGACCATCACAAAAAGACATTTCTGTAAACCTAAAATAGATAATTTTACTTAAATGTTTAGAACAAAAAATGAAAGCAGGAAGCTTCGTTTGTTGCTCACTGTTGGAGGTTGTGATCATTCCCAGGGAAAGCACAGGACAGTGAGGAAGAATAAATTGCTGTGTTTCAATATAGAATAGTTTTATGCACATTATTAAAGGACTGGAATTCAAAATTCAAATCACTTACCAAAGTAGATAGGAAAAGAGTTACAACTAAGCATTTTAACCAGCAAACCAGAACTTTTTCGTGTAACCTGTCCATTCAGCCACCCTTACCTCTTCCACAGGGCCAAACACATCAATCTATCCAGGACCTTCACACACAGGACCTAATAATAATGTAAATCTCTTCACATTTGCACTGCAGAGTTGTGTTGGGCTAAACATGGCTGAGATTTTCTGAGATTTTCTGTCCCTGGGGAAGCTCCACTCTTTCAGACCCAGAGTTCTGAAACCTAAGTCAACTCTGAGTCCTCCAATCTGTCACTCCTTCTCTCTCACCTGCTCACATCTAGTCAGTGGCTCTTTCTGAGGTTTCTGTTCCAGATACTCTTGAACAATCCTCATATTTTCTCTCATAGTCTTCCACCTGGATTACTATTCTTTTTGGTTTCTATCATACCTTTCACATTGCTCTGCTTTGAAACTATGATAATCCAGAAGCCCAGCTTTCTAAAGAGACAGGCAAATTGCCTGTCCATCCTGTAGCAGGTGAAGCAACTCCTTGTCCATTTACAAAGTAAAAAGGCTTTAACTTGCTCACAATGACCTTGAAAGAACAGCAAGCAGTGCACATCTCTTGACTTACTAATTTTGTTATTGTTTTAATTTTACAGTTTGATACATGCATGTACTAGATTGTGAGAGTCACCCCATTAATCTCTCTTACTTCCTTCCCACTCCTCTTGGCCCCTTCTTCTCCCCATGTCTTGTTTGCTTGCTTATGTCTGTAAAGGAAATGAACAATGGCTACGTTCACAATCATAACAATCATGTCATGTCCATAAGATACCATTTCATAGTACTCCTTCTTCACTCTCTGGCTCTTACAATCTTTCTGCCCCTTCTTTTGTGATGTTACCTAGGCCCTGAAGGGTGAGGTAGATGTCCTGTTTATGGCTGGGCCCTCAGCAGTCACTTCTTTGATGAGCTATGCGTCTCTGCTTGAACCTTTACCCACTAGCGCATACTTTGAGCTCCTCCAGCCCAGTGGTTTTCACATTCCCTACACCTCTTTGGCTTATGAAATCCTAGCAAGCAGCCAACTCAAGATGAGTAATTGCATAGTGACTCAGGCAAGAACAAAATGTCTCCAAGTGAAGGAAAACAGTGTGAGCAAAACACAGGAAACCAGTAGCAAGAATCACCAGGAGCCAAAAAAGGAGTCCAGAAACAGACCATCTGCTGGGCACTCGGAATAAAGTTCTTCAAATTATGAATGATCAACTAACAACTGTTTTCCAAATAGACCCCAACGTCTAAAGCACACTGTCTTCTTCAAGTTCCAAATGGGGGCACTTTTTGAGATTATAAAGCAAAAAATCATTTTGGGACAGGAACTTCCTAAGCATCTCTTTTATGGCAGGATCTGCCAATTTACATTTTTTTCTGCCCTAGGGATGTAGTTGCAGCCAACGGGACTAGTCTCCAAATCAATATCCACTTTTCTTTCTTACCAGTGGAATTCACACTTTAGATGGCACACCAATGTTTTAAGATAAAGCTTATTTCCTGGTTTCCCTTACTTGTGGTAGCAGACAACACACAGTTTTGATGAACTATAAGCAAAAGCAAGAGGAGCAGGTTTCCAAAGCTCACCTGAAACTTTTGCTCTTTCTCCTTTTGCCTTTCTCCTGCCTGGAATGTAGATACGAGAGCAGGAAATGTCAATAGTGGCTCATCCTGCTATGGTGAAAGGCAGGCAAGAGAATAATCAAATCCTAGTAGCCTCACGTTGCCAAAGAAACACCAGAAACCACCCGCCTCTCAGATACTTGCTTCAGAAGACATCAAGTCAGGCTGGAGACATGGCTCAGTGATACAGCACCTGCTGTCACTAGTGTGCCCATGCAGGGCACACTACATTCAATCCCAAGTATCACAAAAGGGAAACAAAAAAAATCACTATTCAGTTAATTTCCTCTCCTTGGCAATATGGCTATATTGCAGAATGGCAAACCCGCTCTCCTTACTATATCCATCTGCCAAGAGAATGGTCCCACCAACTGTGGACTCTATCATCCCACTTCAAGTAGCTAAGCTCCCACAGGCTTGCTCAAGGTGTGCCCTAATTAAACAATTCTGCATAGGTGTGCCTAAGGCTCAGCTCTCAATTGTCAACTTGGCATCTATAACTAACTGCTACAAGACCCAAGCATGTTTATGTCAGGTGTTCGCCAGCCCCCCTACCCTGAGTCAGACTGACCCCTAATTCTGTAATGTTGAGAAGGGGGAAAAACTAAGATTCAACTAAGGTTATTAAAAATACTGTATCTTTGAGAATCTGGAAGATAAACCATTTCCAACAGATGCTACTGTTGCTTATCTCCAGTCTTTCTGAGGCATGCTGTGATAACTCAGTTTGGCCGATGTTGTCTATTGTTCTTTTATTTTGCTTGCTCTCAGCTGAGCTACTCCGGTAGTTTCTGCTGAGTGCAATCAGTGCTGACTAGATAATGTTATCTGTCTATTGCTATTTGTTCTTTTATTTGGCAGCCTTGCTTGGAGGACACACTGTGCTCTCAATGGAACTCCAGGTGACTGCATCACAGGACTTTTCACAATGGAGAATTCTGAGCGCCCATTTGGTGACTTTACGTTTTCTTTGCTTTCTTCATCCGTCTCCTCTTCTTGTCTCAAACTGATGTTGCAAGTGGCCAATGTGATAATGTACCTGCTTCTTCTATCTACTATTCACTATCGATCCTTTTACTTTTGCTTGTTATGTACTTAATAAGCTCACTCATTCAAAACCAAAACCCTGACTATCATAGAACTTTCTCCAAACGTTATAGAATGCGGCCAACAAATGACCAGAAAAGAGTTCTCAGAATGGAGCCTATTTACCTTACACCTTGATCATGAAATACCCAGGCTCTGCAACTCTAAGAAATAAACTTCTGCTGTTGAAGTCCCCAGGCAATGGTGTTGCTGTTATGGCAGCCCAAGCTGACCAGGATAGATTTCTGCATCCTAAACAAAAAGGCTTGCTCTTCCACAACCTCATCCCCATGCATCAATAGCAGCCTCGGGAAATTCGGCACATCTTTCTGACTCTTTTTGAGTCCAACACATACATATCAGTGAGATCAGCAGTGTGACAAAATACATTACAATTCAAAATATCATTGATTTTCTTGAATACTTCTGATAAATCTCGTCTCCTCAATGGATACAGGATGCAAAATAATGTGATTCATTTGTTCTCCAGTTTTCTTGAGAAAACCCATTCATATGGCTCTGTCCTTCTGTACCCAAAGATTGGGATTAAAATTACTTAGCTATAAGTAACAGTGTCCTGTGAGTAAGGGGAAGAATAAGGTGTGAAACCTCCATGTCTAAACTTCATTCTGTGCGTGTGTATGTATGTGCGCACTCGCGTGCACGCGCGCATGTTTGTGTGCGTGTGTGTGTGTGTGTGTGTGTGTATGTATGTGTGTGTGTGTAGAAACACGGGCGAATCAGGAACCACCATGGACGCCTCCACCTCCTCCTTGTTTTACTCTGACTGGGGATTCACAGGCTCAGCCCTACCAGGACCAGAAGCACAGGTCGCCCCCGCTTCCGCCCAGCGTCTATCCGTGGGGTCTAGAATCCGAACTCAGGACCTACAGAGGCTTAACCCCTGAGCCACCTCTACAGCCCCTTAGATATGTTTAATACTTGTCACCTGGTTGACACTTTTTTTGAGATAGTGTCTCCAATGCCTGTATAGACAAGGACTTTGAATTCCTAATCCTCCTAACTCTGTCTCCCAAAATGCTGAGGTTATAGGCATGAACCTGCCCACAACTTACTAATGTGCTTGCTATATTTTTACCATATTTTCAAAAATTTTAGTACAAAAGCAAGTTCTACCACTTGGAACATCTCTTCCTTAGAGTTATTGCTAAATTCAGATTTGGTAAGCCCTTAGTAACTTAAGGCCTCAAAACTGAAGGGGGTTTTTGAAGGCTTTCTTCCTCTATCCCTCTATACTGTATGAGATTATAGGAGCTCGTACAGCAACTTTATATATTATAACATATAATTCCTGCCATATCCCTGAAAAGTAGAGATTATTATCATAATCCTATTTGTAGATAAGATAAAGATTTAATGGGAAAATGAATGGGGAAAGTACCTTAATAATCATAAAATCAATACAAATTAAAATAATAGTAAAACAAATTTTAGTAAAAAAAATAAACAACAAAAACAGTATTGTGGAAGGGCAAAAGACAGAACCATTTCCATATGTATTTGAAACTGCTATAGTTCCTTAGTAAAAACATATGCACTAAGAAACACGGTATAACCATGCCTTTAACTTGTACTCAATTCTAAGATCCAAAGATGCAATTAAACACCTACCAACATGGAGAGTCATAAAAATGGTATTCAATAGTAATAGGATCTAAGTGGCTACTTCCTTTTCCGTATGCCTAATTTATTTTCTAAATTATTTGTAACAAATATTAATGATTTCCATACTGTAAGTATATATGCCTAGAATATTAATATTGTAATCAAGGCCACATCATGGGAATTAGTAAAATTAGAGTTTGGTATGAATTCAGGAAATTCATACCAAGCTATGAGGTTTTCCATTATGTTGGATGAATTTATTTAACATCTGAATCTTAGTTTCCCCTCCAAAATTTTTGGGACTATTAATACTGCCTACTTTTTATAGCCACTACAAAGACAAAATGCACTATTTCTAAGTCCCTTGGGGTAGGACCAGGGAATAATGATCAATAAAAACTGTTCCCAATGCTTTGAGTTGCATAGCTGCCCATAAATTTACTACATCCAGCAAATACTCGATGTTGGGTAGGAATGAACATACTTTGTGCTTGTTAGCAAGGGAAAGTAGATCTTACGAAGAATATACTTCTCCCTGAAAGCAGCAACCGACTTTTCAGAGTACTGTGGTTTGAAGACTATAAGAGCAAGCCCAGGATTAAAGAAACCACAGAGAGCCCAGACTGACGTAAATGGCTCATGATAAGGAGTTAGCTATTTACCAGAGACCTTGAAGGAAAACAGTATGCTTGGTAGGATTCAAAACAAAAGTTATTTGGTTTCTATATTAGAAATTTCAAGTAAGAGACAGAATTAAAGCTTGGATCTGCGGGCTCAGGCTGCTTAATGCTGGACTTCAAAGCTGTTTTTTTTAATGAGGCCAGTCAAGTTCACAGCCTGTCTTGTAATACTGTAAGAGGTAATTTAGAGGGTTAGATGAAAGCATGTAGATAAAGAGACTGCATGTGAAACCCAATAAAGGTCATTTTATACCCTGGACTTTAAACGGTTTATCAAATTCACAGTGTGTTGCAGTGCTTCCTACCATTGCATTTTTCTGTCATTCCAGAATTAGTTTAGGATGGTGGAAAACCATGAGCCTTTGGTTAAGTTCCCCAAGAGAAGTTTCCACAAATAACCTAACAAATGCAATCTCATTGAAGAGCACATTTTCAATGACACGGGAAACATGAAATGAAACCTGCTGCAGCTGCTATCTACCTAGACAAGCACCAAATGCTAAAGCAACAGCCCCTTCTCCAAGAGCCCATCTTCTCCAAGAGTTGGGAGTATGGGAAATAGAATGTGGAATATATGGAAACTCTGTGTCACATTCCAAACTGCTTCTTATAAACCAAAAACAGTTCCAAAAGAAAGATTTGTTTTTTAAAAACTCTACATATGCGGCTGGAAAGATGCTCAGGGGTTAAAAGTCTTTGCCTTGCAAGCAAAAGGGCCTGCGTTCAGATCCCATATGCCACATAAAAAAGCAAGGTAGAAATGGCAGCAGCTTGTACTTCCAACCCTGGAATGTGGAGCCTGGGAAACCCCAGAGCAAAGCAGTAAGAAGGCAGAAAGCAATACAGTATGATTCCTGATGTCACCTTTAAGCCTCCATAGGTACAAACTCTCAAGTACCCTCTTGTATACACACACACACACACACACACACACACACACACATGCACACATCCACAAGCACACATACACACACAAAAAAATCCACATATGACATAATTACAACTCTATTTTCAAAAAATAAAATGTAAAACAACTTTGCTCATTAACGAATATGCAAGCAAAAGTCTACTATCATCATAAACATAGCACTGTCAGGCTCAGTCAGCATATTTACTGTTTGCTTAGATGTGCCTTAAAATTATACAAAGTTGAATACCGATATATCTTTTTGAGTTAAGAAAAGAAAATACATTGATTAAAATGTATTAAAATTTAAAAAACGAATTATCCAAATTTTAAAATAAATTAGGAGCGTGTTCGGTGAATTAAAAGTTCCAGCTGCTATAGACAATCCTGCCGCATTGTCTGTGCCTCTGCACAGAGGACAAGAAAAATCCGTCGCACAAGAGACATCTCTGGCTCTCTAGGTGAAGTTTACTTGAGAAATTTATTACTTCTAAATTAGAAATATTGATTAGAAAATTGGACTCTGGCCCTGTGTTATCATTTTTAATCTATTAGACCAAAAAGCACACAGATAGGGCTGTGCTATAAACCATGGCATGTGATAAGCACAGTAGCTGTCACCAACAGCAGGAGTCCTAGTTGGGGATCACAATAAAATGGCTTACATGTCCTTCTTGGATGCAGTTATTGTTCAGGTTGCTGATAAATTCATGATATAACAGCTTATGGGAACAAGGGGCTTTATTTTGCCTTACAGTTGTCTGGTTACAGTTCTTAATCAAGCTTAGCAGGACAGCGCATACCAATACCAGAGGCCAAAGGAAACAGTCACACCATATTCACAGGTCTGCTGAAAGGGGGCAAACCTCACTGGCTAGATAGCATGCCTGGTTAAGTATGCCAAAGAATGCCAACTTGTGTAACCATTTCCCTCCATCCTATCCATCTGCCCAGAGAATGGTCCCACCCACAATGAACTTGGATCTCCCTCCTTACTTTGTTCTCATCGATTAGACAATCTCTTTCAGGCTTACTCAGGTCATAACTCAACTACTAATTCTTTAAAAATGTGCCAAGAACATGAACCTTCAATTTTCAAGCTGACACCTGTATCTAATCATCACATACTCTCTTCCCAGGACTTCTAAGGCGAAGGGAGTGAGATGAGAACTCTTTCTATGGAACAGACTCTCATACTTCCATTCACGACAGAGTGAGTTGATTATGTAATAGACCCTCAAACTTTGAAGTCAGCCTTTATTTCTACCCTAAGGATGAACTTGTTTTCTCACTCTAATCCAGTGCAATAGTCTGTCTGCATCTGCTTTATCAGTGAATGTAGAGCAATCACATTCTTCTTAAATACCTGCAACTTTGAGTACTTTATTTTAAAATTTACTTTGTGACCTTGAGAAGATGGTAGAGGAGATTGGCTCTGTGGGAAAAGCACCTGCCACACAAGCATCAGGACCTGAGTTCAAGTCCCTAGAACCCATATAAAAACAGACATGGTAGCACACATTTTTACTCCCAGTGCTCCTATGGAGGTGGAGACAGGAGAATCTCCAGATGCTGGTGGGCCAGCTGGCCTGGTATACTCAGTGATGACAATAAAGCAATCCTGTTTCAAACAAGGCAGAGAAAGTGAAGATCAACACCCAAGACTGTCCTCTGACCTCTGTGTGTGTGTACCATGGCACATGCATGCTCACATTCACATACACCATGAACAAAAAGTAATATCTCATAGCAAATGAATAAAATGAACCAAAACAATACTGACTGAACTTTGTAGATGGCAACATCGCCTCACCGCAGGTTGGACTTGCCTGTCGGTTCCATCTGGCCACATGCTGCTTGCTGCTTTTCTTTATTCCCCTCACTTCTCTTTGTTCTAGGAAAAGGTGCATCTGGGAAATGTCTAAGAAGTTCAGGGTCCAAATTTAAGAGGAGCAACTAAACTTTATTCTAAAGAAATCAGGATGACCATTCATTACAGCGGTTTTTATTTTTTTAATTTGGAAGGCCAGCAAGAATAGCGGATTAGTGAGCACCGGGTTCGACGAGAGGCCATCTTGTCATTTAGCTTTGCAATGTGAAGACAGGAGAAAAAAATACTCCAAGATGAATAGTCATATGCTTTTCTCTATGTTCATGACCACCAGCATTACCAGAGACTTTGCAGGAGGGCATCTAAAGTATGTGCTATGGCAGCTAATATTAGTAGAGCACAAAATGGGAACTTGAGTTTGGCATTCAGTGAACAAGTCAGTACACTATTGTGTACTGGAGATGTAGATACTTTCCTTAATAAACGATAATCTAGGAATGATGGCAAAATGCAGAACTCCATGATCAAGACATGATCACAGAATATATTTCTAGAACTGCAAACTCCAAGAATGCTGGTAAGTCAAGGCTACCGAGAGAATTCAGATTTTCCAAGTCCAAGAATTTCACTGACTTCCCTGACCAAGCATAAGTGTATGAAAACAAGAATCATACCAATAGTGACATTTCTAGTCAAAAAGTAAAACAAGCATTATAACAATTAAGCTTGGAATATCCGTGTGCCAGTTAGAAACATAGTGGTCAACTTGACAATTAAAAGTTAGCCTCTGGGCACATCTGTGAAGAATTCGTAGTTAAGGCAAACCCTCAGCAAGTCTGCAGAAGATTGTGTAATTATTGAGGAAAGTCCCAGCCCATACTGGGCAGGATCTTTCCCCGGGAAGATGGATATGATGAAGAACTGGTTCGATTCTTTGGCATTCATGGACAGACTTGCAGTCTGGCAAGTGAGGTTTGCCCTTTCTCAGCAATCCCTGTGGGTATGGTGTGGCTACTCTCTCAGCTCCTGGTATTAGTATGAATGGTCATGTCATGCTGTGGATTGTGGATAAGAATCATGAGCAAGAATAGAGCCCCCTTGTTCCTTTAGGCTGTTTGTTCATAAATTTATGGGCAACAAGCAGACAAAGTACAACAATTTGAATCATCTTAGAAAGATAATCCTTGAGGAACGAAGACCTGAATTTGATTTCCAAATAATGTCACAGCCATAGGATGTGAGTGGCCTCAGTGAATGTATGGGAATCACTATTCAACCTAGTGTGTGGGTTGGCACTGGGAAGAAACAGAAAACTGCCAGTCCCTATTACTGAGCTCTTTCTTCCAATCAGACCAATCAGCTGGACAGGCAGATGTAAGGCTTCAGGCAAAGTTAAGAAACCCAAGGGACTTTTATGGGAAGACTGAAAATGGGGGAACTGATTGAGCGTGGGAAATAAAATCTCAAATAATGGGAAACTAAAAAGCAGAATAAAAATTATTTCTTTGCACTCCCTGGTGATAGAAATTTTACCTTGTTCGTTATGTTTTTATTCATTTGACAAATATTTATTGATTGCCTACTAAAGGTCAGATGCTCTCCCAATGTATACTTGTGAATTAAACAAACAAAATGGCCTGACACACACCCTGCGGAACATTTCAACAGATTTCATTATTGTCAAATAGGACCAAATGTCTGACACAAAACAGGAATCTAATAAATGTTTCATTGAATTGAACTGAACTCAAAGTAAACTGACACTAAAGATCTTTCATGTTGTAGCACAAGCTGTCACTTTTTTTATATGTGTGAGTGGGGGTGTGATTGTGTATATCGGAAGACACCGTGTTTGTCTATGGAGGCCCAAGGGTGACTCGGAAATCATCCTGGATTCCTGGATTACTCATTTTGGGGGTTCCTAGGCTCTGCCTTATCCAGTCTAGGGAACTCACCTCAGATCCTGCTTTTGAGACACAGGCTTAACACCCAACCCATCTCTCTAACCCAGATAAACTTTCACTAAATGTTTAAAAATTGAATATATGGAAATACTGAATAGAAAAGGAACCACTTCATCAAACATTCATAGCTTTTCAGTATTGCTGGGCCATACAAGAAAATAACAATAATAACAATAATAAAAAAAGAACTTACTATATAATAAGTATACTTACTATATAATAACAAGTAAGTTCTTCAAAGAACTTACTATATAATAAGGGAGATAAGTGAAAATATGTTTTAGCACAGTGTGACACATAATATTTGAAAGTACTTACTTTGGAGAGATTATGCAGCCACAAAGGAGAAATTTTAAACTCCGATAGAAGATGTTTTGGGGGATATGACTGAGCCAAGTGCTAAGTAATAAGGGTATTAAGTTAGTATATAAACAAAGGAAAACTTGAAAGCAAGTCCTAGCAAGAGTCATTCTGGGGTTCAAAGAACAGTGGGGTTTTGCCATCTTGGGAAGGCTGTGTCAATTACTCACACTTCCCCAGAGTCTGCCATGAAGCACATGTGGCTGAGCACAGTTATATTTAAAAGCGGTGATGGGATAGCACAGCCAGAAGTCAAGGGGCCCAAGAAACACACAAATTCATAAGCCAGTCTATTAGTTAAACACAGATGTCAATTTGACAATTGAGAGTTAAATTTTCAGGCATACCTATGAAGAATGATTTAGGTAAGGTAAAGCCTAAACAAACCTGTGGGAGATTATCCAGTTGATTAGGGAAGAACCAATCCATAGTGGATTGGCCCACAGAGAGAGAAAGAGACAGAGAGAGAGAGAGAGAGAGAGAGAGAGAGAGATGGAATTGGCAGAATGGCAAGCTAGGAAGTATGTCCTCCTCTCAGAAATTCCTGTGGACATGATGTGACCAGCTGCTCATGTTATTATGAACTGTCCTGCCATCTTAATCAACTACTACAATCTAGAAAAATGTAAACAGATAAATTCCTTACTCCCTTAAGGTGTTTGGCTCTTGCATTCACTTGTTCCATAACAGAAACAGGAAATTTTTTTATTATTATTAATACATTTTTATTATTATTTCAGCTCATACAAACTTATTAGGTACACCAGTTCCCTCCCTCCCTCCTCCTCCCCCCCGTACCCCCTGCTCCCCCTCCCCACCCCTCTTCCTCCCCATCCTCCAGTGCCTCCCGCCCCAATTCCCAGAGAGTCCTTTCTTGTGCATGTCTGATTTTCCTCTGGGCCCTCCTCTCCGATGACGTACAAGGACCCAGTGGCCTTTCCCTCAACCCTTTCCCGTGTTCCCCTTAGGTATAGGAACACTGCTGTGGCTGCCAATCCTTTACCTCCAAGGCTCTTGGTGCCTTTAGCAGATGCTAGACTTTGTGAGGTCAATAGTGTGTTGGACAATGCGCAGGGCATGCAAAGTCCAATTATGATTGCTTAAGCCCTAACTAGTATGGAGTATCTTACATATCATTGCTCCTCCCATCCTTTTGCTCTTACACTCTTACCGCCCCCTCTTCCACAAATTTCCCTGAGCTTCAAGATGGGGAGAGATTAAGCTGGCCTAGTTCTAGGTGGTTGATATAGATTCTCTGAAGTTCTGGATTGTGGTTTGTTGATTTTCTTTTGCAGTTTTGCTGCTCCTGCAATGCCCTTCACTCCATCCTGGTGGGCACTGTATGTTACCCCCTGGCCAGAGACAAAAAGCTGTTAAACTAGAGTCTTGTGATAAAAGTACATTCAAAGTAGATGTAATAAAAGTGGGAAACCACAGTGAGGGAGGGGTCTATCACCCATTTGGAAAATGGTTACTTTTTATCTGCCAGACTATATGCCCTCCTCTTCTGGTGAGATCACACCCCCTCAGTAGTAAATGATCAGGAACAAAAGTCTGTGAACTTAATCAGATATCTCATTACTTATTTGGGTCCTTGATGGAGGCCTATTTTCTCTGCTGTAACATGGTCCCTTCTCTCCTTGAGAAACAGGAAATTAACACCAACAGGAAGCAGAACATCAGAGCTACAGCAACCAGGAGGCATTCTCTGAGGAATATGGACTCTCTGAGGAATCCAAATGAGAGGAAATATTGAAAACACCTTGGAAAATTCACTCCTCAGTGAGAGAGAAGACAATGAATCTTGGACCATGGGAGTTGATTCCTTCATCTAGTGCAGTAGGCTGAGGGGTGTGGAGACCACACTCTGTGCAGGCTCTGGAGACACCCTCTTTTTTCCAGAGCAGGCGTTTGAGGACACCCTCCCTAGAGACAGGAAGCATCTATGCTACCTGGTTAATAGGCTTCTAGAATATATTAGATGGTGTATCTCTTCCGGTAGAACAGGTCAGGGTAGCATGGATATAATCAGCACCTAGCCTGTTTCGCCAAGGACTAGTCCCCTCCATCTCCTTATTCACCAGGTACGTGCTAAAGCAGTTAGCAGATGATTTATTCAATATTTTGAAAGCCTCTTTAAAATCATTTGAGATTGCTGAGCATCCTGGCTAAGTATGAAAAGCTAATTAATTAGAGGATTTGGTTTCTTTGAACGCCTCTTCAATGACTGGAACATGAGGAGAGGAAAAAAAAAAACAAACAAAAAAAGGAAAAAGGGTACCAGAGCAACCAGATAGAAATGTTTCGATAGGATGGGAGATCCTGTGACCAATCAGATAGCTAGTGTCATTTTGTTACAAAAGGAAGGAAACCAGGAGTAAGCGGAGAGTGGTTCTTCTTGTAGTGGTAGACCTTTGAATGGAAGGCTGCTCAAAATGAAGCAGCACACTTAGAGGCTCACAGCTCTGAGTTCTCAGCTAGAGACCTACGGCTCCAGGGTCTAGGGGTCAGAGTCTTCTGCTGTAAGTACCTTAACGGGAAGCTTATGACTTGGGGCTTTGCTTGCCAGCGGCTTGGCACCCAGCAACTGGGCTCTCAGCAACAATTTATGCCAGTAGTGGTCAGTACCAACTAGTGATCTGGCATCCAGGCCTTAGGTGTTAAACCCTCACCTCTTAGACCTTGGAAGCTGCCTACGATACTTCTGGCCACCTGGGCCTGCAGTCCCTTATCGGCATCTCTCCTCAGTCTCCTCCTTACTTCCTTGGTCCTTTGCCATCTCTCCCATCTCCATATCCCACCATCTTACCCCTGGGCACTCTCTGGAACTCTTCAGCCACCCTCTTGTTGCTGCCAACCCTGTGCCACTGTCGCTGCCATGGCTGTTCCTGCCCTTCTGCTGTCTGCTGTCACATTATCCCCTCAGCGCCTTCACTGCTGATAAAATAAAAAATGAGGTATTCCAGAAAAGTCTTTCATTGGGCCTAATATTGCAGCAGCTGGGGCAGCCCAGCTAACTCCAAAAGTGAGCTGAGAAGCCTGGTTAGCTAGCCAGGAGGGGTAGAGCTGCAAGGGTGTTTGCACTAATCAGAGCCCAGCCCTGTATGCAAATGAAGGATTGTGATCTGCACCAATCGCAGGTCTTCTGGGACACCAGAAAAAGTGCTCTCCTTCTGTTCAAGGTAAGAAGAGCTACAGTTATTTAGAGATTACCAAGGCAGCCAACTACAATGGAAGAGCCTGTCAGACGGCTTGCATTTAAAAGATTTAGCCATTCACAGAAAGCATTAAGAGGATGTTTACAGGGTCTGGAAGGATAGATCAGGGGTTAAGCCTCTGCCTTGGCTTTGAAAGCAGAAGGACCTGAGTTTGGATCCCAGATCCCGCTTAACAACGCCCAGTGGAAATGACAACAGCCTTTTTTTCCAGTCCTGGAAGGCAGAGCCTGGGAAAACCCAGACCAAATACAAGAAAAAAGAAAAAAGAAAAAAAAAAACGATGTACAGCATTCCAGGATGATTCCCAATGTCACCCTTGGGCTTCCACAGACAAACACAGTGCACTCTAATACACACACATACACACACACACACACACATGTGTGTGTGCAAAAAAAGACATCTACAATAAAGACTTGGGCAAAAGTTCAACATAGAACCAACGACTCTGATAGCAATTGACAATAACAGCATCAGATGCTGCTTTACCAGTGCTTGAGATCTGCCCAGTCCCACGGAAGACGTGGGTTCCTCTCAACTCTCTCATAATTTTGTCACAATAACAAACACCTTCAAGATCTTAGTTGTAAGAAAGTAAGATTGGCTTTTGCACTCTATCTGTTATGGGCCCCCCTAAACCATATTTTACTGAGGAGTGTGCTCAGTGTTGTCCATCGCTCCAAGCATGACCCTGAGTCCTGCCTAACAGGGGTGTCAAGAGAAATCATCTTCCCATGGGATCCCAGAGATGGAAACTGTGGGCGTGCACTCAAGGTGGAGGGATCACGATAAAGAACATAGCTTTTATCCCTGTGTGCCCCAAACTCAACTGACTGACAGTTCCTCTTTTCAACAAAGGTAAGAGTCTTCTTTACACTATTCTGCGAATGAAAATCCACTTTTTGCTTTTCAGGATTTTATTGGTTGTTTAAATCCAGCAGAGCCTTCACCTTTCTCATATTCACCTCTGGTTCACCTTTTCAAAGCACTAAAAATACCACAGAACATCGTGCAGCCTTGTGGTGTTTCCTGGAACGTTTTACCTCGGCTCTGTGCTTTCTCAAGCCTCATTTGATCAACACATAGATCTGTGCTCTCAGCTGCTGACAGAACACACACTTTTCTCAAAAGGAACTCACCATTCTGAGAAGAAAAGAAGTACCTTCTGCCTATTAGAATCCACTATTTTTGGAACTAAACCAAACAGAAACCTTTTTGCTCCCCAAAGAATTAGACTAACTGATGCTCTAGTGTTTACTGAATTTCTAAAGCAGCTTTCCAAGGGAGATCTTGAGACCTCCTTTCTCTGCCATAGCATGGAGTATTGATGCTCCAAGAAGACCTCTGAAAGTCTAGAAGCCGTGTTCTTTAATCTCCAGCAAACATTAATATTTAATCAAGCAGCAAATCTCTCTGGGGCGTTAGGATTTTTGATGTATAAAATAGGCATGATCAGTAAGGCTAAGGAGCCAATCACTGATGTGATAGGGCTGCTGCTGCAGGCTTCCCCTCCTTCTGCCCTGGGAGGCCGCTGCATTGGAGAATGCCAGGCATCTCCTCCTCAGTGTTCAGGTGCAGAGGTGAACACAGCCCAGTGACTTGCATGGTTGTGAAAGCCACTAAATTGTACAATCAGTAATGTGCGTAATTTGAATGAACAATTCACCTGGTTAGAATATACTTCTAAATAGCAATATTTTCATTCGTGTATCTCAGTAGTGTGTCCTTAATATCTGGGCTGTAGTAGAGGATAATCTTCAAATACAGAATCACTGGATCCAGGAGATCTGATGTCCACTCATGGTTCAGGCACTCGCTACCTGTCGCTTAATCTCTCTCTGCTCCATTTCCCTTTGTTTGAATTTACCGGAATATAAATAACTGAGTTTACTTCATTACGGTATTGTACAGTTGATGACCTATTTCCTTTGTCAGCACAGTACAGGATCCTTGGTGAGGTCTCATCAAAGTGAAGTCTCAGCAAACTAACTTTATGGCTCAATGTTGAA
The DNA here is from genome assembly GCA_023101885.1 of Typhlomys cinereus. Lineage (NCBI taxonomy): Eukaryota > Metazoa > Chordata > Mammalia > Rodentia > Platacanthomyidae > Typhlomys > Typhlomys cinereus. Next base: position 3,044,630 of record JALPQD010000226.1, read on the forward strand.
CATGAAAAGTCACTATTTTAAAATCTCCATACATGACTTAGGGACTCAACCTGCCAGACTCACACATTCACAAAGCATTTCAGAGAGGATCCAAAGGAGAGATGGTGCCAATGGTACTTCTTCCTCAGGTGTGCTTTTCAGGTTTTGAATCCCTTCTTTAGCCTAGTCCCTTGTGCTTTCTTTCTTTACATTAAGATAGAGTGTGTCTTTTACTCTGAGGCTTCGTTTTTGCTCAGTCTAGCATTCTGTAACACATAGAAATTGAAGTCAGGGTCAAGGTTTAGGATAATTCTACCTTAAACTACTATGAAAATTCAGTAAGATTGGGTGTATCCAGAAAGTTTCTATTCAAATATCAGCCATCATTTGTGTTTACTGTTGCTTTATAGTCCTTAAGTATTATAAACTTTTGTAACTATAGGACTCCTGAACTAGCTAGTTTGATTAGTTTAAAGCAAGGCTGGTTGTGAGTTATACTCTGTCCCTGTCTTCTATACTACAAAGAATTGCCTTTGGAACAAGTGGTAGATGCCGTAACATGACTAACCAGTCATACAGCATGGCTTAAAAGAAGAGGTGAGGGATTTGCTTCCATTAATGTCTTCTCAGAAACACTGACATCATTAAAATAGTTAAAATCCCCCACAGATAAAGTCAAATGTGGTTCTTCTTCTTGGTACAGAATAATAAGTAGTTTATAATTGCCTCAAATGTAAATCTTCTTTTATTTGAATTTCTCAAATGGATTTTTTTTTTACTAAAAAATAACATTTTTCTATACAAAGCACAAAATTACTAGGAATTTTTCAAGATTCTCCATCTGATAGGAGATTGGAAACTTTACATGTGACAGAGAAAAGGAGATATGTGGAGATTATCTGGTCCTGTCTTGTTGCTTTCTTTTTTTTCTTTCTTCCATCACAGCCAGCCTTTCAGGCATTGGTCATATCAATAGTGGAAAGTTTCTAGTCAGACCCCATGCCTTATATGGACAATTGTTGAACACACAGCTTATTTTCCATTCATGTTCATTTCTTCCTTCACAAAACTCCATCCAATTTCCTAATTTATTTGCTAAAAATGACTATTTCAGTTCATATTTATACACACAAACATGCTGAGAGAGAGAGAGCATAGACATTGTAGTATATGCCTGTAATCTCAGTAGTCAGGAGGCTAAAGCTCCAGGCCAGCATATGAGACTTTGTTGAAAGAAAAGAGGGAAACAGAGAAAAAGAGAAAGAGAGAGACAGACAGACAGACAAACAGACAGACAGAAATAAAGAGAAAAATAGAAAAAGAAATAAAGAGAAAGAAAGAGAGAGAGAGAAAGAAAGAAGAAAGAAAGAAAGAAAGAGAAAGAAAGAAAGAGAAAGAAAGAAAGAAAGAAAGAAAGAAAGAAAGAAAGAAAGAAAGAAAGAAAGAAAGAAAGAAAGAAAGAAAGAAAGAAAGAAAAGAAAGAAGAGGGAGGGAGGTACAGAGGGAGGGACAGAGGGAGGGAGGGAAACAGAGGAAGAAATTTATATCTCTGAACCTCTGATCCTTTCTCACATGATTGTGATCGTATTTCATGTGGTTGTTTAAGGAATTAAGTAAAACCATCTTGATGAAGTGTCTGATTCAATATCTAACAGAAAGTATTGTAAACAGTTAGCAAATGATTGCTAAAATAGCATTTACTGCTATCATCATTATAATAATTTGACATCTAAGATTTAAACTAATATTTAAAATCTTCATTTTCAGGGCTGGAGACATGTCTCAGGGTTTAAGATCTGCCTTGCAAGCAGAAGGTCGTGAGTTTAGATTCTAAGTCCCACATAAAACGCTAGGTGGAAACTGTGGTGGCCTGCACTTTTAGCCTACCGGAGCCTGGGAAACCCCAAAGTGGAGCAAGAAAAGAGGTAGAAGCAATCGGGAATGATTCCCGAAGTCATCTTGGTCCTCCACAGGGACACACAGTGTCCTTTGACACAGACACACACACACACACACACACACACACACACACACACAAATTTATTTAAATAAATGTGTAAATAAATAAATAAAATATTAAAATCTTCATTTTCAATAATACTCCTAAAGGTGATGGAAAACATGGTATGTCTATTCAATAGCATCATTTGAAATTACTCCAGTTATAACAATTCCTGTTAATGGGAGAAAATATTTGAAAGCCACACTTTAGACAAGTTAATATCCAAAATACATAAAGAATTCTAACAACTCAATGGTTGACTAAGCAACTTGGATTAAATTAAGATAGGAAAGAGAACATGAATTTCTCAAAGGTAGATAGACAAAGAAGTATACAAAAAAATTGTTAAACTCAATAATCATCAGAGAAATGCAAATTAAAGACACAAATCTCAGCATTTGGAAAGTAGAAGCAAGGAAATCAGAAACAGAGTTCAAGGCCAGTCTTGGGAACATAGTAAGTTCCAAGCTAAACCAGGCTAAATGAGAGCCTATCTCAACCAAATAATAAAATTAAAACGATAATGAGTTATCACCTCATCAGTTATCACCTCATCCTGGCTATCACTTAAAAAGCAAAAGATGACAAGAATGGAGAGAAAAAATACAAACAGTTAGTAGGAATGTAAATTGGTATAGTCATTATGGAAAATATATGAAGGTTCTTCAAAGAATTAAAAATGTAACTACCAAATGAGTCAGCAACCTTATTACTGGGAATTGGCCAATTCAAGTAAAACCAGCATGTTAAAAAATATCATTCCTATGTTCACTGAAACATAACTCCTTCCTGAAATGTGAAATCAACTTAGGTGTCAACAGATAAACTAATTAAGAAAAAAGCTGTGCGTGTACACAGTGGAATTCTATTTATCTCTGGAAAGAATGAAATTCAATAATTTTTGTTAATTATGAAATTAGCAAGAAGGACACAGAGGACAAATACAGCATCATTTCATTTATATGTAGAATCCAGAAAAGTTAATCTTACAGAGGCAACAGTAGAAGGCTGGTCATTAGGAACTGCAGGATGAGGGAATGTTAGAAAGTTAATAGTCAAGAGATGCAAAATTTCAGTTAGAAATAAGATCCAAAGTTCGCTGTAAAATATGGTGAGTATAGTTAATAATAATTCCTGCAAATTGCTAAGACAGTAAATTTGAAGAATTAAGTATAATAATATTAATGCATATTAAATTGATTTAATAATTTTTAAAGTACACAAATTTCAAAACAACGTTTCACATGATAAAAAAATTTGTCAACTTAAATAGAAAAAAGTGTTCATATATATAATGAATGTATCTTAGAATAATAAAAGATGAGTCCTCATACAATTAATTATAAAATTAAAGCAGCAACATAAATGTGTGACAATCCCAAACTGCTAATTAAACACATGTGAAATCAACTTAGGTTGATTGTGATAAAGAAATACCTTCTAGCCACAAATGACATGAACAAAAGCATACTAGGTCGGTTAAAAAGAGATGCTTGTGTGTGGCGTGATTTCAACTCTGTGAAGATGTTCATAGATTTTAAAAAATAAAGGAGAGAACACAAAAGTCAAACCCACTTGAAAGCAGAATATCTTAGATCAGATTCCCCCAGACAGACCCTGGAACAGAACAAGGACTCACATGCAAATAATTAATTGAGGAAGTGCTTTGCAATAGACACTGGTGAGATGGTAGAAGCTCAGCCAAGGCTAGAGAAGAATCCCAGTCAGGTGTAGCTTTTTACTCAGTGTCTGGCAGGGTAGTTTCTGAACTCTAAGTTACTTTTGACAGTTTTTCCTACTCAAACGAAACTGCTGATCTTTCCTATTCTTGCACTACTCAGTCCGTAGCCAACAGCTATCTAGGGGAATAGAGGCTGACAGAAAAAACTGCAAGGTGATCCTTCTAAGGCACAGAGACTAATAGAGTAATTCAGAAAACAGCAAAAAGGGAGGAGGGGATCTAAGCAAAACATTTCTAAGAGTGACATTGTGGATTTTTTTTTCTTTTCAAGTTCATTTCAACCACGTGTTCAAACCATACACGAATACTGTAAGAAGAAAAGACTCAGTGGCGGCCGTTTTCAACAGGGCCAGGTGATGGGGTAATAGTTAAAGTCACTCTAATTAAACTTATCTTTAGGGATGTACAGAAACCAGTATGAGGGACTTTTTCATCCTTCTCTTTATACACACACACACACACACACACACACACACACACACACACACAACCACACAGCTATTGTCATAGGACTAGACTACCCAGCCAGACCTGTAAGGCACCAAATACATCTCTTTGGGCCCAGAGATGTAAAATTTGAAAGAACATGAAGCCTCTGGTTTTGACTTGAACTCTGTCATGAGGGTCAAAGTCAGTAACATCAATGTGCTAAAATGGGGGGTTGAGGCCATAAGTGATAGTTAAACCAGTTCTATGAATAAAATAAAATTTAGAAAGGTGATTTTAGAATGCCACTCCTATATGAAATCTCTAAATTTCAAGCAATTTATTTGAGGTATATGGAGATATGAATCAGGTATTGGTGGCTCATGTCTGAAATCCAGCACTCAGAAGGCTGAAACAGGAAATCCCCATGAGTTCCAGGTCAGCATGAGCTACAGAGAAAGGCCTATCTTAAAAATTTTTTTAAAAAGTGAAGAGGATAAAGAAATGGCTCAGGGGTTAAACTTCTGCCTTACTAACAGAAGGACCTGAGTTCAGAACCTAGATTCCATGTAAAAATGCAGCATGAAAATGTTCCCAGATCCTACGTTAAAAACACTGGATGGAAATGCTTTGGCCTCAACTTTCAGCCCTGGAAGAAAGAGCCTGAGAAACTCCAAGCAAAGCAAAAAGGAGCAATCAAGGATGATTCCTAAAGATACCTTGGGCCTCCACAGGCACACACGGGGTTCTCGGACATATATACATACATGCGTGCACACACACACCCACTAGATAAAAAGATAAATATGTTTTTGTGTTTATCGTGTATACCAGTTGCTCCTTCTCTGCTGCTTTGAGACACCATCCAAACTCAAGTAACTTAAATGGAGAAAGGGAGATTTATTTGGCCTATGATTCCCTGCTGGAACCATTTCCAGCAGGGAAATACAGTCCATCATGGTAGAAAAGGCATGACTGGTTGGCAGAAACTGGGGGAGGCTTAGGTCACTGAAGATAGTATGAAGTCTAAGAAAACTAACTGCCAAGTGTAAGAGCAGACTTCACTTGGACACAGGAGAGGGCTACTCAACTTCAGAGCCCACCCCCTGTGACATGCTTTCCTCCAGCAAGACTCCATGTCCCAAAAGTGGCATGACACTAGAAACAACAGATCAAGATTCAAACACATGAACCTGTGGGAGACAACTCACATTCAAACCATAATATCATGAGAAAATGCTTCATTCAAGTTTATGTATTTGTAATGAATCATTTGTAATTATTACATCCTATACTTCAATATTTCAAATACAGAAAGTTTTATAATATTTTCCCCAATAATACAAGCTCAATAGGTACCCTAGTCCTCTTCTTCCCTCCACCCCTCCTCCCCAGTCCCCCTTGTACCCTCCCCCCTCTTCCCCTTTCTTTCACCCCCTTATTTCCCCCTCTTCCATGGCCTCCCCCTTCTCCCCTCCCATCCCCTGGAGCATCCCCCTGTGTGAACACCAAACTTCCCTCTGCTCCTCCATTCCAGTGAGGTGTAAGGACTCAGTGGCATAACCCAGAGCCCCCCAACTCTGAGCTCCCCCATAGTATGGGAACACCATTATGACTGTTAATCCCTTGCCTCTAAGGATCCTAGTGCCTGTGATCCATGCTAGACCCTGGGGGGGTGTCGACATGTCAGTCACTGTGCAGGTCATGCAAAGTCCGACTATGGCTACTGGGGCCCTAACTCGTGTGGAGCACCTTGCATATCGTTGGTTCTCCTCATCTTTAGGCTCTTACATCTTGCTGCCCCCTCTTCTGCAAGTTTCTCTGAGCTTTAGGATGGGGAGAGATTTTGCTGGTCTGGTTCCAGGTGAATAATGTAGGTCTCTGGTGTTCTGAATTATGGTTTGTTGTTGTTTTCAGTCTTGCTGTTCCTGCACCGCCCTTGGCTCCATCCTGATTGGTATTAGAGGTCACCTCCTGAAGAGCAGGGAGTCCGCCCTGGTCCGGGTCCTAGGCAGCAGGTACAGAAAGAATTTTTGTGAAAAGACATTAATACATTTTCTGTATTGCTGGTATTTAAGCCTGGGGCCTTAATGCTAAACAAACACACTACCATTGAACTGTATCCTCAGCCTATACAATATTCTTTATAAGAAAAAAGAAAGAAAAGAGAACAAGGTGAACGATAGGGATTTAGTTTGGTTCTCCTTTTCCTTTTATGTGTACATTTGTGTGTGTCTGTGTATCTGTCTGTCTGTGTGTGGTTGGGTGGACATATATGTAGGTATGCATACATGAGTTCATTTGACTGTGTGTACCTTTTTAGGCCCATGCCGATATTAGAAATCATCCTCAAATCACTCTTCCACTTTATTGTTGTGAGCCTGGGTTTTAATTAAGCCCAGAGCATGCCATTAGGACTAGTCAGGATAGCCAGCTTGCTCTTGGATCTGCCTCTTAGGACTGGAAGTGCAGGCAGGCTACTACACCCATCAGGCACTTTTATGTGGGGTCTTGGGACTCACACTCAGATCCTTTTGCTTTGAAGCAAAGGCTTGAACCATTAAGCAATCTCCCTAGCTCCTGGCTACACCCAATTTTCCCATATTATTTGTTGAAGAGTCTGTTTTTTAGCCAACGTATAATTTAGGCACTTTTTTTTTTTTTTTTGCTTTTGGAAAGTTTTTATTTATATGATTTTATGATTTTACATGAATCTTCTTCCTAAAAATTCAATAGCCTCAGATCAGTTTTGTTTTCCTAACTTATTCACATAAAACAGTATTTCAATTTTTATGTAAGATAAACTTAGAGCAAGACAGTTCACTTTACTAAACTGTTAGTCACTAACATGAAAATATTTTTAAATTAAAGTTTTATGGGTTTTTTTCCTGGAGTTTTAAAACCTCTCATTTCCAACAGAATTAGCTCATTCCTTATGCATGGATCTGGCTTTGTCCTGGTTATTGGATCGACTGCTCTAGACTTGTGTTTATGTTCTCCATCTACAATAGGTTAAACTCCTCTGGTCAGCACTTTTTAAGTCCTAGGCTGATTGCTGGCAAGTCCTTTTGTAGAGTTTGAAGAAACAAAAACATCCTCAGTAAAAAAGTATTACAGAGACAATGGTTGCCAGTGAGGTGAGCATTGATTCGAATCTCCCAGAAGTCAGGAAAGAATCTGAATTCAACGCCATCTTTTCTTTTAATGTGATAGTGCTGCTGGTAGTCAGGAGACAGAGACTTAAGGCTTCCTAAGCAAACTTTCGATTAGAAGGAAAAATCTGGAAGCAAGCTTTGTGGAAGGCCAAGAAGTTAGGTTCTGCCAGTTCAAGAAGGAAGAAGATTCCAGAGATAAAGCACACCCATGGAAAACTCCAGTTCCCTGGAGTGCCCTATCAGGAAACTGACACAAAGTGACAGGGGGCGGAGGCAGAGAGGTTCCCTGACTTACAGATTGAGCTTTTCGGTAACATTTCAGAGTTTTGATTTTATGTAGCTCCAGAGAAAGTTTATGCGTTCCCTCCCCCATGCTAAACACATTAAATGACCAAAAACTCAGCGTTTCTATTGCACCTTGGTTTGTAATCTCCTGCCTTCAACTTTTTATTTAAAACTAAATTTAATGTACTTAATTTCACTCTTGCTTGATTTTGACATAGTTGACTATTTCGGATTCTGTAAATAAGTTTCTGTTGGGAAATTTAATTGCCAGGGACATGTGAACTGTTGGGTTAAAGACCATAAGTAAGACTTACCTTTCTTTTTTTTTTTTTTTTCCTTTTTTTTTTATTAAAAATTTAATTATACATTTTAAAATTTTTTACCAGTTCCCTCCCTCCCCCCTCCTCCCCCCGAACCCCCTCCTCCCCCTCCCCTTCCCCCAGTGCCTCCCCCCAATTCCCAGAGAGTCCTTTATTGTGTACGAATTTAGGCACTTTTGTAAAAAAAAAAAAAAAAAAAGGTATCTTAGCTGTGTGGATTTACATCTGAGATCTCTATTGTGGTGCATTGATCTGTATGCCTGTTTTTTGTGCTTAGTGTTATCCTGGTTTTGTCTCATTGGCTGTACAGTGTAATTTGAGATCAGTGTGATGATACCCTTAACATTGTTCATTTGTTGTGGATTTTTTCGTATCTGGAATCTGTTGTACTACTATATGAGTTTTAAGATTTTTCCCCCTCTGGGTCAGTGAAATGGCTTAGCCAGTAAAGTCACCTATTACACAAACCTGAGTTGGTGACCTGAGTTCAATCCCCAGACTCGATACAGTGGAAGGACAGAGGTCGTCGTGCTCTGATTTCTACATGCCTTATCTGTTTTCTCTCGTTCTAATAAAAAATCTTTTTTTTCTATTTCAGTAAAAGAAAAATGCTCAATTTTTTTATGCTGTTTCAGGATGTAGGTCTTTTTTTCAATTTTTTTTGCATATGTGCCTGTGTGTGAGTAATATCAGAGGGCACTGTATGTGACTGTGGAGGCCCAAGGGTGACTTTGGGAATCACCCTGGATTATGATACTTCTTTCTCTTTACTCTATGTCAGTTATCCTGCATGTTGCTGATAAAATTATGACAAAATTGCTTAAGGTAATAAGGGGCTTATTCTCTTACAATAGTCTAGTTAGACTTATTAGTCCAACTTGGCAGGAGAACATGCACCATCCTCAAATGGCCAAGGGAACTGGCTACACACCTCCACTTAACAGCTGAGAGAAGGATGATCCTTACTTGTCAAACCAGCATGTCTGGCAAAGTATACAAAAGGATCCCTACTTTCTCAAACAGCTCTCTCCATTTATTCACCTGCCTGGGACTAGTCTCACCCACCATGGGCTATGCCTTCCCCATCCACTAGACAATTTCCTGGAGGTTCACTCTGGACTCAACTCAACTACTAATTATCCATAAATGTGCCCAAGTTCAAACCTTCAATTGTCAAGTTGACACTATCTATAACACTCTACCCTTTATTAACTTGACACAAGAACATACCACTCTTAAACTGTAACCTCTACCTTGTCCTTACAGGTATTAAATTTATCTTATAATATAATACACTTAAAATTCCAAAATCTCATAACCATAAGATCCTGACAAGTTAGTTAAATACTTCAACATATGCAAAACATTAAAATGAAAATAGTATGATGCAATAAGAAAATATCAAGCTAAGACTAAAGTCCAGCCTGTCAAATGCACATCCTATAGCTCAATATCCCTCTTATGTTTTTCATCACATAGTCATGGTGGCACGAAGATTCTGAACAATTCTCAGCTCAAAGCTGCACAGTGTTTCTCTGGACCAGGTTTAATCTCTACTTGGAGCCATCTTTAGCACAGATCCTATGCATGCAGCTTTCCTTGGCAGATGTCCCACATCTTACCTTCTCAATGGCAGAACAGGTTTCAACTCCACAGCACAAAATGCCCTTCTTGGGCCACTCTGCAGGTTTCCTGCCATTTGCCAGGGTTTCTGCCATTGTCTGAAACCTTGGAGGAGGGATCCAAGACCTCTTTTTGCATCATTGATGCCTCTAAAACTAGTACCACAAGGATGATATTGATAAGTTCTAACATAACTTCCAGGTGGAGATTGTCTCCCTGGAAACACAGCTCATTCAGCTTCTCTGTGAAGACTATGAGAACATAATTGTTGCTGGACAGAATCTCACCACTGTGTTATTCATTTCTTCTATGGTCTCAGGGCAAAGCACTAGGTTTTTTTCAATGATACCAACACCTTAAATAACAGTTCCGCTGTCTACACTCTCCTCATCCAAAATTTCAAGACTGTTAACACAGTTCTTCTCTACCAAGCAAACTAATCCATCATCTTCAAATTCAACTTTAACAAAGTCCTTGTTCTCTTCATCACAAACTGGACCCAAACAATTCTCTTTGCTTTGCTCTGGAGTTTCCCAGGCTCTGTCTTCCAGGACGTGAGTACAGCCCACTGCCATTCTACCAGGTATTTTTATATGGAATCCAGAATCTGAATTCTGTATCTTTTGCTTTTAAGACAGAGACTTAACTCTTAAACCATCTATCCAGCTCTCAACACATATATTTTAGAGAGCTGCTATTAAATAGCAGTCAGGAGACATAACTATTCATTAGTTATGTCTCCTAACTGCTGGGGAATAAGTCCACAAGTTATGATGGAAATTAAAAAGATAAGAAAAATAGCACAGGAGAAATATTAATAAATACATAAATGTATTCACATAAAATCAGCAAGGAAGAAGTCAAGATATCTCAATTTGCAGATGACATGATTGAATACCTGAGTGATCCTAAAAACTCCACCAAGAAACTCTTGGAACTAATACAGAAGTTCAGCAGGGTGACAGGATACAAAATACATGTGCAAAAATCAGTGGCTTTCCTGTACACCAAGGATGAAGGCAGTGAAAAAGACCTAAGAGAAACAGTCCCATTTACTATAGCCCCTAAAAAAAATGAAACACCTTGGTATAAACCTAATCAAAGAAGTGAAAGACCTTTATAATGAAAACTTTAAAACCCTAAAGAAAGAAATTACAGAAGACACCACAAGGTGGAAAGACCTCCCATGCTCCTGGATTGGCAGAATCAATATCATAAAAATGACCATTCTATCAAAAGCAATATACAGATTCAATGCAATGCCAATCAAAATCCCAAACCAATTCTTTTTTTAACATTTTTATTATTATTTCTGCACATACAACCTTAATAGGTACACTGGCTCCCTCCCTCCCTCCTCCTTCCCCCAATCCCTCTGCTTTCCCTCCCCTGACCCCTCCCTCTCCATCACTCAGTGCCTCCCCCCCAATCCCCGGGGAATCCTTTAATGTGCATGCTAGACTTTCCTCTGGGCCCTCCTTTCCAATGACGTACAAGGACCCAGTGGCATTTCCCTGAACCCTTTCTTGTGTTCCCCTTAAGCATAGGAACACTACTGTGGCTGTCAATTCCTTGCCTCCAAGAATCTTGGTGCCTTTAGCAAATGCTAGACTTTGTGGGGTTAATAGTGTGTTGGAAATTGCACAGAGCATGCAAAGTCCAATTATGATTGCTTCAGTCCTAACTTGTGTGGAGTATCTTGCAAATCATTGCTCCTCTCATCCTTGTGCTCTTACAATCTTACCGCCCCCTCTTCCGCAAATTTCCCTGAGCTTCAGGATGGAGAGAGATTAGGCTGGCCTACTTCTAGGTGGTTGATATAGAGTCTCTGAGGCTCTGGATTTTGGTTTGTTGATTTTCTTTTGCAGTTTTGCTGCTCCTGCAATGCCCTTCACTCCATTCTGATGGGTATTGTATGTCACCCCCTGGCCAGAAATAAAAAGCTGTTAAATTAAAGTCTTGTTATAAGAGTATATTCAAAGGTAGATGTAATAAAAGTAGGAAACCACAGTGAGAGAGGGGTCAATCACCCATTTGCAAAATGGTTACTTTTTATCTGCCAGACTATATGGCCTCCCCTTCTGGTGAGATCATACCCCCTTAGTTGTAAATGATCAGGAACGAAAGTCTGTGAACTTTACCAGATGTCTCATTACTTACTTGCAGTCCTTGATGGTGGCCTATTTTCTCTGCTGTAACATGGTCCCTTCTCTCCTTGTTTCTGGTGTGGCCCTCCTACCCCATCCCTCCTGTTCATAATCCTTGCAATTACTGTAGGTATTACAGAGATTTTTCTTTGAGTGTCTCTAGGTGGGCTGGGTGGGTTTGGTACTAGGAGCCACCTATTAGGGAGTACATACGGCGCTTAATTTTCTGGATCTGGGATACTTCATTTAATATAATTGTTTCTAATGACATCTATTTCCCAGCAAATTCCAGTAATTCATCATTTTTTAATGACTAAGTAGTACTCCATTGTATAGATGTACCACATGTTTCCTTATCCACTCGTCAACTGTTAGACATTTGGGTTGATTCCATGACTTTGCTATTGTAAACAGTGCTGCTATGAACATGGTCGTGCTTGTGCTATCGAGGTGAACCTCTGCTGCATGGGAGGGTTATTCCCAGAAGTGGAATCACAGGGTCATATGGCATTTCAAGCTTTAATTTCTTTAAGAATCTCCAGACGGCTCACCAGAGTGGCTGTATGAGCCTGCATTCCCACCAGCAATGTAGGAGAGTTCACCTCTCTCCACATCCTCTCCAGCATTTGGTGTTGTTTGTATTGTGGATTTTTGCCATCCTGATCGGGGTGAGATGATATCTCAGGGAAGTTTTGATTTACATTTCCCTGATGGCTATGGAAGTGGAGCATTTTTTCAGATATTTGTTAGACATTTTAATTTCATCCTTGGTAAAGTTTCTTTTAAGTTCCAGAGCCCATTTTTTAATTGGGCCATTAGTTTCCTTGGTGTTTAGTTTTCTAAGTTCTTTGTGCACTCTGGATAATAGAGCTCTATCAGATATGTGGTTAGTGAAGATTTTCTCACATTCTGTGGGTTGCCTTTGAGCTCGTGTTACAATCTCTTTATCTGAACAGAAGCTCTTTAATTTCACAAGATCCCAACTGTTGAGAGTTGGTAGCAGTGACTGTGCCATTGAATGTCTGTTTAGGAACTGTTGGCCTAGCCCAGTCAGCTGAAGGAAATTCCCTACTCTTTCAACTATGGTTTTTATAGTCTCTGGCCTTATATCAAGGTCCTTGATCCATTTGGAATTAAATCTTGTACATGGTGACAAGTACGGGTCCAGTTTTAATCTTCTGCATATGGAGATCCAGGTTTGCCAGCACCATTTGTTGAAGATGCTGTTCTTTTTCCATTGGATTTTTTGGGCCCCTGTGTCAAAGACCAAATGGCTGTAATTTTGTGGGCTTAATTCTGGGTCTTCAACCCTTATCCATTGATCTGTGTGTCTATTTTGGACAGTACCAGGCTGTTTTTACAACTATGGATTTGTAGTATAGACTAAGGTTTGGTATGGTAATACCTCCAGCAGTGTTTTTGTTACTCAGGATTGTCTTTGCTATCCTGGCTCTTTTGTGCCTCCATATGAATTTTGAGATTGTTTGGTCAACCTCTTTAAAGAATTGTTTTGAGATTTTAATTGGTATAGCATTGAATTTGCATATTGCCTTTGGTAGGATGGTCATTTTCATGATGTTGACTCTGCCAATCCAGGAACATGGGAGGTCTTTCCACCTTCTGGTGTCTTCTGCAATTTCTTTCTTTAGGGTTTTAAAGTTTTCATTATAAAACTCTCTCACTTCCTTGTTTAGGTTTAAACCAAGGTATTTCATTTTTTTAGGAGCTATAGTCCATGGGATTGTTTCTCTCAGGGCTTTTTCACTTCTTTCATTCTGGGCATATAAGAAAGCCTCTGATTTTTGCACATTTATTTTGTATCCTGCCACCCTGCTGAACTTCTGTATTAGTTCCAGGAGCTTCCTGGTGGAGTTTTTGGGATCACTCAGATATAAGATCATGTCATTTGCAAATAGGGATAGCTTGACTTCTTCCTTGCCGATTTGAATCACTTTTATGTCCCTTTCTTGTCTTATGGCTTCAGCTAAGACTTCAAGTACAATATTGAATAGAAGTGGTGAGAGTGGACAGCCTTGTCTAGTTCCTGATCGAAGTGGGAATGCTTCCAATTGTTCCCCATTGAGCATAATCCTTGCTGTGGGCTTGTTGTATACAGCTTTCATTTTATTGATAAAGGTTCCTTCTATTCCTACTGTCTCTAGCGTTTTGATCATAAAAGGCTGTTGGATCTTCTCAAAAGCTTTTTCTACATCTATCGAGAGTATCATGTGGTCTTGTACTTTGGACTGGTTTATATGACGAATTACATTTATTGATTTGCGTATGTTGAACCAACCTTATATACCTGGGATGAAGCCTACTTAGTCCCCGTGAATGATCTTTTTGATATGTTTTTGAATCCGATTTGCTAAGACTTTGTTGAGAATCTTTGCAACTGTGTTCATCAGAGAGATTGGCCTATATTTTCTTTTTTAAGTGAATCTTTATTAGGTTTTGGGATTAAAACGATATTAGCTTCATAGAAGGAATTTGGTAGTGTTCCTTCCTTTGCTATTTGATGGAACAGTTTAAGGAGTATTGGTGTTATTAGCTCCTTAAATGTCTGGTAGAACTCTGTGCTGAATCCATCTGGTCCAGGACATTTTTTGGTGAGACGATTCAAGATTACTTCTCCAATTTCCTCATATGTTATATGACTATATAAATAATTCACAACTTCCTGATTCAATTTAGGTAAGTTGTGCTTACTTAGGAATTCATCCATCTCTTTTGTGTTGTCAGATTACACCGAGTATAAGTTTTTGAAATATGATGTTATAATTCTCTGGATTTCTTGGGTATCAGTAGTGATACCTTTTCATTTGTAATATTGTTAATTTGGGTTTTCTCTCTCTTGCTTTTGGTTAATTTAGCTAGAGGTGTATCAATCTTATTAATTTTTTCAAAGAACAAGCTTTTTGACTGGTTGATTTTCTGTATCATTTTCCTAATCTCTAATTCAGATATTTCTCCCCTTATTTTGCTAATCTCCTCTCTTCTACTACTTTTGGGAGTAGATTGCTCTAGTTTCTCTAAAACTTTAAGTTGTATTGTTAAGTTATTTATTTCTGATATTTCCATTTTTTTGATGTAGGCATTAAGAGCTATGAACTTACCTCTTAGGATAGCTTTCATTGTGTCCCAGAGATTTAGTAAGTTGTATTTTCATTCTCAAGAATTCAGGAAATCTTGAATTTCCTTTTTAATTTCTTCCTGAATCCAGCTCTCATTCAGCATCATAGTGTTAAGTTTCCAGGAGTTAGTGTATTTTCTGTTGTTTGTTGTATTGTGGATGTCCAGCATTAGGCCGTCGTGGTCTGATAGGGCACAGGTTAGAATTTCAACTTTTTTGTATATGTGTAGATTCATTTCGTGACCCAATATGTGATCTATTTTGGAGAAAGTTCCGTGTACTGCTGAGAAAAATGTGTATTCTTTGGTGCATGGGTGAAAAGTTCAATAGAGATCTATAAGGTCCATTTCATTAAGGGTTTGATTAAGTTCCAAAGTGTCTCTGTTAAGCTTTTGAGCTGTTGATCTATCCCATGTTGTGAGGGTGGTGTTGAAGTCCCCAAGAATTATCGTTTGGGGGTTGATTTCTTGCTTTAGATGCCAAAGCAATTCTTTGAAAAATTGACCAAACAATCTCTAAATTCATGGGGGCACAAAAGACCCAGGATAGCAAAAACAATCCTGAGTAACAAAAACACTGCTGGAGGTATCACCATACCAAACCTTAGTCTATACTACAAATTCATGGTAATAAAAACAGCCTGGTACTGGCTCCAAATTAGACATGTAGATCAATGGATAAGGGTTGAAGACCCAGATATAAGCCCACACAACTACAGACATTCGATCTTTGACAAAGGAGCCCAAAAAATCCCATGGAAAAAGAACAGCATCTTCAACAAATGGTGCTGGCAAAACTGGATCTCCACATGCAGAAGATTAAAACTGGACCCATGTTTGTCACCATGCACAAAAATTAATTCCAAATGGATCAAGGACCTCAATATTAGGTCAGAGACTATAAAAACCCTAGTTGAAATAGTAGGGAACTCCCTCGAGCTGATTGGGCTAGGCCAATAGTTCCTAAACAGAAATTCAATAGCAGTCACTAGAGCCAACACTCAACAAATGGGATCTTATGACATTAAAAAGCTTCTGTTCAAATAAAGAGATTGGAAACTGAGCAAAAAGGCAACCCACAGAATGGGAGAAAATCTTCACTAACCACATATCTGGTAGAGCGCTATTATCCAAAGTGCACAAAGAACTTAGAAAACTAAACACCAAGGACACAAATGGCCTAATTAAAAAATGGGCCTGAGAACTCAAAAGAAACTTTTCCAGGGACAAAATTGAAATGTCTAATAAATATCTTAAAAAATGTTCCACATCCTTAGCCATCAGGGAAATGCAAATCAAAATTTCCCTGAGATATTATCTTACCCCAGTCAGGATGGCAAAAATCCACAATACAAACAACACCAAATGCTGGAGAGGATGTGGAGAGAGGGGAAAACTCCTACATTGTTGTTAGGAATGCAGGCTTATACAACCACTCTGGCGATCAGTCTGGCGATTTCTTAAAATGTTAAAGATTGAAATGCCCTATGACCCTGCTATACCACTTCTGGGAATAATCCCCCATAAAGCAAAAATTTACTACAATTACACAAGTACAACTATATTCATAGTAGCACTAATTACAATAGCAAAGTCATGGAATCAACCCAAATGCCCAACAATTGACAAGTGGATAAAGAAAATGTGGTACATTTATACAATGGAATACTACTCAACCATCAAAAAAGATGAATTAATGAACTTTGTTAGAAAATGGATGAAATTAGGGGGCTGGAGAGGTGGCTCAGGAGTTAAGCCTCCGCCTTGCAGGCGGAGGGTCCTGAGTTCGGTTCCCAGATCCCACGTATAGACGCCAGGGGGAAGCGGGGGCGGCCTGCGTTTCTGGTCCTGGTAGGGCGGAGCCTGTGAATCCCGGGGCAGAAGGAGGTGGAGGCGCCCATGGTGGTTCGCGAATTTGTCCGTGGTTCTACACACACACACACACACACACACACACACACGTGCGCGTGCGCACATGCGCACAGTTGAATAAATAATAATAAAAAAATTAAAAAAAAAAAAGAAAATGGATGAAATTAGAAAAAATTATATTGAGTGAAGTATCCCAGACACAGGAAATTAGACACCATATGTACTCCCTAATAGGTGGATCCTAGTACCAAACCTGTTTAATACCATATTCAAAGATAAATCTCTGTAATACCTACAGTAAGTCATGAAGATTATAAACAGGAGGGAAGGGGAAGGAGGGTCTCCCTGGAAATAAGGAGAGAGGGGATCATGCTACAGCAGAGAAAACAGGTCACCATCAAGTACTGCAAGTAAGTAGAGAGACATCTGGTTAAGCTCACTCACTTTTTTCCTTCCTAGTCACTTGTTACTGAAGGGGTTTGCTCTCACCTGTCAAGGAGGGTATGGGGACTGGCAGTGTCCCATCCTGCAAATGGAACACTGACCCCCCCCCCACTGTGGTGTCCTACTCCTATTCCATCTACCTTTGAATCTCCTCTTATAGTAAGATCTTCATTTAAATAGCCTTTTATCTTTGATTAGGAGGTGACCTTCAATACCAATCAGGATGCAACCAAAGGCGGTTTAGGAAAAGCAAAACTGAAAACAACAACAAATCATATTTCAGAACACCAAGACCATACATTAATCACCTGAAACCAGACCAGCCAAATCTCTCCCCATCCTAAAGCTTAGGGAAACTTGCAGAAGAGGGGGCAGCAAAATTGTAAGAGCCTAAAGATGAGGAGAACCAACGATATGCGAGATACTCAGCACAAGTTAGGGCTCAGTAGCCATAATCAGACTTTGCATGACCTGCACAGTGACTGACATGTCCGACCACCCCCCAGGGTCTAGCATGGATCACAGGCAGTGGGGTCCTTGAAGGCAAGGGATTAACAGTCATGGTGGTGTTCCCATGCTGGCCGGGAGCCCAGGAAAGGACTCTGGGTTATGCCACTGAGTCCTTACACCTCACTAAGTTGGAGGACTCAGAGGGAGGCATTCACACAAGGGGATGCTCCAGAAGGGGGGGGGGGAGAGGAGACACTGGGTGAGGGGAAGGAAGGGAGAGGAGAGAGGGAGGGGGGAGAGTGCAGGGGGAACATGGGGTGGTGGAGAGAGGGGGAGGACCAGGGTCCTTATTAAACTTGTATGTTTGGGGAATTTTTTTGAAAGAAAAAGAAAATATGAAAAAAAAGAAAAATAGCATAGGAGAAATACTAATAAATACATAAATGTATTCAATTAATACTACATAAAATTGATTCTTCTACAGTTTTTAATAACATTTGAAAACTATTCAAGAATATGTAGAAAAGATGACAAAAATATATTTCAGTATATTTTCATTGTTTTAAATAGTAAACTTAAATTGAAGGCCTTTTATATAACCTTCCTTGAACCTTCTCTAGAGTTATTTTTTAAATGTTTTATTTAATGTGTTTATGTGTGTGTGTGTGTGTGTGTGTGTGTGTGTGTGTGTGTGTCAGAGGGCACTGTGTGTCCCTGTGGAGGACCAAGGGTGACTTTAGGAATCATCCTAGATTGCTTCTACCTTCTTGCTTTGCTCTGGGATTTCCCAAGCTCCATCCACTAGGGCTAGAAGTAGATGCCGCTGCTGTTTCTACCTGGCATTTTTACGTGGGACCTAAGATCGAAACTCAGGACCTTCTGCTTGCGAGGCACAGCCTTAACCCTTGAGCCATCTCTGAGTTATTTTGGTCTCTGAACACTCTCTAGACTTCAAATTTAGTCAATCTACCCTGCTTCCTGGAACATTATCTGAGTGGCATAGCTGTTCATTCAGCAGTTCAAATGTATCACAGGTGACAAGTACCTATCAAACCTGGGCCTGGGAGCAGGAGACACGAAAATGAGGAACACATGTTCCTAATTATCATGAGCTTAAATCTAGGCAGGATGCTGCCATCAGTAACACACCAAATACAATGAAGCTTCTTGAAGTAGAAACTAGCAACCTCCTGTGCAGACCAGCGCAGCCATGCTTTGGGTCATTTTCTGCTCATCCTTGTTTATCTAGCTATTCAGAACACACTTGTTAGTTATGTAATCACTTGCTATTCAAACTAAAGAATGCACTTACTGAGTTCAGTCAACCCTTCAGCTTGTCTGATCATACTCTTCAGCTTAATGATGGCATGGTAACTGACACCTTTCTTGCAACACACCCTAAAGAAACAGTTGCAGGGAAAGCGCTAGAGTGTCTCATAAGGCTGGAGCACTTTTATACTTGAACTCTCTTGCTTCAAGTTAGAAGTTCTCAATGATTAGGCCAGGAATAAGTACCTAAAGTTAATGAGGCACAATAATACAAACATACCTTGACAACATGTAACTTTAAGAAATTTAATAAACAGATTGTATTCAAATTACAGTCTACCACTTTGAGAACTTTAAGATTGCACCTTAACCAATTTACAAAAAATTTAATCAGAGAAAAAAAATTGATATAGTTTCTGCTTAAGAAAGGTCATCCATGTACATTAAATTCTGACGTAAATTAAACAGTCCTATGTATATAATTTACATTCATCAACATGACTGATTTCTGTTTACTTAAGACAAAAGACAACTTGCAAAACTGGATCTTCATTGTGTAAGACCTAGCTCTATGCTGCACTGAAGTGTCTTTGGAAGTGGCTCAAAATTAATTTCCCTGTAAACTTTTCTCTGCTGACTGGCAGGCCCAAACTTTCACTGGCTCACAAATCAGAATACTGAGAACAGAAAGCTCAAGAAAAATAAAGCTTAAAATTGACTTTTGGAATATTGTCTTCTTTCTAAATGCCTCTGGTCCACAAGTTAAGATTTTCACAAGAAAAATTTAGCCCTTTGAGAACCTGCTACAGTAAGAGAAAAAAAAATATTTAGGACAAAAGAAAAATTTCAAGTGGAAAATTGGCTCCAATTTGTAACAGAGTTAATTCATATGGTTAAGTACCTTATAAACATGTATAATTAGTCCAGTGATAAAATGAAGAAGAAACACAATATTGCAGAAATATTCAGACCTATTTCTAGTCTCCCACCAGTAAGACCTGTAGCCATAAAAAAGTCACTTCACCTCTCTGAATTTCAGTTTCCACATTTTTAAAATCCAGGGAATGAACAGTCTCTACTCTTTTTCTATTGTGAGAATACAAAAAGGCTGAGAAATAAATAAGAATGAAATATAATTTCATACTCACAGAAAACTGCCTGTTGATATTGAAAGACACCCACTTACAACTTGACTCTGCATTTTAATCAATATTTGGTATATCAATAAATAAACAAACCAGTGAAAATTACATAATAAATGTGGTTCAATAGTCTTTTATGTATATTCTATAAAAATTAGCATACTAAAATCTTGATCAGCCAATCAGTGAGCACTCATTTTGACAAATGTTCATGAAGAGGCCAAAAGAATCAGACAATGTTGGGCAAGGTCAGAGTAATATGGTGTAGACTATAAAAGAATCAGAAAATCCCACATCAGAAATGTCCACATCACAAGCTTCACAACCTGAGGTACCAAATCTGTATATGAATATGGACCTGATGACCCAACTCAGAAGATAGGAAAGCAGAAGCAAGACCCAGGGAAAGTGTCCTGAGGAAATGTACCAGGATCTTCAAGACAAAACTTTGACGGCTGAGGGCTTTGGGGAAAGCAGGTAAAGATGGGAAAGACAAAGGTGTGTTAATCATAGAGCAAGTAGTCCCTGTCCTCAGAGGGAGCACCTGAGGAAATGATGCTAATAGCAGGTACCCAGTCACGCCATGAGGGGAGCTTGCTGCTTGATACTGGGTTATTTTTCATCACTGATGGGAGTAGAAAAGATATTCTACATTTCCTCTGTTCATCTTGGGGACTGCTGGCCTTCTGTGGCTACTAAGCACCTGAAATATCTCTGCTCTACACTGATGTGTGTCTTACATATAAAATACTCACCGTGTCTCCAAGACTTGATTCCAGAAGGAGAAGAGAACAAAAATAAGCCATGAATAGATTTCTATTGAATACCTGTTAAATATTATGTGGCATGTGATACATTAAACCAAGCACACTATTTAAATTCATTGCACCAGTGTCCTTGGACTCTTTGGAGATAATCACAAAAAATGTTTAATTATATGTCTGAGTCCAGTGATGTTCCTAGGGGACAGTGAACTGGAGAGACTGTCACAGGCACACAGGTCAGTAGAACACTGCCATGCTGAGATTTTGGAAGGTCAGAGGAAAGGTGCAGCTGTGGGTAGGGAAAAATAAGAAAATAGGCATTAAAACACAGCAAAGTAAACCAATGAAAGAAATTAAAAATAATTACATATTCACAGATATATTAATGCACACATAGTTTCTAGTCTGGAATAGTATCACAATCATAAAATATCTTAAATGAAATTCAAAATTATAGACATCAGGCTTGACAGAGAAGTTTTACTTAGTACTTATCCTTCTTTTTTTTTCATAATTATTTCTAAACATGAATACTCCCAGTGATCTGCACGGGATGATCTCAAGCCTGGACTTATTTGGTAGCTTCATGACGAATTTCATCTGTCATATTAGCAACCCCACAACTTGATACAGTTTATAGTGTGCAATAAAATCAATAAAGATTTGCTGAATTGGTTGGGGATACCACACGCAAAAGTATGGCTTCATACAGAAGAAAAAGCATTCAATTTCTACAAGTGAAATTTACCCCTCCAGAAACTCAAAATTGTCATTAAAAATTTCACAGTTCTCCCGTTCCCCACCCCCCCGGGACACACGCAGTCCAGCCTGAATTCACAGCGATCTAGGTAAGCTCCCCCCGCCCAACCTCAAACCCCAGGCCAAATAATTCAGTTCAGTGAAAAACGCACAGAAATTGAAAGAAGGTCTTAAGAGTTAAAACGACAATGCCCAAGTCAAAGTGCAAATCCATGAGAAACAACACCCAAGAAAACAAATCTACCACTGAAGGAATTAATCCCATAATGATAGACTCCAACCAGAACAAACCCATGGAAATTACCCAAGAAAGCCTGACCCAGGATAATGACTTTCAAAACATGATCAATTACCATGTTCAATACTATGAAAGAGGAAATCCGGGAGAAATTAAATAACCGCATCAATCACTTTGAAGAGAAACACACCAGACACTTGGAGGAGTTGAGAAAAACACTTCAAGAAACAAAAACAGGCATAGAGCAGTTAAAACAGACTCAAGCAAAGTTTAAAACTGAACTGAAAGACAAGTTATCTTCAACCCAGAACTCAACAGAGAGTCTTATCAGCAGAACTAAAGAAGCAGAAAACAGAATTTCAGACCTTGAAGACAAAGTGGAAGAATTAAGCAGCTCAACGGAAGAGGTTGTTAGAGCCAAAAAGATACTGAGAGAAATATTCAAGAGTTATGGGACACCCTGAAGAAGCCAAACATGCGTATTCAAGGAATACCACAACAAGAATCCCAAAATACCACACCTGAAGAAATTTTTCAAACGGATCATCAAGGAAAACTTTCCTCATCTAAAGAATGAGAGGCCCATCCATATACAAGAGGCATTCCTTATCCCAAACATATATGACCAAAATAGAAACTCGCCACGGCAAATAATAGTTAAAACACTCCACATTCAAGATAAAGAAATGGTGCTGAGAGCTTCAAGAGAAAAAAACAAGTCACTTTTAAAGGTAAACCTATTAAAATAACAAATGACTTCTCAATGGAAACAGTAAAAGCAAGAAGAGCTTGGAGAGACGTACTTCAAGTATTGAATGAGGAAAAATGTCAACCCAGGCTGATATACCCTGCAAAACTATCAGTCATGATCGAGGGAGAAAGAAGAATTTTCCAGCACAAAGACAACTTGAAGAGATACAGTCCACCAAACCAGGTCTTTAAAAAATGCTAGAAATCATATTCAAACTTGAAGAAAAAAACAGCATATCCAGGAGAACAGAAGGGAAGCATAATACCACCAAAACCTAAAAGTGAAACAATACACTTTACAAAAGCCACTAAACATAATAAATGTCTGGAATTAAAAATAGTTTCTCCATTACAACATTAAATTTTAATGGAATTAACTCACCGATCAAGAGACACAGATTACAAATTTTGGATTAAAAATCACAATCCATCAATCTGCTACCTTAACACTACCTGGACACGAGTGAAAAATCTAGCTGAGAAGCGGTAGGAACATTTTGGGGTGTCCCCTCCTCCAGGATTTTATTCCATTGTTTCTGCCCTTGAGGCAGCTTCTGTCCCTATCCAATCCAGCCTCCACCAGAGGCAAAGGCAAAGGGGGAGGTGGAAGAGCCGCCAGAGCCGGCTTCTAGCTCCCGGGCAAAGGGGGAGGGCCCCAGCCATCGGAGTCAAAAATAAGCCATCCTGGGTGCCCTTCCGAGCAGTGGGGCAGGGAGTGCAGCAGAGATTCTGCCCTACCCCCAGCCAGGGTCTCGGAGCAGCAGCTCGAGGAAACACTCCGTGGGAATGCAGGGCTGCAGGGCCCAGAAAGTAGTGAGGAGCAGCCAGAGCAGCTTCTAGCTCCCCGCACATCTTCGGAGCCAGGGCAGCAGAATAGAGATTCTACTGGGCCGCCAGCCGGGGACGCAGGAAAGCAGGGTGAGGAAAACCTCCGCAGGACCAGGGTCACTGGACCGTGGGCCGGGGAAAGCAGGGGGGAGGGGGCCAGTAACTTAAAAGAATTCACACTGGGCCACGGTGCCCCAGCGCTGGGCACCCAAGGAGATTGGGAAAATTCCATGGGGGAGAAAACCCAGACATGCCAGGCAGAAAGCCCCGCGGAGCAGAGAGAGGGGGCCGAGCTCCGCGAGCTGGCAAACACTGAGAGCAAAAGGCTCAGAGAGGGGGTGGGGCTGTGCATGCCTCAAGACCTGCAGGTTGGGGAGTGGCTTGGCACGGACAGTTCCTTTCACCGAGATTTATCCCTACTCGTGGGGGAGGGGCCCCGTGCAGTCCAGAGGCTGGAAAAAAATACAAGTGAGCAACTGCAAAGCGGGACTGGTCTGCGAAGTAGGACTGGAATGGGGAGCAGGACTGGTCTGGGGAGTGCGACTGGGACCAGTTGCCAGTATCCAGACTTAGCTCCCTTCAAGAGGGAATGGGGCGCAGACAGGCTGGACGAGAGATCTTCCCCGCTCACCCTCACCAAAATTTCTTCCAAACTGGCATTCGGGTGCACTGGTCCCTATCAGGCTAAAGCAGGGAATCCGGAGCTGGAGTCCAAGTGTACTGAGAACCTAGATACAAAGGGCAATCGCCCTGCAGTATGGTATCCCTGGGAAGCAAAGAAATTTAAAAAAAAAAAAAAAACAGTTCTACAGGATGGCCCAAATTCTCCTTAGGTCGAGAAACTTCTTCTAGATTTAGCTCATCAACCCTGCACAACAAAAGACTGGCTAGATGTGGCCAAAGCGGTGCTTTCCAATCCCACCATCATTAAATGGACAGCATGGAAAAAACTAGGTAAAGGTCCCTCTGGAGTGCCAATAGCAGACATTGTACAAAAACCTGGAGAGCCCCCACCCTCACTCCCAGCATGTACCAGGAAGAGGAAAGTGCCATCAATCACCATTACTCAGGGGGGGGTTGAGGAAGGCTAGTGCAAACTCCTCAGTTCTTTGTGCAGGCGGATGGGGACCATCTCTGTGTTTATCTAAGCTTGATTTAAAACAGCTTTTGCCCCTCATGCACTGAAGGGACCACAAAAACTGTCTGTTGTTCTGTGTACTTTGCCTGTGATAAAAATAGGGCTTAATTTGAAAAAAGAAATAAAAGAAAGAAAGAGCCACAAAACAAAGAAATCAAAACTTGACATTTGCCTAAGGAGATAGGTAGAAAATTAACAGGCATGCCCAAGCAGACCAACACAGGACCCCTTCCGACAGGGGAGAGATAAAAAGATGCTTCGAATATGACCAGACTGGGCACTTTGAGATGGTTGCAAGCACAGGAAGCTTTTGTGTGGCCTATGTCCCAAACATGGGAATTTCCACTGGAGGAAAGATTGCCCCCTGAACCCCAGGGCCCAGGGGTCGAGCACTCTGGTGGAGATCAATGTAATGGCCTGAAGCTCTTAGCTTCCCTCCAATGGGAAAAAGGAGTTTGCCTCTGATATCCAGCAAAAGAAGGCCCAAAACGCCAGGTTGAGCATCTCATAGAACCTTGGGTTTAACATACAAATGGGAAGCCTCTTTGTTTCTAGATTAGGGAGCACAAAATTCCAGTGCTCAACTTCCTTCCTAGGCTTTTGTCAATCTTCGATTTTACTAAAATGTTAATGGTCAAGAAAATGACAAGTTCATCAGTCACTCACAAAGTAACTACTGAAATTCCTTATATACTTAACAATGTTGCTTTTAGACATTCCCTCATTTAATAAAACAAAATAGACAGTCCACATAGTTTTAAATAGGTTTTATGATGTGATCATAGAGATTCACAGCTACTAGAGGAAAAAAGTCTTCAATGTGTAATTTAGTTCATAGTTTTTCACCAAACAAAGACAACGATTATTCCAGGTGAGGTAATAGGTTATCTTTACTAACTTTTGCCTGTACCCACAGTAAAATTACTAAGCTCATTTGGTTTATCCCATGTGCCTTTCCAGTTACAACAGTTTAATCCTTGTATAGATCTTACAAGTTTAATCTGTGTTTTGTCTCTGTTATAGGAAGCTTAAAGTAATAGAGCCATATCCCAACACTTGTTAGATGAGGATGCCAGGCTGCTCTCAACGCCCCATTTCAGCAGGAAGCAGCCAGAACGATCATCAACCCTTATCCCCTGAGCAGTCTGGATCCTCAAATAGGCTATAGGTAAAATAGGCAGATTTAAAACACCATGCTGGGATGGGTCTCTCAAGGTCTTTGAAAGTCTTTAAATTCCAAAAATGATATCCCTCTCTGCTAGATGAGCCCATACTCAACTAAATTAAAGGTCCAACTATTAAAACAAAAAGGGGGAATAAGCCCACACCAACAGCTAGGATTGGTATTATTTACCATCAACATTTTAAATTTTCAAAAAATCAATCTGGGTTTGACCTAACATCTAGAAAAAAATGTTCTTTTAATACCTATATCGCTTAAGTGTTTCCTCAGCACATCTCTCAACAGCATTCCATCTACAAGACCACGCTACGAACATCCATGCCACGGCCCCCCCAGAGACGCGATTCAAGCTTGGAGGCTTGTGAGGCCTCGGTCTAATGACAGACCAGGCAGGCCTGTACTGCCTGTGTGAGCCACATACAACTTCCTCAAATTACCTGCTGCCATGCCTGCTGCTTATGACATCCTGCCTGACTGAGAAGACCAACTGGGACAGGACAACAGCAAAAGTTCATGCTGGGACTTATGGGACATTGGACATATGTACAGTTAATTGTAAAATACCATCTTTATTAAAACAAAAAGGGAGATATGTTGGGCCCACCCATAGATAACAGTCTGGGAGGGAGTGAGCAGGGCATGGCTTAGCACATGGGGCCAAAGATGGCGCTGGGAGCTGGTGTCCTAGGCATAACCCTGATCATATTACAGAGAGTTCTAATTGGCTTATAGGAGCCAACATAGATTTATGTTTAGTCTGACCTATGCAGAGTATGTGCTATACTGACCATCAAGGTAATTGGCTGGTGTTTCGTGCACTTTGAGTCTTTGTCTATATAAGCTGATTTGTTACCCCCAATAAACTGAGATTTTGCTTTGACAAACTCCCCGTCCGTTGCCGAGTCTCTGGAGGGCTGAGGCGGAGGTGCAGGCAGTCAGGTCGTTACAGCCAGGAGCTGTGTGTATGAGTGAGTGACAGAGTGTCGCCTTGACAGACTCCCTGCTGTGTCCGGAGGCCCCTGGATTTGGGCAGGGGTAAAGGGCCTTCAGAATATTCGCCTTTTTCCGCCCCAACGGCTTGGAGCCGCCCGACGGCCTGCAGCCGTCACAGTGTGTGCCTGGGGGAATCGCCCCAGCAAGCAAAGACAATCCTGAGTAACAAAAACACTGCTGGAGGTATCGCCATACCAAACCTTAGTCTATACAACAAATTCATAGTAATAAAAACAGCCTGGTACTGGCTCCAAAATAGACATGTAGATCAATGGATAAGGGTTGAAGACCTAGATATAAGCCCACACAATTATAGCCATTTAATCTTTGACAAAGGGGCCCAAAAAATCCAATGGAAAGAGAACAGCATCTTCAACAAATGGTGCTGGCAAAACTGGATCTCCTCGACTATAAGGCCAGAGACTATAAAAACCATAGTTGAAAGGGTAAGGAACTCCCTTGTGCTGACTGGGCTAGGCCAACAGTTCCTAAACGGACATCCAATAGCACAGTCACTACAAGCAACTCTCAACAGATGGAATCTTGTGAAATTAAAGAGCTTCTGTTCAGATAAAGAGATTGTAACACCAGCACAAAGGCAGCCCACAGAATGGAAGAAAATCTTCACTAACCATGTATCTGATAGAGCTCTATTATCCAGAGTGCACAAAGAACTTAGAAAACTAAACACTAAGGAAACAAATGGCCCAACTAAAAAAATGGGCCCTGGAACTTAAAAGAAACTTTACCAGGGATGAAATTAAAATGTCTAACAAATATCTTAAAAAATGCTCCACATCCTTAGCCATCAGGGAAATGCAAATCAAAACTTCCCTGAGATATCATCTCACCCCGGTCAGGATGGCAAAAATCCACAATAGAAACAACACCAAGTGCTGGAGAGGATGTGGAGAGAGGGGAACTCTCCTACATTGCTGGTGGGAGTACAGGCTCATACAGCCACTCTGGCGAGCCGTCTGGAGATTCTTAAAGAAATTAAAGATTGAAATGCCATATGACCCTGCTATTCCACTCTTGGGAATAACCCCCCATGCAGCAAAAATTTACCTCGATAGCACAAGCATGACCATGTTCATAGCAGCACTGTTTACAATAGCAAAGTCATGTAATCAGCCCAAACGTCCAATAGTTCATAAATGGATAAGGAAAATGTGGTACATTTATACAATGGAATACACGCAGCCATCAAAAATGATGAATTAATGGAATTTGCCAGGAAATGGATGGAATTAGAAACAATTATATTGAGTGAAGTATCCCAGACATGGAAAATTAAGCACCATATGTACTCCCTAATAGGTGGATCCTAGTACCAAACCCACTTAGAGACACTCAAAGACCAATCTCTGTAATACCTACAGTAATTGTAAAGATTATAAACAGTAGGGATGGGGAAGGAGGGCCCACCAGAAACAAGGAGAGAGGGGACCATGTTACAGCAGAGAAAATTGGCCACCATCAAGGACTGCAAGTAAGTAATGAGACATCTGGTTAAGTTCATAGACTTTCCTTCCTCATCATTTGCAGCTGATGGGGTATGATCTCACCAGAAGGGGAGGGCATATAGGCTGCCTGATAGAAAGTAGCCATTTTGCAAATGGGTGACTGACCCTTCTCTTACCACAGTCTCCTACTTTTGTTACATCTACCTTTGAATATATTCTTATGATAAGACTCTAATTTAACAGATTTTTATCTCTGGCCAGGGGGTGACATACAATACCCATCAGGATGGAATGAAAGGCATTGCAGGAACAGCAAAACCGAAAAAAAAAAAATCAACAAACCATAATTCAGAACATCAGCGACTCTATATCAACCACCTGGAACTGGGCCAGCCTGATCTCTCCTCATCCTGAAGCTCAGGGAAAATATGCGGAAGAGGGGGCGGTAAGATTGTAAGAGCACAAGGATGGGAAGAGTAATGATATGCAAGATACTCCACACAAGTTAGGGCCGAAGCAATCATAATAGGACTTTTCATGACCTGCGCAATGTCCAACACATTATTGACCCCACAAAGTCTTTAGCATGGACTAAAGGCACTAGGATCCTTGGAGGCTAGGGACTGACAGTCACAGTAGTGTTCCTACGCTTAAGGGGAACACAGGAAAGGGTTCTGGGAAATGCCCCTGGGTCCTTGCACCTCATTGGAGAGGAGGACCCAGAGGAGAGTTTGGCATGCACAGTAAAGGATGCTCCGGGGATTTGGGGAGGGGGAGGACTGGGGGATGCGTAGAGAGGGGAGGGGACAGTAGGGGTGTCCGAGGGAGGTGGAGGGAGGGAAGGGACCAGTGTACCTGTGAAGTTTGTATGAGCGGAAATAATAATAATAATAAAAAGTTAAAAAAAACTACACTTGTGCACCAAGTGTGACCACTTCCCTGATTTTTAACTTTATTATTTCAAAGAAATATTTAAAATAGTAGACCACAACATTGTTTAAGTTCACTTGTAGTTTTACAAAGAGCTGAAAATAAGTAACTTTGGAGGTTTTAATATGTACTTCCCATCATATTGTCTCAACTTAAAAAAAAACCCTCAAATTATGAATAAAAAATAAACATATTCTCCTTCAAAAAAAATTTCATTGTTCCGGAAAGAACAATTTAATCTCAATAGTTTTCAATATATTTTAGAAAACACTATATTGTGTTTTTTCACATTGTGCAATGATTTTTTTTTTTTTAGGAATTTTTAAGCTCCAATTCCTTGCTATAAAAATCCCTCATCTTCCCCAACTTGACTGATCTAAGTTCCACACCTTCTGTCTGAGACAACAAAAAGAATACCTCTGGGTTTGGCAAGCCAGCCAGCAACTCAGCGTGACTTGCTTCTTGTCTCTCAGACCAGCTGGCCTGGCTTAGGCACCTGACGAGAATTCCCATTAGCACTCTGCTTATCACCCCCAATCTTTTCCTGACTTCAAAACCAATTGCATCTAGAAATCCATACAATTCCATTTTCTTAAATCTTCCTTTCTCTACTATTGTTAGAAAGTGAAGCATGCATTTACATATTTACCTTTTTCTGTCTCCTGTTCACCAGATTATCTCACCAAAACTCAGTTCATTCACCTGCACATTGTGGCTCCTAGCAAGAGGCTATCATCACCTGTTGTTCCATGGACAAAGAGGTAAATCTGAAGTAACCAGAAAAATTATCACCTACATCTTGCTAGCTACGGTAAGTGTTAATTTTCCACAGATAGCAAAGTAAAAAGACTTATGGTAACAATGGTCCTATAATCACAAGAACAATGAAAGCATAGTCTAATTAGCAGCCAGCAAGACACCTGCAAAGTTGACAGTAGCCATAGTGACCAGGACTAAAGGCTTAGAGATTGCCAAGAACAGCAGCTAACAAATCATAAGTCATAAGTGAACAGAGAAGGACTTCAGTCACACCTAAGTGGGTGGACAATATGTGAGCAGAACACAATCACCTCTTTAGTTGGACCAAGAGAACACGCATAGAATGCATAGTCCTCCACTGGCTCAGCCTGTGATACCTCAGAGAATCAACTGTCTCAAACAAAAATGATCTCCATCTTTGCCCAGTTTTCACTTTATGTCCTATAAAAACTCCCTGGTCAGCCAGATCATTGTGGTTTGTTTTCTTCTTACAGAGTTCTTCTTTCTGTTTGGACCTCTGATTTCTAACATAAATCTTGAAGCTTTCTTTTTTCTATCATAATAAAAACTCCTTCAAACTCATCCATCATTTACTTGTCCAGGAAATTCATCCTTTGAGTTCACAAAAAGGACTTAGAGCTACCAGCTCCTGAGTTATGCACACCTGAGAACAGGAAGTCTCCACACTCAAGACATGCCTCCTTTATCCCCATTTCATTTGTGCCTGCTGCACAATTTCATCTGTGGCAGTTACTCTTTCTGCTGCTATGAGACTACATTCAAACTCGAGCAACTTAAGAGAGGAAAGGGGAGATTCATTTGGCTTACTCCATATTCCAGAGGAGAGATACAGTCCCTCTGAAGGGAATCTCACAAGAGAAAGCATGGTGGATGACAGAAGCTGGAGGTGGTTTGGGTCACTATGGACATCATGGAGGTTGACAGTACAAGCAACAGACTTCTAGACGGGACTACTGGTGGAAGCAAGGTGGGGTTACCCAGCTTCAAAGTCTGCTCCATGTGACTGCCTTCCTCCGACAAGGATTTACTATTTAAAGTTGCTATGATCTCAGACACCAACAACTGCTAAGGATGCAAACACATGAGCCTGTGGGGACAACTCCTATTCAAACCATGACAAACTCTAACCTCCAATGGGTGGCATTAATGAAATCCAATTAGCAAATTGTTGGCATCTTTAATAAAACATTCAATATACATTTTTAATATATAACTGAAAAGTTATAAATATCATCAAATTCTTAAATTATATGATTACTTTCTGGCTTATCACTGACATGATTGATGAGTAAATACAGATTAAGAAGCATACTTGATAGCAAAATATCAAACTGAGAACCAGACTGTAAAATGTATAATATGACTTTAAAAATTTTTAAATTTCTGCGGTGGAGAACAATAAGACCATAGAACAATCCAAGATGATTCTCAGTGTCACCCTTAGTCCTCCACAGACACAGACACAGACACAGACACACACACACACACACACACACACACACACACACACACACGCAAGAAAAGGAAGACCACTGCCTTCTGTCCATATCATGGCTGCCATACCCAAGAGCAAAATGCAGATGTCTGCCTCCACTAGTCCTCCACAAAGCTGGATTAATGATATTTCACTGTGGAATGAGGAGGATCCCAGGAAATATGACCCTACCCTGAGAGACATTTGGTAGTGATAGAAGGGGTGCTTCTTTACATGACATTTTACCCACTGGTGGCGTCCTTCATGACCTGACAGACATCCTGACTGAGGCCCAATGGATCATAAATGCATGAGAATGGGAAGGAGAACTGCTGGTAAGGAAACCTTTGGGGTGGAATATGGGGGGATGGGGTGAGTATTAGGGGATGCAAATAGTCAAAGTCATTGTATTTGTATATGAAAACATTAGGATTTTTTAAAAATAAAAGATAAAACTGTTAGTTTCTGTCTCCCAACAATTACTGAGTTTAGCACAGTTTAACAAGGCTAAAATCATAAAGAGCTGTTCGCCCTAGTTCCATGATGGGATTTGAGGCCACACCTTTCCAATATGTTATCTGTGATTATAAGCCTGCCCTTCCCCAACATACACACAGTTAAATTTATCTGGAGATGATTAGAACTACAATCCAATAAAACGTTAGGTTTAAACTATGTTAAACTTTGCTGCAAAGTCTTACAAAATGGTGACTGCATTTATAGTTCTTAGTTTCCAAGGAACTGGAAAATTATGATTTGCGCTGACAAACATCAAGCTGTCCTTTAAGAAAGGGACCGGGTGTGTGCCAGTCTCTGGGTAGTTTGGAAAAGAGTACATTGTACAGAAGGTTAATAGAGGTTAATGATGTTTCGGGAAACTTTGGGTTTGGCCCAATCCAAAGGTCAGTTCACATCCGGAGAAGGAGATCAAGTCTGTAGCCCAGTTCAAAGATTCAACCGTAGACAGACGTCGCCAGAAAGGAGAATATGCCTGAGATCTGATCAACCATGACCTCCAGTTCTTTAAACAAGAAGCTGGAATTCCAGAATGCCACTTGGGCGAAGAAGAAATGATGCAGTTTATCATTTGGCTTACTTGAACCAAGACAGAGACTGTTTAACAAAAAAGTATATTGCGCTTATAAGTACTACACACACACACACACACACACACACACACACACACACACACAGTGTAAGGCAAAAAAACTCGAAGTGAAATACGGAACTCGGATGTGCAAGCAAACACTTATGTTAGAGCTAGAATCAATCCCCAAATCAATACCAGAGATCATTTGCTCCCCTCTGAAAAAAACACTTCAGGCATAAGACCACAAAAGCCACGAGAGAGACCCGACTCTCATTTGTAGTGAAATGGAGTCAGAATTCTGGTTTCCAGCCTCTTGGGAAAGTTGTTCTTCCTTTGCAATAAACCAGAACTTACAGGTTGATAATAGATAGATATTAAGGTTATCTTATACAAGGGTTTCTCAGGGGATATCAATATTTGTATAAATGACACTTCCATCAGGACCTACTCGTCATGGTTTGCCTACTCCTTCTTCTTTCTCTCTTTAGTACACAGATGTAGTCACAGTTTGCCTGCATGTTGTCGATAAATTCACTATTGAATGCCTTAAGGAAACAAGGGGTTTTCTTTTTGGCTTGCAATTTTGACAGGAGAGCTCATACCAACACCTGGAAGCAAGGGAACCAGCCACAGCATATCCGCAGGACCACTTAGCATGTCTGGATATATTTACAAAAGAATCCCAACTTCCTTAATGAGTCCCCTCCATCTTATTTACCTGCCCAGGGCCTAGTCCCACCCATCATGGGCTGTCCCCTCCCATGGATCAGACAATCTTCTGCAGGTTTGCCCAAGGCTCAGCTCAACTACCAATTTTTCACAACTGTGTTCACAGCCCAAGTCTTTAATTGCCAAGTTGACGTCTGTATCTAACTTTCACAGACGGTCAAGCAGAAGTTGGGATCAAACACTGAAAACAGTTCTAATGGTTTAGCTGGACCATGCTTCATATCTTCTTTACTATTTCCTCTGAGAAGTAAGAAAGAAGGCCCTCTCTTTTGTATTCTGCAATAACTCATTCATTGTTTACTATAGGTGTTTTAGACAGATACTCCATGAGGTTGAATAAGACAGTCTATCTAAAGGGCTATCTTGGAATCCTCTGTGGAGGCTGGGGCCATGGTGGAAGAAAATTCTCCAGTCCAGGGTCCCTCTGGAAGAAAGTTGCAATAGGCCCCAGGAATGCAGGACAGCCCAAGCTCCGTCAGTCCTTCATTCCATGCACTAAAGCCAGGGAATAAGGACAAGTAGTCTTATTATGCCAAGTGTTGCAGCTACTCCTCTCTGCTGCTGTGAGACAATACACAGACTCAAGCAACTGAAGAGAAAAAGGGATTTACAGTTCTAGAGGGGAGACATAGCCCATGACGGTGGCAGCAGAAGCTGCAGGTGGCTCGAGTACTGTCCCTCATGGTAGCTGAAAAAACAAGCAGCAGACTACAAGAGCCAACTGCTAACAGGAAGCAGGGTGGGGGCTAATCAACCTTAAAGCCCACCCCCTGTGTCAGGACTTCCTTCCTCCCAAAAGTGTCATCACCTTCCCAAACATTAATGGCTACTAAGGATTCAAACACGTGGGGCCTATGGGGGACGACTCACATTCAAACTGTAACACCAAGTTCAAGTAAATCTTGATTACTGACTAGTGATGGCCCTAGGTGACATATTTGATTTGTGTGTGTGTGAGTGTGTGTGTGTGTGTGTGTGAGAGAGAGAGAGAGAGAGA
Organism: Typhlomys cinereus; assembly: GCA_023101885.1. NCBI lineage: Eukaryota > Metazoa > Chordata > Mammalia > Rodentia > Platacanthomyidae > Typhlomys > Typhlomys cinereus. The sequence continues at coordinate 3,078,736 of JALPQD010000226.1, forward strand.
GAGAGAGAGAGCAAGAAAGAGAAAGAGAGAGAGAGAAAGGTCACTATGTGTCCCTGTAGAAGCCTAAAGGTTACTTCGGGAATCATCCTGGATTGCTTCTACCTTCTTTTTGCTTTGCTTTGGGATTTTTCCCAGGCTGTGCCCATCAGGATCAGAAGTGCAAGCCACTGCCATTTCCATGTGGCATTTTTAATGTGGGACCTGGGATCCGAACTCAGGACCTTCTGCTTACAAGAAAGAGCTTTAACCCCTGAGCCATCTCTCCAGCACCATATATATTTTTCCTATTCATTGTCACCAGTAATCATTCCTTTAGAAACAGAACTGCACTGCTACAAAACAAACTTCATTTCTTGGTCATCCAACATGTTTTATTGCTACAATTATTGCTACAGTTATTTTTACTATAATAAGCCTTTTACAACATTGATATCAATTTCCTATAAATTCAGCTAAAAGGTAGATTTCATTAACTATATGTCATTAGATTAAAGAGTGTATGGTCTCCTGAACTGATATTGTAAAAAAAGAAATTTAACATCAAATCTCAAAGCCTTCCTCAAGATTAGACCTTATTAAAAATTTTTCCTAAGATAGGATCTTATGGGGCTGGAGAGGTGGCTCAGGGGTTAAGCCTCTGCCTTGCAGGCGGAAGGTCCTGAGTTCGGATCCTAGACCCCATGTATAGACGCTGGGTGGAAGCAGGGGCGGCCTGCATTTCTGGTCCTGGTAGGGCGGAGCCTGTGAATCCCCGGGCAGAGTAAACAAGGAGGAGGTGGAGGCGTCCATGGTGATTCCCGAATTCTCCCGTGATTCTACACACACACACATACACACACACATACATACATACACACACGCACACACGCACAATTGAATAAATAATAAAAAAAGATAGGATTTTATTAAAACTTTTCTTCAAGAGGTAACTTGATATACCATGGAGGCTTGAGCACCCACAGGAGTGGACAGATCAGAATGAACCTTGGGGTCCATAGAAGTACACAGGCAGAAAGGTGAGAGAGAGTGGGAGAGAATGGTGAAGGGAAGGGAGGGGACAGAGGGGACGAGGAAGGGAGGGGATGGAGGGGGCGAGGAAGGGAGGGGATGGAGGGGACGAGGAAGGAAGAGAAGCTGGGATGAATAACCAATATGCTTGTAAAAGTAGAAAAAAAATTTCTTCCAAAGCTTGAACTCCAATAATAAGGAATAAATGTCCTTCTCGTTAGGAAAGCATATGTTCAAAGAAAGCCACCATGTCTATCAATACCCACCAGGAAATGAGAAACTTTATTAAGTAATTTTGTATGTCAGCTAGAGTACCCAGATAGTTGTAAAGCATTGTTTCTAGGGATGATACCAGAAAGTGTTCCTGGAAAAGGTTGGCATTGCAAAGAGCGTGGAAAAATGTCAGAGCTGCAGGATGAAGAGGTGTCTCCCACGTGACTCAGCCTTGGCTGGTGCACTTATGAAGTCACTACAGCTGTGGTTATCTGCACACATCTGCACAAGTCCCAGTCTGATGGCATTTTGTCATAACGTGAAAAGGGGTTCAAAAAACACCACCCCTCCCGAGGGACCACTGGCAGTTGATGGTAGATTGGGGGGGGGCATCATTTTTGTCATGGAGTCCATGCTCCAGGAAACCACCTTCCACTCTTGCTCATGCAAACAAAGCTGATTAAGTTCAGTGGTTCACATGCAAAAAAAAAATCAAGTGACAGGAAAGTTGAAAGGAGGACTTCTTGGGAAGAGAAAGGGTGTCAGTGGAAGGTGGGGGACAACAGAGGATAATGGGCATAGAAATAACTAAAACAATATATGTGTATGAAACTGTCAAAGAATAAATGTATAATCTTTTTAAATCAAATGGAAAAGAGAATTCCTTCCCTCTGAAATTAGATGTTTTTCTCTCCCAGGCTCTTTCTTCACCTTTGTTGCACATTTTCTTATCTTGTGTTGATGCATCAGCAGGCTCAGCAGCAGCGCCTTCCCTCACTTGAGCCATCTCACCATCCTAAAGTTCTTAAGTGACATTTTGCTCTTTTCCATACAAGTGATCAATAATTTTGATCAAAAAAAAGACTTCAAAATTTTCTCAAAAGATAAAAACAAAAGTACCAGATTTCTTTCTATTTCAAATAATCTGTCTCTTTCTCCCTTCTCTCCTCATCTATCACCTCCTTTTTCCTCTCTCCTTTCTCTCCTCCTCTCCCTCTCTCCCTCTCTCCCTGGTTTTACACTCTGAACTTTTTATTCTTTCACTTTCGGTTAGAAGTGACCTCCTAACTGGGGTTTTTCCATGCACAAGTTGTTTCCTGGAATTTGAGCCAAAGTTTTTCCATTTAGACTAACTTATGAAAAGGTTTCCTTCCTCCAATAAATTTTTTAAAAGCATTATAAATTTTTCTCCTTGATTCTTTCTCATATTTATTACCTTCAGTAAGGGAAAAAAACAACTCTTTCGGTTTCAAAACTTCCATCTTTAATATCTTCTTACATCCTTCTATGTCTCTATTATGCAGTCATAATGCAGTGCTCAGATCTCCTCAAATAAAATAAGGAAACTGCTTATATGCCAGACATATGACTACAAAGGTAAAAATGCCAGAGAATGTGTTACACATTATGAAATCTCACTTAGAAAAAAGTTGTTGCCAGAAAGAAAATTTAACATTGACCTCACAAGGAATACTAGGGAGCTTGACTGACACTCTTCCCCAATCATCTCCACACCTTGGTTTAGGATTATGAACAAGTCATTTGGTACTTTTCTTGTTCGTGGCCATCACGGTCAATGGCAGAAGATCTTTCCAGAACAAAACCAGCTTGAGCTTTTCTGGGAAAGCCAGCAATTAAATGGAGCTGACCACAATCTTCCAGTATGTCATGTCACATGACCTCTAAGGATTCTCTGCCTGCAGAATTTCTCAGTGGAAAAGTGGGAAATGGCCCAAGGCGATACTGTCTGAACATTAGTAGGGTCTTCCTGAGCTACTTAGTGACCACTGGGAGCCAAAGCTTTTAGCAAATCTGCCTCAATGCAAGATGACAGGCTCTGATCTTTTTCATCATTTATAAACTGTGCTTTGCATAGCATAACAACCAACATAGGACCACTTCTCTGAGGAATGATCCCTAGCCATAACTCCTTGGAACTTGACCTCATTGTGCTACTCACAACTGTGTGAGTTTATGAAAGCTCAAAACAGTTTCCCTGACTATTTCCTTATCTCTAAACTTCAGATGAAAGTACCAGTATATGCTTCATATGTGTGATGAGGATCATAAATGAGGATATAATGTATAAAGTGTTTGATATAGACACAATCACACACCAGAATTTAGTAAATATTAAATAATGAAGAACTATTGCTATTGAATAAAATAGAAATGTTATCCATTTTCCTTATTTCTTTACAAGCTATCTTTTTTTAATTCATTTTTATTTATTTTTTATTTTTAACATTTTTTATTATTATTTCCGCTCATACAAACTTAGTAGGTACACCGGTTCCCTCCCTCCCTCCTCCTCCCCCTGATCCCCCTGTTCCCCCTCCCCTCGCCCCTCCCTCCGTATCCCCCAGTGTCTCCCTCCCAAAACCCAGAGAATCCTTTAATGTGCATGCCAGACTCTCCTCTGGGTCCTCCTCTACGATGACAAACAAGGACCCAGTGGCATTTCCCTGAACCTTTTCCTGTGTTCCCCTTAAGCATAGGAACACTACTGTGGCTGCCAATCCCTTGCCTCCAAGGATCTTGGTGCCTTTAGCAAATGCTAGACTTTGTGGGGTCAATAGTGTGTTGGACATTGCGTGGGCATGCAAAGTCCAATTATGATTGCTTCGGCCCTAACTTGTGTGGAGTATCTTGCATATCATTACTCCTCCCATCCTTGTACTCTTACAATCTTACCGCCCCCGCTTCCGCAAATTTCCCTGAGCTTCAGGATGGGGAGAGATTAGGCTGGCCTGGTTCTATGTGGTTGATATAGAGTCTCTGAAGTTCTGGATTGTGGTTTGTTGATTTTCTTTTGCAGTTTTGCTGTTCCTGCAATGCCCTTCACTCCATCCTGATGGGCATTGTATGTCACCCCCTGGCCAGAGACAAAAAGTTGTTAAACTGGAGTCTTGTTATAAGAGCACATTCAAAGGTAGATGTAATAAAAGTAGGAAACCACAATGAGGGAGGGTCAATCACCCATTTGCAAAATGGTTATTTTTTATCTGCCAGACTATATGCCCTCCCCTTCTGGTGAGATCACACCTCCTCAGTTGTAAATGATCAGGAACGAAAGTCTGTGAACTTAACCAGGTGTCTCATTACTTACTTGCAGTCCTTGATGGAGGCCTATTTTCTCTGCTGTAACATGGTCCCCTCTCCCCTTTTACAAGCTATCATAAGAATGTGTGTGTGGTATATGTATATGTGTGTGTATATATATATTTCTGTATTCATATACATAACCAGATACAAGTAAAATTCAGAAGACACTTCTATGATAGGAAATTCATAGATATTAAATAATTATTTTTATCTAGATATGGCCAGTCAGTTTCAATTAAAAATTAGCCTTTTACCTAAATATGGCCAGTATATTGTATATTTGTATATATATTTTATATATAATATACTAATTAAAAATTAGCCTTTTACCTAAATATGGCCAGTATATTGTATATTTGTATATATATTTTATATATACAATATACTAAGTTCAGTGAGAGGGTTATTGCATAAATGTGGTTATCTAACAATCTATATTATGTACTCAGCATTATTTGTTACCAGAAGTCAGTACTGGGTTAATCAGTGACCTGTACATTGAGGCATTTGGTATGATGTGACACACTAAGGTCTAACCTTTCCCGAAGTCAATAAAAACACTATACAACCAAGACATGACTGTTCTCATCTTTGCCTATGAAGCAAGGTCCTGGCTCAGGACTGGCTTTCTCTTAACTCTGGCCCCAGACTTTCATTCCCAGTATTAAGTCAATGTTGTCTTGTATCTTAGAAATAGCTAGAACTTCAAATGAACAAAGCAAAAACCACCCGGAAAGATTATTTTCAGTTTAAAAATTACTTATTCATCTAGTTCACAGAGATTAGTTAGCCATCAGATTCCTGAGAAGGCAAAAACTGTAGCTAATCTTTACATAGAGCCGTATCTTTATGACCATCAAAGAAATTCATGGCATCTTCGAGAGTCACACATCCTCTCTTTGTTTTTATGTCTAGTTTAGGAACTAAATGATGGACCTGTGGTCAAAGAAATCAAATTTAGGATTAAAAATAGAAGCCCCTTTTAGTTCCCAACACATTGGACCTCCTCCCCAGGACACTCAACTGTCTTTTCACAGACTGAGCTATGAAGGAATGGACATGCTGAGTTATCACTGAATGATGCACAGCCCAAATTGAAAAGTGCCTTACATACTTAAAGCTTAACATTGTTAGACACTTGATATTTCAAAAGTCTAATCTAAATATTTATCAATTGACAGTACCATCATTGGAAAAAAATGTGTATCTTTTTTTAATTTGCTTTTTAAAAACAAAAATCTCTTTATGCAGTTCCAGATTGGCCTTGAACTCACAGTGTAGTCCAAATTGATTCCAAACTTATAATCCTCTTGCTTCAACCTCATGCAAGTTCATGCGGGCATGTATGCGTGCGTGCATGTGTGTGTGTGTGTTTCAATATGTTCGCTCTTTCACTAGAGATATTTTGAGCTCTGTTGTATGCCCAGGTCTCTTCCAAGCACAGAGAATGTCACAATGAATACAAAGAGTAAACCACAGTTTTATAGAGTTCAAGGGAAGGAAACATGAACGCATAAAAACAGAAGGCACTATGACATGGGGAAAAGATTAAAATCAGGGGTACCTCACTGATACATAGTTGTGTGAAGATAAGAGTTCTTATGCCTGGGGTGGACTATGAGCTTCACAGAAGAACCAGAGGAAAGATCATAATAAAAAAATATTAAGGGCATGCATAAAGAGGTAAAAAGTAGGAGAAACCATGGCAGAAGTAGAATTCTGTGTCTTCTCCATCTTGAAGCACGGATTATAGGAAATCACTTTCTTTTTCTGTGTATATATTTTTCTAGTTTTACAGGTATAATGAGTAATTATCCCTGTCCCCTCCCTCCCCTTCCCTTCCTCTTTTCCCTCTCTCCCTCTCCTCCCCTTCCTACATCAATCCATCCCACTCCCTCCCACCCTCTCATCTGTCTGCTTCTATGGGTTCCAGAGTTCCTTCTGGATCCCCTGCTTCAGTAGGGTTTCAAGTCTTTGTGGCAGACCAAGTTACCCTTCCTTGGGTAGACCCACTGACAGGGCCATTCCCCCTCACCTATCTAACCCTAGCCCCCAAGGTTCCCACTGCATTTCATTATTTCTCCTGAGATCCTTGCTAGTCTATGGGGGCATGTTGGTGTGTCAGTCATTGTGTAGGTCTGGTAGGGAGTGAGCTCATTGCAGTGAGTTCCTGGTTGCAGCCATCCTGTCTTGAGTGGAATATCTTATCCAATGGTGGATCAACCCATCTTTAGGCTCTTACAATCTTACCACCCCCTCTTCTACAAGGTTCTCTGAGCCTTGGGATAGAGAGAAGCTTGATTGGCTCAATTCTGGGTGAGTATTATAGGGTCCCTGGTACTCTACATTCTGGGAAACTACTTACTTAAAGGGAATTTGAAGCACTCTGAAAGCCCTTCTCGAGGATGGGTGAGTCAGTCACATTGCATTTTTCTTGTAACTGAGAGTTTGACTCAGGAGAAACAACTACACCCAGAAAAAAAATCTCTAGGGCAGTGCTGGACAAAACAAGGGGAGCTTCTCCACTTATGATTTTGCCTACTGAAAAGCCACATATACTGCAGAGAGACCTGGTTCCTTATTAGAAAAAGCACCCCAAAGGGAGCCTGTGATTCACACATGCAAGAGGACAGGAGGGAGGAGGGTCATGTCTGGAGTGGTGAAAGGAGAAGAGGGTGGAAGAGGAAGGTGAAGGAAGAGTATCAGGATGGGACAAGGACATAAACTCATTTTGCTTTCATATGAAAAACTCTCAATAAAAAGAGACATGTTCTGTAGTGATATATAATTAGAACAATTTGGTTAATATCCTAATTATTTTTCCTTTCTCTAGCATATAATTATAGCTGTTGGGGAAAGATTTTAGCATTCAATACAATGCAAGCACATTGCTTATAAATTCTTTCATATTGAGGAACCAGTGCATTTATTTGGCAAATAAACTGAAAATGTGTTCTGAAGAAACAAAATTGACTTTTTTAATCCATCTACATTTATTAAGAATTTGTAGCCCAAAAGGTTTGTTGGGGGGGACAGGAGACTAAGAGTACAGTTTAGTGGTCTAGCATGTCCAATATCTTGGGTTCAATCCAAGAACTGAAGAATTCCAAAAAATAAATAAATACTTGATAAGTCATTCACCTCTATTGTTTTTCCACATTGATGATGGGCTTATGTTAACTCATTTGTGTCTTTGTGTTTGGGTTTTCTGTAAACAGTAGCAAAATGTATGAAATGTTCATGGGTCTTAGCACTGTAGTTATGATATTTTTTAAAGATTTTTTAAAGACTGTAGTTATGATATAGTTTTTAAAGAGTTTTTAAAGATTGTTTCCCCTGTATAAGTTTCACCAAGTCAAATATATGAGCTTAGCATCTTGATCACCATGTTTAAATCAAACAGAATAAACTCTAGAGCCCAATTCGCCAATAAGTAAACCCACAATTATTTTCCCTATTATAATAAATCAGAATTTGTAGTAATTACCATTAACCGGAGGACCAGATGTTGAACACTTAAATTAATCCACAACAGCCACTCTGCAAATACTATGGCAGACTCATGACTCATTTCTCAGCTTGTGTTCCATTACAGATGACAAGTGAATTAACACAATGAAGTCCCCTGACTGACTGGGATAGAATGAAAAGGTCATACATGACCTAAGCTTGCCTGATCAACAAAGCAAAGGATTTATATCCCACAGGGAAAAGTTGGAAGCCGCTTCTTTCTTCATCTAAATAGGTCAAGGGAACATCTGTCTCCTGTTACTGCGGGAAACTATCCTACAATTACAAGGGAAAACAGCTTGGAGAGACCTCTACACCTGATAGAGGAAAATGTGGAACTATGCCTTGGAGTTTAACTGTTGCACAGCAGAAACCCACTTTACTTTTGGATTTCCAATTAGACACTTAAGGAAAAACATGTCCTATTGCTTAGACCTACTTGAAACTGGATTGACTTTCTTTTTTATTTTTTTCACATACACGTGTGGGGGGGGTGGTATGCATGCATATACGTGTTTGCATATGTGCGTTAAATGTACACATTCATGTGGAGACCTGAGATTTATTTGGAGGATGTGTTAGTTAAGTAAGGGTGTCAACAACTTACCAATTGAAGGCTGAGTTCTGTGCATATTTTTGAAGAACCGGTAGTTGGGACAAACCCTGAAGAAACCTGAAGGAGATTATTTAATTAATATGGGGAGACCCAGCCCATTGGTAGATGGGACCATTTCCAGGGAAGGTGAGTAAGGTGGAGAGAGCAGATTCGGTAGTTTGACATACTTTGGCAAGAATAAAATCCTTTTTTCTCCCTCCTAAGTTGTTTGGGTGCTGTAGTCCTGGAAGCAACATGATGAGTGGTGTCATCGCGAGGTGTAAGTGAACACGGGGTCCAGGCCTGGTTGACTGCCGAGGCTGCAGAGTGAGCAAAAGCCACTCTTCACAAGTCAGTTAAGCACACTTACTGGTGGCTTGGCCCGCTCCCACCCAGACTCCCAGTGCCCCTATGCAATCTCCCTGCCTCTAGGTGCTTTAGAATGACAGAACTTGTGGTCTTGTCGGCCCCTGAAAAGGGCCCCCCTGTGGACGTGCCAGCGGCCAGAATGGCCAGCTTCCCCCTATATAAGTCTTTGTTCCTGAACAGTAAGGTGAACACCCTCTTTCCCCCGCACGGTGTCTCTGGTGCCTGTCTCTCTGTCTCTTGGCGGCACTGTCGTGCTCACCCCTGTCGTGTCCCGCGAATAGCCCAGGCTGGGCCACTGCAGCTGCCAGCAGAGCTGCTGGCCACCGCTGCTGCGCCCACCACTGCAACAGCAAGGGATCTTCATCAATCACCATTTCACCTTGTTCTTTGAAGCAGGGTCTCTCAACAAGCTCAGAGCTCACCTAGATGGCTTGTCTCACCACTCAGCTTGTTTTGGGGATCCCTTCTGAGACTGCAATTACAGGCAGGATTCCATACTCACGTCACATTTGTGAGGGCTCTAGGGATCTGAACTCCAGTTCTCGTTTGCACAGCAAACATTTTAACTGCTGAGCCATCTCCTCAGCCCTGAAGCTGAATTTCTGATATTAGAGATCAAGCTTTCTAACACAAGTGGTATAGAGGGCTAGCTCTGCTGGAGAACAGTCTAGGGCTACTCCCCAGTGGTATGTGGTTAATAAGCTCTACGTGCACTGTTGGCCTCTAGGTCCTCTCTACTCCATCCCAAACACCTTTCCTCTCTAAGTCAAGAACAAAATCCCCAATTTCATTCACAGCATATGCATGGAATAGTTAATGGCCTTTTTCCAAGTAAAAAGGTCACTTGGATGAGTGAAATAGTTTTAATATCCCAGCACCATTTCTCTATTTAAAACAGATGATAAGGATTAACAGTAAAATTGTGAGTCAAAGATTGATGCTATGAAACACAACAGCCTTCAGAATCTAAAAATACATCCAGGGGCAAGCTATGTATGTTCCTGACGTCAATGGAAAACATAGTCATCAGTTGAGATCACGCTATCACCTTCTCATAACTGCCTCACAGATAAACCTGTGCTGTGAACTTTTAGGTCAAAGTCATAAAAATAAAACTGGGAGTGTGACACAGGCCTAACACTCAGGAGGTGAAGGTAAGAAGATTAGAAGCACTAGGTTATCCTCAGCTACATAGCAAGTTAAAGTTCACTCTGGGCTTCATGTGACTATGTCTCAAAAAAATCAAAGGCCATAAAAAATTCCTTTTGAATTTGAAATTGCTTTGAATTGAAATTGCATTACCTGGGTCTGGAGAGGTGGCTCAGGGGTTAAGCCTCCGCCTTGCAGGCGGAAGGTCCTGAGTTGGGATCCCAGATCCCACGTATAGACGCCAGGCGGAAGCGGGGGCGGCCTGCGCTTCTGGTCCTGGTAGGGCGGAGCCTGTGAATCCCGGGGCAGAAGGAGGTGGAGGTGTCCATGGTGGTTCGCGAATTCGTCTGTGGGCAGAAGGAGGTGGAGGTGTCCATGGTGGTTCGCGAATTCGTCTGTGGTTCTACACACACACACACACACACACACGCACATGCGCACAGTTGAATAAATAATAATAAAAAAAATTGAAATTGCATTACCTATGCAATATTTTAGTTTTCTCCTTACAAGCAAACGGTGGTTATAAGATCACTCGCAAGCAACTCATGTAACCTCATGGTCTAACTATTATATAGGAAGACAGAGTAAAGTTTCATTTGTCTTTTTTAATCTTCATTTATTGTGTTTTAGGGAATTTAGATTTGAACCTAAGTTACTAAAAAATATCTTCAAAGATTAGGGAAATGATGCAGCGGTTGAAGTGCTTGGCCCACAAGTAAGAAGCCTGGCATTCATATCCCCAGAACCTATTTAAGACCAGGTGGGCATGGACTCTCACCTGCAATTCCATCTTCAGTTGCTAGAAATGGGGGATTCCCAGTGCAAGCTAATTAGCATAAGTGACCAAATAAGTGAGCTCTGCGTCTGATTGAGAGACACTGGCTCAATGAGTCAGGTGAAAGAGTGATCAAGGCCATTCTCAACAATGACCTCTGGCCTCCACGTGTACCTGCATGCATATGCACCTACACATACACTTACATACATACATTCCTGCATTCACTTACACATACATAAACATAAAGAATGTTTTAAAAGTCTTCAAAATTCAAATTTTCCACCACTTAGTAAGAATTCAATGAAAGCCATTCATTTGTGTGAATGTCTACTTGGCTGAATCAGATTTGTTGTTTTTTGACTCTATCAAAATTTCTAATGCTATTTTTGATAACTTATCTTTTTTTTTCCTTTCTCTCTGCCTTTGGGTTTTTTCCCCCTCTCTTGCTTATGTTTGAAATAAGTAGACTATTAAAAAGTGATTAATCCACTGGAGAAGGAAGACACAGTCTCCAACCTTTGTACTTAGCTGCCCTCTTGAAATCTTAAACTTAAGAATTGGATCTAGAAAACACACATGGACATAGACTCTGGGCTGCTGTAGCTCCTGGATCTGAAAGTGCAGAACACCTTCTCTTGCTGGCATCCTGTCCAAAGGGCAAATGGGAAAAAGCATTTTATTTGTGTGTGAGCAGAATTATAGCTCTATAACTCTCAAGTTCTGGAGCAAAGCCACTGTATTCAGCCAGTGCAAACAAGGAGAAGGAAATAGTATTATTTTTACTGTGGAGCACTAAGCACAGAAAATAGAAATGCTAACCCACCTGGCATTACCACGTTGTAATGTGTCTAGTTTATGTGCTGGTGAAATGAAAATTTTTTAAAAGCTTCTAAGATAACAAAATAAATTGTGTGTAATAACTTGTGGGGTTCTCCCTCATGAGTGGCTTTGCGGAGGAAGCTCCGTACATAATAAACTGGACTTGTAAGACTTAGAAATTAACTAACCCAATAAACAGAGAGCAATCAGATGAATGATATGGGCCAAATGAATTTAGGTATATGAGTAACAGCCCAGATGTTAAGAGGAATGTCTACATGTTGCTTATAAAATCATAATCAAACAACTTATAAGGGAACAAGGATGTTTTATTTTGTCTTACCATAGTTCAGTTACAGTTTGTTTGTCCAGCTTGATTGGAAAGCCCACCAATACCAAGAACCAAGGGAACTGGCCATATCATATTCACATAATGGCTGAGAGAGGGGTGATCCTTATTTTTCAGACCAGCATGTCTAGCCAAACATACAGAAGAATGTTCACTTTCTCAACCAGTCCCCTCCATTTTATTCACCTGCCCAGTGACTAGTCCCATGTGCTGGGCCTTTCTAATCAACTAGAAAATCTCTTGGAGGTTTACTCTGGGATTAGTTCAACTATTAATTTTCTATGAATGTGCCCTCGACCTGTATCTAACTATGACAGGTCTACATAGACAAAATGTACCAGATCATTTCTAACTTCTATTGTGTTATACAAGCAAGGCCTTCAGATTCCAAGACAATTAACCCTCATTCTTCAAGCTGATTAAGTTGTGTCTGAGCAAATTTCTGACAAAACATTGGAACTAAACTTATAGCTCTCTTTTGGTTTATGGGTACACTTTAAAAGAACATGGAGAACTATGTTGTTGTAAGAAGAAAAGCTGGTATGTCCTGTGTTTTCTTTTTTTTAATCCCTTCCCTGTCTTGCTTTCTTTTATCTGATAATGTGTTTTATGCATGTTCTGGTCACTCCATCATTTTTCTTTTGACTTTGTTTATGGTATATTTTGTTCAACCCAGACTGAAAAGATAGTATAACTTTAATATTGCCAAGTTTTTCTATTTACATTTATGAGAAAGAAGACCTTAGTTTTATACTTACTAATGTTCCCTTGGATGTGGTACAACCAATTTTAAGTTACCTTGTAATATTGTCACTTTTTTCGACCTATATGTGGGATTTTTTTGTATACATGGACATAAATCCTTAAAAACATAAAAGGGTAGTATCATTGAAAGGAAACCTATAACAAAATGACTCACCACTTTATTCAAAATAGGTGCAAGGACTCTGATTAGCATAACTCCTATCTGCTTGTAAGTATATAACCAGGCAATGATCCCAACCACCAGGGCTGGCTCCTCCCACATTAATAAGATAATTTCCTACAGGCTCAGCCTTCAATTGTTAAATTGACACCTCTATCTGAATAACACAGTAATTAATTCATTTATTCCTATTTTGAGCTTCATTCCCACTAAAGAGATTCCTCTTGAAATAGCTTGTTTTGTTACCAGTCTTAAGTGCTAATAAAAGTCATCCTATTTCTAAGTCAGAAAAATCTCTCTCTCTCTTCTATGTTCTTTTCTATCTTTTACATTGTTCAGTTGAGCCACCAGACTACTGAGTATTTAAAATGTGGCTAGTCCAAATTGAATTGGAGTGTTGTCTGATAGCATCAGAGAGAGTAACTATAACCAAGTTAAAAGACTAAAATAGGGCTCAGGGGTTAACCTTTATCTCTCAAGCAAAAGGACCTGAGTTCAGATCCCCAGATCCCTCATAAAAATGCTAGATGGAAATGGAAGCAGACTAAAATTCTGACCTAGAAGGCAGAGACTGGGAAACCCCTGAGCAAAGCAATAAAGAGGTAAAGCAAGCGAGGATGATCCTCAATGTCACTTTTGGATCTCCACAGGCACACACACTTGGGTGCTTTCTTGTATACACACACACACACACACACACACACACACACACACACAAATAATATGTTGGATATGTTGAATTCTATTAAGCATTAAGATTCATTTCCTCTTTTTTTAATGTACCTAAGTTCAAAATGACACATGGCACATATTTTATTTTTATGGGGCAATGCTGCTGTTAAAGAACACTATATTTTCTTGGGGGCAAGAAAATTTAATCTTCATTTATCAAAGTTACTCTTCTAGTTCCTTCACTCACTTACCATCTGTTTTCCGAGTTTCATAACCCAGGAGGAACCTGGCACATACATAGAAATATGCTGCTTCTAAGGTGGGTAGAGCTTCGGCACCTAGGGGAGGAGCTTTACAGGACAGCATTGTTGCAAGAGGCAGAGGCCACACAGCAGTTTGTATGATTAAATATCACAAGTGTTTTTAGAAGCAATGTTTCCCATGATATATAGGGCAGAAGTAAGATTGCAAGAGATTATGAAATAAATAAGGACAGTAATTAAGTAAGGGCTATAAACTTAGATTCTATTTTTAGCAGGAACTCAGAGATGACCTTTTTCATTATTTCATTTTTTACTCCTATGTCATACATACACAATGAATTTAAGTCATCTTTACCCTATATTACCCAATCTCATCTCCCCTCCTCTCCTTGAAAACCATCTTGTTCCTAACCAATCTCTCTCTGGTTTTCATGTACTTTTGTGTGTATGTTGACCTACTGTTCATCAGGGTCAGCTGAATTAGCTGGGTACTTGTCGGAGCAGGACATACCCCTGAGGAAAATGGGTCCCCTTCCCATCCTCTGCATTAACCATCAATGGTCCCTCAGGGAGGGGTGGGACATTACGGCTTTAGAGAAAATTTTCTTTTCAAGGAAATAAAGAATAAATAAAGAAAAAGAAATATTTCAAGGAAATAACACATTCTTTGGTTAAAGGAAGATAACAACTCTTGAGCCTTACTCGATTATTACTATCACTCATCTTTCCTTGTTGCCTTTTTAATTCTTCAACTTTTAGCCAGCAGAAGAATGACACCAACAATTTCCAACTTGCCTGAAAACAGAAATACCAAATTGGATGATATGTGTTCTATCTAAAGTCATCTTTCATAGTGGTATGGATGATGCATTGTCCTGGCTGATGCCATACATCAAGGCAGCCCCAGCTCAAGCTAGTGGGTACCAGCAATGTTTAAAGGCAAGAAAGGAGTAAGATCAAAGATGTAACAATTTGGATTCTGATTGGCAACTAAAAAATTCCGTAGGTTTACTAGGGGAAAGAGCAGCGGTAGGAATTCCTCGTTAGTGATGTCAAAAGCACAGAAAGCAAAGCAACAATAGACAAGAGATTGTCTAAAACCAAAATGTTTTTGCATAGCGTCATGGTTTGAATGTGAATTGTTTCCCCACAAGCTTGTGAATCTCAATGCTTGATCTCAAGCTGATGAGGTTGTTTGGCAAGGTTACAGAATCTTTTTTTCCCCCAGGCTCAAGTATTTCATAGGCTTTTAATATTTATAAATATTTTAATAATAATTTTCCTATTACTATCACTCATCTTTCCTTCCTCTCTCCCCCTTCCCATCCCCACTCTTCTCCCCTCATCAATCGATTCCATTTCTCCCACCTTCCTGCCTGTCCACCTCTATGGGCCACAGGGTTCCCTCTAGCTTGTCTGCTCTTGTGGAGGTTCAAGCCTCTGTGGCATACCAAGTAGCCCCTTCTCAAGCCTCCCCACTGATAGGGGCATTCCCCTTCATTCATCAAGCCCTAGTCCCCAAGGTTTCCACTGCATGTAATTATCTCTCCTGAGATCCTCACTAATCTGTGGGCATGCTGGGGTTATGGAATCTTTAGGAGGTAGAGCTCTCCAGAAGGAAGTATATCAGAGGGATAGGTCTTGAGGTCTTAAGATTTCATACTCTCAATCTCTCTCTCTTTCTCTCTCTCTCTCTCTCCTTCCCTCCTGATCAATTCTGTGATATGAGAAAAATATTTGTGAATCACATATCTGTTATGGGCTTATTAGTATTCAAAATATATGTATTTACGTAGTTCAATAGCAAAAAATTAATTGAGTCAAAACTTGAACAGACATTTCTATAAAAATACTCAAAATATCTGAAAAGATCACATTATCACTAATTGCTAGGGAAATCCAAATCAAAACTATGAGATATAATCCCACATCTTAGATTTATACTTGCAAAATAAATGAAAAATAGCAAGTGTTATCAAGGTGTAAAGAAGTTGGAGCCCTTGCACATTGTTTGCATAAACATGAAATTCATAATTTATAAAGTAAAACAACACAGATGTTCTCCAGAACTTTAAAGTGACCCTGAATAGCAACAATGAGTTGTATTTCAATCAGCTACCCTTTTAAAAAGATATTAAATACTTTTATCACAGCAAATTAATAAATGTTTGAGATAATAAATGTTTACCTTACGTTGAATATTATACTGTATATATAAAGCCACGATACCATATAAATACATGTAATTTGTGCCAAAATTTTTCAAAAAGAAAAAAATGTTAAATATTTTCAAAACTATGGATAAATGTACCAGGTGGTCTAGCAATCCCATTTCTGGACATTTTTCCAAAGGAAATAAAGTCACATCACTTAGTCCAAGGCAGTATCTCTACTCCCATGCTCACTGTACATTAATCACAGAAGTTAGGAAGCAGAAGCACCCTAAAATGTCCCTCACCAAATAGATAGTAAGGGAAATGTTGATATAATATATCCATTCCATATTGGTTATTATTCAGCCTCATAGAAAAAGACACTCCTTTCATTTAATGCACTATAAATAGAGACATTAAGATTTTCAAGACATTTAGCTAAGAAATATAAAGATATTTAGAGTACATGAGGTATTTAGAGTAGTCATACTCCTAGAAGCCCAAAGTATGATATTTATTTTATCAGCATTATCTAGAAAATTGAAAATGTCTAAGTATTTATGTCTAATTATGTAGCGTCTCTGCCATAATTCAGTTGCACTACACTGTTCATTTCCTTAGAGTTTTACATGCATTTATGTTTTTAAACTAGCCTAATATTAACTTTTTGATTTTTAAATAATTTTGGAGTTCAAAAAGCCTAATGAAGTCTCTGCTCCTAACTAATAAAAACCTCACTTAGCAATCATCTCTGGTTTCCTGGGGCAGGTTGCTCAAAGTCCCAGCCTCACAGAGGGGCAGTGACAGGCAAACCCAATCTGGATGGTGCTGAGAATCCCCTTAGGCCTTCTGGCCAAGACCTTTCTCATATAGGTTAATTAGAAAATAATTTAGGGGCTGGAGAGGTGGCTCAGAGGTTAAGCCTCTGCCTTGCAGGCGGAAGATCCTGAGTTCAGATCCTAGACCCCACATATAGAAGCCGGCGGAAGTGGGGGTGGCCTTCGTTTCTGGTCCTGGTAGGGCAGATAAACAAGGAGGAGGTGGAGGCGGTCCATGGTGGTTCCCAAATTCGCCCTTGGTTCTACACACACACACACACACACACACACATACACACACACACACAATTGAATAAAAATAAAAATAAAATAAAATAAATATAAAAAAGAAAATAACCTGCCTTATTAAATTAATGTAAGCCAAAGGATTTTTCTAGAAATTATTAAATTCTGAAGGTTATTGCTGAAGATTGATCAGTAGAAGATACTACATGCTCTTATTTCAATCCACTTGTAGAATATGAAACTTTTTTATGTAATTCTAAAAATGGAAAAGAAAAATTCCACTCAAACATCATGAAGTATGGTAACGTGAATTTTTTCATGTCAGTCAGCTTCTTTGATACCATATATTCTTAGGCTTCATTTTGCATATCTTGAAAATCACAGCAACTTTCTTTAATTTCAATTTTATTGAGATTTTAAGGAACATATACTATAATTACCTTTAAAATCCTCTCTTGGCATTCCTCCTATGGGATATCCTGAAAGTTCCAGGTTGCCAGCTGATTAGTGCAGACCACACCACCTCTAGCTCGTCAGCTCTTCTCTACTATAAGGGCCTAGTTACGGCTCTGAAAGTTTCGGGTCATAATCGCCAAAACCCGTAAGTATGTTTGTTACCCTATATGACAAAGAAATTTTGCAGATCTGATTAATCCAAGATGCGAAGATAATTCAGATGGGCCTAATGAGCCATTTTAAGAAAGAAGCAGGAGCGTCAGTCAGAGAGGCTGGAGAAAATATACTTTAGACTTTGAAGATGGACACTGGAGTCACTGAGCCATGCGGATAGGCAGCTCTGACAGACTGAGAAAGGCAACAAAGAAGGTTCTCTCCAAGAACTTCCCGAAGGGACGAGGCTTTGTCAGCATCTTGACTTGTGACCAGAAGATGGTTTCAGACCTTTGGCTTCCAGAACTGTAACATGAAAAATCTGTGCTATTTCTGGACACTCACTTTGTGGCAGTTATTTTCCATAGCAAAAGGAAATAAATGAACCCAAAAGGCTCTGCCTGAAGTTTGTTAGTCTTTATTGAGTCGACTCCATCTCTTTCCACACAGAAGATCTTCACTATTTCCAGACCCAAATCCTGGCCTCACTAAGCATTCCTTCTTTTGCATCCCTAAAGCCCCTTCATCCTTCTTCCAAAATGGCAGGTCTCTGTCTTGAATTCACTTCAGCATTTACTTTCTGGAAAAGTCCCTTTTTGATCTGTTGTTTAGAACAGAGTCCTATTACTCAAATATCAGCTGAGCAGCACAACAGCATGGATCTTTGGTGATAGCAACTGCTAGCACAAAGCACCATCCTTTTACTGAGTATGGACCTCAGAGGTCCCACACTAACGAAGGGTTATGGTGTTTAACACTTGGATCAGACACAGAACAAATTATTCTTCCATGAATCAAACCTCCACGAGTTCCTGGGATATGGTCACAGAAGCCCAATTCAATACATATAAAGAATTTACAATTACTCATAGCGATTACTCACATGCACTTTGTCTTCTTGAGATATTAAATTCTGGGTTCTGGTTGTCTATCTATATGACCAATTTTGTTCTTTTTCTTTCTCACTCTCCCTGGTTAATTGCTCAGAGCTGTTCCTCACTCCCTGACTTCTGAAAGTACATAATGATATGACTAGGTGGAGGAGCCCATCGGTAAAACTTACTGTTTTCTTCAACTTTTCTTCTTCCCAGTTGTTTATTTTCTCTTTGTGGGATTTTGGTCCACTTGGACTCTTTTATTCTTTGCTTTCTACTTTCTTGTGTTCTTTGGTTCATTCCTTTTAGTGGTTATTCTGACTTCTGGAAATTTTATTGCATAACTGTTATGGTCATCATAATTGCATGCCACAGAATGAGTAACTTGAGCAGCAGAAATTTGTTTTCTCAGAGATCTGGAGGCCACAAGTACAAAATCGAGGTGCCAGCACAGTTTCCTCAGAGACTCCTCTGATGAGGAGCTACACTTTCGTTGTCAAATCACACTGTCACTCCCACCTCTGTGAGCTGACACTCCCAGTTACTGGAGATTAGAACCTCAACACTGGCAGACTTGCTGGGGGAAGTTCTCTGTGTGAAGAGGGCCCTTAGGTCTCGATGAAGTCAGTGATCATGAATAAACCTTCAGTAGCAATGATGAGAGATTACTTGATCACATGGTTCAATGAGAGAAAATACTTCAAGCAAACATGAACTCACAATCTAGGCAAAAATGTAGGAGGGAGGACTTGAACAGGTGTGAACAGTGTGGTCTTCCTGACACCGCCACTATGGTGTAGGCTGCAACCAATTACAGGCTTCCTGTGAAACTATTTTAGCTATCACAAGCTGCACTCAGGAAATTAGGAGACGAGAGAAAGCACCTTTTGTATTTCAATTAAAAATTTCTAAAAATGAAGAGGGGAAGTTAATTAAAATTTAAAGGGATCATGTCAAATCAAAACTCCTCCAAATAACCCGCACTCAGTTGTAGTAATTGCATATACCTTTTTTTTAGAAAAAGGAAATGAAAATTTTCCACACGACTAATTAATTCATTGATTTATTTCGCAAATTTTGATTTGTTCTCTAAGTTCATCAGAACTGTGTCAGGTGGTAGTTCAGGACCATGCCAGATCAAGAGCCAGAACAGAGGACAGCCCTGTTCCCTTGAAATCAACCCCCATTCTCACCACCCCTACCACAGAGAGTGAAAATATGGACTGTGAGAATGTCTGATCCAAAATCCACCCAGGCAGGCAAGGAGCGGGGTGTGAATCACCTGCTAGTACCTGTGTCCACAGTCCTTGGTAGGTTCTCTCACTAGTCTACTATCTACACTGAGCTGCAGTTCCTCCTCTCTAAGCCTGGGAATGGCAGATTGTCAGCCTCAGTGCAAAGCAGCCCTACTTGGAGTTGTCACCTGAGCGTGCCAGCTGAGAAGTTCAATGGACACAGTGCAACTTCTGTTGGCCGTCATCCGGAAAAGCTTGGTAATGCTTGATGCTGGAACTCCTGGCAAGGAGTCCTGTTCATCTCGATGCAAGGACCAGACTCAGAGTGTACGTGGCCAGAGTGATTGAATGGATATCAGCACAGATGGAAAACCAGCAGAGCTGGAGCTGTGGGTCACAGATCATGATGGCCTGAGCCCCTCTCTGATTCAGACCCTTGTGTTGTACCAAGGTTTATCCACGGGCAGGCCTGACAGCACAGAAAACATACCCCAGAGACGAGACTGCCGAGCTCAAGCATCATGTTCCAGGCGCCATCATCCTGGTTGAGAACAAAAAGATCTTCATAAAAATGAGCACAGAAGGCAGGAGCCCGCCAAGAAGAGTCTCCAAAACCTAAAGAAGGCAGAGATGGTGGACAGGATTAGTGGACAGAACGTTCATCAAAGACCAAAGATGAAGTAGGCTTTCGAGGAGCCTGAAGAAAGGAAAGGCTAGATGCCTTGTCTTGTGAAACTTTGCTCTAAGCACCACCCTCAAGAGGTCAGTTTGTAAGCACTACTTATTAACTATATGATTGTCAGCCCTTTTCATTTATCTACAATTTACCTAAGGTTGTAAATCAAAAACCATCCTGTTACCAGTAATTGGAAGTCAACCTGATTATTAGTAATATCCAACCAGGGTCCTTCTGACCCTGCACTAAGACTCTTCTCTGTGCCCCTGGGGCACTGCCAGGGAGGGGCTAACTCAAAGAGCTTCTTAACATCTGGCTTCTTCCTGCAAAGAAGAAGCAGCGTGTAACTTTTATGAAAAACTAGTCTATCACTAACATGTCTGCCGAACTGTCAGCTGCAAAGAATTCTACCTTAGAGCTTTGCTCTTTAGCAGATTGCATTGACATAATTCCGGGGTGAGCACCCAGTTTTTGGAAAATGTACTCAGTGAGAAAATCGCAAATCCATGCAGTTGTGGCAGAGTTACAGCCCTGCAGTGTCGTGCTAGTTCCTATATTTCTGTGCAGTTAGTGCTGCTTCATGTGTTGCCAGAATAAATATATCTACCTGAGACTGAATGCAACTTTTTGTAGACGTGGATTTTTTAATAGTGTAATTCTCATTTCCACAGTTGATACACTGGTTTTTAGTTTTTAGGAGAGAGAAAGGGGAGGGGGAGAGAGAGAAGCTGTCTGATCACAGATCTTCTAGTTGCCCTTCTTCCCCAGAAATCTTGCTATGTACTCTTGCAGCCTCTCTCTTTATGGAAAATTTCCCACTACAGCTGTGAGAAAACTACAAATTACAGCTATCTGTTATAAGTGCCTTCTTGGCTTTTAACACGTAGGCTAGGCCAGGCTAGGCCACATGGCATGGAGTTTGACCACCTCAACCCATCCATCCCACCCCCTGAAATCTAGGAGTCAATAGCCCTCTTTTGACTCCAGAATTGAAGGCACTTTCCCTCCAGGACCTCTGCCATGCTATACATGGGGAGTAGCTCTTTTAATGAAACTTCTTTTTGGGAGTTGAAGCTCACTTGTTTTCTCTCTCTCTCTCTCTCTCTCTCTCTCTCTCTCTCTCTCTCTCGCTGCCCCATCAAGATCACACTGTGCTATTTCTGTTATAATGCTCAATCTTTCTTAGTGCTCGCCAACTTCAAGGCCTGATCTCGTGGCTGCCCTAATAAAATAAAACTCATCTGAAGGATGATTTGGTGTCTGCTCCTTTCAATGAACCTGCAACCATTTATAAAAGAAAACCTTTAAGTCTTTTTGTCATGTAGTCTGCCATTTAGGGGGAAAAGAAAAGAATGACTGACCATTCTATCCAGATTCCCAGCACAGTGTCCCCCACTTCCACCCCTAACCTTCACGTGGCCTGAAAACCCAGAGAAAAAAAAAATTGTTGAGAATAAAGACATCATGAAAATACCAATGCCCATGAACAGACTTAAAATTGCATAAAAATGGATCTGAAGTTCTCTTCCTAATTAAAAGGTAAAGTGGAAGTCTGTTTTATTTGCATTTCTCTTTTTATATATAAAATGTCAAACAGGGGAAGGCTAGTGAAGAGGAAGCTGGGAGCAGCAATGAAAGTATGTTTGTTTTCAAATTTCAGCCACTTCACCATTTTGCTTTGAACCCAGGCCAGCAAAGCAGGAGGCTTGTGCTCAGGCTCGTTTAGAGAGTTTGACAAACAACCACAAAACCTTCTTCGGTATCAGGAAACCAAAAGTCAAAAACAGTCAGTATATATTTACAGACCACACTTCTGTTTAGTGTGCTTTTAACACAGTGTGATTAAATGACTTTTATAGAGGAGTAGTTCAGAGTTGGCTGAGAAAGGGGAAGAACTTAACTTTTAAAATAACAACAGCTCACCTGCCTCCGCATTTTGGAAACAATTCAGATGATGAGACTGAAGAGAACATTTTGAACTGGGACATGTGGTTTTTCTCAGCTGAAGGGCGCTTTGCAGAAAGTTTGCTGAACTTTTATTTACAAGCAAACTTAAGAGACTAGAGTCATGGAATTCAGCCTTCATCCATGCCAGAGCCCTGTAAGCCGGTCTTGGCCTCACATAGCCCCATCACAGAACATTTATTGGAATTAGCTGTTTGAAAGCATCGTTACCACACCTGCATAGTATGAGTGAGGACTGTACCCCTAACTGATCTCTGGTCCTCACAAATGTAGGATCTTTGTCGCCTTGGGGTTTCAGCATCTTCACGTAGGTAAGAAGGGACAATAATGCTTCTGTCCTCCAGTTGCTGCGAAGATAACATGAGATAATGTTATCTTGAATAAACCATTAGTCTTCTATCATTTCTTTGGCCAGCCATTATCTTGAGACTTGGGAGAGGTAAGATTTTACTGCAGGATTCGGAGGGTCAGTTCTGGGGAAGAACTTGTCAGGCAGGGAACATGACATGAGGACACATGAGAGGAACCATAAGGACAACTGAAGGGTGCTAGAAACCAAGGGGTGCACTGCCCCCAGCCATCCCTGCCAATGCTCATTTGCTCAATGTTCAAATTAGTATCTCAGAAATGTGACAAGTTGTTTTTTTATAAGTCTAAACCTAAAGATAAACTAAGAAGAGAGGGAGGGAAAATGTAATCGACTTTGGTTTCCAGCTCAAACAAATCTAAATGGTATCTATCCCCTGTCCCTGTGGAACTTCATGCTTCCATCTTCTCCGAGACTAGACAAAACCAAAGGAAGGCTTGCCCTGCGAGTCCAGTTCACCATTGTGTCCATGAGGGTGAGCATGTCTAAGTTACCCAAGCGGGTGAAGAAGAGAAGTTACACCAACTTATCATCAGCTTGGTGCAGAGAGGAAAAGTAGAGAGAGCAGGACTTTCCGGTTGGCCCAGGAATCCAGACAGCGTAAGGCGAGAAGAATATACAGATCTCTGAAAAGATTCGACTTTTGCTCTACAAATAAATTCTCAGGCACAGATTTCCCAGAAAACTTAGAAACCTCCGTGACAGGGTTTGGGGTCTCAGACCCTCTTGATGGTTGCATGTCAACAATCCTCCAGACTTCTGGTATCTGCCTATTTTTTGCATAACCTCCACCCACATTCAGGCCTCCACACCGCTCATCTGCCCACTCTTTCATGCTCAAACTTGGCCCAACAGCTTCACATGTTCCTTTATTTCTTTCATCCCCTCACCCTTCCTTAGCTGAAAGTTCTACATGTAAAACTATAGAAGGATTTTCCATGCTTCCATCCTTCACCAAGACTAGATGAAACCAAAGGAAGGCTTTCCCTGAGAATCCAGTTCACCATTGTGTCTATGACCACACAAGAAGAATTTGCCCTTAGATATCAGAAGGGCTGTTGAAGTAGCTCTAGGAGAACTGGGAGACTTTATTTTCATGCAAAACTGAAAATAATACTTGAAAAATAACTCATCCTCTGAGCAAAGAGTCCTTCCCATAAACATCTTGACTTGATAATAAAGTCTAAGTGGCACAAAGGAGTGAAAACTCTTGGTATGATACCAGTTAGCCAGACTTTCCTTTGGTCCAGCACCCATGGATTAAGTCTCCCAGAAGAAAGGAACTGAAAATAGCAACCAGAAGGATTGAAGCTAGTATGGTGATAGAAAAGAGATTCTCACCACATTGAGGAAGAAAACAAAGTGGTTCAGGCACCGGATGTAAGAAGTATCTGTAATGCTGGCCCAGCTGCTGGCATTACACAATCTCTGGCCTCGCTGGGAGAAGTGGAAATGGGCAGCTAAGGGAGCAATTTCTTGTCATCTTCCCAAGGTCCCCAGACTTTGTATTTGCCTTAACAGATAAGCAATGCAGAAGCAGATGCTCCCACTCAGAGGATGTCCCCAAATTTCACATGTGAGCTGAGGACACTCTGTTCCTTAGCATGCATGGGATTATCCTGGAGGTTGGAAACACTTGGGAGGTTTGTTTTGAAGAAAACTTGCAAAATCTTGCCTAAGGTGGTGAGAATATTTACACTGCTATTGCGCCCCTCTTTAGTGCTAGTTAGATATTTGGGTGTCAACTTGAAGACTGAAGGCTGAGATCTGGGCACAATGGTAAAGAATTCTTAATGAAGGCAAATCCATAGGAAGCCTGTGGGAAACTCTCTAATTGATGTGGAAAGACCCAGCCCATGGTGGGTAAGGCCATGCCCTGGGCAGGCAGATAAGATGGAGGGAACTAGTTCAGTTTTTTGTCATACTTCCTCATGTTGGCATCTAGACTTCTGGCAAATAAAGTTTGCACCCGTTTCTGCAAACCCTGTGGATATGGTGTGGCCATTTCCTTTTGCTCCTGGCGTTGGTCCTGTTAGCTGAGCAAAAAAATGTAGCCAAGTATTGCAAGAAAGAATAAGACACCCCCCCATTATTCCCCTAAGCTATTTGGTCATGAATTTGTTAGCAACATGCAGAGTAGCTGCAACACCGCTTTACTTTCAGGTCTGTATGACCTGTGATGTGAGAGTTGCTCCTAAACCAGTCCATCAAGGAGAAAAAATTATCATTTGTTAAATGCCTGCTACATGTTAGGTACTATAACTCACACATATTTTCTTGGCTCTTTCCATCAATTTTATGAATGAGATACTTTCATCCTCCTCCTAAGTAAAAAGTTGCCTGCTCGGGATCACACAGCTGGTGGAGATTGAACCCAGTTCAAGGAATGCAGGGTCCTTGCTTTCATCATTATACTTGCGTTTAAAGTTGGAAAACTTCTTCCACTAGTGACTAGTACCAAATGGGTAACATCAAAATGTGATTGATTCAACATCGTTCTATATTAAGTGTCATGTCCCAAATATGCTCTGCTAGCATCTTAACTCATAATGACATATATACAAACAAAATTTGGAGGTCCATTATGTCATTTTTAAAAAAACACTCTATATACAGGAAGGAAAACAGAGCAATAGAGAGCAGTTGGCAAGTCCCAGAAACAGCTGTGATTCTTCTGATCTATGCCATCAGCAACATTCTAGAAGAGATATGTTCCAGTGACTGAAACTGAAATGAACCTGACTTGTGCCTATGTAAGCTTCTTGTCAGCATTTCACATGTGGGACTCTGGTGTCCATTGGAAACACAATCTGTTCCACAACATTAAGCGTTCTTTGAATTTACAAAAATAAATCTGTTTGTGACGAGCATAGACGTGAATCGCCTTCTTGTGGGCTCCATGCTGCAATGACAAAGTAATTCTCCAAAAGAGAACTATTTCTTCCTGCAAAGAGCATAGAAAGAAACAAGCATGTGTGGTGATGGTAGGAACACAGACAGGATGCAGAAGTCAGGAGGATATGCTGGTCCCATGGATGTCTCATAGATGCCTCATAGAGGTCGGGAGATGCTGGGCCCTTGAACGCTTCACAGATGCCTCACACTTGTTCTGGTCCAAGCTGACTTCACCATCTTGCTGCCCCAGTCTTGCTCCATTTCCTGTCTCATAAAATGACTCCAACATCCACCCATTTGGCTCACCCTGAAACCAAGTACCAGAAGCGGCTTCTCTCTACCCATCCATGTACATCTAGCCAGTCAGCTACCTTGGAACTATTTTCAGTTCTCTTCCTCTGCCAACCTCAGCCGCACTTAAATTATTTGAATTGCATCACCATTATCTTCTCTCTGATTTATAGAAAAAAATTCTAACTGAATTTTCCCTCAGTAAAGAGACATTGCCATTTATATTTTATTCCCATTGCAAAGAAATGATGAATACTTAAGGAACTGGAAATACTAACTAATCATTATGCTTCTTATACAGGTATTGAATTCTTACACAGGTATTACTACATCATACACTATACATATGTACGATTAAGAATAATTTTAAATGTAAAACAGATGATGTCAAAGATACAGTTCCCACTCTATAGAGTTGCTCACTGTCCACATTTATTTCAATTTTTTGGTGTGTGTGTGTGTGTGTGTGTGTGTGTATGCGTGTGCACCTCTGGAAGTTCAAGGGTGACTGTAGGAATCACCTTGGATCACTCTATTTCCTTATTGCTTGCTCTAGGGTTTCCCAAGCTCTGCCTTCTAGTGCTGAAAGTGCAGGACCTCATCACATCCACCAAGCAGTTTTACTTGGGATCTGAGGATTTAAACTCAGGTCCTTTTGTTTACAAGGCAAAGGCCTTAATCCCTGAGCCATTCCCCAGTTTATCTGTTCTTACTTCTAATAATATATTCTGAATTTCCTCCTTACTATGCCTTTTCCTCATTCCTTTTTTCTCCTTTTCTAAATTCTGTTATATTAATTTATTTTATTGCATTTTTGTCATATTTTGTCAGATAGACTTTTCCTATATGTTCAGTAACTGTCCTTAACTTTCATATCTTCTTAGATATATTTTTAATAAAGTTTAAATTTATTCAACATTTTATGTCTTCCTCATGAATTAGATAAGAAACAGCATGTTTGTGACATCTTCCATATTTATACACATGTGCGTGCAAACATGCACGCATATCAATCACTTCATATTGTATGTATTGTATGTCATGAATTTATGTATAACACAGTTCTGTTGTGTCCAGAAGAAATGTCTGACCTATCACTGTCCCACTTAAGACTCTTACAATCTTACCATCCCCTCTTTGGATATGTTCCTTATGCCTTGAGGTGGGAGAGGGGGTGACTTAGATGTCCTGTTCAGGATCAAGCAGTCCACAGTCATTTATCTTCTACATTTTGGCCAATGGCCAGGTGTGCTTTTTTGTAGTAAACACCTTCTATTGCAGAAGGAGGCTTTGAGATTGAATGCTGAGTGTTTCTCTAATCTATGGGTGTTTAAAATAACAGGTGTTTAAAAATAAGTTTGATGTAGTGTCTTCATAGCTAAACATTCATAATCTGTTCTTCCCCTGCGTCTCATAGGGTCTTGTTCTAGATTACAGTCAAAGGAATGTATTCCTTTCTCACAAGCGGTCCTTGAATCCTATCAGAAAGCTCTTGGATGCCTTCTTGATATTAACGCCACTATTACACTGATGGCCCTCTCTTGCCATGGTGATTGTTAATGTAACTTGAAACTTTCACAGATTTATGAGACCTCTGATTGCTTTTCTCCTCCAGTAGCTTCCATCATACTTTCTGGTACTCTGTAAGCTATTCAGACCAGTTCCAGCTGGTGGTTTTGGTTTTTTTTTGTTATTGCCATTGCTTTTTTTTCCATGTCCTGTGATCCACATGTGTTGCATCTTCTGGAATAGGATCTTACTGTCAGATAATTTCTTAAAAACTATTCCAGACAAAGTTACTCAAGAGTTTTTCAAGGAAAAGCAGAAGGGTCACAAGTTCCAGACTTTTCCAGGGAAGACATAAATAAACATCTGTTTGCCCCAGATAGAGAGAGCATAGCAAAGAAATTAATTCCACCCCAGCCTATCTTGGTAAATCAGTGAGTTCATTAAAGTTATTTGCAGGAGCATGTGTAAGGGGTTACTTCCAAGAACATGACTCAAAGGCAGCTGTATCACTGAAAAGTCCACCCCTGGGAGAATGGGGTCTCAGGAAAGCATTGTACCTGGACCCCTGCCAAACTTGCAGTCAGCTCCACCAAGGAGGATCTCCCCCTCCCCAGCAAATCTTTTATGACTTTGGGAAGAGACACTGTGATCCAGTAACTTACTTCATTTCTTGAGCCTGGTTAGTGTTCATGGAGTTCCTGAGCCTTGTAAGGTCAGTTTCTTGAGTCAGTCTAGCTTTCCTTCCCTCTCTAGAAAGAAATGTTTCAATTTAGGGAAAAGAGCAACACACAACCAAGAAGAGGGAACAGCAGGTGTGGAAGCTCAGAGGCATGCTGGAAGAAAGGAGGGTGGACCACTGAAGTGGGTGCCACAGCTAACATGCTAGGGGGTGGGGCTGGCTACGAGAGCCCCAAGAGGAATATTCAAGAAAAGACACTCAGACGCACTCCTACTACCACAGTGGTTCTCCAAAGAGACCCTCATGCCCAGGCAGGAGGCTGTTGCATAAGAGCTGACACTGCGAGCTAGATTTGCTGAGGACCACGCATCAGTCATCTCCCTCTGTGCTGGCAAGCAGCAGTAACACCATGATTATCTGTGGAAGGATCAAGGACATGCTGCTCAGGTTAGGGCCTCAAGGAAAAGCAAAGGGAACAGATACGAGCCAGTATTGGGGGGAAGGAACCAACATGTCTGGGAAATAGATTTGATGTCAAGGTTTGGAAAAACAGGAAGAAGTCCAGAATGAGGCACAGTGACTGGGTGGATGATGCCAGTATGCTTCTGTTTTCTTATACATGTGGGATTTCCTTAGCAAGGAGCCCACATATGATGAGGGACTTCTTGAGGCATCATTCGTGACATGCGAAGGGGTGGTAAATGGGGAGGACCTGTCCTTTCAGCAGGAATTCATTACTGTGATGATCACCTCTATCTTCTGGTAATAGCTTTCTACGATTCCTGAAGGACGAGTCCACTTTGCCTAATGGTCTCTTAAAGGCCATACGTTTCAGTGCTCTTGCATTAGCGATCCCATCACATAAACATTGAGATACACATTCACACCACAGAAAACGCAGACCTGAAAACATTCTGTTTTGTAACTCCTAGTACATTTTCAATGCCCTCATATTGTAGCAATAATCGTGTGGCCTTTGGGCTGCAGATGACTCATAGATGGCTGACCTCACAGTCAACCTGGGAGTTTCCAACCTTACTGTGGTGAGCTTCCAGAGATTCAAGCAAGGCCTCTCACCTTCTTCCTTGATCTTCCCAGCACATAGTGAGTGGGCAGGTTGGGGAACAGGGAATAGATAAAGGTAACAGAAAGGGGTCTAAATGGTGTGTGTGGACAGGAGTCCAGCCATCTTATCCTGCTCCTTCAAAGCCCACTTGTCTTTTATTTTAGTTTGCAATCTAATCACATGCATGAAAGAACATGATGAACTCAGTCTCAAGGTTTGCATACCTAACTTCATTTATAAACCCTATTTCTGCTTTTCTAAGTCTCTTCGTCACTTGCAATGGTACAGTATTTTGAGTTGGGAATTTCTTACCTAAATAATCTCTCACAATGAAAAAAAGAATGCCTGAGCATTTATTTCTAACATCTCTGTGGTTTTCCATTTTCTAATAACATGTAAACTTTAAGCAGCTATCACTTTCTTCTGGAACACTTGGAGCAGTCTTCTTTACAAATTATCAGTTTTAAATAGAGAAACCTGTCTGTCAAAATTACTTTTCTAGTTTTTCTTCGGGGATTATTTCCTTGAGGTCAAGACCCCAAACTAAAGGTTAGGAACAGCTTTATAACTCAAGTTAGTAGCACTTTCGGCGAAACAGCTGTGGTCTCATCATGTGATTTCCTTTCACCAAGTGAGTTTCATTAGCACTAACAAAGACATAAGGTAGAATTTTTCTGATGGGAACAACCCAGCTGTGGTCTGTTGCTCATGGTCAGTTACTGCTGAAACCCACTGACATTTCCTTCGAACCCCCTGCAAGACAGGGGCCCTGCTGACATTTCTTAAACATGATTCTGACCCATCCACTTAGAAAGAAACAGTGCCTGGGGGGAGCTTTCCCTTCCTTAACTTTAACACATTGCTCTAATAATAGGGTCTCTGATGGACTTACTGCCTTTATCTAAAACAGACACAGGCACCACCCTGTAGACTGTAAGCATATTGGAAGCATGACATACCCTTAGTTTAACTGGTTGAATATGTCCCTGGTAGACTCGGTTTTTGCATATTTGGTCACCGTGTGGCAGGTTAATTTTGGGAAGTTATAGAACCCTTAAGAAATGAAGACTGGGGGCTGGAGAGGTGGCTCAAGGGTTAAGCCTCTGCCTTGCAGGCAGAAGGTCCTGAGTTCGGATTCTAGACCCCACGTATAGACGCCAGGCAGAAGCAGGACCCGGCCTGCGTTTCTGGTCCTGGTAGGTCGGAGCCTGTGAATCCCGGGGCACAGTAAACAAGGAGGAGGTGGAGGTGGTCCATGGTGGTTCCCGAATTCGCCCGTGGTTCTACACACACACACACACACACACACACACACACGCACGCACGCACGCACACATATACATACACACACCCACACACATGCACAATTGAATAAATTTAAAAAAAAAAGAAAGAAAGAAATGAAGACTGGCTGGTGGAAGTAGGTTCCACGATCAGGCAGTCCCACCTTATCTTGCTGTGTTTGTTTCCTAATCATTTAAGGTGTGAGGAAACTGTGCTGCCCGCCTCTGTGACCCTAAGCCAAGCCATTTCCAGCCACCATGCCTTCTCCACCATGCTGGATTGTATCCCCTCAAACCACAACCCAACATACACCTCTCCTGCCTTAAGTTGCTTCCTGTCAGGTATTTGGTCACAGCAATGAAAACAGTAACTAAAATGGAAAATTAATACTGAGAAGTGGGTTCGTTGCTGTGGTTCATAAGCCTTTAAAGCTGGTTTTCAGTAGACATGTGGACAAGTGGGGAGCCACAGGCCAGAGAAGCCCTAGAAAGCTGTGAGCTTAAATGGTCATTCTGGTGAAGAGTGCGGGAAAACCAAAACGTCAGTTAAAAAAAAAAGTAGCAGGAAAGATTGTGCTTTCAAGATTTCAGAGGGGAATAAGGACTCTATCTGGAACTGAGCTCAAGGCCATTCACGTTATATTCTAGAAAATATTTGACCATCATCTTCCCATCTATTTTGAGACTGAATTCAAAAGCAATGGATAAATTCAATTGGTAGAAAAAAATTCAGGCTTTGGCCAGGTTACTGTTCACTGCCCTTATGCAGGTTTATAATGAGAAGGAGCAAAAAGTAGAGCAGAAAGATGTAGAAAATGTACGGTTTGTCAAGGAAAGATGCTTTAAAGAGTTCAATGTTGCATGACAAAACAGGCATGGACAAAATAATAATTATTAAAGAGATCAGTGTAATGAAAGAGAAACTAGGGCACTTTGCTCTATAATAACACAGATGGTACCGTGAGAGCACCCTGCCCATCAAAGGCTCCAGGATGTACAAATGCAGATTCATTCAACAGAGAGTGCCTGAAAAAAGAAAGCTTCCAGAGTTCTCTGCTGGAAAATGGCAGCCTAGAGCCTAGGGAGGTGTTTCTCTGGGTTCAGTCACAAAGACTCACAGAGGACTCTGCAATTGTGGCACAAGGGGGCCATGTTCTACCTTAATTTATTTGCAGAACTAGGAATTGTTTATGTCGTATACTGGTTTTGCAGGCATGCAAAATATAACAGTTTTGAAGTCCTGGAGGCTCCAGAAAGCCACCAAGGCCAAGGAAATGTAAAAGGGCCTGATTCCTTTCATGACAATTAGTACGTGATCCAAGAACTCTGCTAGTGGGACGTGCATTCATGTGTGTGTGTGTGTGTGTGTGTGTGTGTGTGTGTGTGTGTGTTAAAAGCAAACACCTGAAGATATGTATACAGCTATGTTCATAACAACATTGTTCAGCATATCCCAAAGGTGAAAGCTACTCAAGTGTCCATAGATGGATAAGTGAACAAATGGGGAATTATGCAGAAAAGAGATTATACAGCCTTTAAAAGTAAAGAAATTCTGACAGGTCATAGGAATGAACTTTAAGGATGTTATGTAAAAAAAGTTATATTTGTGAAACAAGACAGCTTTAAGAGATAAATGGCATATGACTTCATTTACGTGATGTGTCCAAGGTCACCATTCATAGAAATAAGAGATAGGAAATAAAAGAAGAGCAAGGAGTTGTTTAATAGGTGATGAATTTCAGTTTTGCAGGATTAAAGAGTCCAGGAAGCTTATTGCACAATAATAGGATAGTTCTTAACACTGATAGAGGATTCTGTGAAGGAAAAAAAGAAATGAAAAAACCCTCTGTAGCTGTCTACTCCCAGAAACCGCGTCAGCCACATAAATATCAATATGGCAGCATCTTTTGAGGCAAATGACATGATGGTAAATGGCCCCCCTCTGTGGTCAGTAATGCTCTTTCCAAATGGCATGATCAGCAAGCCATTAGTAATTCCATTTACAAATATAGACAGGATGTGATTCCCATGTTCTCTGAGGTAAGACCTTTATGCATTAAAAAGAAAATCCTGTCTTAAAACCTAATGAATACTAGCCTAAAGCCCAAAGGTAAAAAGATAAATGTGACACCTGAAAATGATATAGGGAGATGAAGGAATATCAGCATGTCAGAAGAAATGATAGAGGTACTTTAAATACTATAAAACCCCCACTAACAAACACAGTCACCTGCAGACTCTCACTATAGCAATTAGAACATTGAAAAAGAGCTGCCCTTTCAAGTGCTATAATGTTATTTCAAGTGTTATAATGTAAAACATCCAAGCTGTTTATGACTCAGTTTTAGTACTCCATTGCTAAATTAAAAATAAACCAGTGCTGACCCTTCAGAAATTGAAACACGTCCACAAGCTGCTTGCAAAGATGAGCCCATTTTAGACCAACGAGGTAAAGAGTAAACTGATGGCAATAACTATAGTCAATAATCATTCTTGAGCCTGTGGATAAGGCATTTGCCACACAGATCCAGTGACCTGAGTTCAATACATGAAATTTGCATTATATACAAAGAAGAAAACTGACTCCTACAGGTTGTCCTCTGATCTCCACATGCTATGGCACACACATACCCACAGACACATATATACAGAGAGTAAAAGAAATAAACGTATTTTGCCGCATCCTTACCCGACCATCCTGGTGGACAAGGTCCCAGCATGGCAGAATATTGTTTCAAGGAACCATTTTCTGGAAAAATGACATGGCATTATTTGAAATAAATAAGAAAAATAAGGAAAATATGGAATTGTCAGGCCTTAGTGTTACTGCCTGCCTTAGTGTTACTGTCTGGTTCAGGCCTAAAGCCTGCTGGCTGAGGAGTGACACATTAACATCTAAATGGGTGGTTGTTAGGGGCTCTCCCTATGTAAATTAAGTTTTACCTCTGGCAGAAGGATTCCTTTCTCTGGAATTTGAGTCTACCTGCTGTATGTTCTTAGATCTTTTTTGTTGTTTTTCTCAGTACTAGCTAGTTTGCAGTCCCTTCCCCACACATTTAATGTTTATACATAAACCAGAGAAAAAAATTTGCTTTGAAACATTCATTGTCCCTTTGCTTTTAGCAACTGAATGTCATGCCTGCTTTAACTCTACCTGGAGACATCATGTCTGTCCCAACACAGAAAATATGTGTCACCTCTGCTCTTCCTTTGTTACCTAGAATGAATATGTTTTACATAATCCTGTAAAGAATTTGGTCCTGGTTTTCTTTGATGTTTTCCCTATGGGCGTAATGACAACTCCCCCCCCTTACTCTAGATTTTCTAAAGTACATAAAAATTTGAATAAAGAGCTCAGATTCACTCAGCCCAGAGAGCTGCGTGTCTGTCTCCTTTCGCCGAAGCCTTGCCCACCTTGTTGAAGGGAGCCCTGGATTCGAGGTGGCAGCCTGGGACTGCAACAGTATTTTCTATTTAGAAAAGATTTTTTTTACTATGAGGTAGTTACTAGATCATGTACAGTAGGATGCAACAGTAACCTCCATTCTTTCTCTATGTTCTCTTAACAACCTCTTAAAATAACAGCCTTTTGATAGAGTCGGCAGAGCCTGAGTGCTGAGTGAGAAACACAGGACAGCTATCACTGTCACACGGTGTAGATGTCCACAAAGGATTACTGGTTCCTCACAAAAGACAAATACATCCATTTTTTTTTAATTCAACAATCATCTGTCCAAAGGACAAAATGATTAGCCACAGAAAGGGATGGGAAGTCTGGATCTTGAATATTAATCACAGAGTGACCCATGAAGACAATTGTATCCCAGTCCATCCTAATGGAAAGAGACATGGAAGACAACCCTATGGTCACCCACCATGTCAATGCTTAGGCAACATGGATAAGAGGTGAGAAGTGCGTATGCATATGCCATGTACTATCATCTTGCTCTAAGCTCAGCTTCTCATTTAAAAAAAAATAGAGATAAACCTTCTAAAGTCAAAGGGCTGTGTTAAAGATTAAATAAGGATGATCGACATGCCCCATTAGCATAAAATACACACATTCATTCCTAGTCTCAAGTCAGAATTCATGAGAAATCTTGTTATCTTAGGAAAAGTGTTTGATCTGGCCTACAGTGGTTTCATTAGAAGTTTTTTACTGTATACTGTTATGAAAGCTATATGTGATTAGTACAAACTGTTTACTGTTTGTTTGCTCGCTTATTGGAAATAAGATCTTATTTTATAGTCCTAACAGTTCTGAAATGGTACTGTAGACCAAACTGATCTCAAACTTACAATGATCCTCCTGCCTCTGTATCCCAAGTGCTAGGGTTACACCTGTATACAGCCACAAAAATCACTAAATTTTAACCTGGCTTTCCAAAGTCTTTCCTACCACAATTGTCACACATGCATTTGTTCTCTACTTCTTAGACATGTCTCTCTTCCTGATATCACACAGTCACATCATTGCTACTGACCAATTGTCTTTCTTCTCTGAATTTCAAGTCCTGCCCTATCTTCAAGGTGCAACTCAAATTTCACATTGTCTTCCTGTCTTCTGTGAACTATGTTGATCTTCCCACATATCTATAGCCCTTATCTTCATTTCTAAAATCTCACAAGCTTTCCAAGATATTGTCAACAAAACCTCAAGCAACCTGAAAAAAATTTGGAGATGAAATATGAACTGAACTGTCTTGTCTTTGTTTAGTTTTTCTCTTTCTCTATTTTCATACCACCTGCTGACTACTATATTCATTTTCTTTGATTTTAATGTTGTCCTATGCTACCCTATACCATTCAGAGTATTATGCAATGTACAGTATATTCTGTTTGAAATTCATAGCATTCTTATTTTAGAAACACATCTGTCAGAGATTTTGACAATGAGATAGTGATTTGTCATAATATATGGAGAAACCACTATAATAGCTGTTTTCAGATTTTTAATGATCACTTGAAATGTGTTTTAAGAACAAGCTTCCTTTAAGAACAAGATGCAGACTGAGGATAATAAAACCAGGATCTCAAGCTATGTCTGAATGCACTGTGTAAAGCCCTTAAATGACTGAGAAGATACTAATTTGACAGAATTTACCCAAAGCTTTCCCCCCCCCCCCCCCCGCGGATACTGCTAAATGGTGTTTATCTCAATGGGCCTGCTGGGCAGCTTCCACACAGCCATGCAGTTACTAACATTCCACACTGAGCTCCTAAATTTAGTAAATGCATTTTTGACTTTTGATGTTCTTAACTTATGATGGTTTCATTGGAATATAGCCAAGTCAATTCATGAGCATCTGTACTTACAGGATTCTGTCACCAGGTTGTAAGATTCTGAATAAACTATTCACATTCAGAAGAAACTGATTCTGGTTCCGCAGCAATTGACTGCAAATGGAATCAATTACAATATAGACTTGAGGACATGAAATATTGCTTGATGGTCCTAGTATTAGCAGTATTCTTTATTTAAGATTAAATCATACATTGACCCACAATACAGAAAAGGCTGAACTGTTTGAGGTTGGCATAGGGGAAATGGGGGGAGGAGGAAGGAGATTCCCCTTTCTACAGCCTTCTCGAATCCTTCTAGAAATCAGTTTGAAAAGCATTCATGTAAGAACAAGATAACTCCCCACCTCTGCAGAGGAGGCAACTTTTGCAATTTGGGATTTGAGTGATGTCCAATGGGAAGGTACAAGCAGTAGAATGAATTCTAACACATTAGCTAAGCCCTTCCTACCTACTCTACCTCCCACCTGTGACTTGCAGCCTTTACTGTGAGTCAGATAACAATTTCTCAGGATCAGAGCCAAAACAATCATAGTCACACAACAAAGAAGCCCAGTCACCTATGCTTTAGTAACCATATTTTTACACCTTGAAGTATACTTTTGTAAATTTATGTCACATATGATAGCTTCACAAGATTGTGTTTTTAAACAAAAAATAGTAAGTTATTTTATTTTTTTTATTTCTTCCACTCATACATAAGATTCTGAATAAACTATTCACATTCAGAAGAAGAAACTGATTCTGGTTCCGCAGCAATTGACTGCAAATGGAATCAATTACAATATAGACTTGAGGACATGAAATATTGCTTGATGGTCCTAGTATTAGCAGTATTCTTTATTTAAGATTAAATCATACATAAGTACCCCATTCCCCTCCCTCCCTCCACCCCTCCCTGGATCCCCTTGCTCCCTTCCCCCCTTTTCCTTTTCCCCCTCCCTTTTTCCCAGTGTTCCTTCCCCCCACCCCCCATTCCTGGAGCATCCTTTAGTGTCAAACTTCCCTCTGGTTCCACTTCTCTGATGAGGTGTAAGGACTCAGTGGCATTGCCTAGAGCTCTTTTTTGTGTTCCCCTTTAGTATAGGAGCACTATTGTGGCTGTTAATCCCTCGCCTCTAAGGATCATAGTGCCTGTGATCCATGCTAGACTTCAGGGGTTCAATATGTTGGTAATTGCGCAGGTCACGCAAAGTCCAATTATGATTATTTTGGCCCTAATTTGTATGGAGTATCTTGCATATCATTGCTCCTCCCCATCTTTAGGCTCTTACAATCTTACCACCCCCTCTTCCACAAATTTCCCTGAGCTTTAAAATGGAGAGAGATTAGGCTGGCCTGGTTCTAGGTGGTTGATGTAGAGTCTCTGATTTTCTGAATTATGGTTTATTGATTTTTTTTTCAGGTTTACTGCTCCTACACTGCCCTTGGTTCCATCCTGATGGGTATTGGATATCATCCCCTGGCCAGAGATAAAATAGAGTCTTATTCTAAGAGTAGATTCAAAGGTAGATGGTATAAGAGTAGGAGACCGCCGTGAAGAGGAGGGTCAGTCTCCCATTTGCAGGATGGTACTGTTCTAACTGCCAGACTCTATGCCCTCCCTTTCTGGTGAAATCATACCCCATCAGACGCAAGTGACCAGTAAGGAGAGTCTGCAAGCCCAACCAGATGTCTCATTACTTACTTGCAGTCCTTGATGGTGGCCTATTTTCTCTGCTGTAGCATGATCCCCTCTCTCCTTGTTTGTGGCAAAGCCCTCCTTCCCCTTCTCTACCTGCTTATAATCTTTGCAATTCCTGGAGGTATTACAGAGATTTATCTTTAAGTGTGTCACTAAGTGAGTATGGTACTAGGATCCACCTATCAGGGAGTACATATGGCACTTAATTTTCTGTGTCTGGGATACTTCATTCAATATATTTTTTTCTAATTCCATCCATATCCCGGCAAATTTCATTAATTCATCATTTTTGATTAAATTGTATAAATGTACCACATTTTCCTTATCCACTTGTAAATTGTTGGGCATTTGGGTTGATTCCATGACGTTCCTATTGTAAACAGTGCTGCTATGAACATGGTCGTGCTTATGCTATCAAGGTGAATTTTTGCTGTATGGGGGATTATTCCCAATAGTGGAATAGCAGGGTCATATGGCATTTCAACCTTTAACTTTTTTAAGAATCTCCAGACGGCTCCCCAGAGTGGTTGTATAAGCCTGCATTCCCACCAGCGATGTAGGAGAGTTCCCCTCTCTCCACATCCTCTCCAGCATTTGATGTTGTTTGTATTGTTGGACATTTGCTATCCTGACCAGGTGAGATGATATCTCAGGGAGGTTTTGATTTGCACTTCCCTGATGGCTAAGGATGTGGAGCATTTTTTAAGATATTTGTTAGACATTTCAATTTCTTCCCTGCTAAAGTTTCTTTTAAGTTCCAGGGCCCACTTTTTAGTTGGGCCATTTGTTTCCCTAGTGTTTAGTTTTCTAAGTTCTTTGTGTACTCTGGATAATAGAGCTCTATCAGATATGTGGTTAGTGAAGATTTTCTTCCATTCTGTGGGTTGCCTTTGTGCTCGTGTTACAATCTCTTTATCTGAACAGAAGCTCTTTCATTTCATAAGATCATAATGACTGGTCATATTGACTGTGCTATTGGATTTCTGATTAAGAACTATTGGCCTAGTCCAATCAGCTCGAGGGAATTCCCTACCATTTCAACTAAGGTTTTTATAGTCTCTGGCCTTATATTGAGATCCTTGATCCATTTGTAATTAAGTCTTGTACATGGTGACAAATATGGGTTGAGTTTTAATCTTCTGCATATGGACATCCAGTTTTACCAGCACCATTTGTTGAAGATACTGTTCTTTATCCATTGGAGTTTTTGGGCCCCTTTGTCAAATATCAAATGGATATAGTTCTGTGGGCTTTAAACAAGTTGATCAAATAATCTCAAAATTCGTAGGGAGGCACAAAAGACCCAGGATAGCAAAGACAATCCTGAGTAACAAAAACACTGCTGGAGGTATCACCATACCAAACCTTAGTATATACTACAAATCCATAGTTATAAAAACCTGGTACTGGCTCCAAAATAGACACACAGATCAATGGATAAGGGTTGAAGACCCACATATAAGCCCACACAACTACAGCCATTTGATCTTTGACACAGGGGCCCAAAAAATCCAATGGAAAAAGAACAGCATCTTCAACAAATGGTGCTGGCAAAATTGGATCTCCACATGCAGAAGATTAAAACTGAATCTGTACTTGTCACCATGTACAAGAATTAATTCCAAATGGATCAAGGACCTCAATATAAGGCCAAAGACTATAAAAAACATAGTTGAAAGGGTAGGGAACTCCCTTGAGCTGACTGGGCTAGGCCAACAGTTCCTAAACGGACATCCAATAGCACAGTCACTACAAGCAACTCTCAACAGATGGGATCTTGTGAAATTAAAGAGCTTCTGTTCAGATAAAGAGATTGTAACACGAGCACAAAGGCAACCCACAGAATCTTCACTAACCACATATCTGATAGAGCTCTATTACCAAAGTGCACAAAGAACTTAGAAAACTAAACATTAAGGAAACAAATGGCCCAACTAAAAAAATGGGCTCTGGAACTTAAAAGAAACTTTACCAAGGATGAAATTAAAATGTCTAACAAATATCTGAAAAAATGCTCCACATCCTTAGCTATCAGGAAAATGCAAATAAAAACTTCCCTGAGATATCATCTCACCCCGGTCAGGATGGCAAAAATCCACAATACAAACAACAACAAATGCTGGAGAGGATGTGGAGAGAGGGGAACTCTCCTACATTGCTGGTGGGAATGCAGGCTCATACAGTCACTCTGGGGAGCCGTCTGGAGATTCTTAAAGAAATTAAAGATTGAAATGCCATATGACCCTGCTATCCTACTTTTGGGAATAACGCCCCATGCAACAGAGGTTCACCTCGATAGCACAAGCACGACCATGTTCATAGCAGCACTGTTTACAATAGCAAAGTCATGGAATCAACCCAAATGTCCAACAGTTGAGTGGATAGGGAAAATGTAATACATCTATACAATGGAGTACTACTCAGCCATCAAAAATGATGAATTAATGGAATTTGCCAGAAAACGGATGGAATTAGAAACAATTATATTGAGTGAAGTATCCCAGACCGAGAAAATTAAGTGTCCCATGTACTCCCTTACAGGTGGCTCCTAGGACCAAACCCACTTAGAGACACTCAAGGATAAACCTCTATAATACCTACAGTAAGTACAAGGATTATGAACAGTAGGGATGGGATAGGAGGGCCACACCAGAAACAAGGAGAAAGGGGACTATGTTACAGCAGAGAAAGTAGGCCACCATCAAGGACTACAAGTAAGTAATAAGACATCTGGTTAAGTTCACAGACTTTTGTTCCTGATCATTTACAACTGAGGGGGTATGATCTCACCAGAAGGGGAGGGCATATAGTCTGGCAGATAATAAGTAACCATTTTTCAAATAGTGATTGACCCCTCCCTAACTGTGATTTCCTACTTTTATTCCATCTACCTTGAATATACTCTTATAACAAGACTCTAGTTTAACAGCTTTTTATCTCTGGCCAGGGGGTGACATCCAATACCCATCAGGATGGAGTGAAGGGCATTACAGGAGCAGCAAAACTGAAAAAAAATCAACACACCATAATCCACACCATAATCAGAAACTCTATATCAACCACCTGGAACTAGGGCAGCCTAATCTTCTCCCATCTTGAAGCTCAGGGAAATTTGCAAAAGAGGGGGCGGTAAGATTGTAAGAGCACAAGGATAGGAAGAGTAATGATTTGCAAGATACTCCACACAAGTTAGGACTGAAGCAATCATAATTGGACTTTGCATGCTCTGTGCAATTTCCAACACACTATTAACCCCACAAAGTCTAGCATTTGCTAAAGGCACTAAGGATCCTTGGAGACAAGGGATTGACAGCCACAGAAGTTTTCCTATGCTTAAGGGGATCACAGGAAAAGGTTCAGGGAAATGCCACTGGGTCCTTGCACCTCATCGGACAGGAGGACCCAGAGGAGAGTTTGGCATGCACATTAAAGGATGCTCCAGGGATGGGACGGGGAGGCACTGGGGGATAGGGAGAGAAGGGGGAGGGGAGGGGGCACAGGGCGGTGGGAGGTTGGAAAGAGGGAGTGGACTGGTGTACCTGTAAAAAAAAGAATTGCTTTGGGATTTTGATTGGTATAGCATTGAATCTGTATATTGCCTTTGGTAGGATGGTCATTTATGATGTTGATTCAGCCAATCCAGGAACATGGGAGTTCCTTTCACTTCTGGTGTCTTTTGCAATTTCTTTCTTTAGGATTCTAAAGTTTTCATTATAAAGGTCTCTTACTTCCTTGGTTAGGTTTATACCAAGGTATTTCATTTTTTTTAGGGGCTATAGTAAATGGGATTGTTTCTCTCAGGGCTTTTTCACTTCTTTCATTCTGGGCATATAGGAAGGCCACTGATTTTTGTATATTTATTTTGTATCCTGCCACCCTGCTGAACTTCTCAATTAGTTCCAGGAGCTTCCTGGTAGAGTTTTTGGGATCACTCAGGTATAGGATCATGTCATCTGCAAATAGGGATAGCTTGACTTCTTCCTTGTCGATTTGAATCCCTTTTATCTCCCTTTCTTGTCTTATGGCTTCAGCTAAGACTTGAAGTACAATATTGAATAGAAGTGGTGAGTGTGGACAGCCTTGTCTCGTTCCTGATCAAAGCAGGAATGCTTCAACTTTTTCCCCATTGTGTATAATCCTTGCTGTTGGCTTGTTGTATACAGCTTTTATTATATTGATAAAGGTTCCTTCCATTCCAACCTTCTCTAGGGTTTTGATCATAAAGGGCTATTGAATCTTGTCAAAAGATTTTTCTGCATCTATCGAGAGTATCATGTGATCTTGGACTTTGGGCTGTTTATATGATGAATTACGTTTAATGATTTGCATATGTTGTGTGCCTCAAATAAAGCCTACTTGATCCCAGTGAATGATCTTTTTGATATGTTTTTGAATCCGATTTGCTAAGACTTGTTGAGAATCTTTGCATCTGTGTTCATCAAATAGATTGGCCTATATTTTCTTTTTTTAAGTGTATCTTTTTTAGGTGATGGGATTGAGATGATATTAACTTCATAGAAGGAATTTGGCAGTGTTCCTTCCTTTGCTATTTGATGGAACAGTTTAAAGAGTATTGGTGTTATTAGCTCCTTAAATGTCTGGTAGAACTCTGTGCTGAATCCATCTGTTCCAGGACATTTTTCGGTGGGAAGATTCGAGATTACTTCCTTGATTTCCTCATATGTTATAGAACTGTTTAAATAATTCACAACCTCCTGACTCAATTTAGGTAAGTTGTGCTTACTTACGAACTTATCCATTTCTTTTGTGTTGTCAAATTTCACAGAATATAAGTTTTTGGAATATGGTGTTATAATACTCTAAATTTCAGGGCTGGAGAGGTGGCTCAGGGATTAAGCCTCTGCCTTGCAGGTGGAAGGTCCTGAGTTCGGATCCTAGACCCCACGTATAGACACCAGGCGGAAGCAGGGGGGAGGGGGCTGCACTTCTGGTCCTGGTACGGTAGAGCCTGTGAATCCCGGGGCAGAGTAAACAAGGAGGAGGTGGAGGCGATCTTGGTTGTTCCTGAATTCGCCCATTTTTCTACACACACACACATACATACATACACACGCGCACACACACGCATACACGCGCATTTGAATAAATAATTTTAAAAAATTTTAAAAATACTCTGAATTTCTTGGGTATCAGTAGTGATAACTCCATTTTCATTTCTAATTTTGTTAATATGTGTTTTCTCTCTCTTGCTTTTGGTTAATTTAGCTAGGGGTATATGGATCTTATTGATTTTTTCAAAGAACCAGCTTTTTGACTGGTTGATTTTCTGTATCGTTTTCCTAATCTCCATTTCAGATATTTCTCCCCTTATTTTGCTATTCTCCTTTTGGGATCAGATCACTCTAGTGTCTCTAAAGCTTTAAGTTTCATTGTTAAGTTATTTATTTGTGATGTTTCCATTTTTTTTTTTTGATGTAGGCATTAAGAGCTATGAACTTATCTCTTAGGACAGCTTTCATTGTGTCCCAAAGGTTTCGATAAGTTGTATTTTCATTATCACTCACTTTCAGGAAATCTTGAATTTCCTTTGTAATTTTTTCCTGAATCCAATTCTCATTCAGCATCATAGTGTTAAGTTTCCAGGAGTTAGTGTATTTTCTGATGTTTGTTGTGTTGTGGATGTCAAGCTTTAGACCATGGTGCTCTGATGGGGTACAGGCTAGAATTTCAACTTTCTTGTATATGTGAACATTCGTTTTGTGGCCCAATA
Source organism: Typhlomys cinereus (assembly GCA_023101885.1). Lineage (NCBI taxonomy): Eukaryota > Metazoa > Chordata > Mammalia > Rodentia > Platacanthomyidae > Typhlomys > Typhlomys cinereus. Next base: position 3,121,877 of record JALPQD010000226.1, read on the forward strand.
TGTGATGTACTTTGGAGAAAGTTCTGTGTACTGCTGAGAAAATGTGTATTCTTTGGTGCATGGATGAAAAGTTTAATAGAGATCTATAAGGTCCATTTCATTAAGGGTTTGATTAAATTCCAAAATGTCTCTGTTAAGCTTTTGAGCTGTTGATCTATCCCATGTTGAGAGGGAAGTGTTGAAATCCCCAAGCATTATCATTTTGGGGTTGATTTCTTGCTTTAAATGCTGTAGGGTTTGCTTAATGAATATGGGGGGGGCGTATTGGGTATATATATGTTCAGTATTGTGAAGATGTAGTATCCATCTGTGTCTCTTATGATTTTTTTTTTTTGGTTTGAATTCCACTTTTTCTGATAACATAATGGCTACCCCTGCTGTTTCCTGGTTCTATTAGCTTGCAGAATTTTGGACCAGCCTTTTATTTTTAGGATGTGCCTATCTTTTGTGGTGAGATGAGTTTCCTGAAAGCAGCAGATTGATGGGTTGTGGTTTTTAATCCAAGTTTGTAATCTTTATCTTTTGATCGGTGAGTTAATTCCATTGACATTTAATGTTATAATGGAGAAATTATTTTTAATTCCAGACATTTTTTATGTTTAGTGGCTTTTGTAAGTGTATTGTTTGTTTTTTAGGTTTTGGTGATATTATACTTCCCTTCTGTCCTCCTGGATACACTTGTTTTTTTCTTCAAGCTTGAGTATCATTTCTAGCTTTTTTGAAGACCTGGTTTGTAGACATGTAAGCCTTCAAGTTTTCTTTGTGCTGGAAAACTTTTCTTTCTCCCTCCATCATGACAGATAGTTTTGCCGGGTATATCAGTCTGGGTTAACATTTTTGTTCATTTAATACTTGAAATACATCTCTCCAAGCTCTTCTTGCTTTTACTGTTTTGATTGAGAAGTCATTTGTTATTTTAATAGGTGTACTTTTAAAAGTGACTTTTTTTTTTCCCTTGAAGCTCTCAGCACCTTTTCTTTGTCTTGAATGTGGAGTGTTTTGACTGTTATTTGCCATGGTGAGTTTCTATTTTGGTCATATCTGTTCGGGGTGTGAAATGCCTCTTGTATTTGGATAGGCCTCTCATTCTTTAGATGAGGGAGGTTTTCCTTGATGATAATTTGAAAAATTTCCTCAGGTGTGGTATTTTGGGATTCTTACTCTGGTATTCCATGAATGTGCATGTTAGGCTTCTTCAGGGTGTTCTCCTTGAATATTTCTCTCAAGTATCTTTTGGGCTTTAATAACCTCTTCCATTGAGCTGGTTAATACTTCTACTTTGTCTTCAAGATTTGAAATTGTATTTTCTGCTTCATTATTTCTGCTGATAAGACTCTCTGTTGAGTTCTGGGCTGAAGATAACTTGTCCTTTAGTTCAATTTTAAACTCTGCCTGAGACTGTTTTAACTGTTCTATGTCTATTTTTGTTTCTTGAACTGTTTTTCTCAACTCCTCCAAGTGTCTGTTGTGTTCCTGTTCAAAGTGGTTGATGCGGTTGTTTAACTCCTCCCGGAAATCCTCTTTCATAGTATTGATCATAGGTAATGATCATGTTTCGAAAGTTGTTATCTTGGGTCTGGCTTTCTTAGCTATTTTCTGTCAATTTGTTCTAGTTGGAATCCATCATTATGGGGTTAATTCTTTTGGTGGGAAATTTGTCTTCTTGGGTTTTGTTTCTCATGGATCTGCGCTTTGACTTGGGTATTATTGTTTTGTTTCTTAAGACCTTTCAGTTGTTTTTGACTAAACTGATTTAGTTGGTATTACTACTCTCGGGCAGTTATTACTAGTGTTTGCCTTGGAGTTGGGTACGTTTGTCTGTTGTTATTGATATTTCCTAGATGACGCTATTAGACTGTTAGTACATCAGTTAAATCAGCTTTAGTAGACAGGGGATGAATATTAGTATGGTAGTTCACTTTTACAATTTAGTACCTTAGTGATATGTGAGGGTGTGTGGTATAATCCCTGAAGTTCTATATGTTTTGGGGGTGGCTATATGTAAAAGTTAATCTACAGTGATTAATAATTGAAAGTAGCAGGATGGTAAAAAGGGGGTTTACTTATCTTTGGGTTGGATGTGAAGAATCTCTCCCATGTGATAGGATGATTTTAGAGGACTTCAAATGTATGGCCTTTGTCCCCTAGAGCTTTACTTGAGTTTCCTTTGGACTCTGTTGAATTCTGAGTAGCAGTGTTTCCTCCCTGGACCACGAGCAAGGGTCCCCAGAGGGCCAGAGGAGCAGAGGAGCTGATGGAAATGGCAGACTCTTCACCTGGGACCTGGGATTTGGCTTATTGGCCCACCTCAAGCTCGGGGCAGCCTGGGTGAGGTTCAGCCTGGCTGGTGGGAAGAGCTCGGAGGAGCAGTGACCTGTGGGCTGGTGGAATTCACCTGGGATGGAGGACCTTGAGCAAGTCCTGTTCTGGGTGGGTGGGACAAAGAGGCTGGGACCTGGGGCGTGGCCCTGGCAAACCTGAGGCAGCCTGGCTGTTGCTCAGGCTGGCTGGTGGGAGGAGCTGGGACGCGTGGCGACCTGGATGCTGGTGGAATTTACCTGGGATGGAGGACTGTGAGCGAGTCCTGTCTGGGATGAGTGGGACAAAAGACAAATAGCAAGTTATTTTTAAAAAGCTTTAAAAGATTATTAAATTAGTTAATTGATTCATCAAGAATCTTTTTTGGACTCTCCAATTGGCAAGCTATGTTCAGTTGAGAGATATTCCCTGGGTGAAGTGTAGAGTCATGAAGACACCCAATATAAACTGCAGGCCTCCACATGCACATGCACACATGTACGCATGTACACTTGCACATATACACATATATCCCACATGTGACCAAGCATATGCATGCAGGCACCCCACACATGAACACATGCAAAAAAAATCCTCATTATCAAAATTCCAATCTATACCAAGAAGCTTGTTCTTAAAGCACATTCAAGTGATCATTAAAAATCTGAAAACAGATATTATAGTGGTTTCTCCATATACTATGACAAATCACTATCTCATTGTCAAAATCTCTGACAGATGTTTCTAAAATAAGAATGCTACAAATTTTAAACAGAATATACTGTACATTGCATAATACTCTGAACAGTATAAGGTAGCATAGGACAACATTACAATCAAAGAACATGAATATAGTAGTAGGTGGGATGAAAATAGAGAAAGAGAATAACTAAACAAAGACAAGACAGTTCAGTTCATATTTCATCCTCAAATTTTTTTTAGGTTGCTTGAGGTTTTGTTGACAATATCTTAGAAAGCTTGTGAGATTTTAGAAATGAAGATAAGGGCTATAGATATGTGGGAAGATCAACATAGTTCACAGAAGACAGGAAGACAATGTGAACTTTGAGTTGCACCTTGGAGGTAGGGCAGGACTTGAAAGTCAGAGAAGAAAGACAATTGGATAGAAGCAATGATGTGACTGTGCAATATCAAGAAGAAAGACATGTCTAAGAAGTAGAAAATAAGTGCATGTGGAATAATTGTGGTAGGAAAGACTTTGGAAAGCCAGGTTAGAATTTAGTGATTTTTGTGAGCAGTACCCAGAGACTTCTAATCTAGAATGCATTGTGATCACTGAGCAAGTGCCAAGAACTTACAGTTACTTATGACAAGACAGGACAGAGAGGGGCGAGGCTGCAGTCCCACTCTTCTGCCGTCTAGAATAGCATCAACAGAGATTTTACCAAGCAGATAAGGTAGACTGCCATCTCCAACCTTGGTGCACACCAACAGGACCAGGACTTCAAGGTGAAGCATCAGATGTCTCACCTGTCCTTAGGGAAAACCAGGTGTCTCCATTGCACAGAGACCATTAGAAGAGAAGGGACTCCTTGTTAATTCGTACCTGACAATAGATACTTCTTTTTTGAAAGTTTTCCGTAGTTTATCATGAGATCATTTGGCTATATTGTTCTAAGATGCTTATCTGCACCCGTTATGATGTCAGCAAAGTTGTAAGATGTAATCAATGGCACTGACTGATTGGGTGGATATAGGGAAGAAAGACACAACAATGTAACTTGAACATCTGGTTGGGGAAACACTGACTGAAAGGGAGGAATTGTAAATGACCAAGCAAAGAAGTAGAAAAGCAGGAGCCAGAGAAACAGTCATTGATAACTTTCGTTGTCTGGAGCTCCCTGTTGTGTACGAAAGGATTGGCAGGAGGGGGGAAGGAAAAAAAATTGAAAGCCAGCATCAACTACATATCAAAGCCAGCCTGATCTATATGAGATCCTGTCTTAAAAATCCAAGGGGGGCTGGAGAGATGGCTAAGGGGTTAAGACTCTACCTCACAAGCAGAAGATCCTGAGTTTGGATCCCAGATCCCAGGTAAAAATGCTAGGCATAAATGGCAGCAGCCTGGTGGGCAGAGTTTAGGAAATCCCAGAGTGAAACAAAAAGGAAGTAAGGAGGTAGCTGAATATGAGATGACTCCAAAGGTGCCCTTGGTCCTCCACAGACAGACAGACAGACACACACACACACACAAACACACACACACTCTAAACATTTTTTTAAAAATCCAAGAAGAAAGAAAAAAAAAGAAAATGAGAGATCAAAGGCCCTTGGATGATACTAATAAATAACTGAATTTTTAAGATGAATATTTTTGAATGGCCATAAGCCATTGTAAATCTATGAAATGCAATATTTCTAGATAATGATCTTGTTCAAGCATCATCAGCATCTACAGATGCCATAATAAGAAAGTTTTTTTTTAACCCCTATGATAGGAAAGTTAAGTTGTATGGGGTAGCAAATTGATTCTCAAATCTCAAAAAAGTTTATTTCTTCCTTAAGTTTAATGTTCAATGCAAGTAGCCAAACATGTCTTGCACAAAGTATTGAAGGAATCTCGGATGAAAGGGTGTTCCCTATGTGGTACCAGTACCACCTAGAATGTGTGTTTGCCTAGTTCACCTTTGTCCAAAAGAGACTCTCCTGCTAATTATCCATTAAACAGAGGTATGTGGCCCCAAGTTAATGCCAAAGGTACCCAGAAAGCTAAAGGAGAAATTGCAATTTGATAAGTACTAGTTCTTAAAGCCATAAAACTACAAGTGTTTTTGGTAAATACTCATTGTTAAGGTCACAAAATGGTCTGATTTTTCTTATCACTGTGTATAAATGGGTAAATTTAACCCTGAACTGGGGGAAAGGGTCAGGGATCATCATTATCCTTGGGAAAAAAAACTTGGAAAGATTTATCTGATGGAAATAGAACAGTTGCCTGAAGACCATAGACAAAGAAAGCAATCACTCACACCAGTGTTCCATTGCATTTAGATTACATGGCACTTGAGAAAAGTCATGAACTTCAAGAAGTCTCTTGCAGGAGTCATCCTGCAAGAGAAGCCAGGGAAGGTCCAAGCAACTGCTTCTAGACTTCATGGGACAGAGATTCTCCAAGGATGATCCAGCTCAGGACTTGTGGATCTTCCAGGTTCCCATTCCAGAGCTGTGACAACTTCCTTAAAGTCAGAGGAAGCAAAGTCCTCAGTGACTGTGAGACTAACTTGGCCCCAACCACAGGCCCTGACTCACGCTATTGGTAAACAGAGCAGAAGTCATCAAGTAATTTCGTGGGGCCAGGGGATTGCTTCACAGGCTGCCTGAAATAGCAAATCCCTGAGCTTAATTTGGAAAAATTCTTACGGTGGGACTTAAGAGACAGAACTGCCATTTTTAAAAAAGAAAGAACCCAATAGCATTTTTAAAAATTATAAACTGTATAATCTACTTATAGATCACTGGAAGATAAAACTCTCCCTAGGGATAAAGCCATATTGTTAATTACCTAGCCCAAGGTAAATTTTAACAGAGACATCATCAATTACAAAGAATTTTATTTCAAAAATGGCAGTGAAGAAGATGATTCCACAGAATATGGGCAAAATATATCATCTGGAACTTGTCTGTGGACTTTCTCCTTGCTGGATAGCTTACACAGTACCAAGGAATACTTTAGAAGCTACTGGGGGAGAGAAACAATCACAAGCCCCATCAACGGCATGAGATCTGTAAGTTGCAATATAGATCACCATGGCAACAGTGTAATAACAGTGGCATGAGTGCCAATGAGACAACCAACTGCTTGATTGGATTCAAGACCCACTTGTCAGAAGAATATACATCCCTGTTACCATAAACTAGAACAACAATCTATTTTTAAAAAAAGGAAGGAAAAAAATAAATATGAAAGACAGTCAATAAACCTATAGGTAGGAAGATGTTACATCAAAATGCTCTGTTGGTAGCTGTTATTATACCCATAGAATGGGCACTTATAGTGGAAACCTTTGGATTAATGAAGGCAAATGTACATATCAGTGGGGCGGCCCGAAGAGAGGTAACTTTATGTATCATAGAGGCTTGAGCACCCACAGGAGTAGACAGGTCACAGTGAACCTTGGGGCCAATAGCAGCACACAGACAGAAGGGTGGGAGAGGGTGGGAGAGAATGGTGAAGGGAAAGCAGAGGATAGAGGGAAGGGGGAAGGGATGAAAGCTGGGATGAATAACTATATGCTTGTAAAAGTAGAAAAAGAAAAAGAAAAAAAAATGGCAGTGAAGCAGTTAAGCTTCATTCTCCTCATGATCTAAAGTGACCATTGATTGTTTGAGAATGTTTTTTCCTTGTCTATTTAATTTATTTGTGTTTTGTTTGGGTTGGTCTTGAAGTTAACATATTCAAGGCTTTTCAATACAAAAAGGATTTCTCCAAAAGCAGCAAATTAATTTTTAAAATATTTTATTTGAAAAAAGATAGAGAGATAGAGAGAGAGAAAGAGAGAAAGAGAAAGCTGTAACTACAAATAATGACTCATGGGTGGAAGTCAGATGACATCTTTCAGGAATCGGTTCCCTTCTTCCACCATGGGGATCAAACTCAGGTCACTAGGTGTGTGAATAGTTACTGAGTTATCTAACCGGCCCACAAATTAATTTTTTTCAAGGCAATATTTTTTCAGAGTGCTCCCCCCAGCAAAAGTCTGCCCAATAAGAGTTAAAAACGAAAAAGTGAAAAGTAAATTTAGCATAGCAAAGTTCAAAGTCCATAGAGTCAGTGGTGTTTCTTAGATTAAATGTTTTAGATTAAAGCAAACTACTGCTAGCTTTCCCTGACTTGCCTTTCATACATGAACTCTCTCCCTATTTGTGACCTCTCCCTCTCCCTCTCCTGTCCTTCTCCTTTTCTTTTCTTTCTCCTCCTCCATCCCCATCTCTCACACTTTCATTCTTCCTAGCTTCCTCTCTCTATTTTCCTTCCTCTTGCTTTTTCTATTTCCCTCCTTTCATCTCCCCCCCAACACACACACACACACACACACACACACACACACACACACACACACGCACTCTCTCTCTGCTTTAAGAAAGGTAATTCCTATTAGAAATATGTAATTTGAAGTACAATCTTCTTTGTACTTACTAGTTACACACTTTCCTTCCTAAATGTCTTTATATAGGGAGGATAACAAAGAATCTCAAGAGTTTTTAAGGTAAAGCAGAGTTTAGCTGACCCAGCAATGGGAAGAGAAGCAATCATGCTCTCCGATTCTCAAGAGACTTAGAGTTAACAAACTCTAGATGAATTAAGAAGTATTACCAAACAATAAACAGATGGCTAGTAGATATAGACAGGGCAGAGTGGTGGCTCACTAGAAGACATTATGGAGCCTCTGAGAACAGACCAAATCAGTGGTAGCATTTATCCTTGAGAAACAGCAGAATATCTCAAAGATCTGTGCATCTAAATTATGCCAGCTGTGCTGTTTTCAAATCTCCTTGAATGCCAATAAAGGAACAAGGCATTCTGAGTTGGCCCAGAGTGTGTGCCCGCCTGAGTTATTTTTCCAAAGGCTGACATGGGCTCACTCTCATCTTCACGCTACTTATACTTAAGTAGCACTTTGACAGAGACCATGAGAGTATGGAAATCAAGCTGGTGCTTGCAATTACAAAAAATATTAATAAAAAGCTTCAAAAAGGGGCTGGAGAGATGGCTCAGGGGTTAAGCCTCTGCCTTGCAGGCGGAAGGTCCTGAGTTCCGATCCTAGACCCCACGTATAGACGCCAGGCGGAAGCTGGGGCGGCCTGCGTTTCTGGTCCTGGTAGGGCGGAGCCTGTGAATCCCCCGGCAGAGTAAACAAGGAGGAAGTGGAGGCGTCCATGGTGGTTCCCAAATTCGTCCGTGGTTCTACACACACACACATACATACACACACACATACATGCACAATTGAATAAAATAATAAAATTTTAAAAAGCTACAAAAAGACCTCAGCACAATACAATAACAATCTGTCAATCCATTTTAATGCACACTGGTACCAGAAGTAAAAATAAAGTCTTATGTCTTAGTTTCATACTCCACTGTTGTAAGTCCCAAACAATTTAGGGGCGCCAGAGGATTTTTATCCCAGCTTGCTTTTGATGATGGCAGAAGCTACCAGCAGAAGTCAAGGGAAGTAGTCATCCCATATTCACAGAAAGAGCAGAAAGTAGACAAAGACCAGTGCTGCATTTTAGCTTGTCAGCTTACCAAATTCAACTAGTCTCTCTCCATCTAACCACCTGCCCAGGGAATGGTTCTATCCACTGTGGACTGAGTCTTTACATGTAGATTATAAAATTAGACAAACTCCCACAGGCTTGCCCTTAATTGAATAAATTCCTCATAAGCGTGCTTAAAGGCTTTGTTCTCAAGTGTCAAGTTGATCCTTACAACTGACATCCCTTGCTTTAATTTTTCTCTCATAGAAGCTAAAGCTTATTCAACTTTTTAACTCCTTCCCTATCACATTTGTCTCATAGGCTCCCAATGCTTAACTTTAATTAACTTTCTGATTGCCTGTATCTTAATCTTTCATATCTGGTGGAATCTAAATATGTCAATCCTTCAATGTTTTCATAGTAAAAATTACTTTTCTCCATTGTAATTACTTTTTCTTCATTGTAATATCAGTAGAGTTCAACCAATATAAGTTTTTATAACTTATTTTTACACTTAAATTTTCAAGAAATTTCTAATGTTTGGGAATGGTGTGATGTTAGGCTTCATAGGTGTTTATGTCTTCCTAGCATTTTCTGAGTAATCAGTCCCTTCCTCTTAAATTTTTGTTTGATCACCTATTATCTTCTTTCTTTTCTCATGTTATATTTATAATTACCTTGCTAAAAGCATTTGAGGGTTCAGTCTCAAAACAAGAGAAAGACAGCTGGTCTGTGATGGATACCAAGAGACAACAGAATAGTAGAATGTTGCAATGGAAGTCTGCCCACGTTCATCTTCTGTACTAAGATCAACAGTAAAGTATCCCACTTTTTTCACATCCAACTTTTGAAGCGACTTTGCAAATGGTTCGAAGAGGAACTACTAGCACCAGACAAGGGAAATATCCAGGAAAGAGCAAGTTACTTATTGTCCCACACTCAGATCACATCCAAAAGAGTAATTATGACAAGACTCCTGTAGTCAGAATTGTTTAGAACTGGCTTGGATCTTGTGTCCATTTTTGATCTGGCTGTGGTTTCTTCCCATAAAATGAGATAATTAAAGCCTATACTACTATAATCTTCTAAGAATTAGATGGAATGATATATGGCTGAGCATATAAAACCTACCAGTACCCTCTCCTGTCTCTTTGCAGAGGGGTCTCAGTAATCTATGAAGACAGCAGGAGAACTAAGATTTTTATTAGAATTGGTGACTATATGGGTTCCCAACCATCTTTCCCATTGATCCTTGCCCAAAGTTAATTCGTATAACAACCTCTCATACAAGTTAGCAGCTACTGGCCTAAGATCTTCTACTCACAAAATCTTTTCCACTGATTCCCTTTCATCCATACTTTTTCCTGGAGCCTGACAAATATTCTACTGAAGTTCCTAACAGCATGGGAAAATGAGGCAAATGAAAAGGAATGAAAGGGAGACTGGCTGAAAGGGAAGGGAGTGAGAATGGGGATTAAGTAAAAAACACATAAGTTCATTAAATTTATGTATGCACGTATCGAAGAATAAAAAATAGTGCTGGAAATGGTAGTGCATGCATGTAATCTCAGAACCCAGGCAGTAGAGACAGGCCGACCATGACTCTCAGTCCAAGTTGGGTTACCTAGAAAAACTATAACTCCCCAAGTTTTTTTTTTAAAAGCAATGATTAGTTTAACTCACTTGGCATACAGAGGGAGACTCTCCATGGTATATGTGCTTTTACTGGGTAAGCCATCAAGCAGCTTCCTCCTGGTCTGGCATCTGTGCCAATGAACGCTGGACGCTGGTAGTGTGTCTGTGCTTTGTACACCGTCTGTTCTTTTTTAGTGATTTTTGTGTTTACCCTTTGACTTTCATACATGTATACAATGTGTCTTGATCATATCCCCTTCGCCCTCTCATCCCTCCTCCTCTGTATTCTCCAACAGTTATCCTTCCCATCTTTATGTCCATATCTTTATTTTTAATCCACTGAGTCCAATTAGTACTTCCCTGGTGTTTGTGGGTATGGGGCTATCCTCAGTAGCATGGACAACAAACTACCTGTAGATATGTCCCCAAAGAAAAAAATGATTCCCACTCCCCCAAAAACTCCTCCCCCATCCCTGCCGGAATGCAGATTGGCTGGATCTTGTGCAGGAAGCCAGAGCTGCTGTGAGCTCATATATGCAACAGCTAAGTTGTGCCCAGAACATACTGTTTCAGAACATTCCTCCCATCCCCTGGCTCTTACCGCCTTCCTGACTTCTCTTCCACAATGTTCCCTAAGCCTTGGAAAAGCAGAGGAGCTTTTCACTCCTCTGCTTTAAAGCTGAGCACTCAACAGTCATTTATTCTCAGCACTTTGACCTGTTATGACTCTCTGTACTAACCATTGCCCACTGCAAAGAGAAGCTTCTCTGACCAAGGTAGAGCATGTCCGTAATCTATGGTTATAAACATAAATGTTTAGAAAGAAGTGTGACAATATGTAGATTTAGAAAAAAAAAAGTAGAAAGTTCTCTCCTGGAATCTACAGTCTTCCCCAGCAATGGGCTTTTGGCCAGGTTTACAGTCATCCTAGATATGAATTCCCTACTGTGGAACAGCCTCGATTCCAATTGGTAAGCGGTTGGTTATCACTGAAACAGTCATGCCACTGTTGCACCAGTGGGCACAGCTTGCCCAATAAGTTGGTAGTATAGCATGGCCCTGCATAACTTTTCTTTCCCAGCAACCTACATAGAACCTTGCAGCACTACAAAAGATACCTAGAGTCTATATATATATCTGAAGAACTCTTGGTATATATAGAAATAATATGAGCAATAATATCTATTGGATTTTTAGGTTTCATTGTACGAGCTCATCATATATTTACAGTAAGCTTAGATGTTCACACCTGAGCATATTTCACATCTGCAACTATAATTATTGCTGTTCTGACAAGAATAAAAGTGTTCAGATGACTAGCCACCCTTCACAGAGGAAATATCAAATGATCCCCAGCTATACTATGAGCTCAAGGGTTTATTTTCCTATTTACAGTAGGAGAATTAACAGGTATTGTCCTATCAAATTCTTCTCTTGACATTGTTCTATACGACACTTGTTATGTCGTTGCCTACTTCCATTATGTCTTATCTATAGGAGCAGTATTTGCCATTCTAGCAAGATTTATTCACTGGTTCCCACTATTTACAGGCTACTCATTAAGTGATATATGAGCTAAAGTTCACTTCTCAGGCGTAAATATAACATTCTTCCCTCAGTACTTCTTAGGTCTCTCAGGTATACCACAACATTATTTAGACTATCCAGACACCTACACCACTTGAAACACAGTTTCCTCTATAGGCTTTTTCATCTCTCTCACAGCTATATTAATTATAATTTTCCTAACCTGAGAAGCATTTGCCTCTAAACATGAAATCCTAAATGTTCAAAATTCTTCAACCAACATAGAATGACTACACAGCTACCTCCCTCCTTACCACACATTTGAGGAGACAGTTTATGTTAGTATTAAATAAAAAAGGAAGGAATTGAACCCCCTAAAATTGGTTTCAAGCCAACTTCATAACCTTTATGTCTTCCTCAATAAGATATTAGTAAAATTATTACATAACTTTGTCAAGGTTAAATTATGGGCTAGAACTTCATATATCTTAAATGGCTTATCCATTTCAATTAGGACTTCAAGATGTCACTTCCCTTATTATAAAGAATTAATAAATTTTCATGATCATGCACTAATAATTGTTTTCATAATTAGCTCTTTGGTTCTCTACATTATCTTATTATCTTACTAATATTAACTACCAAATTAACATACACAAGTATAATAGGTACTCAGGAAGTTGAAACTATCAGAACAATTTTACCAGAAATAATTCTTATCATAATTCCCCTACCATAGTTATGTATTCTTTATATAGTAGATGAAATTAATAATCCTGTTTTAATGGTAAAAACAATAGGTCATCATTGATATTGAAGTTATGAATACACTGATTATGAAGACCTGAATTTTGACTCATATGTAATCCCAACCTCGGACCTAAAACCAGATGAATTCCACTGGAAATTGATAACTGAGTGGTCCTACCCATACAATTACCTATTTGTAGACTTATCTCTTCCTGAGCAGTACCATCTCTAGGATTTAAAACCGACACAATTCCAGGTCATTTAAATCAAGCTACATTTGTAGCTACTCACCCCAGAGTTTACCAAAAATTGATCTCTATCTATATTATAACTCATTATGAAGCTTTAAGCATTAACCTTTTAAGTTGAAGAGAGTGAATCTAATTTCACCATAATGACATGCCACAACTTGATACTTCCACATGATTCACTATAATTTTAGCAATATTAATCAGTCTATTCATTATTTTTCAATTTCATCATTCCATTGCCCAACACACCCAACTCTAAAATTCTAGAGACCCCCAAATCAAATAACTCTTGAGAAACAAAATGAACAAAAATCTACTTGCCTTTTTCATTACCCCTACAATAATAGGACTTCCTATTGTTGTCTTAATAATTATATTCCCATTCATTATATTTTCAGAATCCATTTCCCTAATCAACAACTACAATTTCATTACAACACTGACTTATTAATATTATTTTAAAACAAATAATATCTATCCACAATAATAAAGGCTAAACATCATCATTAATGCTAATCTAACTAATTATCTTCATCAGAACAATCAATCATCTAGGTCCCCTCCCATACTTATTTACTTCTACAACCCAACTATCTATAAATCTAGGTATAGCAATATACCCACAAGCATCTATTACATTCATTCTCTTAATTTTACTAACAATTCTAGAACTAGCACTAGCCTTAATCCAAGCCTATGTATTTATTCTCTTAGTCATGACAACACCTAGTGACCCCCCCAAAACCCATGCCTATCATATAGTAAACCATAGCACTTGACCTCTAATAGGAGTCTTCTCAGTATTACTCCTTACATCTAGTCTAGTCATATGATTCCACTTTAACATTTCCACATTCCTCATTATTGGTCTTACCTCCAATACCCTAATCATATACCAATGATGACGTGATGTCATATGAGAAGGAACTTTCCAGAACATCACACACCAGTAGTCCAAAAAGGCTTCTCTTTATTCTTTCAGAAGTATTTTTCACAGGGTTCTTCTGAACCTTTTATCACTCAAGCTTAATTCCAACACATGAACTACGGGCATGCTGACCTCCAACCGGCATCACTCCCCTTAATACATCAGTTCTTCTAGCTTCAGGCATATCTATCACTTGAACTCATTACAGCTTAAGTGAAGGTAACCAAAAACATATACTCCAAGCCTTACTAACTACTATTATCTTAGGCTTATATTTTACCATCCTGCAGGCTTCCAAATACTTTGAAACATCCTTCACCATCTCAGATGGAATTTATGGATCTACTTTCTTTATAGCAACTGGATTCCATGGCCTACATGTAATTATCGGCTCATCCTTCTTGCTAGTATGTCTTCTACAATAATTAAAATTTCACTTTACATCAGCTACCATTTCAGATTTCAAGCTGCTGCCTGATACTGATGCTTTGTAGATGTAGTCCGACTCTTCTTATATGTATCTATCTATTGATGAGGATCATACTCCTTTAGCATCAATAAGTACATTTGACTTCCAATTAAATAGTTCTAGGTCATCTCCATTGCATTTTTACTTCCACAAATAAACTTGTATCTAGAAAAAGTTAGTCCATATGAATGTGGATTTGACCAAATAAGCACCACCCACTTGTCATTTTCAACGAAATGTTTCCTCATTGCCATTACTTTCCTTCTATTTGATCTCAAAATTGCCTTACTTCTTCCACTTTGTGAGCTATCCAATTCACCCACCTAAAGTCAGTTATTATCATAGCACTTGTCCTGATATCTATCTTAGCTCTAGGCTTGGCCTACACGTGAACCCAAAAAGGACTGAAGTGACATGTATAATGGCAATTAGTTTAAATTAAAATTTAAACTAATTAAATTCATTAGATTTTGTTATACTCATACCTACCAAATGACACCTATTCACCTAAGCCTAATTATGGCATTCTCCCTAGTTTTACTTGGTACCCTCGCATTCCGTTCACATCTTAAATCATCCTTACTAGGTAGCTCCAGATTGACCTATGTCCAGCATCCAAAAGGCATACCATAGTTCCATTCCTTTCATAGTTCCATGCTTCAAGATCATATCTAGTAACAAAAAGTAAACTTTATAACCTAAGAAAGAATATATTCAGTTTCAGCTTTGATTTTACCATCTGCTCAGATTTTTTAACCTAAATAAACCCCTCTTGAATATGAAAGGGCAATACATTTGCTAGTCCTCCAGCTTCCTGAGGTTTGGCATTTTATTTCTCCTTCCCCTTCCCTTGTTTCTCTGCTGATAGCACCAAAAGACCTTTACAAAGACATGTTCCAAAGCAATCTGGAGGAAGAGGCCAAGGGCAGACACAGCCTACAGTTCAAACATTGGTGAGTAGTATGTGTGCTAAGGATAAAACTAAGGTAAAAATTAACAGTTCAAAAAATTAATTTGTTTGCTTCATTACATACGACTTTCAGTTACCATGTGTCAAGGTTCTTAACTCCCATGAGCAGCAGCATACGTTCCCTAGAAAGTGCTTGAGAAATCCCTGTGTTCCAGTTACCTGGCACTGCACAGAAGCAGCAAAGGGAGAAGCAAGATCAGGAATGAGAGTTCTCTGCTCTCCACAACTCTGCCGCTGCTGTCAGTGCTACTTGTTCTGTTCCTTGCTTTCCAGATTTAGCGCTGGCTAACTCATTTAACCCACACAGGAGTGTCTACAGAACCTTTCACCGGGCACACAGGCATGCAGCGAAAATGTGGGAGACTTTAGAGATTTGTGAGATATTAAAGGAAGAGTGTATTTAATTGTGACACTGTTGGGGTGTGCTAAAGGCATGTTGGATAGATAAGGGTCTATGGTGTCTTGATAAATACCAGATATGTGTGCCAATTTTCAATGCTATGCGCCCTGGAATCCCATCCATTGAGAATAAGCACATCCACAGCTTGAGCTTTTTCTTGGATTAATCCTCCCAATCTACACCAGACAGCAAATCAAACCCTCCCCCATCCCAGGGGTGGTACTGCCACTCCTAAGAATGTTCATTACTAAGGAAGTGATATGCTTACTTATACTCATTTACACTTTTATACTTTGAAGTGTTCTTACCAGCAGCTCCCCACCAATATTCTACTCCCTCCCCCCCACCCCCCAGCAAGGCCAGGACTTTTGAAAGTCCTTGTCTGATTCTCCACCCCTTCCTTATTGCTGTTTTTCTTCTCTTTTATTTTTATTCTTTTAAGGCTTTACATATGAATCCCTGTCGTTTTCACCCTTTATTACACAATCCCAGTCCCCTACTTTCTCCCACTACAAACTTTCTCCTTCCCCCAGTCTCCCTTTACACTCATGTCCTTCTTGTGTGTGGCTTACTAATGGTTTGTTCTTGCTAGCATGTCTGGGAGCTTGCTGAAGCAAGGACGATGCGCCACTGGGCACACACTGGGAAGAGTGGGCCCCTTCTCCCTGGGTGGTCGCTCCTGCTCATGATTTGATAGTCATCCGAATGAGCCGCTATCACCTTCACCATGGCTATGAAATCAGGAGCCACAATGTCCGCCTTCCAATCGTTTCCTAGCAACGCTGCTCTATGTACATAGAATGCCTTTCCCTTTCTGAACTTCAAAATGTCACCATGCACTGTCCATTTTACCCTGTTCTATTTCTACTTCAGTGGAGAGCATTTTAATTCTGTAGACTACAAGTTTCCACTCCCAACCCTGCCCCCAACTCCTCCAAGAATGTGTTCCACCAACCATCACACCTGTCTATTCTTTGAAATTGTTCCTTAGCTGACAACTACATTCAGATCTCATAAAAATCACACCATTTCCCTCCACCATTCCACTTCTGCGCTTTCTTTTCCTGAATCCCTTCCATTCATCAAACTTCTTGAAAGCGTCTATACTTAGGACCTTCACTTCAACTGTCCTTTGCTCATTTATCTGGCATCTGAAAACAACTAAGCATCTCCAAGGTCATCAGCGATCAATTAGTCACCATTTTTAAACTAGTTATCATTTTCTTAAAGAATATGGAAGATACGTCTGATTAGGGGAGTGTAATTAAATTACAATGTCTACGATTATAAAAAACAAGCTAATTAAATTAAATAAAGAAGGTCAGATGCAGGCAGATAAAGATATAAAAGTAAAGACTTTTCTTTATTTTAAATCCACTGCTTTCAATTAGCATATGGTTGTCATGTTTTCCATAAGCATTTTACCCATGTCACAACAAACACACTGTTACCATGAAATAAACTTGTGGTTTCATCTCTTACTGATTTCTTAGCTTTTGGATGACTTTCTATTCATTGTAGGTTCAACTTATTCTAACTAGAAAGAGCCATAATGTGCTTCAGATTTGACAGTTTTGTTAAACATAAATATGTTTCAATTATGATTCAGAGACATTGATCTCTCCCTCTCTTTCTTTCTTTATCTCTATTTCTGTCTGTCTGTCTGTCTCTCTCTCTCTTACACACACACATACAAAATACATTAAACACACATAAGAGATTACAAACTAGTTTATAAAAAGTACTCCATGTTTGTTATGATTTTACATATAGTTCATGGTGCTCATAAGTCTGCTTTCAGTCTGTAAATGAAATGATCATTTGAAATTTAGCACTTGAAAAAATCAGTACCTTATGTTAGAGTGGGGAGATATTGGGGTCTTCTAAAACAAATATCAAATTCTTATAGAGATATTGTTCATGAAAATTACTCTAGAAACATATAGTAGATTAATAAATGTACTTAGATTATATTAAAGCAAATTAGTTTTCTATCTGTATGTTAGATGAACTGCAAATGTTAATTATTGCCAATATTTTATTTTTGAATTATAAAATTGCATTGAAATATAGCAAATTCTGTTTTAAGATACAGAGCACACTGTATCCACTCTTGACTGTTACGTATGTTTTCCAAATAGCATTAGTACTTTAATTATTTGTACTTAAATGGATATTTAAAAAGGTACCATAACTCAAAAAAGAAAATTGAAGAATGGAAGTTCCAATGATATATGTATGTATGTAAGTATGTATAATGTTAAATTTTTTAAGTAAAAAATAGATTACAACCTCAGTTGACAATGAAATATTAGTATATATGCATGTGTCTGTTCAGAAAAATGAGTGGGGGTGGAGGGAATCAACAAAATGCCAACACTCATTCAGATAAAGAATCATTAGCTGAGGGGCTGGAGAGGTGGCTCAGGGGTTAAGCTTCCGCCTTGCAGGCGGAAGGTCCCGAGTTCGGATCCCAGATCCCACGTATAGACGCCAGACGGAGGCGGGGGCGGCCTGCGCTTCTGGTCCTGGTAGGGCGGAGCCTGTGAATCCCAGGGCAGAAGGAGGTGGAGGTGTCCATGGTGGTTCGCGGATTCGTCCGTGGTTCTACACACACACACACACACACACACACACACAGACACACGCGCGCGCACACACACAGTTGAATAAATAATAATAATAAAAAAAATAATAAAAAAAATATTTTAAAAAAAGAATCATTAGCTGATACATCAAATCATAGATGTTTTCAATATGTTTTGTGGTTTCCAAATTTCTTTAATTAATATTACTTTCATAATCACAAGAAGAAAGACGACTTAAGAATTTAAATATTTTCTCTCCATTCCTGTTTCTTAAATCCATGTGTGTTATTTCACTCTATCGGTCCCAAAATTCCTCCCAAGGTCAATTTCATAGGTGTACCATCTACACAGTCACTTGGGATCATGTGCACTTAGTTTGAGCTCTCCTGGACTAGTGTGAAATTTTTAATAAAAGTTTAACATGAGGCATCACATTTTCATCTTGCATTAGAACCTGTCAATCATGTACCCTGATTCCTTCTTATCATCTAATGCTGTGACCTGCATCCCCTCCTCTCTAATCTCTCCTCTCTAATCATTGTTCCACTCAACAAATGGACACTACAGTGTCCACCTTTGCTGACCTTTTCTCTTCCTCCTTTGTTGTTCTTACCTTGGCTTCATCCTCATTCATCAAATACTGTCTCTTAGCAGGATTTACTGTGTTTCAGGTCTATATTTTCAGGATATATACACAACAGTGTTCCATAAACCCTTAATATTTAACATTTCCAATAAGGAATTTAGCAGTTGCTCATGAAGTCTTCCTTGACCTCTCCTTCAGCTATGTAGTCTGGAGACTTATATGCTGATGCAGGCAGCTATACCCCACCCATTTTTACCGTTCTGTAGTATCCTATTATGTGAACATATTTTTCCCCATTTTACTAGAAATGAATAGTTTGGGTATTTTATGAGTTTTGCTATTTGCACACATGCAAGAATTTCCCTAGAATATATAACAAGAAGTGAAATTGCTCTGTCATAGACAGGGCTTCTTATACTTTGTCCATCATGACAGCTTTTCACCCAAGAAATTTTTACATGGTCTTGATTATATACGTATATAAAATGGGTGTTTCAAACAAACATTTACTGATATTAAATCAGAAGGAAGCTTATTTTAAAAATAATTTTTGATACACATGTAATTTTATCATTAAAGATGAGAGAAAATTATAGACTAATGTGATAATTTGTCTATCTTTATATAAAAAATTACTTTTTCCTGAATACTTGGTACTACAGGATATAGGCTATCTTCAAAATATTTCAGAATTGGTTGATATTTTGATTTTATATTCATCAGTCCTAAGGATACCACTTCATTTAAATACATAGTACAAAATGAAAGAAGCTTGTTTAGGGCCACTTCAGAAATTACTGTAAATTTTTTCCTAATCCCAATCTAAAATTAATTTAATCATTCTATATGCAATTGACATAAGCATACCAAGCAGTAATTTTAAAAATTGTGATGCAATGCAATTGAAGACATAGGAATTTGATGTGTGCTAGAGAATGATGATTTAAAATGTTTCCCATAATTAAGCCATTATGCTTCTGTAAGAACATACAACTTCATATATACAATAAAAATGCTATAGTTTACAAAATGCAATCATCCTGAATCTGAGCCAAGGTGCTTTGGATCAGCAATCATTGGCCATGTGGCATGACAGCATACACAGTGCAAAGCATGTAGTTTGTCTAGAATCAAGCCTGCAGTGAAGTCACACAACAAAACATAGGATAGGGATGCTAGGAACATACAACTCATTACATGTTTTGCTATGAATTAGTTTTCCATTAATGCATATGCCAAAACCTTTTGCAGTTATCAAATTTTTTATAATTTCCCCCATAGTCAGTTAACTTAACTGCATATGGAGTCACACCCACTTAAAGTAAACATGGATTGACTTCCAGTTGTTCATGCCAAACTGTTTTCAGAGTAGGAGCATTGGTTATTTTCCCATCCACATTGCATAAAACTCCATCACTCAACATCCTCACCAAGACCTGATGTCAGACTAAAATTTCTCTTAATATCATGGTATCTCATTCGGACTTTGACTCACATTTTCCTGATAATTAAGAAGGATGAGGGGTCTTTCATATGCTACCTGACTATGAAAATTATGTTCTTGCCTTTAAAAATCAGCAAATATTTTTCACACTCTCTGTGCCACAGACATCTATTATCAAATAGCAATGTGTTTCAGCCAGCTCAGAAGATCACTATAGATCTACTGTCCTGTCCCCCTTTAGATGGTGAACTTGACCAGTTATAAACAATTATACTTTGAGATAATCAAAATGATAATGATCCCGAACCCCAGCCTGGTGTGAAGCCAGTGAGAGCTGATTATACTAAGCATAATTTCATATGATTAGAATGGAGTTACTTGGTCCCATAGACACATACTAACCTCAGGGAAGGTATGGTAAAGAAGAAGAACATTCATCCCACACTAGAATACCTACCTCCTACTCACAACAAAGTCTCAGGATGAAAACACAGTGTCTATTGTTTGGTGAAGATGCTCCTCCACTAAGGAGAGGATGTGTGGAAACTTTGGGAACTGAAAGTGGCCTGCCCACCCCCCAGCCCAGCCCAAACTCACCTCTCCAGGCACTTCCCTCTGGTCTCTGGAGTTCCCCGGACAAGCCCTCTCCATAAGTCACTGCTTCCTGTCTATCATTACCTAAATGCTTTGCATCACAGAAGACTACGTGTCTTGGGGCAAGGAATCTCCAAAACCATGTTGACATTAACTCATTTACATACACACAACACCATCAACACCATCAATTTCATGTCCTTGCCCTTAGACAGACAAAAATAGTGATTTACTCAATTCAACCTGAGAAATTTTTGTGAAGCCACTACTTCTACCAAGAAAATTATGAAGGCCTTGTCATTCAGGAGGCAAACTTTGTATCCTGAGACCAAGAAGCAATGTCACAGCTCCTACCCTGAAATACTAGGATTAAGCCACACCCTCATTGCAGCATAAATACAGTGTATTTAATAAAATGCTATGTTTACTATCTGTTCCTCTTTCCCTTCTTCCAATACTGACTGTAAGAAAGTCAGATATTTGTTTTATAGCATCTGGTCATTTATAATTATTGCTCTAACATTTCTTCTTCAGAAATACAAAATATCATCTGGAATTTGAGCGTTTATTCAATGCAGAAATTATAGTATGCATTGTACCACAAAATATCATATTTAACCTTAGCAACATATTCAATGTTCAGTATAATTCACATTTAATAAAGTACATGCAAATAAAAATTTGAAATATATTTTATTTATTCACTTCGAACATTTGTCATAATCACACCAGTAAGCATATCTATCACATCTAAAACTTTCCTGTGGGCACTTATAGTCCTTCCCTTCCACTCTTTCCGGTTCTTTCACTCTTCCCAGCCTCAAGCAAATAGGCTTTGTCACCACAGATTGGTTTGCATTTTTGAGAGTTTTTAAATGGAGTCCTAGTATGCGTACTCATTTTTTTTCTGGCCTCATTTTTCTGGTGTGATTAGTTTGACACTCATCCACATGTGTGTCTCTGTCGATAGTCTATTCTTTCTTACAGCTTTATAGTATCTGTTGCATGGATGTGTCATAATTTATCAGCTCAGCTTTTGAAAACATACATAAAGCTGCTTAGTCAAATACAAATTTTCAGATATATGCATGTTTTCATTTCCCTTGTATAGGCATATGTTTAATATTTTAAGAATCGGCTAATCTTAATGACTGCTGTAACAAATTATCAGCAAACGTCTACCTAAAACAACACAAATTTGTCTCTTTGCTGGAGAGCTGTTGGCTCTGCTGGCTTCAGATTGCTCATTCCTTATCTGGCAATATGTTCTTCAGCAAGAGACCTGACTCTCTTGCTTCTACCTTCACATCTCCTATTGATTGTGTTGCCTCCTTCTTAAAAGGACTTAGTGATTATAACATTACTTTCTGGAGGTTTGAAGATCATCTGAATTTCCTTCATTTGGTCATAATTGTGTCACTGATGGACCAGATTCAGAAATTCCATGGATTAAAATCGAAGCACCCTTAGTGTCATTATGCCATCCTACTGCCTTCCAGAGAAGCTATGTCCCTTTACATCCTATCAGTAGACAGAGTAAAAGGGTTATCGTATAGTTCTATGTACATCCTCATCAATTCTTGTCATGGTCAGTCACTTGCATTGGCATTTTGGGAATAGTGCCTGAGGTTGAAACTTTTTACATGTACTAATCTATTCTCTATAAACCACAGGTGAAGTGCAGCTCACACCTTCCCCCATTTTTGACCAGGTTTTGTAGAGTTTCTCTCTCAAATTGTAAGAGTTGCATAGATATTCTGGATACAGGAGTCTTATCAGATATGATTTGCAAATATTTCTGTCATGTTGTGATGTTTTTATTTATTACAGTGTCTTTGTAGCAGTGACTTTGAGAAATTCCTTAATTTTGGTTGACTATTAAAAAGTTTCTCCTTTTCTTGTTATATAAATTTCATAGTCTTAGCTCATGCATTTGGGTCTCCATTTCATTTTGAATCAAACTTTGCATATATTATAAAGCATAAACCATTATTTTGCTTGTGAATATCTAATTATTCCAGTACCATTTCTTTTTTCAAAAATCTATCTTGTGTCCTTTAAATTGCATTTTCATCTTTGCCAAATTTTAGTATAAGCTGTGGGTCTTTTCCAAAATTCTCTGGTTGATTGTATTCCTCCATTTGTCTACCTTTATAATAAAAGAACATTGTCTTCATTATTGTAATTTTGAGTCTAGAAATCAGATGATATTGACCTTCCAACTTTGTTCTTTTCAAAATTGTTTTAGCTGTTTTAGGTCTTGTATATTTTCCATTTGAATTTTAGATCAGTTTACAGTTTAATTATAACTGCCTGTGTGAAATCTGAATAGGATTACATTTACTCTAATTAGGGGAAAGCTGACATCACAGCAACATTAATTCTTCTGAACTATTTTTATCAACCTTGTCCAATTGGTCAGTTTCTCTTGACAATTTTTTTTAGATTTAAGTAAGCAGGTGTTGTTTATAAAAGTTACTTTAGTTTTTATGCTACTTTATTTTTTCTGTTTCCAATTTTTCTTGCCAGTATTTAAAAATGCAATTCACTTTTGTTTTTTGGCAACATGGTCTCCAATCTTGCTAACCTGTTAAATCTAGCAGCTCTTTGGTACACTCCATGGGATTCTCTATATGGAAAAATATCCACCTGTACAGAAACTTTTATTCACCTACACATTGATGCCTTTTATTTCTGTTAGCATGATTTTCCTCATAATCAGTGAGCTAGCAGCATCTCAGACGTTTCATGTGCTGTGATTTCACTTTCATTCTATTTGATTTCTCCTATGACTCGCATGTCATTAAAAGGTATAATGTTTAGTTTCTAGAGATTTAAGGATTTTCCAAGGATCTTCCTGTGGTCTTGACAGTAGGATATACTTTGTATGGTTTCAATACTTTAAAACTGCGCATAGTTGTTCTTGTAGCTCCTGGCATGGTCTTTGTTGCCTATGCAGCAAATGTTGAGTGATGTGCTCTGAAAAAATCAGTTAAGTCGGATTGATTATCATTTACTCTGAATATTTAATGTCTTTATTGACTCCCTATCTACTTTTCCTACTAATTGTTAAAAGAACCATGTTGCAATCTGATAATAACTGTTCAGTTCAGCCAGATTTTGCTTTACACAATTCAAAACTATGCTACGAAGGAATGAACATTTAAGAATACTGTTTCTAGGGCTGGAGAGGTGGCTCAGGGGTTAAGCCTCCGCCTTGCAGGCGGAAGGTCCTGAGTTCGGATCCCAGATCCCACGTATAGACGCCAGGCGGAAGCGGGGGCAGCCTGCGCTTCTGGTCCTGGTAGGGCGGAGCCTGTGAATCCCGGGGCAGAAGATGGTGGAGGCGTCCATGGTGGTTCCCAAATTCGTCCGTGGTTCTACACACACACACATGCGCACAGTTGAATAAATAATAATAATAATAAAAATTTAAAAAGAATACTGTTTCTAGGCCAGCAAAATGTCTCAGCAGCTGTATGCATGCCTGTATATAAACCTGGTGACCTGAGCTTGATCCTTAGACTCCACACGTTGGAAGGAGAAAAACAGCTTCCACATACTCGCAGTGGCATGCATGTATTCTCTTCTCTATTTCTCTTTCTCCCATCTCTCCCTTCCTCTTTGAGTCTCTCCAATAAAAACATGTTTAACAAAAAAAATTTTAAAGAATGTTATTTCCTCTTGGTAAGTTGATACTGATATTACTTGACATTATTCCTTAAAATCTGAAATCTAGTTTGTCTCATCAATATAACTATTTTGGTTTTCTTTTGACAAGCGTCAATATTTTCACATCTCTTGCATCTTTTTATTTTAAACTTTTTGTACCTTTACATTTAAAGTGCATTTTGTACCTATACATTTACGAGATCATTATCTGATCATGTGGTAAGAAACCAAATTCTCCTTCATCTTTGTAATTCTGTAACAGTTAAATAGCAGATCACTCCTTATTTAAATTCTCCTCCTTTTTGGCATTCATGGCACAGTATTCAACTTTATGTCTATAACCTAGTCTTGGCCACTGATCTCTTCTTTCTGTCCCAATCATGAAATTCAAGGGTTTTTTTTTTAATTGCCCAGCCTTTGAAGCTCTTCTCTGTTTATTTTCAATCTCTCTCTCCCCCAATGTTCTCATGGATACCATCATTTCAGCTATGACTTGTAGAGGTAGAATGCCCACCTCTCTGTCTCTAGCTGCCAGCTTCCACTAGCCTTAGGTCTACATTTTCTTTTGCTGTGAGACAATATGAAGAATGCAAAGATAAATGTTAAGAAGTTTATAGTCAGGGGCTAGAGAGATGGTTCAGGGGTTAAGCCTCTGCCTTGCAGGCAGAAGATCCTGAGTTTGGATCCTAGACAGGGCCCATCGAGGCGGGGGCAGCCTGCTTTTCTGGTCCTGGTAGGGTGGAGCCTGTGAATCCCCAGGCAAAGTAAACAAGGAGGAGGTGGAGGCGTCCATGGTGGTTCTACACACACGCGCACACACACACACACACACACACATACACACACATACATACACACATGGATACATGCACAATTGAATAAATTATATATAATTTTTTAAAAAAAATTTTTTTAAAAAGAAGTTTACAGTCAACCAAGAATATGGAATACAAAAAATTTGGCTGCAATGTGAATTTCCACAAGACATGCACAGGATTTGTCTTATCAATATTTCACATTTTAAGAGGCTCCACATCTATGTGAGAGACAGATGAGTTTAATGCTGAAAAGAAGAGGAAAGATGCTTTCCTCAATGGTATACCCACTGATATCTGATTCATGATCCAGTGCATACCATTAAAACCAAACCAGATGAGACGCACTGAGCCACTCATTTGCAAAGGCACAATAATAGGAGACTGGCAGAGAAGAAGAAGGGTTGAAATGGGAAAGGGAAGAGGATGGGTGTCATAGTTAAGCACAGATGTCAACTTGACTGTTGAGGGTTTGAGTTCTGGGCACATTTGTAGAGAATTAATGGTTAAGTTAAGCCCAAGCAAACCTGCAGGAAATTGTCTAGCTGATGGGGAAGGTCCAGCCTATGGTGGGTGGGATTAGGCCCTGGAATAAATCACAGAGAGCTGGTTGAGAAAGTAGGCATCCTTCTTTTTACTCGGCCAGACATGCTGGCCTGGCAAGTAAGGATGGTTCATCTCTCAGCCGTTATGTGGTGATGGTGTGGCCAGTTCCCTCGGCCCTGGTGTTGGTGCGTGCTGTCCCATCAAGATGGACTAAGAACTGTAATGAGGAATCGTAAGAGAGAATAAACCTTTATTCCCTTAAGCTGTTTGATGGACATTTATCAGCAGCCACGCAGGCAAACTGCAACAATGGGATTGGGGAGTAAGGTGTGAGAATATCATAAATTTATGTTACTCACATATAAAACACTAAAAGAAAAAATAGCTACATTACAAACTATGTAGTTAAGAAAATAACTGCCTGTAGAAAACCTTATGGGATTAAGAGTCTTGACATGCAGCTTGTAGGTTTGGGCATAATAGAAAAGCTTTGGTGGTAGTAGTTGATTTTGAAGGAAGATTAGGACTAAAACATGGAGAAGAACATGCTTTCCTCAATGGTATACCCACTGATATCTGATTCATGATCCAGTGCATACCATTAAAACCAAACCAGATGAGACGCACTGAGCCACTCATTTGCAAAGGCACAATAATAGGAGACTGGCAGAGAAGAAGAAGGGTTGAAATGGGAAAGGGAAGAGGATGGGTGTCATAGTTAAGCACAGATGTCAACTTGACTGTTGAGGGTTTGAGTTCTGGGCACATTTGTAGAGAATTAATGGTTAAGTTAAGCCCAAGCAAACCTGCAGGAAATTGTCTAGCTGATGGGGAAGGTCCAGCCTATGGTAGGTGGGATTAGGCCCTGGAATAAATCACAGAGAGCTGGTTGAGAAAGTAGGCATCCTTCTGTTTACTCGGCCAGACATGCTGGCCTGGCAAGTAAGGATGGTTCATCTCTCAGCCGTTATGTGGTGATGGTGTGGCCAGTTCCCTCGGCCCTGGTGTTGGTGCAGTGCTGTCCCATCAAGATGGACTAAGAACTGTAATGAGGAATCGTAAGAGAGAATAAACCTTTATTCCCTTAAGCTGTTTGATGGACATTTATCAGCAGCCACGCAGGCAAACTGCAACAATGGGATTGGGGAGTAAGGTGTGAGAATATCATAAATTTATGTTACTCATATATAAAACACTAAAAGAAAAAATAGCTACATTACAAACTATGTAGTTAAGAAAATAACTGCCTGTAGAAAACCTTATGGGATTAAGAGTCTTGACATGCAGCTTGTAGGTTTGGGCATAATAGAAAAGCTTTGGTGGTAGTAGTTGATTTTGAAGGAAGATTAGGACTAAAACATGGAGAAGAACAGCCCAAGATAAAGTATTACGCTAATAGAGAGCACATGGTGGGAGCACTGGTTTTGAGGATTACAGAGTAATCCAAATTTGTTGTTTTTAGGTCTTGAGCATTTGATAGAGCATTTTAGGAAATAAGGGCAGAAAGACAGTCTGGAATATACAACAGGATGGTAAGACTTATTTCATCAGTAAAAAACATTCGAGCAGGCAAATGTATTTGATTTGATTATGCTTGCAGATTATATTTCTTGTATCTGAATGTAAGTCCTCATGACCACCCTTGTTCTTATCTAGTAGCCCCTCTACTACTTAAAGTCA
Organism: Typhlomys cinereus; assembly: GCA_023101885.1. Lineage (NCBI taxonomy): Eukaryota > Metazoa > Chordata > Mammalia > Rodentia > Platacanthomyidae > Typhlomys > Typhlomys cinereus. The sequence continues at coordinate 3,149,252 of JALPQD010000226.1, forward strand.
TCTTTCTCTTCTAGCTTTGGCCTGAAAAAGAAAGCATGTGTGGTTGTATTTCTGCACAGGACGTTTCACTGAACATGAGAACCTCTAATTCTATCAATTTTCTTTCCAATAACTTGAGTTCCTCCTTCTTTGTGGATGACTCACATCTTTTATCGGTATATGCCATAATTTCCCTCCCCATTCATTTGTTAAGGGGCACCTGGACGGCTTCCACCACTTGCCTCTTAGGAACAGCGCCACAATAAACATGGGCATGTGTTTCTTTTTTTCTGTTGGCTTCATTGCTTTGGTCTATTCCCAGAAGTCTTAACCGGATCATACAAGTTTCATCTTAGTTCTGTGAGAAGCCTCCATTCTGCTTCCCACAGTCATTGTGCTAAATTTTTCCCATAGATCTTGTTTTGTGCTGTTCACAATTTCCTAGTTTTTTTTTTCTTTCTTACTGTCTGAATATGAGAGGCCCTGCTGTTCTTTCTTCAACATTTTTTATCTACTGGTTAGACTTCTGAGTTTTTTTTTAAACTTCATTTACTAAGCCTTCCATGTCCTAGATTTCATTTTCAGAATCTATTTCTTCTTTAAATGCTGTTATTCTACATCGCCTTTCTCGGTTCACTCAGCTGTTTATCCGTATGATCTTTAAAGTCACTGATGATTTTTAAGGTCTTTCTTTTGAATTCTTTGTCCTCTGTTTCATCTGAATTTTTTGATTCACTTCCTGAACATTTATGAACGTTTGGAAGATTCGTGTTGCAATCACTGAAATCTAATTCTCAGGGTTCCCTGACATTTGCACACCTGTTGACCGGCGGTCTCTTCTTTTGTGTGACAGTCTTTTTAATGAGCAGCCTTCTTGTAAAAGCTCAATCCCCTGTACCTCTCAGAGAGTAAACGGTCATAGTAACAGCAACAAAAGAAAAAGAAACAGAGATATTCAATTTAAAAAAAACTACATCACCAATACAATAGAAAAGATTGATCTGACACAAGTGGAAAGATTGGAAAGTAGGAGAGAATGTGGCCAGGGAGAGAAAGGGTCAAAGGGGAAAAGGAGGGGAGTTAAAGTTGGAGATTAAGGGATAAAGATATAAATTCATGCATGCAGCACTAAATATAAAAATAAAATATGAATGCGATAAAAAATATAGGCTAGAATTAATCCAGGACAAACTAAAAATTTTAAAAATAAAGGTAAAAGTAAAAAATAGAATAATTCTAAAGGGAAAATGAAAGTAAAAAGAGAAAGCAAGATTTCTGAAGGAAAAGAAAATTAAAAAGGAACAGAAAAGAACAAGAGTTTAAAAATCTAATTGAAGCAATAAATAAATAGATAAGTAAATAAATAAATAAAATTAGATGAAAGAAAGAAAAGGAGGGGGACCACTTTCTCCTGGTCACAGTACATGGATCGCAGAAGCTTCTGCCCAGCCTCTCCAATCCACCAGGAGCAGGTCACTGGGCCATGACTGAGGTCTGTTCTAATTCCTCTGTCCTTCCAACAGGCAGGCACTGTGGGAGGCTCCCAAGAAGCCCCCATACCTTGGAACTGATGGGAAACGCAGAGTCACACCAAATCCAGCAGGTAATGCACACACAAGTTAGCAGGATGGCTGTCTCTGAATCAGACTGAGGCAGCCCCCAAATCTAACTTTTATAGGGCAGGGTCATGTGACTAGGAAAGTACTGGCATGAGAGGAGGGGGGGCTCACTCCGGGTCGGTGAAAAGTCCTTGGGAGAATGCGCTTATCTATAGTTGCAGTCTATGGGCTGCGAACAGTCCTTGCGAGAGTGTATTATTTTATCTCCAGCTAGAGCAGGCTGGGCCAGTGAAGTCTTCTGTCTGGACACACACGAGGCAGATAGATGTGGGAAAGGGAGGCAGCAGGCGTTACTTTGTGCTAAACATGCCTAACAGACACTACAAAGGGGTTGAGCCCTGTGCATGTTTCCCACTGGGCCAGGTCAATAAGGATTTAATGTCCATGGAAAAACAGAAAAATAAATTAAAAACACGCAAAAAGGTGTTTCCAATGTGTACCCAGAGCCTCTGCTAACCCAGATAAGCAGGGGCAGTGAACAGGCAGGACTGTGTTCACTTGCTTCCCTGACTCCAAGCTGTGCACCCCCCACATTGCGCATGTCCAAGCCAAAGGTATCTGCCTGATGGAAAGTAGGAAGCAAAGATCCCACTCAGTTCTGTACTGAAGCGGGGTGCTGAGCTATTCTTCCATCTTTCCTCAGCACGTATCATTTTTGTTTTCACTTCAGCAGAAAAACATCAAGCAAGACTCCCTTCGCTTATATAAAGAATAATAGAATTTTGTTGATTGATATATTTACTTACTATCCTTTCTCAAAGAAAAATAACCAGAATTGGTTTCAATTTTCCATCAAAAGTTGGGTTTTTTTTTTTGGAGGGGGGGGCAGTGAGCAGTAAATGAAAAATGAGACTTCCCCCAGCCCAGGCCTCTAACCTAACCCATGAGCTATGAAGTAATGCTCTCAGATTATCTTCTGTCCCTCTGCAGAAGAGGAAGAATGGACCAGGGGTTTTCTCTCTTGGATTCTTGGTGACTTCAGAAGCTTGAGACATTCATTCTGTTGCTCTCAAATGAAACTGCTGGCATAAGTCTTTCGCTTCCTCTGTCATTTCATCATTTCCTCTTTAGAAGTAGTTTTCTGCTCGTGGCAATGTGTCCATATAATAATCATATCTTTCAAAGGCAGCAGCAGGTGAGCCTGCCCAAAGAGCTGATAGAGCTGTCAGCTGGAAAAATTCAAATGTGACAGCGACAGAGTAAGGGCAAGTTTCATATTCAAAATCCTCTTTCCACCTACAAGAACACATGCAGGTTCTTTTCTGAACAGTTTTAATGAATGCTGAGAGGGAAATGTGTAGTGGGGGAGTAATATCCACGTAGGGAATGCACATCTGGGTCTTTCTGAAGTGTGTAGAAGGTATGAGGTGATTCTTTAAAAATTAAAACCAGCAAAGAACATCAAGGAAGAGGGAATGATAAGACTGCAAGAGCCTGAGGGACAGCAGGGCTGCTGCAGCCATGAATTCACTGCAACTATGTGTATTTCCACAACATGCATAGGATTTGGCCTATCGACATTTCACCACTGAAGGGGAAAGATTTCAAGAGACTCATACATAACCTTTCTGATATACTACTGAGGATTAATGCTGATGAGAGAGAAGGGAAGATGCTTGCCCCAGCAAGCACTCAGATGAAACTCAACAGAGCATACAAAAAGACACGAAAGTAGGAGGGAGGGGGAACGAGAAAGGAAGAAGCATGGGTAACTAAGAATTTAAAATATTTAAAAATAAATTTGACCCTTTCCCCACTCCTCCGCCTCCAGGACTAACCAGGACTCAGGTAAGCTCCGCCCCCGCCCAACCCCAAAACCCCAGGACAAATAATTCAGTTCAGTGAAAAACGCACAGAAATTGAAAGAAGGTCTTAAGAGTTAAAATGACGATGCCCAAGTCAAAATGCAAATCCATGAGAAACAACACCAAGTAAACAAATCTCCCACTGAAGGAATTAGCCCCATAATGATACATTCCAACCAGAACAAACCCACAGAAAATACCCAAGAAAGCCTGACCCAGGATAACGACTTTCAAAACAGGATCATTACCATGTTAAATACTATGAAAGAGGAAATCCGGGAGGAATTAAATAACCGCATCAATCACTTTGAAGAGGAAAACAACAGACACTTGGAGGAGTTCAGAAAAACAGTTCAAGAAACAAAAACAGGCACAGAACAGTTAAAACAGACTCAAGCAGAGTTCAAAACTGAACTAAAAGACAAGTTATATTCAACCCAGAACTCAACAGAGAGTCTTATCAGCAGAACTAATGAAGCAGAAAACAGAATTTCACACTTTGAAGACAAAGTGGGAATATTAACCAGCTCAATGGAAGAAGGTGTTAAAACCAAAAAGATACTGAGAGAAATATTCAAGAGATATGGGACACCCTGAAGAAGCCTAACATGCGTATTCATGGAATATCAGAGCAAGAATCTCAAAATACCACACCTGAGGAAATTTTTCAAACAATCATCAAGGAAAACTTTCCTCATCTAAAAAAAGAGAGGCCCATCCATATACAAGAGGCATTCCGCACCCCCAAACAGATATGACCAAAATAGAAACTCACCATGGCAAATAATAGTAAAACACTCCACATTCAAGATAAAGAAATGGTGCTGAGAGCTTCAAGGGGAAAAAAACAAGTCACTTTTAAAGGTAAACCTATTAAAATAACAAATGACTTCTCAGTCGAAACAGTAAAAGCAAGAAGAGGTTAGAAAGACATATTTCAAGTATTGAATGAGCAAAAACTGTGAACCCAGGCTGATATACCCCACAAAACTATCCGTCATGATCAACGGAGAAAGAAAAATCTTCCAGCACAAAGACAACTTGAAGGGATACGTGTCCACCAAACCAGGTCTTCAAAAAATGCTAGAAATGATACTCAAGCGTGAAGAAAAAAACAGGCATATCCAGGAGAACGGAAGGGAAGTATAACACCATTAAAAGTGAAGCAATATACTTACAAAAACCACTAAACATAATAAATGTCTGGAATTAAAAATAGTTTCTCCATTATAACACTAAATGTTAATGGAATTAACTCACCGATCAAGAGACACAGACTACAAACTTGGATTAAAAATCACAATTCATCAATCTGCTGCCTGCAGGAAACACTTCTCAACACAAAAGATAAGCACATCCTAAAAATAAAAGGCTGGTCAACAATTCTACAAGCTAATGGAACCAGGAAACAGGCAGGGGTAGCCATTATGCTATCGGACAAAGTGGACTTCAAACCAAAAAAAATCATAAGAGACACAGATGAATACTACATTTTAGTCACAGGTACAATTCACCAGGAAGACTTCACAATACTGAACCCATATGCACCCAATACGCCCCCCCCCATTAATTAAGCAAACCTTACAGCATCTAAAGCGAGAAATCAACCCCCAAACGATAATTCTTGGGGATTTCAATACTGCCCTCTCAACATGGGATAGATCTACAGGTAAAAAACTTAACAGAGACACTTTGGACCTTAATCAAACCCTTACTGAAATGGACCTTACAGATCTCTATCTAACTTTTCATCCACGCACCAAAGAATACACATTTTTCTCAGCAGCACACGGAACTTTCTCCAAAATAGATCACATACTGGGCCACAAAACGAATCTTCACATATACAGGAAAGTTGAAATTCTAGCCTGCACCTTATCAGACCATCGAAGCCTAAAGCTTGACATCCACAACATAACAAGCAACAGAAAATACACTAATTCCTAGAAACTTAACAATATGATGCTGAATGAGAACTGGATTCAGGAAGAAATTACAAAGGAAATTCAAGATTTCCTGAAAGTGAACGATAATGAAAATACAACTTACCAAAATCTCTGGGACACAATGAAAGCTGTCCTAAGAGGTAAGTTCATAGCTCTTAATGCCTACATCAAAAAAATGGAAACATCAGAAATAAATAACTTAACAATGCAGCTAAAAGCTTTAGAGACACTAGAGCAATCTGATCCCAAAAGGGGCAGAAGGGAGGAGATTAGCAAAATAAGGGGAGAAATATCTGAAATCGAGATTAGGAAAATGATACAGAAAATCAACCAGTCAAAAAGCTGGTTCTTTGAAAAAATCAATAAGATCTATACACCCCTAGCTAAATTAACCAAAAGCAAGAGAGAGAAAACCCAAATTAACAAAATTAGAAATGAAAATGGAGTTATCACTATTGATACCCAAGAAATCCAGAGAATTATATCATCATATTTCAAAAACTTATACTCTGTGAAGTTTGACGACACAAAAGAGATGGATGAATTCCTAAGTAAACACAACTTAACTAAATTGAATCAGGAAGTTGTGAATTATTTAAATAGTCCTATAACATATGAAGAAATTGAGGAAGTAATCTCAAATCTTCCCACCAAAAATGTCCTGAACCAGATGGATTCAGCACAGAATTCTACCAGACATTTAAGGAGCTAATAACACCAATACTCCTTAAACTGTTCCATCAAATAGCAAAGGAAGGAACACTATCAAATTCCTTCTATGAAGCTAATATTGTTTTAATCCCAAAACCTAATAAAGATACACTTAAAAAAGAAAACTGTAGGCCAATCTCTTTGATGAACACAGATGCAAAGATTCTCAACAAAGTCTTAGCAAATCGGATTCAAAAACATATCAAAAAGATCATTCACTGGGATCAAGTAGGCTTTATCCCCGGCACACAAGATTGGTTCAACATATGCAAATCAATAAATGTAATTCACCATATACATCAGTACAAAGTCCAAGACCACATGATACTCTCGATAGATGCAGAAAAAGCTTTTGACAAGATCCAACAGCCCTTTATGATCAAAACCTTAGAGAAGGTTGGAATGGAAGGAATCTTTATCAATATAATAAAAGCTGCATACAATAAGCCAACAGCAAGGATTATACTCAATGGGAAAAAACTTGAAGCGTTCCCACTTCGATCAGGAACTAGACAAGGCTGTCCACTCTCACCACTTCTTTTCAATATTGTACTTGAAGTCTTAGCTGAAGCCATAAGACAAGAAAAGGAGATAAAAGGGATTCAAATCGGCAAGGAAGAAGTCAAGTTATCTCTATTTGCAGATGACATGATCCTATACCTGAGTGATCCCAAAAACTCTACCAGGAAGCTCCTGGAAGTAATACAGAAGTTCAGCAGGGTGGCAGGATACAAAATAAATGTACAAAAATCAGTGGGCTTCCTATATGCCCAGAATGAAAGAAGTGAAAAAGCCCTGAGAGAAACAATCCCATTTACTATAGCCCCTAAAAAAATGAAATACCTTGGTATAAACCTAACCAAGGAGGTAAAAGACCTTTACAATGAAAACTTTAAAACCCTAAAGAAAGAAATTGCAGAAGACACCAGAAGGTGAAAAGACCTTCCATGTTCCTGGATTGGCAGAATCAACATCGTAAAAATGACCATCCTACCAAAGGCAATATACAAATTCAATGCTATACCAATTAAAATCCCAAAGCAATTCTTTAAAGAAGTTGACCAAACAATCTCAAAATTCATATGGAGGCAAAAGAGACCAAGATAGCAAAGACAATCCTGAGTAACAAAAACACGGCTGGAAGTATCACCATACCAAACCTTAGTCTGTACTACAAATCCACAGTTTTAATCCTGGTACTGGCTCCAAAATAGACACACGGATCAATGGATAAGGGTTGAAGACACAGATATAAGCCCACAAAATTACAGCCATTTGATCTTTGACAAAGGGGCCCAAAAAATCCAATGGAAAAAGAACAGTATCTTCAACAAATGGTGCTGGCAAAACTGGATCTCCACATGCAGAAGATTAAAACTGGACTCGTACTTGTCACCATGTACAAGACTTAATTCCAAATGGATCAAGGACCTTGATATAAGGCCAGAGACTATAAAAAACCATAGGTGAAAGGGTAAGGAACTTCCTCGAGCTGATTGGGCTAGGCCAACAGTTCCTAAACAGACATCCAACAGCCCAGTCACTGCTACCAACTCTCAACAGTTGGGATCTTGTGAAATTAAAGAGCTTCTGTTCAGATAAAGAGATTGTAACACGAGCTCAAAGGCAACCCACAGAATGGGAGAAAATCTTCACTAACCACATATCTGATAGAGCTCTATTATCCAGAGTGCACAAAGAACTTAGAAAACTAAACACTAAGGAAACAAATGGCCCAATTAAAAAATGGGCCCTGGAACTTAAAAAGAAACTTTACTGGGGATGAAATTAAAATATCTAACAAATATCTTAAAAAATGCTCCACATCCTTATCCATCAGGGAAATGGAAATCAAAACTTCCCTGAGGGGCTGGAGAGGTGGCTCAGGGGTTAATAAGCCTCTGCCTTATAGGCAGAAGGTCCTGAGTTCGGATTCTAGACCCCACGTATAGACACTGGAAGCCATGGTGGTTCCCGAATTCACCTGTGGTTCTACACACACACACACACACACACACACACACACACACACACACACGTACGCACAATTGAATAATAAATAATAAAAAAAAAACTTCCCTGAGATATCATCTCACCCCGGTCAGGATGGCAAAAATCCACAATACAAACAACAACAAATCTGGAGAGGATGTGGAGAGAGAGGAACTCTCCTACATTGCTGGTGGGAATGCAGGCTCATATAGCCACTCTGGCGAGCCATCTGGAGATTCTTAAAGAAATTAAAGATTGAAATGCCATATGACCCTGTGATTCCACTTCTGGGAATAACCACCTATACAGCAAAAATTCACCTCAATAGCACAAGTACAACCATGTTCATAGCAGCACTGTTTACAATAGCAAAGTCATGGAATCAGCCCAAATGTCCAACAGTTGACGAGTGGATAAGGAAACTGTGGTACATCTATGCAATGGAGTACTACTCAGCCATCAAAAAAGATGAATTAATGGAATTTTTCAGGAAATGGATAGAATTAGAAACATTTATATTGAGTGAAGTATCCCAGACAAAGAAAATTAAGTGCCATATGTACTCCCTAATAGGTGGCGCCTAGTACAAAACCCACTTAGAGACACTCAAAGATAAATCTCTGTAATAACTACAGTAATTGCTAAGATTATGAACAGGAGGGATGGGGAAGGAGGGCCCCACCAGAAACAAGGAGAGAGGGGACCATGTTACAGCAGAGAAAATAGGCCGCCATCAAGAACTGCAAGTAAACAATAAGACATCTGGTTAAGTTCACAGACTTTCCTTCCTGATCATTTACAACTGATGGGGTATAATCTTACTAGAAGGGGAGGGCATATAGTCTGGCAGATAGAAAGTAACCATTTCGCAAATGGGTGATTGACCCTTCCCTCACTGCAGTTTCCTACTTTTATTCCATCTACCTTTGAATATACTCTTAATACAAGACTCTAACAGGTTTTTAATCTCTGGCCAGGGGGTGACATCCAATACCCATCAGGATGGAGTGAAGGGCATTGCAGGAGCAGCAAAACTGAAAAAAAAAATCAACAAACCATAATCCAAAACTTCAGAGACTCTATGTCAATCACCTGGATCTAGGCCAGACTAATCTCTCCCCATCCTGAAGCTCAGGGAAATTTGCATAAGAGTGGGGCCGTAAGAGTGTAAGAGCACAAGGATGGGAGGAGCAATGATTTGCAAGATACTCCACACAAGTTATGGCCGAAGCAATCATATTTGGACTTTACATCCCTGCACAATGTCCAACACACTATTGACCTCACAAAGTCTAGCATTTGCTAAAGGCAGTAGGATCCTGGGAGGCAAGGGATTGACAGCCACAGTAGTGTTCTTATGCTTAAAGTGAACACAGGAAACGGTTCTGGGAAATGCCCCTGGGTCCTTGCACCTCCTCAGAGAGGAGGACCCAGAGGAGAGTTTGGCATACACATTAAAGGATGCTCTGGGGATGGGAGGGGGAGGCATTGAGGGATGGGGAGGGGAGGGGGAGAGAAGGGGGGTACAGGGGGATAGGGGGTTGGAGGGAGGAGGGACCGGTGTACCTGTTAAGTTTGTATGAGTGGAAATAAAAATAAATAAATAGACAAATAAATAAAAAAAGAATTATTTAGAGCAATAAAATAAATAAATAAATAAATTTTTAAAAATATTAAAAAGAAAGTGAGAGGGAGGTTATAAGGGACAAAGAAAGGTTATAATGGGAAGAGAAGAGAGAGGATAGGATTGGGGAGTAAGGTATGAAAATATCATAAATTCACTATATTCATGTATGAAACTCTAAAGGAATAAAAAAATTTTCATACCTTGAAAAGAATTAGAACCAGAGAGATGACTCAGGGGTTAAGACTCTGCCTTTCAAGCAAAGAGCCTGAGTTCAGCTACACACACATACACACACACACACACAAACAGCAGGCAGAAATGGTAGTGGTCCGTTCTTCTGGAAGGCAGAGCCTGGAAAATCTTAGAACAAAGCAAAAAGGCGGTAGACACAATCCAAGATGATTCCCAAAGTCATTCTTAGGCCTCCACAGGCACACACAGTACACACACACGCACGCGTACACACACACAACACACACAAGCACACAAATGCACGCGCACCCATACACACCAAAATAAATAAAAAAATAATAAAAATGCAGGTGTTTAAAAAAATTAAAGCCAGAATAAACCTTTGGATTGCTATTATAAAATTTTTTCAGTATATGTTCTCAAAGCTTTTTTGTCTCTCTCCCTTTGTTTTTGAGAAAATCACACTATGTAGCTTAGTTTGCATCATAACACACTAAAGGTTGTTCTCCCCGAGTTCCCAGGGATTAATATTTTAGTTGCCACATCAAGTTCAACACTCATTGTGACATGAATGGTTACAGAAAATTAGAAGTATTGTTAGATATTTTCCAACTTACCATATTAATAGAGTTTAAAATTACATGGTTGTCTCTGGACTAAATGAACCAAAGCAATGAAAGTTTGATTTCATGGTTCATTTTGTCCTGAAGAAGAAATTGTCAATCATGCCATAGAGGGCTCTTAAGAGAAAATAATGTTGCTGACGTACAAAACATTAAGTGCAGAATTCTGTAAGATAAAAATAAAGCAAGATGAATAACAATGGCCAACCCCTGGTCTCAATGACCTGTAGAAAAGGAAAGGTAAATAAACAAGTAGATGACTTGATTCAACTTCAGACAATGAGCTGAGCAGAGAGATGCAAGTCTTGGGACCACAGCAGAAACAGGTATCATGGGAGTGGAAGTGAAGGGTTATGGGTATATTTCTATGGCAGAGCATTTGCCTAGCAGGTGATAAACCTGGAATCTTGGTGAATAGGGGAAAGAAACAGAGGAAGATAAGGAAAGAAAAAGTCAAAAATTAGTAAATAATAATAATAATAAAATAAAAGTTCCAGACTGAACAAAGGATTCATTCAAAGTACTGTGGATCACTTAAACTCCATAACTTCTTATCAAGCTGAAGAATCTAGGGAAGTATGGTCTTTTGTAACTCACAGAAGAAAGTTGTTTGCTGGAAGAAGTTAACTTAAGAGCTCTGGACTTAGGGCACAGAGGAAGAGAGAGGAACTAATGTATTCAACATCTGCTAGTCAAGAGTGGAAGTCCCCAGCTCCTTTTCTATTCCAATGTCAGGGCTTCATCCCTCAGGCAGAAGAGTAAAGAAACTAACCACTTAAATGAGAATCTACTAAAAACTGAAGCTTGGGGCCTTCCCTGCAAAAAGACTGCTTATGTCTGATGGTACAACACATCATCAACACAGGACAGATCGCGTGTGCATTAAAAGATTGTCAATCAAACTCAGCGGGCCACGCGTGTGAACAGACATGAAAATAAGAGGGAGACTGATAGGGAAGAACAAAGGTTTTAATGGGAAAAGGAGTGGAGGGACAGGATTGTGATTAAGGTGCAAAAATAGCATAAATCCACTATATGTATAAAATGATAAGGGTTTTTTTTTTACTTTTATTAAGAATTTTCCTTTTATACAAGAGTGGTTGTCCATGCGCTCCCTCCTTTCTTCCCTTCCACATTTTCTACCCTTCCTTTCCTTTATCAATCCATCCCTGTCCCTCCCACCCTTGTGCCTTTCTGCCTGTGGACTACAGGGCTCCCTTTGGGTTGTCTGTACTATTAAGGGACCTGGCCTCTCTGGAAGTATAAGTGGTCGTTGTGGATAATCCCACAGGTGGGGATGTTCCCCTCACCTGTCTGGCACCTGCCCCTATGGTTCCCACTGTGTGTAGCTATTTTTTCATGAAAACTCTAAAAGAATTTATATGTGTATATGTACCACTTTATTCTAAATATGAGTGGTCAAAAAGGATCACTACATATTTAAGCAAAAATGACTTTACAAAAGAAACTAGAAGAACTAAGTGAGAAAGAAAGAAGTATGGGACTATACATGACATAGGAATCAAAGTAAATATGCTTATTTCTCAGAGAGATAAGTGGGGCAGCATACTATGAGTGTGAAAAATACACTATACAAAGTAACAATCAGTAAACCATAAGAGATCACTGAAATAATTAGAGCTGACACTAAAAACTTAACAAAAGAGCTAAAGTGAAGAAGTTCTTGAAATAATTGAAAAAAAAGAAATGTACAATAAGAGAAAAAGAAGGAAATTAGAGAAATGAAAATTAGATAAGGAAATTAAAGATTGTAAACTGTAGTCCATGACTCGGTAATAACCTGGTACTCAGTCATTTCTCCTTCCAAGTGATGCACCCAGATCTCTGCCTGTTAGATTTCCCCTCAATATTATTCTTCATGGATGTCTTAAGGGACTTTGGTGCTGTGACTGTCCATTTTCAGGTAACGTTGGAATCTAAAAAAGATATCTAGACATAGAAAATGGGATACTATAAAATCAATTATGTAGGAAAGTTTTCCCAAACTAAACAACTGCCAGGGTATAAAATGGAGACATGTCATAGATTAAGTGCTCTCACTATGCAGGATAATAACCCAATACCTCACTAAAAGATCTAACCTACTCTGAACTAGAACATCTCAGATCCCTGCCTGTTTTGTTTGAGCCTTTTCATTATCTAAGTTATCAAAATAATAACTGTTATGAGACATACCACACTATAAAGTTGTCAATTACAGATGTACTCCATTATCAAAAGGAAATGATAAATATGGGATGGGAAAGCCTTGAAGGCACAAGTAAGGTACATGAAATACTAGCCTTTCCTCTCCAGTCTAACCCTATGACTTCATGAGATGTTTCCTATGATAAAGAAGCAGCATCCTGACCTGGTTTACAGAATGACAAGGCATGATATGCCAACACTATCCAAAAATGGGCAGCTACAGCACCAAAGTCCCTTAAGACATCCATGAAGAGTAATATTGAGGGGAAATCTAAACAGGCAGGGATCTGGGCGCATCACTTGGAAGGAGAAATGACTGAGTACCAGGTTATATACCAACTCATGGACTACAGTTTACAGCTTAACCAAGTCATAAGAATCTGAGAGTGGGCTGGAGAGGTGGCTCAGGGGTTAAGCCTCTGCCTTGCAGGCGGAAGGTCCTGAGTTCGGATCCCAGATCCCACGTATAGACGCCAGGCAGAAGTGGGGGCGGCCTGCGCTTCTGGTCCTAGTAGGACGGAGCCTGTGAATCCGGGGGCAAAGTAAAGAAGAAGGAGGTGGAGGCGGTCCATGGTGGTTCCCGAATTAGTCCGTGGTTCTACACACACACAGACACACACATGCGTGCGCACATACATACGCACACATGCACAATTGAATAAATAATAATAAAACAATTAAAAAAAAGAATCTGAGAGTGCAATGAAATAATTCTGATATTTCCTTTATATTACAGATAAATACAGTAATTTTTATCTTTGCTGATTTACTTCATGGGGTTATACAGGAGAGAAAATTTGTTAAGGTATTAAATTCTTGGAAATTATATAACAATTTTAAGATGAATTCTTCCAAATTACAGTTTTAATGGCTATGTAGAAGTCTACATAGCAATCACATCATTTATTTAACAAATAATACTTTCTAAAATTATTGCTTTTGCATTAGCATTAATGTTGCAAGGAACATTTGTAAAAATTATTCGTTATATTTGTAATTCTTTACTTTTAATAAATTCTTCCACATAAAATTATTTGATTAAAATATTATAACTTTCAAAATAATTCATCAATAAACATTTCTAAATTGCTCTAAAAAATCTCAGAGTAAAGATGACTAAAAAACTCTAGACATTAAGTGATCCACTAGGAATACTCTTCCCATTCCTGATACTTTATATTCTGCTGGCCTGGAATTAGGTTTAAAAGGAAAAATGCTTCTATCAAGAAACGCAATGATTCTAATGAAGAAGTTCAGATGGTCACCTGCCACTTCGGGCTCCCCCTAAATCTGAATCAATAGGCAAAGATACTGTGCTGGTTGAGTTCCTAGATCCTGACTACAAAGGGGAAGTCAGAATACTGCCCTGTGATAAAGATAAGAAAGAATGTATCTGAAATACAGATGACATCGTAGGGGATCTCTTAGTGTTAATATGTCCTATGATTAAAGTCAGTAAAAAACTATAACTACTCAGTCCAGACAAGCCAACTAAGGCTCAGAACCTTCAAGAATAAAGATTTTTGTCATCCCACATAAAGAACTGTGGCACATAAGGTGCTTGCTGGAAGCAAAAGAAATACAAGAAAGAGTAACAGAAGCTGTAAATACCAGCTATTCCATGCTGCAGGAAAAAAAGTATATTGTTGTGAATATTTCCCCTATTTTTGTTATAAACCCATTATGTGCATATATATATATAATCTGTATACTCTCTTGTGTTGTATAAAATATGGAAGCTAAATATCACAATATTAAAGTATTATTCTGTTATCATCATAGTATTTAAGTTACAGAATATCATACATGTCATACACATAATACATATCACTCAAGGATCTTATCTCTTTCGGGGAAAGAAATGTCATAGAATATAAGCTACAAAATACTAAAAATTATATATTCCACTCAAGAATTTTATCTTTTCTTTGGGGAAAAAAGGTATAGTTTATTTTTCATTTGGAATTATTACCTTGTTCTTTATTTGAAGACTAAATATAGTTCAAGGAGATGTTCATGCATGCCAGGTTGACAAAGGATAGTTCTGATGATGTTTAATTTTATGCATGAATGTATTAGCCTGGAGCATGCTCATATTTGTTCAAACATCATTTCATGTGTATTTAGATGATATGCAAAGATCAAGTATTTGGATGAGATTGGTAAATTAAGTAAAGCATAAAGTCCTTCATATTGTGGGTAAATTTCATTCATTGGTTTATGGTTTGATTAGAATGAAGTTCAGACCTCCTCCAAGTAAAAGAATTCTCCTATGTAGCCAGCTGTGAACTACAACACAAGGCATTCTGTTTGTATAGAACACTACTGGCCTTCATGCTCAAGCTAGAACAATGCTTTTCAGATATGGAACTTCTAAGCTTCCACTAATATACAAGCCAATTCCTTATAAGTAAACATAAGAAGATACATATAATTTACATAAATTAGGTATAGTTTAACAATATTTATATCAAGTGAATTCATATATGATGCTTAGTATTTTTATATGTCATATAAGATTTATAACCTTACATAGGTTTATATATTACATATATATATTATATATGTCTGTTCTGTTGCTTGTTTCTCTGAAGAACTTTCACTAACATATGAAGGGGAAAATTCAGCGCTTTGATTCACAGATGAATCAGATTCACATGTGAGTGTGAGAAAAGTGAGCAAAGGCTGTGATAGACACAAGTATCAACTTAACAATTGCAGAGTGACGTGTGTGGGCATTTCTTTGAAAACTGACAATAAGGCAAGGCCTAGGCAAATCTGCAGAAGATTGATGGGGGAAGAAGCAGCCCATGGTGGGTAGGACTTTTCCCTGGGCAGGTGATAAGATGGAAGGAAGTTGGCATTCTGTGTATTTGGACAATGTCTGGAAAGGAAAGTTCACACACACACACACCCCTCAGCAATGGATAGAGTGTGGCCAGTTCTCTTGGATCTTAATGGTATGATCTTTTCTACCACGCTGGATGGACTAAGAAATTATAAGCCAAAATAAAAGCCCCTTTTCCTAAGCTCTTTGGTCATATATTTATCTACAAAATGCAAGCAAGCTGCAACAGCAGCTAAGCTGGAATCTCTATGCAAGCATGGCCCTGAAAAAGAAGTGACCAGAAAGGCTTTCAGCTTTTCAGAGCTATGAATAAATCATCTGGCAAGGCACTTGCGGTGAAAAAAGGAGCAGATGATAAAGAATGGCTTAGCATCTGGTCTAGCTCCTGAAAGAAGATTGGAAGTTTATAGTCAAAAATCGTGTGATGGGAATATGTGGCTACACATTAGGGACCCAACTTCTGTGCATATGAGCCTAATCAGAGCATACCTACAATTGAAAAGTCCTTAAATGCCCAGGTTGATATCAGTCAGCTTTTGTCATTGAACCTATGAACAAAATAGACATGATACTAGAGTTTCAGGCTGTGCATTTGTCCAGCAGTATAGACTACCACTTTCCAGGGCTGGCCTGTCTACTGTACTCTGCTACTTCTGTGCCAAATGTCCAGTTTATACACAAACAGCTATTATGACACTCTAAATAAAACTGTCAGCGGTAGCATATTGGCTATTTTGTAAATGCTTGTTATTTTCCCACTATGTGGCTTCCTTTACAATATAAATGCACAGACCTCTTGGGACTTCTTCCAAAGTTAAGTTATAAGAAGACATGCAAGTGCCTTGTGGAACTCTTGAACTGCTCTTTCAAAGTCTTACATGGAAGAGACCCACCACCAAATAAGAAGTCAGACTACCTTGTAGCAACCACAAGGTGAAGCCACATAACAATGACTGAAGAATGAGCTGTCTGTTCAGAGAAGCAGGGGGGAGCCGGATGATAGAGGAGAAGTCATCTTCTTAGAAGTGAATTCTGTATCCTCAGACACACCAGCTCTTACCAAGTGGACTGAAGACAGGCTTCCTGAGTCCTTTCCTGACCCATGAATGAAGAATTTTAATTTTATTTTAAGCCACTAAGTATTATAGAGGCTTGTTTCACATACGTAAATTCTTAGTTACTTGACTTCATTAGATCCTTTTCACCATGGATAAGGCAGCAACAATTCCTTTTGTGAATAGCATGCATGCAAATATTCTAGTTACAAGTTTGACACTCCTATTTACAGGCCTAGGGTTCAGAAAGTATTTGACTCAATGACCTACATCTCACATAACATTTCCCCATTCCAAGGGAACCACAGCAAGGGAGATAAACCTATTAGTTAATCACACATCATACCAAATAAGCTCAGCTGAACTGTCAGATCAGAGGTCTTATCTTAGAACACTAGGAATGACCCGGTAATGTCCTTTAGGTTATAGCACTTCAGATCATTACCCTCACATGATTACTAGGTACAGTACATGGAACAAGGAACCGAGAAATGGAAGCAGGCACGACCTACTTAAGAAGTCTCACCAATCTTCTAGAGAAGCTTCCTGTTGGAGCAACTTAAGGATTTTTAGGCTTATCTCATTTTCCAAAGAAAATAAGGGATTCCTAGTTCTCAGGCCTGTGAGCCTGGGCTGAAACTCATTACATGGGTTCTCCTGGTTGCCAGGGCTTCTGTCTTGGATGGAAACTACATGGTGAGATTTCTTGTGCCCCCTGCTCTCAGCTGGAGTATAACCTCTATAACTGCATCAGCTATCCCCTATCTCTTTCTACCTTATATTATGCTAGGAAAAGCTCCAATGTGTAGAAATGAATGTAAAAAGTGATCTTTTAAGGAAAATAATTTTAAAACATTTGCCAATACATAGACACCCTACTTTCCCACAACTTATTTTTTGTCCCACTCTCTTTTCTTACTCACTTTCTACCTCAGCTGATCAATAGAGAAAAACTGACACCATAAAAGCAGACATGTAATGTCTACCAAGTCAACAAATTTACTTGTGCTCACACCCACATTTTCCATTTTCCCTCTTATTAAAATAAATGTCTACCTCAGTCCCATTAACAAAGATATAAAGTAGATAGATTGATTGATAGATCGATAGTAATAGGTAGATACATGACATAGATAGATATAGATAATTGATAGATGATATGTGGTGATGAAGGTAAACAGATAGATATTAAATATATAGATATAAGATAGAGACATATGGATGATAGAGATAGATGAGATAGTTATAGATAAATAATATATGGATAGATAATGAATAGATTATATAGATGATTATATAATAGATAGATAATAAGTAGATTATAATAGATAATAAATAGATAAATAATAAATAAATAGATAAATAACAGATAATAAATAGATTTATAGATGATTATGTAGATAAATAAATTATATATTGTATAGATAAATAAATAGATAATAATAGATATAAATAGATTATATAGATGATTATATAGATAATAAATAAATTATATAGATGATAGATAGATAGACAGATGATAGATAGGTAGATGTAATAGCAAAATCCAAAATTAAATTCCTTTTATACTCTATGCCTTCTCTGTATGCTTTTATTTTTTCATCTATCAGAACATTGAGATAACAGCTCCCACATCATTGAGATATGGCATGTATTCAACTAATTATTTGCAAAGTACTGTTTAGCTCATAGCACTACATAAGTGTTAGTTTTATGTCTGACATAGAATTTTAAGGTAGTTGATTATATTTAACTCTATTTATGGTCTTCACTCTTTACCTGTCATTTGCTCCTCAAACAAAAAGCATATTATCACTTATGTATAAATTCTCTACCATCTTCCCATTGCATGCTGGAATAAAATTTATTTCTCTTCCATAATGATAAATTGCAACTGTTAAATTGATTGGATTAAGAGATACTCAAAGGATTAGCAAGGCACACCTTAGGGTGTGACCACAGGCATGTTTCCACAAAGGATTAACTGAAGAGATAAAGGGGGGGAGGTCATGCCCTGAATATGGGAAGCAGTATCTCATAAACCAGGGTTCTGACTGAATAAAAAGGGGGAAGGAGAAGGTCCACTAAATACCAGCAATGTGACCAGCTAACTCAGCATGTAATGCTCCACTTTCTTTTCCATAGTGGAATAGTTGTACCCCTCAAAGTGTGAGCCAAATAAACCCTTCCATAAGTTGCTTTTATAGGTTTTTTAAAAAAATCTTTTCTACAAGTGTGCACATAAATAAGTATATAGGTGTGTTTCTGTGTGCTTTGTGTGGATGCCAGGCATGGGCATGTTACTTGTGCATGTGGAGGTCACAGGACAACTTCAGGTGTATGTTTGAAACAGGTTCTCTTACTGTTAGCTGCTATGTACCCCAGGCTAGCCAGCCTCAAGCTTCCAGAAATTCTCCTGTCCTTGTCTCTCTTCTCATAGTAGAAGTATTACAGATATATGTTACCATGTCCTGCTTGATGTGAGTTCTAGGAATCTGAACTCAAACAAGCTCTGTACCCACTGAGATATCTTCCCCATCCTTTGTCAGATATTTTGTCACATCAGTGACTAAAGTAATATTATACCTTTCCAGATAATCCACAAGATGCCCCTGGTCATCTTATATTTTCTTATTTTCTCCCTATGTCCCAGATAGAATATCCTTTCCATTCTTTCAATATGCTAATGTCATTCCTTACCTTTGTAACAGTGTTTTTAATTCTTAAACATTTTAATAAAAAGACTAGGCATGTCCTGGGTTTTATTAGATAGATAGCATCATGCTGTGAAAATTGGAATCTGTCTTAACAGAAAGTGAACTAAACTGGGGAGACAAGTTCTTTTTCTGGGAAGTGTTTTCCTTTAGGATCTCACATAGCAGCATACTGACAAAAGAAACCATTCATGAGGATGACTCTAGGTTAGATGCTTGCCCATGACCTTGAGTTTCAAAGTCAGCCTTTATAAGTGATGTGTCACTGCTTAGAAGGTCTTTCAGCTTCTCTGTCATAGAGAACGAAACAGGAGGGAAATTTCCCCAGTTCCTGGATCACCTTTGAACAGGAAGTAGCTAACTTCTGATTGGAATCAATACCACGACCAGAAAGCTCAAGAAAAGTTAATTAGCTTTCTTGGTTCCATTGGGTGACTGCATGCAGCAGATCTGTGGAAGCCACATCAGTGACTATTGGCTGACTGCTCAGGTCAGTGTTTTTTGACTCCTAAATTCCTGTTCATCAATGTCACCTCTCTGCATGTGGCAGTGGAGACCGCTGAGCAAGCAGGGTCTCTGGAGTGGTTATGTGGGATGCTGAGAGGCCAGGCCTTCCATACGTATGAAGCTGGAACCCTCTGAAAGAAGGGTGCCCTTAGGTGAAGGTTGGCTGGTCATGATTCTCATGTGGACAGCTGAGACAGGACACACTGGGACAAACCTTCGTTTACCCTTGTGAACCAAAGGACCGTAGGATTCCCCTGCAATTTGCCATTGATCCTCTTCCCCTTTTTGCATGTCACACCCGTGTTGGAATACAATGAAACCTTGCTGCACAAGACTGGAAGCAACTAAAAAATGTATTTTGACATGATGATGTGTCATCTTCACATCTGACATGAGTGAAGCTGCACAACTAAATTTGCAGTTTTCAGGATTTCTGATTTCTTTTTCTTTTCCTTTCAAGAAATAAGTGTGGACCAGCACACAATTTAGTCCAAATAGTGGCATTTATTATAGCAAAAGAAGTGTCTTGACTGAGCAAATAAGTTACCTGCAACAACTTTGTTAGTCAGTATTAAGGGGAAGGGGGGAAAGGGAAACTATTTAGAATGTAAGTTCACTAAAATGAGTGTATAACGTGACCTGAAATAATATCCTATAAATCAAAAGTACACTATACAAAAAAAGAGAAAATAACTTTGAATTCTTATTTTTAACATGTCTGAGGAATCATTCTTATGATTTTACCAAGGTAAATAGCACCCTAAATCTTTTTTATAACAATTTTTAAAGTTTTTAAATCTTCCTTATCCCATTAGCCACAATGACAAGTAAGTATCGTGTGTGTGTGTGTGTGTGTGTGTGTGTGTGTGTGTATTAACCCATACATCTCCCAGTAGTCTCATTAAGAAATACGTGCATAGGGGCCAGAGAGGTGGTTCAGGAGTTAAGTCTCTGCCTTGCAGGCAGAAGGTCCTGAGTTCGGATCCTAGACCCCACGTATAGACGCCAGGCGGAAGCGGGGCAGCCTGCGTTTCTGGTCCTGGTAGGGCGGAGCCTGTGAATCCCCAGACAGAGTAAACAAGGAGGAGGTGGAGGCGTTCATGATGGTTCCCGAATTCGCCCGTGGTTCTAAACACACACATACATGCACACACATATATGCATACACGCGCACACGCACATACATGCACAACTGAATAAATAACAATAATAAAAAAAGAAATACGTGCATATATCAAGAATCCTTGATGAGTAAATCCACTCTAAGATAATAAACACATCGCTTTCCACATTACTCTATTTTTCTATTTGTCTATAGTTTTCTCCTTGAAATTATGCTCTTTAGGTTTCATGAAATCACCACTCTTTTCCGACTTTCTCCAGTCCCACATGTTTTCTCCTGGTAAGTATTCTTTGCAGGCACCTTGTTTTTTCTGTGTAATCAAATTGTTTAAATTCTGCAGGGCTGCATCCTGCTCATTCCTTTTCTCTCTATGACTCATGAGATCTGTGCCAAACTCATCATGTTACTTCAGGGTGGAAACTCGTCCGCAAAGAGAAAGGAGGGAAGAACTTTGACTTTTTCCATGGCAAATGGAATTTCCATTTAGACACTTGTAACTTCAGAGTTAGTAAAATGACTTCTTCCCATATCTGGAAGAACAGGAAATCCTGCATCATATTTGTAACTTGTCTCAGATTCAGCTTCTCTAAAGCCTTCCTAACTTTATTATTTTTCCTATTCTCTGCCTGGGCATGCCATAGGCTCTTCCTGTGATCTGTTGCTCACCCACTCTTGGCGCCTTTGTTCTCACACTACACCCTCTTTGTGCATCCTATCTGCCTCATCAATCATATGCTGTCTGCATACCACACACACAGGCAGGTGGAGTGCAGAAACAAACAATCATGCGTGAGAAAAGAAAGAGCAATTAACATCAGGACACCTTATCACATGACTATAAATCACCTTCCTGAGTAGACTCAACACATTTTCTGCCATTCATTCTGCCATTTCTACATTACTCTGCTCCAGGAGTCACTGTGTCCTTATTTCAAAGATTAGCCATTTTTTTTTATTTCCACTCATACAAACTTAACAGGTATACCGGTCCCCTCCTCCCTCCAACTCCCCCATCCCCTGTGCCCCCCCACACCCCCTTCCCTCCCCATCCCCCAGTGCCTCCCCCTCCCATCCCTGGAGCATCCTTTAATGAGCATGCCAAACTCTCCTCTGGGTCCTCCTCTCCGATGAGGTGCAAGGACCCAGGGGCATTTTCCAAAACCATTTCCTGTGTTCCCCTTAAGCATAGGAACACTTCTGTGGCTGTCAATCCCTTGCCTCCAAGGATCCTAGTGCCTTTAGCAAATGCTAGATTTGTGGGGTCAATAATGTGTTGGACATTGCGCAGGTCATGCAAAGTCCAATTATGATTGCTTCGGCCCTAACTTGTGTGGAGAATTTTGCATATCATTACATTTCTCATCCTTGTACTCTTACAATCTTACCACCCCCTCTTCCGCAAATTTCCCTGAGCTTCAGGATGGGGAGAGATTAGACTGGCCTAGTTCCACGTGGTTGATATAGAGCCTCTGATGTTCTGGATATGGTTCGTTGATTTATTTTTTTCAGTTTTGCTGCTCCTGCAATGAGATTAGCCAAATTTTGAAAAGAGCATTACCCTAAAACACAAGAAGTGGAATCAAGACCATTCCATCAAACAAAATATTTTGTTAAATGTTTATAAAGATGTCTATAGTTCTCTAGCTCCCACTTTTTCTTGGCAATAGATGTATTTTTGCTCTTTGTCTGGTGCCATCCCTCTTCTAATATAGTTAGCAAAAGAAAAGCAAAAACGTCTCTCAGGTAATTGATGTATTTATTTTAGATTCAAACATTTCAAACAATTACAAAAAAAAGTACTTTATGAGACGTATCTTCAAAACAGTTTGTCAACAACCTTAACATTTATAATGTAAAATGTGATGGACATTAATAAAAATATTATCATATAAATACTTCACTTACTGCATTATTCCCATTGATTGTTTGTTCTAATTTATTCTGAACTATCCCAGAAAAAAAATGTAAAACTATTCACAAGTTCTGGGTATACCATTTCACCTCCTACAAACAAGGGTACCAGGGAACTAATCTGTCTCTTTCCTCCTACTTTAACACTTAACATGAGAAGGATTATATCCTGGCCTATTTTTCCATCAGAGAAAATGGTAGTCCATGATTTATCATGTTCCTAAAAAGAAAACAAAAATAAGCCACACAGTGGTTAGGGACAGAAAACAATAACAAGCAACAATTTAACAGAGATTTAAACAAATTTGTGAAAGATGAAAACAGGGAGAAAGAATAGTGAGCAACTTAAGTTAATACAGAAAGAAGTCTAAATAGCTACTAGAGTAAGAACTAAGAGAAGCCTGTTGAATCCACATAGTAGCACTGCCTGCATAAGTCAGTTTCCTCAATTCTGCAAGATAGAACAATGTCTGCTTTCTCGAAGGTATATTGATCTGTCACAGTTTGTCTGTATTGCTGCAAGCAAATTTATGAGCAAAATCCTAAGGGACAATCTTATGATTGTTTGGCCATATATCTTATGCCAATTTAACAGGAGATTTCATATTAACACCAGGAACTGACTACAACACCAAGAGAACTGACTACTTGCCATATTCATTGCTGAAAAATTGATAATCCTCATTTGCCAGATCATTATGCCTAGCCAAGTATACCAAAGAATGTGAATTCCCTGAATTACCCCTCCATCTTATTCACCTGCCCAGGCACAAATCCCACCCACCATGGGCTGGGTCTTCCCTATCAATTGGACAAGCTTCTGAAAGCTTGCTCAGGGTTTAACTCAACTACTAATTCTTCACCACTGCCCTCAGAGATCAAGCCTTCGATTATCAGTCTGACACCTGTACCTAATAATTACAGTCTACGCTTGTCCACTTGACACACATTACTTTTAAACTGTAACTCTTCAATCCTTGTCCCCAGAGATGTTATACTCGCATTCAATTTTGTTAGCTCGCAAAGTCCAGTACCTCAATATCCATCTTATGCTGTTCACTATGTGTACTGAGTAGTCAGATTTACTCAAAATCACTGAACAAATCCATCACTTCCACTTTTCTGGTTACAGAACAAATCTCTGTCCTGTAGATCATTTCCAATTCATATCACAGCTTTTTCTTTGGAGCAGGTTGAATCTGCATTTGCAGTCATTCTCAGAATATATCTCATGGCTCTAGCATATCCAACAACAAATCTGGAATCAACACTGCAACAAAAATCTTCACCATCCTTTGCAAGTAAGTACTCCAAGCCTGCCCCTTGGTAATAAGCTTCAGCCACTTTCCATGAACCCCTCAATGGTGCATCAAAAGCAATTCCATCTGGATGATGCTGCCAAGTTCTGCAGCCCACTTAAATCACAGCTGGACCATTTCATGCATGCTGATCCTGTATAAGCCCTTTTCTAGGCAGCCAAAGGTTTCTTCCATTCAACAAGTCTAGTTTCTCATAAAATGAAATCTCCTCCATTATCTCTACCATTGTCCCCCCCAAAAAAGTAGCTATCATAGATTTTTCACCAGAGATGTTTATTTCTCCAATAGCTACAACTGCTCTGTTATCTTCCCTTTCCTAATCCAAAACTTCAAGGCTGCCAGTGCAGCTCTTCTCTACCAGCCCATCATCTTTATGTACAACTTCATAAAAGTCCTTGTTCTCTTCATCACAAGCTGGACCTGAACAATTCATTACATTCTCAGAATTACTATTTTCCAAATGGCCCACTAATTTCTACTCAATAGTTTCTGTAGATCATAGTTTCAACTTCTTAAACATTTCAAATTCCTCGAATAAAAGTTTAAAAATCCACAAAAGCCACATAGCCAGATTTATCAGCAACACCCCCATTTCTTAGGTACCAAATTCTGTCAGTTTCACACCAATACTTCACTTTTTGGGACCAGAGTCTTAGTCTCACAGCAACACCCCATTTCTTGGTGCCAATTTCTGTTGCAGTTCATTTACATGTTACTGATAATTCATATCCAAAACAGTTCAAGGGGGAACAAGGGATTCTGTCTTAAGTACTAATTCTTCACAGCTGTGCCCAAAGCTCAAGATTTCAATTGTCAAGTTGACACCTCTATCACACTGACAAAATTTCTATATATTTATGTTATAAGTTAATATAAGGCAAAATGGCCAAACTGAGCTAATATATGTATTATATCACATACCTGCTTATTATTTGTAATGAAAACACTTAAAACTGCCTACTTAACAAAGAATAGAGCACATTTTTATTAATTATAATGTCACCATGCTTTACATACCCTGAGAAAATACTTACATAATAAAGAGGGCTTCAAAAATATTTGCAAAAAATGGGTGATTGACCCTTCTCTCACCGCAGTCTCCTACTTCTATTCCATCTACCTTTGAATAGACTCTTATAACAAGACTCTAATTTAACAGGTTTTTATCTCTGGCCAGGAGGTGACATCCAATACCCATCAAGATGGAACCAAGGGCATTGCAGGAACAGCAAAATTGAAAAAAAAAATCATCAATGAACCATAATTCAGAACATCAGAGACAACCACCTGGAATCAGGCCTGCCTAATCTCTCCCCATCCTGAAGCTCAGGGAAATTTGCAGAAGAGGGGGTGGTAAGATTGTAAGAGCACAAGGATGGGAGGAGTCATGATATGCAAGATACCCCACACAAGTTAGGGCCGAAGCAATTATAACAGGACTCTGCATGATCTGCGCAATGACCAACATATCATTGACCCCTCAAATTCTAGCATGGACTAAAGGCACTGGGATCCTTAGAGACAAGGGATTAACAGTCACAATTGTATTCCTATACTTAAGGGGAACACAAGAAAGAGTTCAAGGAAATGCCACTGAGTCCTTACACTTCATCAGAGAGGAGGACCCAGAGGAAAGTTTGATATACTCATTAATGGATGCTTCGAGGGGGGGGAGCACTGGGAAAAAGGGAGGGAGGGGGGAAAGGAAGGGACTAAGCGGGGAGGGAACAGAGAGGGCCAGGAGGGGCGGAGGGAGGGAGGGGACAGGGGTTCTTATTATGTTTGTATGAGCAGAAAAAAAATTTTTAAAAATTTGCAAATCAGAGAATGTTTAATTTATTGACGTATTACTTCATTCAAACTTTAAAAATCACATTCTATGTTGAAGATTTTCCCTAGGGAGCTAATTTAAGTTCTATCCTTATTTTCACAAAATTCATAAGACAAATTAGCAGTACACAAAGAAAAGATGGTATTTATACAATTCAATACACTATTGGTTCTTTTTGTTATCATAACAAATAGTTGCATCTTAGCAACTGAAAACATCGTAATTTATTTTATCATATGATTCTAAAGGTCCAAAGTTCAAAATCATCATGTCAGTATAGTTGTCTCTTTCTGTAATTGCTAGGGAATCTGTTTCCTAGTTCTTTCATTCTCCAGTAAACACCCACATTCTTTGCCTCATGATCTTCACAGCTATCAACACCCACATTCTTTGCCATCCTGATCTTCAAAGCTGTCAACAATGGTCAAGTACTTCTTAAATTGCTTCTCTGAGCCAACTAAAATACTTTTCTTCTTACAAAGACTCACATGATTAGATTGGAATCACACAGATAATCTCTAAATCTTGCAAGTTAAGATGTACTAGGGATTAGAACATGCTGCAGTCAGCCTGCATGGTTGCTGATAAATGACCATCAAATGGCTTAAGGGAACAAGGATTCTCTTATGATTTCTGGTTACAGTTCTTAGTCCAGCTTGACAGGAGGGCAGCTCTCAACCAGCTCTCTGTGATTTATCCAGGGCCTAATCCCACCCACCATGGGCTGGGTCTTCCCCATCAGCTAGACAATCTCCTTCAGGTTTGCTCTGGGCTTAACTCAACCATCAACTCTCTACAACTGTGACCAGAGCTCAAACTCTCAACAGTCAAGATGACACCTGTGCTTAACTATGACACTCCACCCCTTGTTGGCTGCCAACACAGCTCTCCTCTGTCAAGAAAACCAGTCCGTCATCTTTAAATTCAGCTTTACCAAAGTCCTTGTTCCCCTCATCACAAATTGGGCCCAATCAATCTCTCTCAGCAATTGCCCCACTAAACTCTGAAGAACGGCATTTATAAATCCACAAAGTGAAAATCTCAATCATTTCCAACTTTGTCCAGGAGAACCGTTCAAAAGCCACAAAATCCACATAGTCAGATTTATCAACAACACCCCACATCCTGGGCACCAAATTCTGTTGCAGTCCACTGCATGACTGCTGACCATCAAACAGCTTAAGGGAACAAGGGGTTTACTCTCTCATGATTTCTGGTTAAAGTTCTTAGTCCAGCTTGACGGGAGAGCATGCACCAACACCAGGGCCGAGGGAACTGGCCACACCATCACTGCATAATGGCTGAGAGATGGACAATCCTTACTTGCCAGACCAGCATGTCTGGCTAAATATACAGAAGGATGCCAACTCTCTCAACCAGCTCGCTGTGATTTATCCAGGGCCTCATCTCACCCACCATGGGCTGGGTCTTCCCCATCAGCTAGACAATGTCCTTCAGGTTTGCTCTGGGCTTAACTCAACCATCAACTCTCTACAACTGTGCCCAGAGCTCAAACCCTCAAGAGTCAAGTTGACACCTGTGCTTAACTATGACAGAACATGACATCTTTGGAGATGCTTTGCAATCAAGAAACACCATGCTGTAGTATCCAGAAAAGATCTTCATTATCTCCAGAAGGTATTCCTCCTCTATTGCCATGCTGACCTTTGGAGGGAAATTGCTGCATAGTTCTCGCCTTAGGGCTAGCCCTTAGATGTCCCCGTCCTGACCAAATTCTGTCTGGCTCTAATCACAGCTTTCACAGTAGTCACCTGATTTGACTGTTTCATCCAGGTGTGTCAAGCTGACACATTTTTCTATATACATAAAACCATAACCACTATAATATACTAAAAACGGAGGAATATGCAAATTAGGCCTTATAACATACTCTTCCACTTCACACTTCATCAGTACAGCTTCTTTCCATAACAAAATGTCATCCATCAGTCTAGGTTTTGTTAGAAAGGTTTCTTTTCATTGATGACAGCTGTTTTTCTCACTTCTTCACTATGCTTTTCTCTTCTCCCAGCATTTAGAATGATCTGGAAGCAAGTCTTCTGTAGTCACAAAATAGTAATCATTCTGCTGCCAAAATTCCTGAAAATGAATTCCTCTTCCTGCTCAATTTGGTCTTTCTTGGCTTTCTTATCTCCACAGTTCCTATTCTCATTGGATTATTCAGGCAAGCTTGGTTGACAAAGTTACTATTACTTCTCCAACATCATAATACTAAAAGTCAAGAAAGGACCCAAGATGTTTGTTAACATGCACTTCTGAAGAAAGGATAGCAGAATGTTTCCCAAGTGGCTACAAGTTCCTGTTGAAATTTTATAATCTTCAAAAACTACATCAGTCCATTTTCTATTGCTATGTCTACTTGCAGCTGAGTAATGTACAAAGGAAACAATTGCAATTAGCTCATCATCTTGAAGATTCAAAAGCCATGGCACTGACAGCTGCTCAGTCCCAGCGAGGCCTCCTTGGCTGTGTAGCATTGCAGATTGCATCATTGTGGGAGTACAGGTGAAAGGAAGACCTCATGTGATGGGACAAAAAATCAGAGTGAGAAAAAATGGATCTTAATAGTTTATTACTCATTCTCTGCAGAAGTATTGTAGTCTCTGTTAATCCCTTCTACAGCAGCATACCAGGTAACCAAATAAACGTGCACAGCTTTACCTCTTAAAGCATCTACTACCTCCTAGCATCACCAGACTAAGGACCAAAGTTCCAACATATGAACCTCTAGGGATCATAGCATGAACTAAAATGATTTTTGCTTGATTACTGTGGTTTGAATATAGGAGTAAATACAAAAGGTTACATTAGAGTTCTCCAAAAGATGTTGTTCATGTATAAGTTTACTGCAATTCAATCAATAATGAAATTGATCCTTTAGGAAACATAAATAATTAGGTTGACATTTCCAGGGTAAAGGGGATTATGATCTAAAATACTGTATTTGTTATCCTAATTTTTCCAAGTAGTCAGTATGATGAAATGCTGCAAGTTGAAAATTTCCACTTCCTGCACAAAGGGAAACATTTGAAATACGGGACTATCCTAATAGGAAGTTTTATTAATCAAGTTTTCTTTAGGTGTGTAATTAAAAGACCCAGTTATCACATAAATCAAACATTAAGTGGTAGTCTGTGTGTAGTTGCTAAAACTTCCCAGACAATATAAGTACATTGTAACAGTCTCGGGAGCCCACGGAGATCCTTGGGGGCGGAGTCAACGGCACAGACCCCAGAAGTCAGGCGAATAACAAAGCAGGCATGCAGGCTCCTTTATTGTAAATATCGGGCTGCTTATATACGCCACCCAACCTCCCATAAGTCTCAGCGTGAGCTTTTGCTGAGTGATCCTGGCCAGAATGGTCATCTCAGCCAGGCAGTTTGACGTCAGCACCAGGCGTGGCAGCAGGTGTAGCTTGGGGAAGTTGCATTTTGCGTATGCGGCCCATACAGATCATCCCTGAGTGGCATGCTCCCCAGGTGGAGGTATTGTAAGTAATGGTTGATCAGAGACCTTAATACAGACCTGCCTGGGCCCTTCCTCCTACAGTACATAAAATTCATTCTCCATAGCTACAATCAGTGACTCATTCGTTCATTCCCTGGCTAATATACAAGACCTGAACACTTATACTCAGCCTCCTGGGACATTAATGCTAAATAACATCTTCGATCTCCTCCCACACTCAGCCTGAGCCTCCCTGGGTTGGTAGCTCACTTTTCCCACATACCTCACACTTAAATAGCAAATGATAAGCCCTGGAGGTAATCAGAAAACTTTTCTTTTACTGTTTTTCAGGAAGGGTCTCTAGCGTGGGCTGGAATGATGACTCAATGAATAAGCCATTTGCTGTTCAAGTATGTGGGCCAGAGTTCAGGTCCCCAGAGTCCACATAAAAAACTGAAAGGTGTGACTGTCATCTGTAATTCTAGACTTTAACACTTAGAAGGCAAAGACAGGGAATCCTCAGGACAAACTGAAAGCTAGAATACCAGAATGGTGAGCTTTGAATTCCACGGGGAGACACTGCCTCAGTAACTGGTATAATAAGTGGAGAACAATCGAGAAAGATGCCTAATGTCAGTTTCAACTTTAGACCTCCACGTGTACACACACATACACACACACACACCCCACATATAAAGAGAAGAAAGAGGGGGATTGCACAATCCCAGGCTGGTTTCCCTTTGTGTACCACCATACCTGGGATGTGGTGCTGGGATCAAGCCCAGGACTTCACTCATGCATATTTGAGCAAGCTAAGCATTGCATTTCCAATCCTCTGAAAACTTTTTCTGAGCACCAGCTACACCAGTATCCCTCACCACTAATGCTGATCCTGTCTCTTTTTTTTTCCTTTTAATAAAAGAGCACGGATCACCTGCTGATTCTTGATTTCTCTGCTTACCCTGTGTTCAGTATTCAGTGTGTCAATTTTCTCTCAGAACTGATATAATGGATGTACAAAAGAGCAATAAGACAGTAGCTGCCCATAGCTACTCAGTTCTTGGGGTGAATATCCCAGAAGACCAAAGAATCCCTGGAAAGTCTTGAACCCCAATCACACCAGAGGGCTGAAGAAGGCGGGTTCTGATGTCAACAATGAGCAGCAGCAAGACTGAAGACATTGGGCTATGACATCAGCAAAGAGCAGCAGCAAGGCCCAAGAGACTGAACTCATATGTCAGCAATGAACAAAGGCTGGGATCCATCCCCACCAAAAGTGGCAAGGACAAAGAGATTGGGCTCCTACATCAGCCCAAAATAGCAGCAGTAGAGGCAGTGACAGTGGAGAGAGGTGACAATAGACCAGCAGTGGATTCAACACAGCAAGTTGACACGGAGCAAGAGAGAACAAGTCCTTCCCCCTTGAACTTCTTTTATTCAACCCACTGCTAGAGAGCAACACCCGCTTTGGGCTGTGTCTTCCATATCAATTAAACAATCACCTGCAGGCTTGTTCATGGGCTTGTCCTAACCATTAGTTCTTCACAGCTGTGCCCCAAACTCAGCCTGCAACTGTCAAGTTGGCACCTGAATCCAGCTGTCACACCCTGCCTCCTTTCCGCAAGAGACCTTCATCACCTACACTCCCTATATACTCATCTACATGCCTACACTCATCAAACAGGTGGGTTATTTATAATTCACTTCATAGATGGTCATAGTTTTGTTTTGTGTTCCCCACAATTTCATCCAATTACAAACACTTCTCCTGTGGTTTAGTCAATAACTTTCTGTCTTGACTCACAATTTTTTCCTATCTTCCACATTTATGACTTTGAAGTCACATAGTGAATAATTGTATTATACAATATAGGATGTCCATCCTGAGAAATAGATGCTGTCAGTTTCACAAGAAGACAAGCTCATAGAAGGTTATTTACCTTCCCATCCAAGCAGCAATTAGAACATCTTTGGTCAATCAAATCTCATCTTATTCATAAATGAGTTAATGTTTCAGGGTCTAGGGAGATAGTTGAGTAGGTAAATGCATGCCGCACAAACATGGGGACCTGAGTTTGGATCCCCAACAACCACAAAAAAAAAAAAATGTCAAGGACGCAGACCTGCAACCTCAGCACTCAGGCATGCAGAAGCATGAGGATCCCTGGAGCTCATTGGCCAGCGAGGCTAGCCAAACAAATAAGTTCTAGGTTCAGTAAAAGAAGCTGTCTCAGAAGATAAGGCAGACAGCAAAGTAAGAAGACAAGTGACAACCCCTGGCCTCCACGCTCGCATGCACGCACATGCTCATGCACCCACACAAACATATGCCCACACCCATATGAACACACCAAAGACTTACTATTTCAAATAATGAATAAACAGTGCTTAATAAGACCATAGAAGTAGCATTAAAAAGCTAAAATTTATTAACAAATCACAGCCCTTTCTCTCCTCTTAAGGATTTCTGGTTAGAAGCCTTTACCTTACGTTATAAAATCACACCAAGTTAAAGGCCAGAAACAAACTGGTCACTATCACAAATTTTCTAGTTATTATGTACCTTATAACCTCCAGGACCTAT
Organism: Typhlomys cinereus; assembly: GCA_023101885.1. Lineage (NCBI taxonomy): Eukaryota > Metazoa > Chordata > Mammalia > Rodentia > Platacanthomyidae > Typhlomys > Typhlomys cinereus. The sequence continues at coordinate 3,181,314 of JALPQD010000226.1, forward strand.
TACGCACTATTAAGCACTGTGTGACATAGTGAGATCTCAATAAATAACTGCTAAATGGATAGATGAACTGAAAAATTCATGTTGTGAGAAGAAAGTAAGACTCATTCCATATGCTGCACATAGACGTCTACACATTATTTCAAAGTCAGAGCATATGTACTGCTTGTTGAATGAGTGCCCAACACCTTGCAAACACATAAATGACTAACTGTAGATCAAGGTAAAACTAGTGATGACACATCTCCATGCTGTTTGGCTTCATTTTTCTTCTGCCTGTCACAGCTCTGAACCTTCCTGTCAGAACATATCCTGTCTTTCTTATTGAAACTATTATTCATAGTTAAGGTTTCTGCACAGGAAAATGTAAACAGCAAAAAGGCGTGTCCTTTGAATTCTTTTTTCCTGAAGACGGCTAACAAGTCAGTATTCCTTGCACCACTATAGACTCCTCACCATACATTCGCCAATCTGTGCCTCTCCCACCCTGTCTTAGGAAAACTTAGTCCACCTTGCCCCAGGGAAAGATAATTCTTGATCTTGAACAGAATACCAAGGGATAAATAAGAAATGCAAGTTTGATGTTTTATGTCGTAACCTATCTTTTTCTCAGCCTCATAAATTCTGTCAACCTCAGAGATGAAACAGAGTCAGAGGGATTAGCACTTTGAGAACCAATGTCTCAACTCAGGAATTATCCTTGCCCCAGAGGGAAGAGGGAAGTGCAGTTACTTTGGTCATTTCTGGAGCAGTCTCATTCTTTGGAGCAAAAAGGAATCCACATGGCATAAATCATGAGAAAATTTGGCCTGCTCTATAGAAATGCAGTGAGTATAGTTTGAACAGACTTGGTTCAATGAAGGAGCCTGCTTTATATTCAAAATTCCCTATAATAATGACACTGAGTGGGAACAATGAAGGGGAGTGAGATTATCTCTCTTCTTCACACTGTGCCTGGGTTAGACCTAGCTCCATAGTCGATACTTGGAGTAGATTATAAGGAATCATTTTTTAAACCCCAAAGATCCATTTTATTCAACTTAATATTATGTAAGCATCCATATTGTAGGTCTATTTTCATAATATTGATTCCACATCATCTATTGTTTCCCCAAGTACTATAAAGATAAGGTTACCTGCTCACTTCTTTCTCCATCAATAATACACAATAAGTATTCCAGTGTCCTGCCCTTCAACTCAATTATGTATACTAATTATATAGAAAGATACATAGACATCATCCACAGAAGCTCAGGTGAAATGAAGGCAGTCTGTTCTGTTCATCTATAAAGTCATCATCAGTTCTAGTTTATCTAAAAACTAAAAATTGGAATGCTCCTTCAGATTTTGAACAATAGTAAAACCCAATCTCTTCAGAACTGCCTGGGAAGAAACAATTTATAGATTGCTAATGACACGTATCATATGTTAAATATAAGGTTGTAAAGAGAGACAAGCTCTATGCAGGAAATAACACTGTGGAAGTTATATCTCCAGTTATGGTATCGACATTGAAAAGATCACTGAGTACACATTTGTTAGGTGCATATTATGCAAAATCATGGGTCATTTAACCTGTTCTCAGAGTAACTTTCAATTCTTCACAGCAAGGCATAATAAATCTGATAACATTCACATTTTTCTCCTGCACTGGCTTTTAGAAGGACTATCTCCAACTTTCTAGCTCAGCTCTTAACTCTTACATAGGGATTATGAGAACTATCTTGGGCTAGCAAAATGGCTTAATCTGGTGACCTGAGTTCAATCCCCAGAGTCTACAGGATGGAAGGAAAGTAACGACTTCTAAAAATTATCCTCTGACCTCCACATGCATGTCATGATGATATGTTCTCTCTCTGTCTCTGTCTCTCACTGTGCGTGTCTGTCTGTCTGTCTGTCTGTCTCTCTCTCTCTCTCTCTCTGTATGTAATGATTATAACAGGAAAAGAATTGACCCCATGATTAAAGTGGAATCACTACTACTTGATTTGGGCTCAAAAGCTGCTGCTGGGAGCAGCAAAACTGCAAAAGAAAATCAACAAACCACAATCTAGAACTTCAGAGACTCTATATCAACCATCTAGAACTAGGCCAGACTAATCTCTCCCCATCCTGAAGCTCAGGGACATTTGCGGAAGAGGGGGCGGTAAGATTGTAAGAGCAAAAGGATGGAAGGAGCAATGATTTGCAAGATACTCCACACAAGTTAGGGCCGAAGCAATCATAATTGGACTTTGCATGCCCAACGCAATGTCCAACACACTATTGAACTCACAAAGTCTAGCATCTGCTAAAGGCACCAAGATCCTTGGAGGCAAGGGATTGACAGCCACAGTAGTGTTCCTATGCTTAAGGGGAACATGGGAAAGGGTTCAGGGAAATGCCACTGGGTCCTTGTACATCATCGGAGAGGAGGGCCCAGAGGAGAGTCAGACATGCACAATAAAGGACTCTCTGGGAATTGGGGTGGGAGGCACGGGGGGATGGGGAGGGAAGGGTGTGGGGAGGGGGAGCAGGGGGTTTGGGGGAAGGAGGAAGGAGGGAGGGAACTGGTGTACCTATTAAGTTTGTATGAGCAGAAATAATAATAAAAAATGTATTAAAAAAAAAAGCTGCTGCTGATCCCAGAATAGAGGTAGAGGTATTCTGTGTATGAAGTGCTCCCTTTCCCCTCTTCTCACCACTATCACTAAAGTACTGGGGGGATGTGTATTTGCCCTTTGAGATAGATTCCCTTCTTCCTCTCTTGAATGCTTGAAGAGTATGGCACAAAGACAAAACGATGAACTTTGCCTCAGTCTCCAGTTCCCATGTCAGACAGGGAGCACCCACGTATCGATTATGCGTCCACATTGGCATCTACCCTCAGTGTCTGCAAACTCTTCAATTACAGCTTATTTCCATTCTTGAATCTGTTATACCCCTACCTTGTTGTTAGTGTTTTCAGTCTTATCCACAACTAGACTCTCTCAGGTCATTAGATCGAATCTGGCCAATGAAAAGTAATCAAGCATCTCTAAAAATATAAGTAGACTCTTTTCTAATAAAAATAAAGGGAGGAAGAACACTGGCTTATCTTATATCGACACCAGCAACCTCTCTAGGAGCATAGGCAAACTCCCCATCTCATTGTGGAAGTCATTCTTTCCTTGCCTCATGGTATGTAGTAACAGGGTCTCTCATTTATAAGTGGATTTGCAGAATGCTCCTTAATCTCCTATTCTAAAGTCTCTGTGGCCAGTTTACATTTCAAATCCCACTCTTTAGTGATAAATATATAGCTCTCAGCAACACTCAGTGTATGAACTCATAGTTGTTTTGTTTCCATGTTTTTCTCACACACAGTATGGAAAGTTCTGGCAAAACCATGACTTCAGAAATAGAAAAAAAAAACTAAAGACTTTCATCAGATCTACAGAATGACTGATATAGTAGCATTCCCTCATGGACCACGAGAGTCTTGGGAGAAACAGCTACACTCAGAGAGAATCTGTGGGACACGTGCTGGACAAAGAAGGCGACAGAAAGAAGGCTTCCCCACCTGCTAGTCTGCCCACTAAAGGGCCACTCATGTTAGAGAGGCCTGGTCCCTTACTAGTGTAGGTTCTCAGAAGATAACCCTGTGGTTCACATGTGCAGAGGGACAGGAAGTGAAAGAGACATAGCTGGATTGGTGAAGGAAGGGGAGAGTGGGAGAGGAAGGAGGTGAGAGCTGAGGGAGGGGAGCAAGGACATAAACTCATTTTGTTTGCATATGAAAAAATTCTTAATAAAAAAATCTAAAACTCAAAATTTGCCCATTTTTCATGGTTGAATTACTAGTTACTTTTCTCATCACTGGGACCAAATAGCTGACAAGAAGAAACTTTTGAGCCGGGATGTTGGTCTGAAGGGCAGCCACGGATGGCATGGTAGGGGCATAGTTTACAGCTGAGGCAACCGAGTCTGGAGACCTGTGCTCAAATCTCCACAGATCAGGAAGTAGAGAAAGAACAGCAAAGGGGGCTGGGTTTTAAAACCTTAAGGACCACCCCTCCCAAGTGACTTACTTCCTCCAGAGGACCTTCCTCCTAAAGTTTCCACAACACACCCCCTACACCAAAAAAAAAGAAAAATGTGCCACCAGCTGGAAAACACGTGTTCAAACACGAGGGAGGGGAGGGAGCTTACATTTAAACCACAACATGGAGACATCTACTTCTAAACTCAGCTTTAGAAAAAAAAAGTTCTCTTATATTAACAACTCTTCCTTTTTCTGTGTGCCAACTACCACCTCAGCTAGAATTTAAAAAGAAAAAAAAAAAAAAAACCTTTTTAACCTTGCTGAGCACGAAACTCATAGATGCAGAAAGAGGACTGAGCATGCAAATGGAAAGTACCCAGATTCTGGTGGTGGCCACCGTAGTAATCTGCATGCGTTCTGAGCCAAGACAGGAAACTGAGTCCCCTGAGAGTCAGTTTCTCACTTCCCAAGGATGTCTGCTACCTAATGGGGGCAAATTAGATAAAATAGGAGATGGAAATCACAGAGTTGTAGCCACAAAGAGTCAGGGTGGGACCACCACAGTGTTGATAGCTGTCTCAAGCAACAGCCCTGGCATAACTGCTGGTTGCTGCTGCAGGTCACATGATGGGGACCACAGAGAAGGTATATTTTGTTTCATGCATTTGTCCCAGGGAATCTTTTTTTTATTATTATTCAATTGTGCGTGCGCGCGTGTGTATGTTTTGTGTGTGTGTATGTTTTGTGTGTGTGTGTATATATAGAACCACGGGCGAATTCAGGAAACACCATGGACCTGCCTCCACCTCCTCCTTGTTTATTCTGCCCCGGGATTCACAGGCTCCGCCCTACCAGGACCAGAAACGCAGGCCGCCCCTGCTTCCGCTGGTCGTCTATATGTGGGGGGTCTAGGATCCGAACTCAGACCTTTCACCTGCAAGGCAGAGGCTTAACCCCTAAGCTACTTCTCCAGCCCCGTCCCAGGGAATCTTTATATCTGCAATTCTAACTTAGCCTAAGGGAATATCTAAGGTACACTAAACACTTCCATTCACAGCAGGATAGATGTCCTACTATGGAAATAGCAAGGTGAGCGGTTATTATTTGAGAACAAGAAGCTTGGAATATGTGAAGCTAAACCAAAGGAAAAAAATTAGTTAAAGAATATTTGGTAGGAGCAAACGAATGCAGATCAGGAGTAAAAGATAAAATATCCATTCCAATGCTCCGAATATAACTCAGGAAGCAAGTGGGGAGGTTTCAAAGTTAAAAAAGATTCAGGCCTGGCCAGAACAGCACCTGAGTGATTTCATAACTGTGGGGCAGCAAAGAGTTGATCACTGAGCTCAAGAAGAAACCAGGGCTGGAGAAGTGGAGAGCTGACTACCAAGAAGTCAGAATTGAGTTATTAAAATAAACCTAAGACTCCACAGAAGAGATCAATCAACCCACAGTACTTCTGAGCCAGCTTTAGGGGGCAATGCAAGATAGGAGACGAGGAGGGTGAAGGCCTGGCGCACAGTGGCACTGATTCCTATACAGGTGCTCAGGAGAGAACTAATCCAACACCTCTGGATTTATCAAAGCCACTGATTACCTTGTAGCGAGGATAGAGCCCTATTTATATCTCCTCTTCCTGCATGCCTATCTTGAAATGACATGAAATGGCAAATTCATGAACACAAAGCAAATACCTGCAGCCTTACTTGGCCAATTTCCAGACTCAGAAACATAATCAAGACCCCTTAAAGTGCTGTCACCAGCAAAGTCTAGATGCCAGCTAAGCACTGGTAGCAGGTGAGTGCTACTCAGCTGCACTTCCTTCATGTGCACTGAAGTAGTACACAGTGGCTACAGCCTGAGAAACTACATATGTGGGTTATCACCCTGGGGACACTATAATCATTCTTTATATGTAAAGATGCTTTGGGGATTTTAACGGGTAGGTTGGTTGACTGGTTAGTTGGTGTTTAGTAAGGTTTTGGTTTTTGTGTTTTCTTCTCTGGAGAAAGCTTTGTCAAAAGTCCCAGTGGATGAGGGGACCATGTTACAGCAGAGAAAATAGGCCTCCATCAAGGTCTGCAAGTAAGTAATGAGAAACCTGGTTAAGTTCACAGACGTTCTTTCCTGATCTCACCAGAAGGGGAGGGCATATAGTCTAGCAGATAAAAAGTAATCATTTTGCAAATGGGTGATGGACCCCTCCCTCAGTGAGGTTTCCTACTCTTATTACATCTACCCTTGAATGTGCTATTACAACAAGACTCCAGTTTAACAGCTTTTTGTCTCTGGCCAGGGGGTGACATACAGTGCCCAGCAGAATGGAGTGAAGGGAATTGCAGGAGCAGCAAAACTGCAAAAGAAAATCAACAAACCACAATCCAGAACTTCAGAGACTCTATATCAATCACATAGAACTAGGACAGCCCAATCTCTCCCCATCCTGGAGCTCAGGGACATTTGCGGAAGAGGGGGCGGTAAGATTGTAAGAGCAAAAGGATGGGAGGAGCAACGATTTGCAAGATTCTCAACAATAGTTGGGGCCAAAGCAATCAGTAATGGGACTTTGCATGCCCTGCGCAATGTCCAGCGCACTGTTGCCCTCATAAAGTCTAGCATCTGTTAAGGGCACCGAGACCCCTGGAGGCAAGGGATTGACAGCCATAGTAGTGATCTTATGCTTAAGGGGAACAAGAGAAAGGGCTTATGGAAATGCCACTGGGTCCTTATATGTCATCGGAGAGGAGGACCCAGTGGAGAGTTAGGCGTACACAATAAAGGACTCTCTGGGAATTGGGGGGGAGGCACTGGGGGAAAGGGAAGGGGAGGAGGAGGTTCGGGGGAAGGAGGGGGGAGGGAGGGAACTGGTAAAAAATTTTAAAATGTATAATTAAATTTTTAATAAAAAAAAAAGGAAAAAGAAAAAAAAAAAGTCCCAGTGGAGCAATAAACATTGGGTATCTGCGTCCCTGGGCCCTGACAGCTCAGATGTAGGAAACCTCTAGCATACGAATGAGATTCGTGATGGCAGCACACAGTTCATGAGGTTTCCAGGTCAGAATCTTGATGAACAGACCAAAGCCAAGTCCTATTAGGCCTCAGCAAGGGGACATAACCAAGCAGATCGGGGACAGAGGTGAATTGATCTTGAGAAGGTTGGCAGGAACTGAAAGATTTGTGTGTCTGGAGAAGCTCCATGACCTTGCAACAACATTTTGTGCAGTACTGAAAGCGTCTGACTTGGGCGCCTCATCATGCTGACAGGAGCCAATTCATGCACACACTTACTACTGTGCACAATAAGAGAGGTCTCCGATTCTTGTTGTATTATCACCCATATGCTCTCTAAACTTCCTGCTCCTTGTCTCATTGCTATGATAAATACCTGTCAACAGCAACTTAAGGAAGGAAGAGTTTGGTCTGACTTATAGTTCAAGGATAAATCCATAAGGGCAGAGTGGGTACCAGCAGCGGGAACCGGAGCTGGTGACATCACCTCTGCAGCCCGGAAGCTAGTGCTCTGCTCAGTATGTTCCACCTGCTCTCTGTTATATGTACATGTGCATGTCAGAGGTCAACATCAGATGTCTTCCTTCATCGCTTTCCAGTTTATTTTGTAAGGCAGATTCTCTCACTGAATCTAGAGCACACAGTTTCAGCCCCATTAGCTGGCCAGAGAGCCAGAGAGCCCCAGGGATCTGTTCACCCACCTTCAATACTAGGCCTACAGGTGTGTGCTACAATGGGTGCTGAGAATACAAATGCAGGTTCCTAGGTTTGCACAACAAGCTCTCAACACACCGAGTTATCACTGCAGCCTCACTTTGTGCTTTCTATCTAGCCTGGGACCCCCTCCCATGAAATGGTACCACCCATCCTCAAGCTCATCCAACCTCAATTTACCTAATCTTAAAAAAGAGACAAGTGCAGAGATTTGTTTTCATGGTGATTCTAACTCCCACCAAGTGATTATCAAAGTTAACTACCACACTTACTAAGGTAGTTTTTTGTTTGTTTGTTTTTGTGTTTTGTTTTGTTTTGTTTTCTTTGGCCCATCCTATAACCCTTTAACTGTGATTGACCCTAAAATTTCTAAAACTCCCATGCTTCTGGTTGACCTTATACCCATGATAGTGGTTAGATTTCCACAAGCTTTTCGTTGATTTCTAAATGCTATTCCTGGCTCACATCTTCCTATGATGAAACTGAAACATTATTTGATAATAGGCAACTGACTCTTCACCAATAAGTAAAATCTCCTGAGACATTCATGACTGCACGGGGCTGGAGGGCTCAGAGGAAATGCCAGCTTCTCAAGAAGCCCCGTCAATACTAAAGACAAGTGGGCACCATGACTGGAGTACCACTCTTGACATAGGACCCAGACTCAAACCTGTGTGCTCCAGGACTAAGCACACACACAATATCTAAGGTCTCTGAAAAACCACAGTATCATGCATATCAATCATCTTTTTCCCTCCAGGACCCATTTCCATGGTTCTGAGTTTTAAAATATATGTATATATATTTATTTATTTTGCTTATGTGTGTGTGTATGTGTATGTGTATATGTGTGTGTCAGAGGGCACTATGTATCCCTGTGGAGTCCAAGAGTGACTTTGGTAATCATCCTGGATTGCTTTTACCTCCTTTTTTGCTTTGCTCTGAGATTCCCCAGATTCTCCCCATTAAGGCTGGAAGTGCAGGTCACCACTGTTTCTGCCTGGTGCTTTTTATGTGGGACCTGGGTTCCAACCTCAGGCCTTCGGCTTGAGAGACAGAGTCTTAACCTCTGAGCCATCTCTTCAGCCTGGTTCTGAGTTTTTATATGTCATATATATTATTTTTATTTAAGGAATCCCTTAAATTTTCTTAACTTAAGAGTCTATATAGATATGCATTCACCTTTAGTTTGTGGTCCTCCTCTGCCTATCAGTACACTCAAGCTATGTCTTAGAATGCTAATTATTATCTCTCTTAAAGAAGCAATCTTGAATTGCAGACCCAAACATGTGGTTAACTGGAGAGTATATCAAGAATTTACAGTTTAATGGTCCTCAAAGTATTTTAAAATGTAGCTGAGGGTTTTTCTTTAAGTTAAACCAAGCACATACTTTCACATTTCAGATCTAGAATGAATATGTTACTTGCTCAATCTACTCCTGACTTTTTATGAACAGAGAGATTTTGACAAAGCCATAGTGGCTATATGATTGTTCTGTGGTTACTTTGACTTTTATACCCAAAAACAAGCAGTCCCTAGACAACCACAAGGCTTAACTGCTTGTTCATTAAAGGGCTGTAAATAACAGTTTCTGTGATGAGAGCTTTCATTTAACAAAAGGTAAATTGAATTTTAATTTCTTAAATTAATTTACAAATTTGACATTGTTTAACTGACAAAATTCAAATAGAAAAGAATTTTGTTAACTATATAACCAGTCTCTTGGCAATGTGTTTGTTGTGCTCAAACTAATTATGAAATAGCAAAGTCTGTGCATGTGTTAGCAGTTTACCAGAAAGATCTAGAGCCATACAGCCAGACCCACAAAAGAGCAGACTGACCCTATCAAAACAGCAGATGTGGGCTGCCTAACAAGCAGAAAGTCCTGAGTTTGAGTCCCAGGTCCCACATAAAAACATGAGGAATGGGGGAAACCTGAACTTCTAACCCTAAAGGCAGAGCCCAGGAAATCCCAGAATGAAACAAGGAGGAAGTAGAAACAATCCAGGATGATTCCTGAAGTCACCCTTTGTCCTCCACAGGGACACACAGTGTTTCCCTCTCTCTCTCTCTCTCTCTCTCTCTCTCTCTCTCTCACACACACACACACACACACACACACACACACATAAAATAAATAAGTAAAATATTTTTTAAAAACTCACAGATATATAAAATCACGATGTTCTCCTCCTGCTCAACCCCCCAGTTGCACTTCTTCTGACTTCTAGTCAGTTACCTTATTTCCTATTTTATCCAGAGGGCTCATGGTCTTCAGATCTTTCTATTGGTTATTTGCTATGCTTTATCTTACGTCATCCTCACCTGGAAATCCTGACCAGTCTTCCTGCCTCCAGATTTGCCTCATGCTACTCCAATTTTCTATCTCAACTTACTCCACCTTTCTAAGTCCAGTTCTCCATCTTTGCAAAGGCCTTGGCAGAATCCACATCAGCATAGCCCTCCACAACCTGGCCTGGCTCTGTCCGACATAAATGTTCTCAGTCCAATCATTTCTAATTGTATCTTACACCATAAAAAAGGTTATCCTCTCTTCTGTCTCACATAAAGACTTCTAGAAAACCAAAGTTCAGGCAAAGATTACATCACATTACTTTAATGGGCAAGCTAAAATTGAAGGACAAAGAGCATGAAAGAAGGGAAAGTGAGATAAAGGAAAATGTAGACATCTTGTAGAAGAACAGATTCTAGTGTGTAATGGGCTCTCAGCCACTCTCTTGATGGTTGCCTGCTATTGTAGTTACTCATTCTTTTGCTGATATGAGGCACAACTTAAAGAAGAAAGTAAGATTTATTTACCTTATGGTTCCAGAGGGGAGATAAAGCCCATTATGGCAGAAAAAGCATGATGGGCAGCAAAAACTAGTTCGGGTCACCAACGTGGTTGTGGAGGCAGAGAGAGAGCAGGAGCAAACTCCAGAAGCAGGGCGGAGCTATCAAACTTCAAGGTCCACCCCTGTGGCACACATTCCTCCAGCAAGGCTCCACCTCCTGAAGTTGCCAGGATTAACATATTAACCTGAGCCTATAGGGGACAACTCACAATCAAACCATGACACCTACGACACACCAAGGCTATCTGAAGGGGTTTGTCACAGGAACTTTGCCTCAGATGCATCCCTTTGAGGTGTCACGGGAAGAACACTCACCTTTCCAAATCTTCCCAGCACCACCTACCTTTCTTTGACCCAAGTTAACTTTTCTTTACTTCTAGTCAGCATTTATGGAGTGGCAGGCCAGGCTTATCAGTGTGGAACCATATCTACCTCACAGCAGAGGGAGACACCAGAGATTCCAGACACAGTGTTATTGGTCTCCATTGTCTGACACAAGATTCTGTCAGGTACAGTGACAGCAATTGAGGCAGAATAAATGAGTGGAAAAGGTGAAGGTCTTAGAAACAAAGAAAATCTGCCAAGGTGTAAGAGCGTTTCCACCAACATCAGGGCTCATGGGAACTTGCCCACTATACCTACAGGGCAGCTGAGAGAGGGGCAAACTCACTTGCCAGGCAGCACATCTATCCAAATGTGCCTCAAAATGCCAACTTACTGAACCAATTTCCTCTGTTTTATCCACCCACCCAGGGAGCTAGTCCTATACACCATGGGTTGGGTCTTCCTGCAATAATTAGACAATATCCTGCAGGCTTGCTTATGGTTAGCTCAACTACTAATTCTTTACAAATGTGTCTAGCGTCAAAGCCTTAAATTGCCATGTTGACACGAATAGCTATGTACCACAAACACCTTCTTCCCATCTAGCCAAATCCAGCCATCCAGGAAGTCTAACCACTCACTGTCCAGCTCCGTAAACTCTCTCTTGTGTTTGTTTTATGTATTATTAGATTGAGAAGATCATTCAGGGGTGTGGTAATGTCAATGATTAAACTTACTGTTTATTAATGGAAGTTAGCCACCCTACATTGGCATGTATATCCACTTCAATCAGCATAGCTTGAGTGTGTGAATAATATCTATTTGGTGACTTTAATTAGATCACAATGGCCGAAAGAAGAGCAGATCTGGGCTAGAGATATGTCTTAGTCAGAAAAAAAAAAAAAAAAAAAAAAAACAGTGATTGCTGTGCTACCATAAGGACCTGTGTGTTCAATCCCAGTACTCAGATTGAAAGAAAAAAAAAGCAACATGTACCTGTAATCTCAGCATTGGGAAAGAAGGATCTCTGTGGCTTGATAGCCAGCCAGTTAACTGAATTGATAAGTTCCAGGTTCAAAAAAATAAGGTGGATAGAACTAGGCCGGCCTAATCTCTCCCCATCCTGAAGCTCAGGGAAATTTGCAGAAGAGGGGGCAGTAAGAGTGTAAGAGCACAAGGATGGGAGGAGCAATGATTTGCAAGATACTCCACACAAGTTAGGGCCAAAGCAATCATAATTGGACTTTGCATGCCCTGCACAATGTCCAACACACTATTGACCCCACAAAGTCTAGCATTTGCTAAAAGCACCAAGATCCTTAGAGGCAAGGGATTGACAGCCAAAATAGTGTTCCTATGCTTAAGGGGAACAAGGGAAAGGGTTCAGGGAAATGCCGCTGGGTCCTTGTACGTCATCAGAGAGGAGGACCCAGAGGAGAGTTTGGCAGGCACATTAAAGGATTCTCCGGGAATTGGGGGAGGGGAGACACTGGAGGGAGGGGAGGGTGGGGTGAGGGGAGGGTGAGCAGAGGGGTGGGAGGGAGGAGGAGAGAGGGAGGGAGGGAACCGGTGTACCTATTAAGCTTATATGAGCGGAGATAATAAAAAATGTTTAAAAAAAAATAAGGTGGAAAACAATAAAGGAAGACACCCAACATCAACCTCTACCCATCACGCCCCACACAGAAACGAATTCAATTAAATTTAATTTAAAAAGTAGGGGCCAACAAGATAGCTTAGTGGTGGCTGAGCTTCCAACCCTGATGACCTGAGTTCAGTCCCTGGAAGCCCATATGGTAGACAAAACTGACTTCCAAAATTCCTTTGATCCTTTGATCTCAACTGATGTGTTCTCTCTCTCTCTCTCTCTCTCTCACACACACACACACACACACACACACACAAATAAAAAATATTTTTTTAAAAAAGATTCAGATTAACCTATGTAAATATATAAATAGTCATTATTTTGGTGATAAATAAATAAATAAAATCCTAAAGGGCAACTAATCACACTCTGTTTTCATCCTGTGTTTCCATTTCCTGCATAGTGAAAACCAAGATGAGAATAATTCAAGCACTATTTTAAAACTATTGCCTCAAATATTGGAAGCCGTCTTATGACTGTTCAGTCAGGGAAATGCCACAGGCCTTCAAAACAATACAATCTATTGCCGTTGATCTTGGTTGCCCACCAGAACTTGATGGTAAGAAAATATCCCATTCTTTGGTCACAGGACATGGGGAAATTATGCTAGAACTGACCTAGAAGCTTCCTCCCTGCTAGCTAGCTTTCATAGTACCAGAAGATGCTAGACAGGCTACTGGGCAAGAAAAGTTGTCAACAATCTTGCCTAACTGTGAACCCTACAAGTTACAATAATAACTACCCTGTGCCCATTGGTACAATGCTAGCATGAATGTTGTTGGGGAAACCAATCACTTTTTATTGGAATTGAAGTCCACTCTACAGGAGTGTACCAATGCTTAGTATTACGTACCTGGCCCTGTAAACCAGGCTGTGAAGTCTTAGGTCCTAGGGGAGAACCTACAACTTTTGTTTTGCTCAATGGATGTGGTATCAAACTGCCTTCTGAATATCTTTTTATCATAGATTAGTGCAGCTCCAGCCTTCATCAAAGAAGCTTCTTTTTAAAGTGGACAGAAGTTAGTAATAGAGATTCAAACTGACTAAAGTGAAGAAAATGAGTGATTGTAGAGTGTTCGGTCCTAAACAAGACATCTATGTCATGCGCACACACACACCCTACTCAAGGCTCAGGGAACATGTCAGAAGAAGGGGCTGAAGGATGTAAGGATCAGAGGTAGGGGAAGGAGTGCTACAAGTGTCCTGTGGACGTGACAGGCCATTACATGCATGGACTCACTGCAGCTATGGTTACCTTCATGAGGCCTTTGCAAGACTGGGCCTGTCGACATTTCGTCATGGAGGGAGGAAGGGCTCATGAGGTCCTGCCCCTCCTTGAAATACCATTGACAGTTAATGCTAACTGAAAAAAGGGGTTGTCATTTTCTTCAGTGGTGCAGCCACTAGTAAGTTGCCTATGCTCAGGTAAATGACCTCTCCACTTGTTCACACAATCAACCCTAATTAAATTCAGTGAGTCTCACACATACACGCACACCAGAAACACATGAAAGCAGGAGGCAGTCATGTTAGGATAAAGAAGGTTTTCAGCAGGGGTAGAAAATGAGATGAAACCAAGTAACTAGTGAAAATGACTAAAAGTCATTGTATATACATACAAAACTTTCAAAGGATAAAACTAAATTTTAAAAATTGGCTCTTTTCCTTTCCAAAGTGGTGGAGAATGAACAGGAAATTAGATAGGAATTAAATTCTGCACTCACCATTCAAATATCTCTTCTTTTTTTCTGTCAACAAATACCTATTCAAATTCGAACACATGCAATACAATGAAATGATTGCGACTATAGACAGTAAGCACATCACACCCAGGTCAGATCTTAGCTCTGCTACTTTTCAGCTCCAAAATTTTGGAACCGTTACTTCTCTGTGCCACATGTTTTTCTCATAAATAAAATGAAATTAAAGTCTGTGGCAAAGTGCTGATATGAATTTTAAATGCATATGCACCATAATGCACAATTATGGCAGGCTATATACTAAATATTTGTTTAATAAAACCATAAGGCCACGATCTTAAAAATAATAGATAGGAACAAATGATCATATCTGCTGCTACCAGTCAAGAGGGATTTTGAAAACCAATTTTATTCTAATTACTTCTGTCATATTTCACTTGATAGCTGTAGCTTTAAGCATTATTAATTCCTTCTGATGCAACACGATGACACCTGACTTGTACATAAATCACCTTCCTCCTCTTGGTCCAATATGTGATCACCAGCCCTTTGTGGTCTGACTACAATAGTAAACATCTCGTTGCTGATGGCAAATCACTGTGGGATTCATAGTGAGTAAATAAAGTAAGCTGAAAAGGTATGAGGAGGTGGAGTGAGAAAGTCCAGCTTAAAGTTCAAAGGCAAGCAACTACCAGATAACATCTAGCCTGCACTCCAAGAAAAGCATTTCTTTAGTTGTTTGTGGGTCCCACCCAACAGGCTGCTTTGATTTCCCCATTCTTCTGTCACCTGGGCAGGTGTGACACCATTTAGACTTGTCTTGCTTTGTCTTATTTGCCCTCTTACTCTACTTTTTCCACCTCTCTCTGTTCCTCAAAGGTGACCTAATTAGGTGTTTAACACTACTAGCTCCAGAGGTGCTCTGGAAATATCAGAGTGGTACAATGCAAATCCCAAACCAGCCACAAACCCAGGTTTCACAGTAATTGTTTAATGTATTTTATTTCTATTTTTCCTAGACTTATACATGTATTCATAACATTTTCACCCCTTATCACCCAACCCCAGCTCCCTTTTTTCCCATTTCAAACTTTCTTCTTTCCCTCCTATCTCCCTTCCTCTCTCATGTCCTTCTGCACATATATGACTTACATCCCATCTGGGTTTTTGTTAATGGCATTTATCTCACAGTAACAGAAATATCCCATCCAGAGGAGATGTTCCTTGGCATTACATCATTGATTTAGTGCTACTATCTTCTTTCCTCTCCCAATATTTCTCTTCTTCAAAGACCTCACGAAGTTGGCTATTTATGGATCCAAATATGAATTTATAGATGTGTCATGGGAATCTTTTAACTTTTCATCTTTATAAAAGAGATCTTAATTCTTAGTTGGAGTTGGTTTAATATCTGAAGCCATTGAACCACATAGTCTTAGCCAGAAAACAGGCGTTTTCATTCAAGTCCCTATGCTTTTCTTGGTACTTAAACTTTATCAGTTATATCTTCCCTACAGCAATGGGTTCCAACATTCTATTGTGTAGGGATTTGTACAGATTAGAGGAAGAAAGAAACCTTGCCCAATGGGACATTTGCTGAAGGCTACTAAGAGGATACCTGCCAGAGAACTTTGGACTAGGCCTCTGAAGTATGCATTGACTATATCAGTGCTGAAGAAAGAGAAGTAACTCCCCAAAGAAAAATGGATATTTTACTGAAGCAGAAGAGGTGGGTTAGGTGAAATTTTAATCTCTTATTTCACTGACCTCTGAATTCTCCAGATTGCCGTTTAAAAGCATACGATAACTTGGCTCTTTGATCACTGGATTTTTCAAGGACAATAAGGGCAATAAAAGGAAGGGGCCTTAAAAGCAATGTATCGCAATTTCTTTACTTATGCTACATAAACTTAATCCAGATGAGTGAGATAGCATGGTCCCAGAGCCAAACTGCTGAGAGCCAGGGAGATATTGCCTAAGTAGGAATCTACCTAGTATTTGTCTCCTCTGCCCTTTCCCATACCAGGCTCCTAGCTCTCTCCAGCATTGACCTCTGAGAATTCCTCCTCCATTGTGCCCAGATTCATGCTGTTTTCCACAAAGTCAGATAAAAGCAACAAAGGGCAGGCAGAATAAGAGATGTAGCAAGGTTTCTCCAGAGCTGGGAAAGAGAAGCACCAGTGTCCCAAGAAAAGTAGGGGGAAAAAAGAGAGAGAGTAAGCAAACATGTTGTATAAAGTGCTGCATCCCAATCCAGAACTACATAAATACAATAGAAATTATTGGGCCAGTGTATGGGTTACTCTTAACTATTGCTATGAGAGAACACCCAAAGGCAAATAACTTAAGGGAGAAAGGGAGATTTATTCAACTTACTGTTCCAGAGGGGAAAAGAGACTTTTATGGTGGAGGTGACATGGCTGGTAGCTGAAACTGTAGGCAGGCTAAGTCACAGCAGACATCCATCCACATGACTGGAGTATTCCTGAAGTCTTTCCTCTTCTGTCTCATGTGGCTCCTTTTATCTGGTCCACTACTGTGAGGTTCCAATGAGATCTATGGAGATTCTGATGGGATCTAAGGCTGATCTTTGTAATATGCAGATAATCTCTTCAGGTGGTCTCAGCTGATCTTAGTTAATGCCAGGTGTGTCAAATTGATACCCAGAACTAACTATCACAAGTCCACTCCTTGTCTACTTGACACCAGATCACATTTCCTTGGGCCATTCTTTTTTTTTTAATTATTATTTATTTATTTATTCAATTTATGTGTATGCATATGTATATATGTGTGTGTGTGTGTGTAGAACCACAGACCAATTCGGGAACCACCATGGACGCCTCCACCTCCTCCTTGTTTACTCTGCCCTGGGATTCACAGGCTCCACCCTACCAGGACCAGAAATGCAGCTGGCCCCACTCCCGCGCCCCCCCCCCCCCGTGTCTATACGTGGAGTCTTGGATCCGAACTCAGGACCTTCCGCCTGCAAGGCAGAAGCTTAACCCCTGAGTCACCTCTCCAGCCCTCCTTGGGCCATTCTTAATCTCCATATAAAATTAATCTCCACAGTAAGATTCATAGTTCTGCCTAACATAATATAGCTATCCACATACAACCACATATGCATTATTTTTCCCAAGATAAGTGACAAAGTCTCTTGAGAAATGCTTCATCTTTAGTGTCCCATAACACAATATCATAATATAGATTACAGCATTTTACCACATAACTACAGATTAACATTACATTACATAACTTAAATATCTTATTAGTAAAGACCATATTCTGTCCAACAGTAAAAGTTTCAGTACAGTCCACATTAGTAGTGTCAACACAATCCAAAATCTAAAGTCCAAAACCTCATGTAAAATCAAAAGAGAAGTTACATACTTCCAATATACAATGCACAGAATAAATATTCCCATTTCAAAAGGAAGGAATGGGCATATGTAAGAAAGGTAGTCTATAACAAGACTAAAAAACAGTAGGATAAACTCCAAGTCTAACAGGTAAGCCTCTCATTGAAATCATCTCAGTTCCAAAGAGCTTCGTTTCACCCCTCCAATGCAGATCCCCATAGAACACATTACTCTCTTGGACTGATTCCTTCCAGGGTATACAGCTGTCCTTTGCAGATGTCCAACATTATGTCTGGCATCTCTAACATCTTTATGGCAAACCAGGCTTTAATTCTACAGCACAAACTACTCTTTTTGGGCTGCTAAACTGCAGACTTTCTACCACATGCTGCCTAGATTCCACCATTTTTTTAAATCTTAGAGGAAGAATGCATGAATTCCTCCACACCTGGATGACTTTGCCAAGTTTTGCTGTTGCCTTGGGTTAGAGACTGACCCCCTTGAACCATAGCTGGTTCAGCTTCTCTCTGCTGACTGTAGGAAAAAAATCTCTTTCACTCCTGGGCAGTTGTTTTGTGGGAGAAACAGACCCTTGCTTTGGAACTCTAACCTTTAGCTTATTTCTTCCAAAAGGATTTGCATTCTTATGGGTAGGATCCTTCTTTGAGAATTTTGCCCTTAAGCTAGGGCCTCTCCTATTATCCAAATTGAGAGCAGGCTTTGGTTTACTATGGAACTCATCTCTTTAACAGCTGACATTTTCTCTTCTGCTTCTTCGTGATTTAACTCTAAGTTTGCCATTGTATTTTTCATCATCAGATTTTACAGTTTTTGCTTCTTCCTGGCTGATTCCCTGTTCTTTTTCATAACTCTGAAGACAAAAAAAGGAGCCATATCACATTGTCAAGACTACATTGCTTTGAAATTTCCTCTGCCAAGTACTCCAGTTTAACTTCAGGAAAGCTTTCAGGACGAAGGCAAAACTTCACTAAACTCTCCACCAACACATGGCTCCATATGTCACTCGTTCATTTGCAAACATGGTCTCGGTTCCCCTCTGGACCATGATAAGCTGGGCTTTTACTGCTTGCATCTCTCACAGCATTGCTCTCTTTGGAGCTCTCAGGAGAAAGGCCCATTTGGCTCCATCACCAAGACACAAAGACTTTCCCAGCACTTTTCCATATTGCTCCCAACAAACAGTTCCAAAGGCACACTAGCCACATCACAACATTGGTCATACTGCTGGGTACCAACTTCTTTTAGCTTCACAAACTGCTGCATGTTGTGGTACCAGATGCTTTTAATCTCAGAGCAATACCCCACTTCTGGTACCAATTTCTGTATGGTTACTCTTAACTATTGCTGTGAAAGAATACCCAAAGTCAAATAAAGGAGAAAAGGGAGATTTATTCAACTTACAGTTCCAGAGGGGAGGACAGACTTTTACAGTGGCAGTGACATACCTGGTGGCTGAAGCTGTAGGCAGGCTAAAAGTCACAGCAGACATCCACATGGCTGGAGTATTCCTGGAGCCTCTCTCTCTCTCTCTCTCTCTCTCTCTCTCTCTCTCTCTCTCTCTCTCTCTCTCTCTCTCTCTCTCTCTCTCTCTCTCTCTCTCTCTCTCTCTCTCTTCTGTGGTTCCTTTTATCTGGTCCACTACTGGGAGGTTCCAATGGGATCTCTGGAGGTTCTGATCAGATCTAGGGCTGATCTTTATATTATCCAGATAATTTCTTCAGATGGTCTCAGCTGATCTTGCCAGATGTGGTCTCAGCTGATCTTAGTTAATGCCAGTTGTGTCAAATTACACCCAGGATTAACTATCATAGCCAGCAAGGTGGCTTAGTGGATAAAAGCACTTGCCACACAAAAAGTCTGATGTTCTGAGGTTGCTCTCCAGAACCCACGGTGGAAGGAGAAAATGAATTCCCCACTGATACTGTTCTCCGACCTCCACACCCAAACTGTGACACATAAGAGCACACACAGACACACACATAAACCAAAAAAAAAAAAAAAAAAAAAAAAACCAATATACACACACTCATCATCATCATCATAACAGCAATAATAATAAAATTTAGAAAACATTTGATGCAAAAGAAGAACCTATAGACATGTGAGCAATTACAGAAAAAACCATTTACCTGTTTTACATTTTTTTATAATATCCATTTTGCTTTTGAGAAAATGTCACTTTTTAATTGGCACATAAAAATAATTTATCTCACAATAGTTTATAGAAATCAGTCCGGCAATATATAATCAGTCTTCAAAATATTCAGACCCACTTATTCAATGGTCACTTTAGAGAGTTCTTAGAAAAGGAAATAATTCAAAAAGATTAAATTCATGAATATTAAATGTTAGTATTAAAATTTTTATATTATAAAGGCTGAAAGTAAGTTAAATTCCAAACCATAAATTGTATAATTAAAATCATATTATGTTACAAATGTGAATACAAAAATGGAATAGCATTGAAAAGCATAAAATGCAATGTAATATATGAAGGAAGGGTTTCAGAACACACCAACCTGAAAGTACCCAGCAAATCCAGTGTATTTACTGTAAAGTTCAATAGCTGTATTTTTTAAAGTTTATTTTATTATTTTTATATGTGTGTCTGTGTGTGTGTATGTATGTGTCAGAGGGCACTGTGTGTTCCTGTAGAAGCCCAAGGTGACTTCAGGAAATCATCCTAGAATGTGTCTACCTCCTATTTGCTTTGCTCTGGAGTTTCCCAGGCTCTGCCTTCCAGGACTGAAAGTGTAGGCTACCACCATTTCCACCTAGCATTTTTCACATGGGATCTGGGATCTGCACTCAGGACCTTCTGCTTAAGAGGAGGCTTAACCCCTGAGCCATCTCTCCAGTCCCCTGTATTTTTTTTGTGTGAGACATAGTTTCATGTAGTCCAAGCTGGTTTCAAACTCACTATATACCTCTACAGGTGTATACCACCACAGCAGGTTTATGTGGAGCTGGGGGTGGAATTCAGGGCTTCCTGAATGCTAAGCAAGCATTCTACCAACTAAGCCACATCCCCAGCAGTATTTGCATATTTATATAAGCTCCAAGGTGATTCTCATACACCCTGCATCCATTGGTGCTACTTACATGTGATACAATTAAGTAAATATAAACCATCAAACTAAGCAAAAAAAAAAAAAACCCACTGGTAACGAGAGAGAGAGAGAGAGAGAGAGAGAGAGAGAGAGAGAGAGAGAGAGAGAATATACTTTTTCCTGGATTTATCTCCAAATGAGAGTGGTCACATGACTCTTTTCTTCCCAACAGGACCCAAAAAGAATTTTTCCTGAGACTTTCTAAAGAACTATTTGCTTTCTAATAAGAAAGCTGCACTCAAGAAGAGCTTGTTGGTGGTCTTTTCCCTTAGTGCAGTCCTCACTAGGGCAGCCATTATGAAGCTGAAGTAAATGTTTAAGGTTGAAAAGTTAGCTGTCAATGAACCTCAAGTGCTTGTGCTTTAGGAATAAACTGGGACAAACACGAGCCTTCAGAGCTGAAGAAGGAGAGAAGAAAGCAGGAGAACAACCCCTTTGGGTACAGCCAACATTTTATTACTCTGAATGGAGTTTCCCAGCCAACAGGAATATTTGCTATCTGAAAGACCATGGTACAGCCTTGATAGATTTTGCTCTTATAGATTTGGGAAGTTTAGTCATACATAGTTCACATAAGCAGTAAAACTACCTGTGGTAATGGTGAACTGTGATTGTCTCTGGATACCTGAGAGAGTCTCCTTATCAACATGAGGTACAAGAACACAGCTTTCAGTCAGAACTGTGCTGTTTTAAAAAATTCCCAAACTAGATAGACCATTCTACCATAACAATGATATATATACCATGACACTCATAAACACACAGTGCAGGTGGTGACTGAGGAGGGACCACAGAACCCTGAAAAGTACTGATGAACAATGGACAAGTGACAGATTTTGGTGGGGAGATGAAAACATCCGGTTGTGTAGTCATTGGGAGGAAAGGGGGTTCCAGACTCCAAGAAGTCACCCCAAGCCCAGAATGCCAGGGTGGAGGTCCTGAGTAGATCCAGTGGGACACAAGGCAGGGCAGAAAAACAGGAAAACAGAAAAGCAGGAAGAATTGTAGGGAGGGGGGAACCTAAAGAGGGAATGAAATAGAGTGTGTGTGTGCATGTACAGAATTGTCAGAGTGAAAATCATCAATAGAGTAAAATGAGAGAGAGGGGCAAGATTCCCAAATTGTCTTACTGAGACCATGCAACTCTATACAGTGGCAATGCCTTGAGCTATTGGCTTGTTCATTAACTTTGAAATTCTGAAATGATGGCAATGATAGAGGGAAATACATTTCAAGTTCCCTCAAATCACTCTATCTTGTCAGATGAAGTGAAGCAACTTTGTGCTGAAGGAAACAGTAGTCAAGAGAGGTATACTGTGTCCCAGGTCATCCAAAAAACTCTCACCTGCTTTAAAACATGTGTTTCACCTGACAACTTCTCGATTCCTGTTTCCTTCCAAATAAACATGATACCAACAAAAGGACCTGAATTTGGATCTCCAAATCCCATGTAAAAACGCCAGGCGGATATGGCATTGACCTATAATTTTGGCCCTGAAAGGTGGAGCCTAGGAAAAACTCAGAGCAAAGCAATAAAAGAGGGATCACAATCCAGGATGGTTCCCTATGTCACCCTTGGGCCAGGTTCCCTTTTATATACATGCCCATACATGCATGTATATCCATTCATATACAAAACATACTTACATGTGTGCATACACAAAATCTTGATTCCTTTCTCTGTAAACATAAAACAGAATAGGCTCAAAGTGTGGGAAAATGTGCCTGTCTACTTCTGTGGTTTCATATGACCTCCTGTCTATGAACCCAAGATATTCATCTGACTTGGAGGAATTCAGTTAATTGCAGCATTGTGAGAGTGATGTGAGAACTGATAAACTAAACTGACAGTAAATCTTCTTCTAGAGAAGCTATAGACACTAGTTGAGTCCAGACTGAATTGATGAATTAAATAAATGTTCAGAAGTTAAGTGTACCCACTAGAATTAGAAAGAATAGTTTTCAACCCAGACATGCATCTTAATTTATCTGAAGGAACATATAAAACATTAAGCAGAAGTGTGTACCTTTTAGTCCTTCAAAATAATTCTGGCAATGAGTCAGGCTGGAGAACCACGGCCCTATGCTGACCTAGTAACCACATTGTTCTGCAATCTGTAGGCATCATAAATCTCTGCAGGTAAATTCTGCAAGACTTTCAGGACAAGGTCTTCTGATGGATGCACCAGTGTAGAAGCTGCTTAAGGGAAGTCTTGAGGCAAAGATACAAGCTCCCCAAGAAATGCTATACTTCTTTGAGAGACAATTTTAGGCTAATGCCAGATAGGAGAGGGAGAGCGTCTTTATTCAACAATTTACCCACTGATGGGTGGGTCTTCCATGCCACAGAATTCAGGCAGCTGCCAATGTAGACATCCCAGATGAAAACTAGTGGGTCCACATGCAAAAAGATATAAAATTAGAAGGGAGAATGGCTGGAAAGGAAAAAGTATAGAGTGAACAGGTAGGTGGAATGGGATTGGGAAGTAAATGATGAAATTTATTGTACTGTGTGTATTGTATTGACACATTTATGTATAAATGTGTCAAAGAATAAGCAAATAAAAATTAAATATATATATATATATATATATATATATATATACTTCCCCCCAACTGATCTACCAAGTACTAGGAAGCAAAAACTTCTATACCTCTCACCACAATAGTAATAAAGCCATAAAATGCCTAGGAATAAAGTAATGTAAAATATTAGAAGATTCAAGTTAATGAAAAGGAAGCATACTCTTAAGGAAATTGAAAAGATAAGAGACCTGCATATTTGCATAAAGGGGTGTGTATCACATAAAGGTAAATTTTCTCCAATTAAATAATATGAAATAGAAAAGCAAATAGTCTTAGAGCTATGTATGTCACAGAATATTTGACTATTTGTTTAAAACAAAATAAAAGAAGCAGAATTTGTGAGGTTAAAGCCTTTGCTTCACAAACAAAAGGATGTGAGTTCAGATCCAGGATGATCCTGGCATCACCCTTGGCCCTCCACAGGCACTTACACACAAGTGCCCTCTTGTACACATGCCCTCCCCAACATGCACACAAAAGAAGCAAAATTCTTTCCTTATAAGAGACATTACATAAATACTTTTTAAAAAAAAAATTAAAAACACTAAAAGGAATCATGAGAGATAGCTGCAATTATTGAAGTCGTAAAGTTTCCATAGAGACTAAATCCATTACTCTACAAAATGTAAGTCCTCTGGGAAAGATGATGCCAAGGCTTGCGGGACTCCTGGGTGAACTCAAGCGCAACCTGAACAGGCATGTCTTGGGAAGCTCTACTCAGTGGCATCTCTGAAAGTATGGAGAATGAATAAACCATAAGGGTGTGGCCGCCCACTTAGATTACTTAGGCTGTTACTACACAGTATACAACTGTGGCAGAGGGTGCTGTAGGGGCAAAGCTGACACTGTTCAGTTTTGCTGTGGCAATGGACTGAGGAGCTGTGGATGCATAAGGATTTTTACCCACTGAACCACCTAACTAACCACCTGTGCTAACCACCTGTGCTAACTTATTCTAAACAAACCACTTCACCTCCTGGGGCTTCAGTTCCCCTGTGCAGAAAATGAGAGATGATTCAGTGCCACTTAAAGTCAATTCTGCCTGCTAGTCCAAGAATTGAGTCTGTAATGTATAACCCAATAAAATGAATGAACTTTGTCTCTGTTTCTCTTCACAACCAAACAACTTACAGAACCAAGGGATCTTTTTCTTGCTTAGGATTCTGGTCACAGTTCAGAGTTGAGCTTGATAGGAGAGCTCACACCAGCACCTGGAGTCAAGGAAACTGGCCATACAAAGCCCACAGGAATTGCTAAAAGAGGGGCAAACCCTCTACTTGCCAATCTGCAAGTCTGTCCAACTATGTCAAACTATTGAACCTGCTCTTATCTACATGCCAGAGAATGGTCTCACCCACCATGGGCTGGGTCTTCCTATATCGATTAGATAATCTCCCACAGGCTTGCCCGGATTGCTTCAACTACCAGTTGCTCACAGATGTGCCCAAAGCTCGGCTTTCAGTTTTCAACAACTTGACATCTGTATTTAACTATCACAGACTTTTAGTAGCAATCTGAAACATAGCTCAAGAAAATAACATGTCACTACTTTAAAGGTATCCAGATTATAAGGGAAAACTAAAAAGACCTTTTCCACTCAGAAGAATGAGATTCTACTGGTAGGATTTCAGGAGTAAAAGTTTTCTTTAGAAATCCCTTCTGAAGTCCCTCCAATCACAACCACCCTGTAAGAAACCTAGTCCTGGCAATGCCTTAACTAAGATACTGCTGTGCGACCATGGAATAAGACACAATAAAATATATACCTCTAAGTTCATGAATCAAATGGTCCCAGCCAGCCTTCCAGAATACCACAAGACATCTTCTTCTTCTCTCACATCTTCATCTAGATTCCGACCTGTTTTACTTTTCTCTGTCGACCAAAGCTGCTATTAGTTTTTCTCCTCATAATCAGGAGACACCTGCAACTTCAATTCTCTGAAACCTGGGTTTTGAACACTTATCTGTATGTAACTAGTCCATTCTGTAGGTATAGTGCCATCCAACTATAGAAAGAATAAAGGCCATCATGATTTCTAAGATAATTCAAAAAGAACTTTTAAAATAGTGGTTCAATGGGTCAGAGTTTAAAGAGAATAGAAAAGAGAATAAACTGTCACTTCTAAAAGTGACTTAAAAACTTTTCTGGTTCATGATCTCAAAACATCTTTCTGTCCCTAACATCGACATTGGGAAAAGATGTCTCATATCAGGAAAAAAAATGCAAAGAAACCTTCACCTTGTTGTGCAAGATGTTTTTTAGGTTCTGTCTCTCTTACATATAAATGAGAAAACCTGTCTAAAGGGATTGTGAAAGAGCATTCATTCCAATGTTAATTGCCAATGTTAATAAGGTTGTGGGTCTCATTCCCTAATCATTGATGCAACCATATTCTCTCAGGGCCTCAGCTTTTATGCAAGAACTCAGCATATGTTCATTAACTGGTGTAATTTCATGAACCTCCCATGTTCTCATGGCTACGCTGTCTGCAGAAAGATTTTAAAACTTCCGACAGTAGTTCTGTTTCTTAAATGTCTGAGGAATCTCTGCACTAGTTGCCACAATGGCCGCACTAATTTGCACTCCCACCACCACTAAATAAGGGCTCCTCATTCTCACTAGCAGTCATTGTCATTTCATTTCTTGATGAGAGCCATTTTGGCTGCTATGAGATAGAATCTAGAGGTAGTTTAAATTTGCATTTCCCTGACGCCTAATGATGCCCAACACTTTGGGATGTGTTTATTGGATATTTGTCTTCCTTTTTTTCAGAGTTCTTTATTCAGATTTATAGCCCAGTTTTTGATTGAGTGGTTTGTTCTCTTCATATTTTGATTTGGGAGTTCCCTGTGTAGTCTAGATATTAATCTTCTATCAGATGTGTAATTCATAAAGATTTTTCTCTATTCTATAGACTCTACTTGACTGTTCCATGCCATATAGAAATTTCTTGGTTGAGTAAGGTCCGATTGCTTGGTTGTTGGCCTTATTTCCTGAGCTGCCAGAGTCCTATTTAGAATGTCCTAACTTGCCTACATGGTATAGTGCGCTCACTACCTTTTCTTCAGGCAGTTTCAGAGTTTGGGGTTTTTACATTGTAGTCTTTGATCCATTTGAAGCTAATTTTTCCTCTACATGTAGCATCTAATTCCCCAAAATCATTTGCTAAAGACCCTTTCCTTCCATCATTGTGTATTTTTGGCATCTTAAATGAAAATAAACCTACCCTATCTCAAAAAAAAAAGTAAATAAATAAGATGGAGAGCAATGAAGAAAACTTATTTGACCTCCATAGGTATACTACAGAAAACATACCAAAATGCCCACTCTACAGAAAGAGAGAGAGAGGCAGAGAGAGAGGTGATAGATAGATAGATAGATAGATAGATAGATAGATAGATAGATAGATATAGACAGGCAGACAGACAGACAGACAGCACACTTAAAAATAACGGGTAAAAAATTTATCTCAATTCTTTGGAGTTAGTTGCTATTGGACTCTAATTCTGACTCTAAAACTGACTTTAGACAGTCAACTAACCTGAGCCTGTTTTTCCACCATATTTCTGAACCTTCTTAATACAATTATTGTGAGAATTAAACACCATAATGTTTACAACATAGAATATACTACATGATAAATGCAAAAAAAAAAAGGCCTCATTGGCAGGAGCCTCCAAGGCCAGCTGAAGAAATCTTGCCAACTGATGGCTATGGAGTTGGGGAGAGTCACCTTTCTTTTGGGGTGTGCCCACTAGTAGTCATCCATAAGCCAATGGAAGGCCTCTCAATTATGTGTATATGAACAGCACTAGTTTGACTCAACTGCTTTTTGGGAAGAGGGGGAGGGCATGAAGTTGGAAGGGAGATGTGTGCGAGGATGCTGGTATGTGTGGGGATGGACTTGATCAAAATATATTGTAAACATATATGAAGATCTCAAAGGATAATAATATTTTAAGTCACTGTGAACAGGATTATTGTTGCCCTTGCACTAACCTTTACAGCCACATCCACCTTCTCTCTGGCTGTGAGCACGGCGGGGCTTTCATTAACTCTTCAGTTGAGTCATGTTTCTGAAAGAGTCTGAGCTGGCCCCTAACTGTTCCCAGTGAAATTTTCAACGTGACCCTAAGTTCTAGTTCATAGGTACCTATTACATGATCATGGTATAGTATCCACTATGCTACATTTGTTAAATAAGTATAAAGTAATAGTACGTCAGTCATTTTTTATTCTAATTTTTCTTTCAGTCTCAACTTAGATTCTCACCTCCTCCGTCTCTTTGCCTTTCCAGCCCATACTTGAAGGCAGTCATCCTGCTTCCTTTGCTCTGCATCAGGTTTATTTATTTAGCACATCTTGTGCTGTCAACTGTTTCGTCTTCCAGAGTATAAGTTCTTCCACGCATTCTTCAGTCAGAACACCTAGAACATGCTCAAAAAGAGTTGGAGAATTTAACAGAAATAGAATGGATTTAATTTTGAGGTTCTCCATGAGAGCCATTGGAATATTATCTCCAAAAAATAGCTAGGAAAGAGAGTGCAAGGAAAACCTGAGGAAAATGTGGATGTGAGAGAGAGAATGGCTAGTTCTAGTTCTAGGTTTCTTTCCAGTTCTGTGACCATGTGGCAGCTTATAGAAAGTTAAAGTGGAAAGAATCCCAGACCAGAAATTAGAGACCTGGATTGAGTCCAAGCTCTGTCATCAGCTGCCTGTGCTACTCCCTGTCTGTGAGTGTGGTGTGGGAAACAGTGAATCATAAGGGCTGTTTAAACTCTTTCCACATAAGCGCATCTGCTCACACTGTCATTAGTCTCATTCTACAGTTAAATTGAAATGCAAGCAGAACAGCCAAGTCGTTCAAGAAGCAAATAACGCAAAGCACAGAGGCAGCCGTCAGCATTTCACAGCAGTCTTCCAGCCAGACACACAGGATGCTCTGTCCCCTTCAGGTAATTGGACAGAAATGTCTCCAACTCCAGCCTGGATCACCGTGTCTACACAACCACTGGGAAAGCATCAAACTCAGCCAGCTAGACACAGAACCAAGCCCAGAGTCGAGAACTTTAACCAGCCTCTTGGGTCAGAGACCCACATTCAAAATTGACTACACTGAAGCCTTTCAAAACATCTGTAAGCAGAGTGTGTGTGCAGATGTTAGAGTATAAAATCCATCCAGTCTCTTGGAAGCTAAGAGACTGGAGAGAAACCATAATTTAAGCTTAAAAGTTCATAATGTGGGCAGAGGAGATTGCTCAGGGGTTAAACCTGAGCTCGGATCGCAAATCCCTCATAAAAATGCCAGATAGATATGGCAGTGGCCTGTATTCTTACCCTGAAAGATGGAACAATAAGGAAGCAGAGCAATCCTAGATGATTCTTAATGTCACCCTTGGGCCTCCATAAGTACACACATTCAAATGTCCTCTGATACACACACATGCCAAAAAAAAAAAGTTCATAATGTAAGAAGTTTCATCTAACGCAGTTTTCATAGTTAGGCACAGGTGTCAACTTGATGGTTGAGGGTTTGAACTCTGGGCACATTTGTGGAGAATTAGTGGTTGGGTTAAACCCAGAGCAAAGCTGCAGGAGGTTGTTTAGCTGATGGAGAAAGCCCAGCCTATGGTGGACTAGGCTCTGAACAGGTAAATAAAATACTGAGAGCTGGTTGAGGAAGTCGGCATCCTTCTGTACCCTTGGCCAGACATACTGGTCTGGCAAGTAAGGATTGTCCATCTCTCAGCCGTTATGTGGTGATGGTGTGGCCAGTCCCTTGGCACTGGTGTTGGTGCGTGCTCTCCCGTCAAGCTGGACTAATTGTAACCAGTAATCGTAAGACAATAAATCCCTTGTTCCCTTAAGCTGTCTGATGGTGATTTATCAGCAACCACGCAAGCGAACTGCAACAGCAATCATCTTTGTAAGACTGCTAAAGTTACATACGCATTTAGACTACTCAGCATTTAAAATTTCATTGAAATATAATCTACCTATCACAAAATTCATCCCTTTAAAGAATGCAATGCAGTATTGTCACACGGCCAGATTCCTTCCAAGCATTTTTCATCACCCCACATTGGCAGTCACTCCACACTCGCCCAGCCACTGACAATTCATCTACTTGTGTATGTATTCATGCGTGTGTTTAAGTGCATGGGGGTGGATCACATGTATGCAGATGCACATAGAAGCCAGAGGTCTCTATATGTCACTCTCCACTTCACTTTTTGCCTCTGTTTGTCTGTCTTGTAGAGAGGGAGCATGTGCCACAGTGTATGTGGTCAGAGAATGACTCAGGGGAGCTGGTTCTTTTCTTCCGCCATGTGGGTTCTGGGGATGGAAATCAGGTTGGCAGGTTCACCAGCAAGCACCTTCTCCAGTTCCATTGTCAAGCAGGGCTTCTTGCTGAACGTGCAGCTCACTGATTTGGCTGCCGTTGGCTGGACGGAAGTCCTAGGAATCCTTCCATCTCTACCTTCCCAATATTGGGGCCACCACACCTGACTTTTATGAGTAACAGGGATTCAAATTCAGGCCCTATACTTGCACAGCAAGCACTCTACTGACTGAATCATCTGCCCAAACACCAATATTCTACTTTATGCCCATGGATTTACCTATTCTGAATATTCTATTCAAACTCAGTAATACAGTGTAAAATCTAGCTTTTTTGTATGTTGTTTTCTTGCTGTATATCCTTAGGTCACCAGACCCAGTTTTTTAAAAAATATTACCTTCCTTTCTCAAAAATTCCTCAAAATGCTTAGAGTTCATGTGCTTTGATCTGATCTGGCCCATGGTCAATCCAGCCCATGGGCAGAAACCATTCTTCAGGCCCATTAGAGTCTGGCCTAGGTCCAGACTGCCCTTCAGCCTGCGTGTGGTTTCACAAGAAATACATGGACCTTGGAGGCCTGTGAATCCAAAGCCTTGACCCTCACTTTCGTACTCACCAATCCCATGGGACCTCAGGCAGTCTCTTCAGCCTCTCTTATTGCTTGCTTTTCTGGGAAAATGAGGATACCATTTTTAGAGGGTTGTCATGAAAAAGTACATAAACAAAATACCTAATGCCTGGTTCAGTAAGTTATTATAACCACTATTTTAACCTTTTTTTTAACATATGTGTGAGTATGTGAGAGAAAGAGAGAACGAGAGAGGCGTGTGAATGCTGTTATTCCCAGGATGACATTGGGAATAATCCTACATTGCTCTTCTTTCTTGTCGCTTTCCTCTGAGGTTTCCCAAGTTCTACCTTCCAGGGCTGAAATTTTAGGCGGCTACAATATCTGGTGCAATTTTTTTTTAACTTGGAAAAAAATTAAGACGGCCTGTGTTCTTCGTGCACATTTTTTTCCTACACTCCTGAACTGGGAACTCATGTCAGCTCCATTCTTCCAAAAGGCAGATGCCTAATGCAATGAGACATACAGGTGATTTCCCGGAAGAAACGCCCGTGAAGGCTTAATGAGAGAGGCAGTGAGTGTAGCTAAGGAGGCAGAGCTTACGCCAGACCAACCCTGTGGACAGGAGCACAGGACGAGATCTGAGGAGAGTCGGACTACACTGTAGCTCTGAGCAAGCCTCAGACAGGCCTCCTGAACTCCCAAATAAGAATTGTCCCTCAAAAAATATCACCTTGGGCAGAAATGCTCTAACCCTACCACCCCTCCTGTCTGTCCCTAGTTGGGAAAAACCAGGAAGAGAGTACCTGGTAGGGGCCATGCAGTTACAGCCGTGGACGCTGAGCTAGCCAGCTACACAGCTTGCAGCAGGTTCTCATGAAAGCTGATCTGGTCAGGGAACTCCCAGGTCTCAGCAGAACTCTCTGAAGACAACAATTATTGGTAGCGTTACTTATTCGTCTCAAGTTCATAACCATTGTTGAAAGCTGAGTAAATGACAGATTGTTATTAGCGGCCAGCAGGAAGAGCAACCTGTTTATTAAATCCAAGTGGATTATATTTTAAAATTCCAAAGAAGAAAAATGTTTTTTCATCATTTTCCATAAATACTGGAGTTTAATCCTAATCTAACAAGAAAAGGGGAGGAGACCCCGGGGTGTGAGCTCACAGCAACAGAAGAAACACAAAGCGAATGTCGCTTTGAGATCTCAATTAAACCCAGCAGCGACTTTATTATCTGCTTAATGTCACTCACAGACACAGGACCACAGGATGAAGCGGCCTCTGAGGCAGGAACAGGATGGCAGGTAAAGTGCGTCTGAATCAGACGTGGAGGAGAAGGTCCAGGAGCTTGGGGCAGAGAGGAAGATTTTAATCATGGAGGTACATAAGCCCCAGGCGAAGAACAGGTGGCCGCAGCACCCACTGGAGCACTGTTTTCAAAAATTAAAAGCTGTGGATGAGGCAAAAGGAAGAAATGGGTTACTAGCCTGAAGGGAAAATGAAGATGTCTGAAGACCATATGCAAAGCCTGCCAATGTGTATGTCTGGTTCATGTTCACGAAAACAGGCACCTATTTCAGTTTAAAGTTGCTATGCACAGAATGAAAGAAATACTGTTCCAAAAAAAACTCACCTGTTCAAGACATTTCTAAGCAGCTGTGGTGCCCTCAGAGATGTACTAGGCTCTAAAGAAACCATAACAAAAAAAAAAATCATTCCCCCTGAGTCTCGAATCCTGTCAGGGAGACAAACTCTCCCTGTCCCCCCCCCCAAAAGCAATTACAGCATAACATGGACCTTAGAGGGTCATGGGATGACAGAGATGGACTAACTTTCCAAGCAGGGGGAGCACAAGATTCATTGCCCAAACCAGAATATTCTGAGGAAAGAAGGAAGCATTACTGACAATTACACTGGAACAACGTGGGATTGTTCTCCGCACACGGGGTGATTGTCACCCGCTGAGAACTAAAAATGGGGAGGAAAGAACAAGAAGAAAAATGAGGGGAAAGTACAGCAGCAATGAGAAGATGGGAAAGAAGGCGCAGCAGAATGAGAAAGGAAAATACCCCAGCTTTCAGAACTTTGAAACTGCAAGGATTTTTTTTAAAAATGGCTTAATGCTACTGGAGAAAATGGAGGAGTTCACAGGAGACAACCATCATCTATTAGCACCCACCATGTGCTAAGTGCTGCGGCATGCACATTCACATCTAATTCTCCTGAGAAGGGTCATGTGCTATGTATTGCATGGTAGTGTATCACAACATATTGTGCCACAGCATATGAACGGTAGTGTATTTTTAGGAGACAAGATCTCACCTTTGTTGCCCAGGCTAGCTTCAAACTTCCTGTCTCAACATCTCAAATAAATCAGGACCACAGACTCTCACCACTAAATCCAGTAAAGGACAGACATATTAGCCTCAATTTAAAGATGGAGACCCTTGTCAGTGATATTTAATGACAGAGCTGAGACTGGAATCCCTGCTTCTCAACCACGACTCTTGTGTCCTCATAGTAGCGCACAGATACAATTTATAACTAGGATTTCTCACTTTCGAACCACTCTATGCAGGGCAAATGAGCTTACACTGGGCTAAATGCTCCATCCCAAAATTCATGTCTGTCTGGAACCTCAGAATTTAATCTTACTTGGTAATAGGGCCTTGAAGATATAATCAAGGTAAAATGAGGTCATATCAGATCAGAATGAGCCCTAATACAATTATCTGTTATCCTGTTAAGAGAAAAACTTAACACAGACACAGGGAAAAGATAACACCATGTGAAGTCACAGAGGCAGACAAAGAACATCCCACCTCAATAGAGCCAAGATTGAGACAATATGGCTACAAGCCAAGAAAAGTCAAACAAGACTGGCCACCTCCAGAAGTTGAGGCAGGAAAGAAGCAGGAAAATGTTCTTCTCTAGAGCATTAGAAGAGACCAAGGCCCTACCAACCCTTCATTGTAGATTTCTAGCCTCCAGAAGTATCAGATGATAAGTTTCTGTTTTAAATCACAGAGTCTGTGGTACTTTCTTAGGGCAACCCTGAGCACTGCCTCAGGACTAGAGAAAGGCCTGTCAACTGAGCAGGAAGGGTGGCAATAAGTGAAAGGTTACAGGCAGGGCAGTGGCAAAGAACTACAGGAGCAAAGGAAAAGGTGATGCAAGCAAAACCCCAAAACCAAAAATGAGCTACTTTGGTTCCATGATGATATGGCCCCTGATCATCTGAGAGATTGAAGGGAATCATTCTCACCACTGTTCCTTCCTGCCTCTCAGCACCTCAGAGATTACTGGTCAGCTAAACCCAAGTAAAAGAAAACAGCAGCAAATCCTGCCAAAGACTTCACAGGAACTTCTCAGTAATGCGACACATGCCACTGTGAACGTCCCTAGGAGTCACAGCTGCATCTAGCAAAGCTGATTTTGATTGTCTCTAGTCACCCAAAGAGTCAGAGGGATGCACATATTAAACTAATGCAAAGGAAAGCAGAATAATGGAAAAGCCAAATCATATAAAACAAAAAGTTAAGCAAAAAAAAGAGGAACAGAACAAGAAAAGAGAGGAGATACAAAGTAAAGACAAACCCAAAGACAAGGGAAGTGGTGCATGTCTGTGATCATAGCACTTGGGAAGTGGAGCCAAGAGGATCAGGAGTTCAAGGTCATTCTCAGCTATACAGCAAGTTCAAGGCCATCCTGGACTACAGGAGAAAAGAAAGAAAGAAAGAGAGAAAGAAAGAAAGAGAGAAAGAGAGAAAGAGAGAAAGAGAGAGAGAGAGAGAAAGAGAGAGAGAGAGAAAGAGGGAGAAAGAAAGAGAGAAAGAGAGAGAGAGAGAAAGAAAGCAAGAGAAAAGAAAGAGAGAGAGAAAGAAAGCAAGAGAAAAGAAAGAGAGAGAGAGAGAAAGAAGAAAGAGTCCTGAACTCTCACTAGGGTGGAGGACTCAAGGGAAGGTTTAGTGCCCACATAATTGGATGTTCCAGAGGATGGGAGAAAGGAAGAGGGAAGCACTGGGAGAGGAGGAGGGAGGGAGAGGGATTTAAAGCAAGGGTAGAAGGGGAGATAGTGCAATGGGCAAGAGAGGGGGAAGAACAGGGGAGAGAGGAGAAGGGCTTGTATGATTAGGAAAAAAACGTGGGAAAAAATTAAACAATAAAGTACAAGCAATAGTAGCAAAAAGTAATGCTAGATATCAAAACTCTAAAAAGCATAATATGTTGATTTAATCAGCATGCAACAGATGTCTAACAACTTTAGAAATCTTGTCTTCAAGTATAAATAGATATTTACAAAAATTGACAACAATCTAATCTTTGGCCTCTTATTATTAATATTATCTAGAAAATGATGTCTAACCATAGTTCAAGTTAACTGCAAATTTATAGCTCACAGATGTGAACACTGTATATACAAGGATATTAGAAAGTTTTCAAATAACTAAGATATGAATTTTTTAAAATCACACAGAAAGTGTGTAAATATGTTGAATTACAATGGAAATATGACACAGTAAAATTTGTCACAAGTGTTTAAAGTTGCACCTACAAGGAAGTTTACAGTCTTGAATATATGCTGGAAAATTAAAAAGTACAAAACCATATATTATATCAAGACAAAAACAATAACGTTAAAGTCAATGAATGTGAAAGTAGGAAATAATGTCACTAAATAATAAGTGTAAAAGAAGAAATTGATGAAGTAGAAAAAAAAAAAGCTCTTCAAGAAAAAAAATCACAGAAAGCTGATGGGATAGCTCAGCAGGTAAGATGCCAGCTCATGAGCCAGGCCATGGGATTTCAGTCCCTGTAAGCCCACATGGGGGAAGGAGAGAACCAACTTCCAAAAGCTGTTCTTGACCTCCACTCCTTTTCCATGGCATGCAAGACCGCTCTCTCTCTCTCTCTCTCTCAATCTTTCTCTCTCTCTCCCATTTTTCAAATAAGTAAAATATGTTATAGAAAAAAGATCACAAAGCCAGAAATTGTTATGTAAATAATTAACACATTTGTAAAGTTCCTGGAAAACTCATCGATAAACAGAAGACACTTTATCAAAAGTAGGCATGTAATGCCCTGCACAGTGTCCAACACACTATTGACCTCACAAAGTCTAACATTTGCTAAAGGCACTAGGATCCTGGGAGGCAAGGGATTGACAGCCACAGTAGTGTTCCTATGCTTAACGGGAACACAGGAAAGGGTTCTGGGAAATGCCCCTGGGCCCTTGCACCTCATCGGAGAGGAGGACCCAGAAGAGAGTTTGGCATGCACATTAAAGGATGCTCCAGGGATGGGAGGGGGAGGCACTGGGGGATGAGGAGGGAAGGGGGAGGGGAGGGGGACACAGAGGGATAGGGGGTTGGGGGGGAGCGGTGAGCGGTGTGCCTGTTAAGTTTGTATGAGTGGAAATAAAAAGAAAAAAAATGACACAAACAAAAAAAAAAGTAGGCATGGAAAATATAGTCATGAAAAATCATACAGGTAGAAGAATATCTTTAGATATTTTTAACTATATGACATGAACATAATTTTCTTTTTTATTATTCTTTTTTTGTTATTCATTTATTCATTTGTGGTGTTGGAGATCAAACCTAGAGCTTTGCTAGGCAGACCCTCCAACACCCCGCTCCATCCCCAACCCTCAATATCACCTTTGCAGAGTTTCTCTGAGCATCCTTTTCAGATCATTGATTACTGCTGTGTGCTACTCTGACCAGCTAATTTTAATTTATATCAAATAGATGAATTCTTAGAAAACGGAACCTATGGAAATTTTAAAGCAAAAAAATTGAAAATCTAGGTCAGAATATAGCTCAGAACTGAAGGCCTAGTCCCGGGATCCAACTGCAGCATTAAGAAATAGAGAAAACAAAATAATCCTACTACTATTTAAAGAAACTAAATGTATAATTACAGCTTTTCCAGAAAGAAAGTTTTCCTTGCAAGAACACTTTCAGGGCTGGCAAGATGACTCTACGGGTATCATAGTTAGGTACAGATCTCAACTTGATTGTTGAAGGTTGGTGCTCTGGACACATTTGTAGATAATTGGTAGTCAAGTAAGCCCAGAGCGAACCTGCAGCAAATTGTCTAGTTGATGGGGCAGACCCAGCCCATGATTGGTGGAACAAGGCCCTGGATAGGTGCATAAAATACAGAGAGCTGGTTGAGGAAGTTGGCATTCTTGTGTACACTTAGCCAGACATGCTGGTCTGGCAGGTAAGGATTGTTCCTCTCTCGGCTGTTAAGCGGATATGGTGTGGCCAGTTCCCTCGGTTCTGGTGTTGGTGCGAGCTCTCCCATCAAGCTGGACTAAGAACTGTAATTGGACTATCGTAAGAGAATAAACCCCTTGTTCCCTTAAGCTCTTTGATGGTGATTTTTTACCAGCAACCACGCAGGCTGACTGCAACAATGGGTAAGGTGCCTACACACAAACCTGGCAACCTGAATTCAAGCACATGGACACTTACAATGTGGCGCAGGTACACCTGGCATTCTCTCTACCCTTTCTCTCTCTCTCTCTCAAATAAGTAAGTAAAATGTTCTTTCAAAAAGAAAAGAAAGAGCTTTCATAATAAATTCTACCAAGCTCTCAGGAGACAAACAGTATTACATGAATCTTTCTACATAGTGGACTGTGCTTGTGAACTCAGGTGTGATATGAAAGCCTGACAATGACAGTAAGAGACAGAACTCCCAGTAAGAGGAAAACTGCATGTGCTACTTTCATTCATGAACATAACATGCAAAGCTACTATAATACCTAATTCTCAAACCAACTTGAGCAAAACATAAGAACAGAAGCACATCATGACCAAAAAATGGAATTATTGCAGAATGAACATTAGATTTAACATTTGCAAGTCCAACGAATAATAACAAAGGAAAAAAATATGTTCACCTAGAAGGATTCATGAGAAGTGCCTGGTAAAATTGGATACTCAAGTATGACACAAGAAGAAATTTTAATATACTAGAAATAGAAGAACATATCCTGGTATAGTAATCTGTGGCTACAAAAAAAAAAAACCTATTCTAAGCACACTCCTTAATTTTCAAATGGAAACTTTATAAGTGAGATCTAGTATCCTCACTTTCATTCAACATTATATGAGAAATCTTAGCCATCGAGAAAAGTATTTTTAGAGTCACAAATATTTGAAAAAGACAAAATGAGGGGCTGGGGAAGTAGCTCAGGGGTTAAGCTTCTGCCTTGCAGGCAAAAGGTCCTGAGTTCGGATCCTAGACCCCACGTATAGATGCCGGGCAGAAGCAGGGGCAGCCTGCGATTCTGGTCCTAGTAGGGTGGAGGGGGGCAGAGTAAACAAGGAAGAGGTAGAGGCAGTCCATTTTGGTTCCCGAATTTGCCTGTGGTTCTACACACACACACCACACACACACACACACACACACACACACACACACACATACATACACACACGCGCACAATTGAATAAATAATAAAAAATTTAAAAAAAAAGAAAAAGACAAAATGAGTCATTGTCATGGTTTGAAATGTGTCCCCCACAGTCTCATGTGTTTGGCAAGGTCATGTCACCTTGAGAGGTGGAGCCTTGCTGGAGGAAGGCAGTCACAAGGGGTGGGCCTTGAGGTGAATTCGTCTCACCCTACCTCCAGGAGAAGTCAGCCTTTGAAGCAAGCAGTCTGCAGCTGTCAGCTTCCAAGATGTCTGTGGTGACTTAGCTTCCTCCAGCTTTGACTAGCCAGCCATGCCACCTCTGCTTTGAGACTCTACCTTCCCTCTGGTATCGTAAGCTGAATAAACCTCCCTTTCTCCCTTAAGTTGATTGACTTTGAGTGCTCTCTCACAGCAATAGTTAAGAGTAACTGTTACAGTCATTCTGCATAAACAATATACTTATATATGTAGAATATCCAAAATAATGTACAAGTTGCCAGAATAGTACTTAAGTTTAGCAAAAATTTTTATTTAATGTTTTAGTACATCAAAATTGTCTTCCTATATGCAAGCAAGATCAGAAATTTACATTTATAAAACTACCATAATATTTATAACAGCAACAAAATTTAAAAGATAATGCACTAGGGGGATAGTTCAGTCAGTAAAGTGCTTGCCACACAAGATGAGGACCTGAGTTTAATTCCCCGAGCCCTCAGCAAAGAGCTGGGTGTCATGACAAGAGTTTGTCATCCCAGAGGCAGAGACAGGAGGATCCCTGCAGTTCCTTGACCAATCAGTCTGACCTATTGTTGCATTCCAGTTCAGTCAGTAAAAGAGCCTGTCTCAAAAAACAAGCTGAACGGCACTTGAAAAAACAGTACCTACTTGCGTGCATATATAAGCACATGCACTTACACACACATACATGTGCATATAGAAAAAGTGAGATGATGAAAAAAAACTTGTAGCTGTTTCTCTAAAGATACAGGAATGGTCAGTAAAGCCCATATAAAGATGCCAAAATCACAACTCATCAGGGAAATGCAGGTCTGAATCACTTCAAGTCCATTGCCATAGCAACTATTAAAGAAAAATATAAAGTAGTTCTGGTGAGGATATGAAGAAATCGGGACTTGCTGGTTATTGACAGAGTGTGAAACTGCACAACCACTAACAACTTGGCATTTCCTCAAAATGTTCAAAATAGAAGTTCCACATGAGCCAGCTGCTCCACATCAGATGGAACCAAAGAACCGAAGGCAGGGACACAGATCCTTACTTATATACCTGCATTTATAGCAGCATTAGTTCATCACATCCAAAAGGTAGAAATAACTGGTGTCCATTGACAGATCAAGAGAATGAATGCAGTATGTAACTCCAGGGGAACACTAACCTTTAAAAGGAAAGAATTCCAGTACATGCAGTAGCTTAGATGAGACCTTAACACATTATATAGAGTTTGTAAGTCACACACAAGAGACAAGTACCATTAGTCTACTTACAGGAGGAATGAAGAATATAAGCACATTCACTGAGACAGAAAGGAGTATCACTGGGTATGGAAGAAAAGGAATGAGGAATGATTGTTGAGTACATACAAAGTTATCTATTTCGAACAATGAGAAAGTTCTAGAAGTAGACAGTCGTGATTATTGCACAACATTGTGAATGTATTTAATGCCACTAAATTGTATGCTTCACATGGACAGAATGGTCTTCTTATGTCAACAATTTTAAGGTGTATTTTTTTATGTGTAATGCTGGGAGTAGAACACAGAGTAAGACCCCCAGCCCAAAATGTATTTCTTAAGGGCTAGCCATTCTGTAACCATCTGGGTTGGAGCCCCCAAAATGCCAGGCAGATAGTATTATCTAAAATGTTCACTCCATAACTGACCAGCTGGCATATTTCTTGGTGGACAGGGCAATCATTTACATGCACAGGGAAAAGAAGGGAAGACAAGCAGAGAGACGGACAGCACCTGTCAGGTCCCAAACATTACTGAAGCTTTTTAACCTTTCAAGGTTATAAAACTTTAAAAGATCTTGCCATCAGAATCAGAACTCTAACTAGGTGTCCTGCGTTGTTCACTCACTGTCAGTATTTTCACGAGTTATTGCATCATCTCAGGAGACTGGGATGATGCAATTCTTAATACACATGGGATGGTTTCCCTGTACGTGACCTCTATAGTATGAGCCTAACCCGGCTGGCAACCACAGCCCACAAGACTCACACAGCATTAGACCTCTATCTGCAGCCCTACCCCACCAGCACGCCTCAGCTGGGCAGCAGGGGCTCTCCATCAGCAAAACCCCGTACATTTCACGGTTTACCTACTCAGTCCGAGTGTCAGCCCTGCCCCAGGGCATCTGTATGGGAAGGACAGGAGAACAGAGACATATGCATCGAAGGAGGTCCAGACCAAGCAGGGCCATCACACAAAGCTGGTGCTCAGCATATGAGGATATTATATTTGGAAATGAAAAAGTAAATTAAACATTTTTCAGATGTCAATCATTTGTCTTTCCGTAATGGAAAAAAGCAGAATGGTCTTTCATTGTTGAGCCAGTTGTTCTTTAACGCTGACCTATATGGTGTGAAATAAAAAAGAAGGCATTGGAAAGAAGCCTGAGAGACTTGAGTTCAGATGCAGCTCCACCACCTACCAGACACGCCGGCAGGTGTCAACACCTATGGGAATCAGTTCATCACCCATGACAGCTCCAAGGAGCTCAGACCTACAAGTAGGTGCCCCTAGACAAATACTAGCATATCTCGAGACCTCTGTGACTTATTTTCCTAATCTAGAAAGTGATGACAATAATATCTTTGTATTTAATGAGGAATCTATGAACAAATGCTTGGAACCCCTCAGAGCTATATTCTGTAAAAAGACCTAAATAAAAATTATAATATTATACGAGTCCATGTGAGCATTCATTCAACTTTCTTTAAAAAAAAAAAATAATAAAATAGCCCCCAGAGACTTAAGAACATTTTCTTAATAGGATCTTTTCATAAAACTTGCTACTACAGGGTACTGGGTCTTTTCAAAACAAACAACATACCACAGTCTGCCATTGTTGATTGTCTCTAATGCAAAAAAAAAAAAAAAAGTAAGCAATTAATGTAAATTTCCTAGCAGAGATCTTAAAAGAGGGAATGATTTCCAGAGACTTGATTATCAAGAAATCTCTTAATGCATCCGTAAGGCTAAACACAACATACACACACAATAAAACAAGGCTTTGAAAACATTCTTTGCAGAGGTTCCTTCCATTCAATTTCCAAGTCCCAGTAACAAAGTTATCCCTTCAGGAAAGAGTAGAGAAGCCACATTACCTGTTGACATATTTGTCAAAGCAGGATACAATGTCTGAGGAAAAACAGGGCCAGCCCGACTGATCCTATTGTCTGGAATAGAATGATATGAAATGCACCTCTACAAGATTTCAGGATTGAGCAAGGGAGAGTTCTCTCTTCAGTTCTCTTTCTCCCTGCTCTCCTTCCTCTGCCACGTGCCTGCCATAGCTTCTTGTGAAAATCTCAGATGAGAAGAAAGGAAAAGGTAACACAATACAATTAAATGAACTGCTTGGTCATTTTTTTCTCAGTGATCATAATAACAATACATCTTTACGTCTTCTGCTCATTGTGTATGTAATACACAATATTCTTTACTGGAACAAAATAAGCAATGAGATAGGGGGAAGGTTTACATAACAGTAATAATTTTCCTTTATTCCACAAGAATCTATGCAAGTCGTTTACTCGTTAGTCATATTTTCATTTACTTATGTTAGAAAAGTATACCTTACCATGTAAAGTTATCAACAATATTGCCCACATACTTAAAAAATATTTCTATTATAAATTTTTATCACAAGTAAAAACATACGGAATTTTCCATGGGATTTATATCTATATAAATTTATTGATTGTGATAGGTATATTCTATGTAACTCTCACACCTCTAGCCCCAGGATTCTTAACCTGGAATCCATGAACAAAATTCTAGAACTTGATACCAACAAATTACATACATTTTTATATGTTTAAAAACATGATTCTGGGGCTGAAGAGATGGCTCAGGAGTTAAGATTGCCTCGCAAGCAGAAAGTCCTGAATTCGGATTCCAGTTCCCACTTAAAAGCGCCAGGCGGAAACAGCGGCTCTGGTGGGCGGAGCCTGAGAAATCCCAGAGCAAAGCGGGGAGGTAGAAGCAATCCAGGATGATTCCCGAGGTCACTCTTGGTCCTCCACAGTGACTCATGTGTGTGTGCGCGCGCGCACATACACACACACACACACACACACACACACACGAGACACACACTCAGTAAATAAATAAAATAAAAACCATGATTCTGAAGCAGCAGCAAATTTCATCAGATTGCTAAAGAACTCACAATGGAAAAAAAAAAGAATATCTTATTGAATTCAGTTATTCATTTCAAACTAATGAATAATCTGGTCAATAACTAGTTAACAAACATAATCCTTTTTTCGAAGTTTGTTCCACGTGGTGGAGACAGCTTTGTTTTTGCTCATGTGTCCACCACTCTCATTTACTCTTCTCTCTCAAGAAGTTTAATATTCTTCTCTGCAAAAATTGTACAATCCATTCAGGAATGAAATAGTTACTAACAAAATTTTAATTGACTACAGCTTGTATATTAAGTAGATAAGTAGGTGGTTCTGAGAAAGAGCTTGAAACCAAATATCTTACACAGATTTCCCTCGCTTCATTTAAGGAACAATATTCTTTACTGGAACAAAATAAGCAATGAGATAGGGGGAAGGTTTACATATGTACTTTCCAATGGAAAATTCATTAGTCCTAGCGACTGGTTACCAGAACTGTAGCTGCATCTTTTTCCTGCTGGCTTTTAACAGGGTAGTAAAACTGGGTGGTATTTGATTGTGTCTGACACTTTAGGTATTAATCTTGCAGTGAGCATTGCTTACGATTCATAGCCAACAGTGATGGTCAGATGCTACAGATGATGATCAGATGTGAATTTTGTAACGCATTTTTATAGATTTTTAAATTCACATATGAAGTAATGGATTTTGTGGCCCTGTTTGTATGCATTTGGTTTTTGTAGCTCCTCTATCTCCACTCCCCTCCCCTGTCTCCTACACATCCTGATAGTCCTCTTCCTCTCCCAGTAGCCTCCCATTCTGCCTTCATATAGCATAGCATGCATTCAGTTTTCCTCCATGCATTCAGCTTCCCTCCATGCATCCACCTTCCCTCTTTTGTTAACTCCTCTCATTAAGATCTTTCACTCTTCTCATGGACCCTTCTAGTTTCATGACCTATACCCACACATACATACACATATATAAAAATTAAAGTCGGAGCCAGAGAGATGGCTCAGGGCTTAACCTCTGCCTCACAAGCAGAAGGTCCTAAATTTGGATCCCGGAACCCATGTAAAAATGCCAGAAGGAAATGGTGGCAGCCTGTACTTCCTGTCCTGGAAGGCAGAGTCTGGGAAACTCCAGTGCAAAGTAAAGAGGAGGTAGACCAATCCAGGGTGATTCCCAATGTCATCCCTAGGCCTCCATAGGCACACTTGGTGGCCTCTGATACACACACACACACACACACACACACACACACATACACACACAAACACACACAATAAATAAATCTTAAAAATTAAAATCAAAATCCACATATGAGAAAAATGTACTATTTATTTTTCTGAGTCTGAGTCATAACTTCTAATTTTAAATACTCTGTTCTGAGTTTTAAAGTTTACAATTATTTCACTGTCATCATTGTCTAGATCTAAGTCATATAACTCCAACTAATGAATGGGATAAAGGCATAAGTATGCATGTAAATTATGTCATTCATTCCCTTATTCAACCAAGCAAGTATCTTAGATTGTTTATAGTACTTGACTAAATGAATGTGTGCAAGCGTTTCAGGAATAAACATATTGAATATCAACTCTCACTATCAAAGACTAAAAACAAAGATTCTATATTCTTCTGATTCTACAATCAGAAGACAACTGTAAATAGAAATACTATCAATTGGAAGTCAGGTGGAAATGACATTATAGAGGTGAAATAGAAAATATTTAGGAATAGGATACCTTAAATCAGACTGTTTTGAATGGTGGAGATCCTCCCACTGCCCCTTTTCTTTGATATGTAAAGTCTTTGGATGTATTAATCACCTTTTCTGAGCCTCGGGATTCTCATCTATAGTTAAATTAGTGGTGCTGCCACATGAGATTTTAATCACGTGTTTAGTGGAATGACACATACATTCACAGATTTACGTAATCAGAAAATACTAAATGGTAATAACAATTGTATACACCTCATATCTTGACAAAATATTTCAAACAATATATTGCCTGTCATATTTAATTTGCTCTTTATTCTTTTTTCATTTTTTCTTGGAAATTGATACATGAATTGAAATTCATAAGTTCAGACTCATTGAAATACATATTTCACAATATGATTTGATGAAATAAGCTTTAACTCTTGTTGAATAATGTGTTTCTCACCTGTAACCACATCTCAGAAACAAACACTGGCTTGGTAAGAATTAAAGTGAGCAGCCTGCTGCAAGA
The DNA here is from genome assembly GCA_023101885.1 of Typhlomys cinereus. Classification (NCBI taxonomy): domain Eukaryota; kingdom Metazoa; phylum Chordata; class Mammalia; order Rodentia; family Platacanthomyidae; genus Typhlomys; species Typhlomys cinereus. The sequence continues at coordinate 3,225,603 of JALPQD010000226.1, forward strand.
CTGTTGTAATATGCATGTGACAAGGTCTTCACACTATTGTACAAAAACTTCATGCTTTACCTCTGGAACATTGTTAGGTGGAACCACCACCGCTCTTGAGTCTTGGTGGCCCTTCTACAATATCAGGGAACAGTGGCAGAAATTAAGTGAAAGTTAAGCTACCCTGAAACAGACTCCCCCAGCTTTCTCAAGAGATCTCCTCTAGGTTGCTATACAGAAGAAGAGAGTCAAAATTTCCCCCATACCTTTAGAATTTCTATATTTCACTCATCTAATCACCAAGCACCTCAGTCTTTAGGGAACTGTTTGTAATGTTTTTTCAGTTCTTATGAAAATAGAAGGTTGATAATTTCCCACATGGTCTGTGCATAGAAAGTACTATCTATGCATGTGCTCCTGTTTTGAAAGGAAACAGAAAAGTGGAGAGAAAGAGACGAAAGAGACAGAGAGAGAGAGAGAGAGAGAGAGAGAGAGAATCGTAACTGGTATAGAAAAAAAAATAAGGTAATTTTCCCTTTCCATAAGATCACCAGATCTTGAGTTGTAGGGGAAATGTTGACAGAATCTGAAACTTAGCTGATTGCTATCAGAGGACTATGTGGATAGCTCAAAAAGCATGAGGCAACATTCACACCCACCAGTTCTCCTTAACCAATATCCTGGAAAGAGTTGAAATAGATCTTTTCATTTTTTAATGGAAGAAAGGTCATAGATTTCTTAAGTTAGAAGCATTTTGAAAATACATAGTTAATTACTTTCTTTTTAATATGAAGAAAATGTGAAAGTCTGAAAAGTGTTTCTAAGCATATATTTCAGATAAATATTAAGAGTGTCCTTACTTAGTTCTACTAAGGAAGAAAATAAAGATGTTCCTTCTAAAGCCAGGTTGCTAAGCACTGTGCAGCACAAACTATTATTAAAATGCTGGACACATTGTTTGCCACAAAAGACCATGTTACAATTTTATCATCAAATTAAATCTTTACATTAGGGAGTCCAGTGGTTTATTAGCTTAGAGCCCGAGTTTTCTAAATTTAATCATCATTTCACTCAGTCATTTGAGCTGTTTTCTATAGCTGAAGCCTGCTTCCTAACCCTGACCAGATTGTTCAAGGCTGCAAAAATAACCAAGCAAGCCAACAGATGGTCTAACTGAGACTCGTTCAGCAGGTCACCCTATACCATATGCAGCTTGTGGAGGGTCACGTGGCAGTAGACCTTAGGGACTCCCAGGTCATCTAGGAGCCATCAACATATACATAACAAGGCTTAGAATCAGAAGTTATTTTATTTGTCTAAGATAAGTGACAGCCAGAAATAAAAGCTTTGAACATTCTGAGTGTTATTTTCCTCAGCTACTAAATGAGAATAAAGTCTACAGGTCATACTATCCTGAACATGCCCAACTTTGTATGAATGAAGATAATATTACCTGGCCTACTAACCTTATACAATGTCTGTGAAACATGTGTGTATGTATGTATGTGTGTATCTGTGCACATGTGTGTGCATGTGATGTATGCATGCATATGTGTGCAGATACTCATGTCTGTGAACATACATGAAGAGGTCAATGAACTTCCTCCTCTCTCTCTCTCTCTCTCTCTCTCTCTCTCTCTCTCTCTCCTTTCTCTGCCTCATTCTCTCCCTCATCTAGGCAGCAGCCAGCAAACTCCAGTGATCCCCATCTTCATCCCCCACAGCGCTGAAGCTACAGGGGAGTCATACCACATGACCACATCCTGCCTTTTACATAAGTACTGGGATCCAAAGTCTGGTATTCATTGTGTAGTTAACAAATATTCAACCCACTAGGCCATCTTTCAATAAGACATGGGTTCAGATTCCCAGAATCCACCTAAGAAAACCAGTGTGGCCACACATATTTTAACCCCAGCTTTTAAGGGTAGAGATGAGATCCCTGGGACTTACTGGCCAGCCAGTCTAGCCAAAAACTGGTGAGCACTGGGCTCTATGAGAAAGCCTGTCTCAACAAAATAAGGCAGAAAGGATTCGCGCAGGGCACCTGACATTCTCCTTTGGCATCTGCATGCATTGACCCAGGGGCACTCACGCACACATACATTCACACACACACACACACACACACACACACACACGTACACATATACACATACACAAATCACATGTACATGCACACTTACATACACATCAACCATACACACATGCACATATATACACATACCAACAACACGCATATGCACACTTATACATATACCAACCATATGCTCATACACACACTTACCAACTACACATATGTACACCAACCACACAACACAATACACAATTTCTTTTAAAAAATAAAGAAGTGATGCAATTGAATATGCCATTCCAAAGCCATCTCTAAACATCATAAGTACATATAAGATGATATCATTTGTGAAGTGGCATTGTATTCCTAAAGAAAATCCAAACTGATTCTTTGGCCACATCACTTAATATCTCTGAATCGAAGTTTCTTTATCTTCCAAAAAAGAACTGCTATGCCAACATCACATAGCTGAAAAGTACAAAATGATTAACATGAGACACAGACCATGGTAAACACAGAACTATGACAGCAACACCTAATACAACTAATGTTCTACAAGGCCCAGTTACATGGAGTATACGTGGAAACAGCAGTTCAGCAGCAACACAGCTATACACATGAGTGTGCACAGGCCTGCTGCTGTTATTGGGTCCTGTACTTGCACTGAGACATCCAGTACGTTTGATTTTGACTCACGTTTCCCTAATCATTCTTTTGGAAATTGTCTTCTGAATTTTCTTTTTCTATTTCTAGTTGAGTTGTATATTGCTAGTTGTAAACAATCTGGAAATAAATTCCTTATCAGAGATAAAATTTGCAAATGTGGCCTGTCATTCCATAGGTTGTCTTCTGATGTCCTGATGATGCTCTTTGAAGCACAAAACTCATTAGGATCATGTGCCATGTGTCTTCTCACTTTGCCTTCTGTAGCTTATACTTTTAATGCTTTCCTTTTAAATTTTGCAACCATACACATATATATAAACTCCAGAGAGGATTCGAGCTAGTCCAGGGACAGGAGTACCTGTCCCAAAGTCATTGTACATAATGACTGGACATTAGATGCAGAACAGGCCCTGCCTTGCATGATCTCACAGGATTCTGTGCTCTCCTGCCGTCCCAACTGTTCACAATCCTCCCCTCCTCAGTTTTTGTCAAAGTCTCTTTGGGAAGATGTTGGGATTTGAAACTGAAATGGAGGTAATGGGCTGAGAAGGGCTCTGATCCATCGATGGCTTATGAATGCAATCATAGTATAGTATAGGGGTGGAAACTTTAGCAAGTGAGGTTTATTTGGAAAAAAAAGTCATGAATATGTGTCCTTGATGGGTAAATCTCTGTCTCTCTCTCTCTCTCTCTCTCTCTCTCTCTCTCTCTCTCTCTCTCTCTCTCTCTGATACTGCTCTACCACTTACTCCCTACCAGCATGATCTATCTCATCAAATGAACTGGAACCTCTGAAAATGTAAACCTTTTAATCTCATCACTTTTCCTACAGGTATTTTGAAATAACAATGAAAAGTTAACAGAATATTCCAGCATTATCTAGGTTGAACAAAAGGGTCACACTTCTGGCACAATAGCTTGGGAAGATTAGATATCTTTATTGTACACCTTCAACTAAAAAGTTCAGAGAACCACTATAGAAAATATGAACTCAGAACTAGAGAACTAAAGGAGGATCATGACTTCTTTGCTTCTTGCAAGGAAGGACACTGAGGTGGCAGTAAGAAGTGACAGCTGAGAGCTTGAGTGAAGAGTCAGTTGAAAGAGTACAAAAAGCTAATACAAGGACTCACAAAAGACATAATAGTATTTGTTCATTTTGCAAAGACGCAGATTATCATCCATAACTTGAAAGGCATTTGTAGAATTATCAGCAGTACTTTTCCAAAGTAACTGCACCTTAGCAATAAGTCTGTGTTAATGACTTTTTACCACTGTTACAAAATGCCTGAGGAAGAAAACCAAAGAGCAAGAATTATTTTGGCTCACAATTTCGAAGGTTTCAACTGGTTCCATTGCTTTGGTACTGAAACAAGACAAATATCATGGCAGGTACAGTGCCTCACCTGTGGCAATCAGGAAGCAGAGAGAAGACAGGCAAAGAATGTAATTAGAATTATTTTCAAAGGCACACACTCAGTTTCTCATCTCCTCCAATCAGGCTTCACTTCCTGGAAGCCTATTCAGTATGAACTAACCAATGGAAGAACTAACCAATGGAACACAATGAAATCACCTCTCAATAACACCACCAGTTGGGGACCAAACCCTCAACGCATAAGCCTTTGGGAAGGACACTTCATATTTAAGCATAACAACAACCAGCCACACAGGGATTACAGGCATCTTAGACTTCTGACTACCACAATATGTAACTGAGGAATAAGACTCTTAGTGTTGGTTCCCTACAGGAGAGAGTATTTGATTGGTCCAGGATGATCAAATTCACACCTCTTCTCCAATCAAAGTGACATTGTTAGCATGCATATGACTCATAGTAAGAGAAGCTGAAAACATATCTAAAATGGGAACAGATTATGGAAATGTGAGTATCTGGTGAGAAGAATAATGTAAGTCTGTTGAGTTGTACAATATCTGGACAAGGCCACAGACCCTGCAGTTGTTTTTCAATAAAGTCTCTTTCATTCTGAGCCTCTGTGGTTTTCTCTGTCCATGTATCATGGTTTGAATGTAAGTGGCCCCCCACAGGCTCAAGCGTGTGAATCCTAAACTGTTTGGAAAGGTCATGGCATCTTTCGAAGGTGGAGCCTTGCTGGAGGAAGGCAGTCACGGGGGGTGGTCCTTGAGGTTGGTTAGCCCCACCCTGCTAGAAGTCAGCCCTTGGGGTGATAGAAATGACTTAAGCCTCCTCCAGCCTCTGCTGCATACCATGCCTCTCCCACCATAAAAGACTATATCTCCTCTCTGGAACCAAAAGATGAATAAATCTCCCTTTCTCCCCTTAAGTGCCTAAGTTTGAGTGTTGTCTCCCAACAGCAGAAAGAATAACCAGTGCACCATGTGAAAAATAATAATAAATACATAATATTTTTAAACTTTTGTATGTATACATATATGCTTGCATATTATTCTAACAATCAGTTAAATTTTCCACTTCAACTTGTTATTTTTAGCAAATGTGTACTTATGCTTAGTTCCTTCTCTAAACACAGTACATTCTCTCGTGACACAAACAACCCAAAGTTTGAGGAAATTTTGTGTTGTAAAGTTATACCACTTTTAGCTTTTTCAAGTGAGCAGTTTCGAATTGTATTGTCAAGGATCCGTGGTTAAAAACAGGAAGTCTGATGAGCAAGCTTGAAACCAGTGAAAATGCAGAAGGTAATGAGGGAAATTCAGAAAAATCTGAAATTGTCCACAGAGGTGACAGTTACAGGGTGGATCCCGCGTGTTCCCATGCTAGCCATAGTGAACAGCACACTCAACGCTCTGACACGCAGCAGCAAATCAACAGAGGACAAGCGGTGGTTATTCTCCCCGCTACTAAAAGGTTACCTTTAGGGTTGGGGAATGTTATTAAGTCTGTGACTTTAGTCCAAGAGAAATTAAGACCATAGAGTTAGCAGAATTCTTCTGAAAACCTTGATCCTGCATATACAAAGAGTTCCAGAACTTAATGAAAATCATGATTTAAAAAAAAAAAAAAAAAAGTCAGAGGACTGCTGTATCTGAGAGCTCACTGCTGTGGGAATTGTCCTTCCCAGACCTGCATGACAACTGACATACCAACACGCCTCCATAGACTACCTAGCAGCTTCAAGTCGTTTTGTCACAATCCTGCGGCCACTCATAGTCCCAAAACTTTAAATACCTCTATAATAGTCAGATACAGGTGTCAACTTGACAATCAAAGGCTGGGTTTAGGCACATCTGCGAAGAAGTGATTGCTAAGGCAAGCTCTAAGCAAACTTGCAGGAGATTATCTAATTGATGTGGGAAAATCCAGCCCATGGTAGGTGGAATCAATCCTTGAGCAAGTGGATAAGACATAGGGAGCTGGTTCAGTAAGTTGGCATTCTTCAGAATACTTAGACAAACTTGTAGTAGGCAAGTGAAAAAGTGTGCCCCTCACTCAGTAGTGTAGTCAGTTCCCTTAGCTCCTAGTGTTGATACGGGCTCTCCTGACCAAGAACTGTAACCAGACAATCATAAGCCAAAATGAAATCCCTGGTTCCCCTAAGATGCTGGTCATGAATATCTACGTGCAAACTGCAACACCCTCCATTTCCATCAAAGTGGTTGTCTTTACCTAGGGCTAAGAGGAGTGCCTGAATCCCATCAGCTGTTTGACACAAGCTGGAGGTTGGGACAGGAAGTAGTAGACAGGAAGACAGGAAGTAGTCTTCTTGATACTGTGCCATTTCCTTTCTCCATTGCTCTCATTGTTTCCAGAATATTTCCTTAGTTCACAAGTAAAATTTACCAGCATATCTTCTGTTGAGGATATTAACAGAATTAAAACAGAGAGCTTTCAAAAGCCCCTTGCTCTATCAGCATAATACCAGCTATTTCTGCTTTTCTTGGGGCATATACTTCTTTGTCTTTCCTAATTTTCTAATCCAATCCCAAATAATCCCTCACATGTTCTCATAATCCAGACAAGCTACCTTTACCTCTTGATTTATTATTGTTTTTTATTATTGTTGCTTTTTCTCTAATTTTCTCCTTTCTTCTCTCATGAACAATGACTCTGCAGAGACTATGAGACTTTTTCAGGGTTTTATTTTGTGTGTGTGTGTGTGTGTGTGTGTGTGTGAGAGAGAGAGAGAGAGAGAGAGCATTGTTTGTCCATGTGGAAGGCCAAAGGTGACTTTTTCAGTTTTAAGAATGGTCTGTAGGGCTTGAGAAATGGCTCAGGGGTTAAGACTCTGCTTTACAAGCAGAAGGTCCTAAGTTTGGATCCCATGTCCCATGTAAAAATGCTGAGCAGAAACTGCAGCAGCCGGAACTTCTAGTCCTAGTGGGCAGAGCCTGGGAAATCCCAGAGCAAAACAAAAAGGAGGTAAAAGCAATCCAGGACGATTCCTGAATCACCCTTAGTCCTCCACAGGGACACACAGTGCCCTCTCTCTCTCTCTCTTTCTTACACACACACACATACACACACATACACATGCACATGCAAATAAATGAACAATTTAAAAAAAAAGAATTATCTATAATTAGTCTATTTGAATCAATACATGCTAAGGTTGTAATACAATGACTATATTAAAAAATAAATGGGTATAGGCCATGAACCTAACAAAGTAACCTTGAAAGAAGGAACAGGGAGAAGGGAAGAGAGCACTGGAGAAAAGAAAGAAGATGGGTGACTATAGAGATTGAAAAAGGACAGAGGGAGCAAGGAGATGGGAGGGAAGAGGGAAGACAATAGAAGCAAACTATTGCATAAAAAATGTCATAATGAGGGGCAGTAAGATGCTTCAACAGATAAAGGCACCTGCACGGAAACCTGGTGACCTAAGTTTGATCCCCAGAATACACGTGTTAGAAGGAGAGAACCACTTTACAAAAACTGCTTCTGATTTCCACACATGCTCCAAAACAAGTGCATCATTGCTCATTCTCTCTCTTTCTCTGACTTGCTCACTCGCTCTCGCTCTTTCTGTCTGTCTCTCTCTCAACCTCTTTTTGACAAAAAAGTTAAATACAAAAATGTTATGGTTGAGGCCACGCCCCGGGACCCCGGGACCCCTTCTCCCTCCCACTGCCGCCTTTGTTCGCCCGACCACGCCGCCCGCTCCCGCTCGCCAGGCCCCCAGGTAAGTCCCCACCCAGCCCCGCCCAGGTCACCCTGTGTCGGGTTTTGGCCTGGGCCACGCCCCAGGCCCCTTTCTCCCTCCCGCCTGCCTGTCCGCCCAACTGGATAGGACGTGCTCGCTTTCCTCCATCCCTGGAGCTTGGGTGGGACACTAAGCCAAGTCCCAGGTCCAGGGTGAAGAATTCTGTAATCAACATCAGCCCCTCTGCCTCTCTGGCCCACCGGGAACCCACGCACGTGGTCTACAGAAGACACACTGCTATTCAGAATTCAATAGAGTCCAAAGAAAACTCAACCAAAGTTCTAAGGGTCAAAGGCCATACATCTGTAAACCTCTACAATCATCTTATCACATGGGAGAGATTCTTCACATCCCGCCCAAAGATAAGTAAACCTCCCTTTTTTTTCACCTTACTGTTCCTTTCTAATATTAATCACTATAGATTAACTTTTCCATAAAGCCACCCCAAAAACACAACTCCAGAGATCATACCACTCACCCTCACATATCATCAAGATACTACATCGTAAAAGTGCACTATCATACTAATATTCACTCCTTGTCTATTTAACCTGACTTAATTGATGTACTAACAACCTAACAGCCTCAACTAGGAAATAACAATAATAAAAGACAAACATACCCAACCCCAAGGCAAGCACTAGTAATAACTGCCCAAGTGTAGGAATACCAACTAAATCGGTCAAAAACACACAGAAACTGAAAAGCCCTAGAAGACAAAACAATGCCCAAGTCAAAGTGCAGATCCATGAGAAACAAAACCCAAGAAGACCAATCTCCCACTGAAAGAATTAACCTTAATGATGGATTCCAACCAGAACAAATTCACAGAAAACAGCCAAGAAAGTGAGACCCAAGATAACGACTTTCAAAGTATGATCATTACCATGATTAATACTATGAAAGAGGAAATCCAAGAGGAGTTAAACAGCAGAATCAACCACTTTGAACAGGAATACAGCAGGCATTTGGAGGAGTTGAGAAAAACAGTTCAAGAAACAAAAATAGGCATAGAGCAGTTAAAACAGACTCAAGCAGAGTTTAAAACTGAACTAAAAGACAAGCTATCTTCAACCCAAAGCTCAACAGTCTTCTTTTTTTTTAATTTTTTAACATTTTTATTATTATTTCCGCTCATACAAAGTTAATAGGTAGACCAGTTCTCTCCCCCCTCCTCCTCCCGCCCAAGCCCCCTGTTTCCCCCTCCCTCCCTCCCCATCTCCCAGTGCCTCCCCCCCAATTCCCAGAGAGTCCTCTATTGTGTATGCCTAACTCTCCTCTTGATCCTCCTCTCCAATGAGGTGCAAGGACCCAGTGGCATTTCCCTGAACCCTTTCTCGTGTTCCCTTTAAGCATAGGAACACTACTGTGGCTGTCAATCCCTTGCCTCCAAGGATCTTGGTGCCTTTAGCCAATGTTAGACTTTGTGAGGTCAATAGTGTGTTGGACATTGTGCAGGGCATGCAAAGTCCTATTACGATTGCTTCAGCCCTAACTAGTGTGGAGAATCTTCAAATCATTGCTCCCATCCTTTTGCTCTTACAATCTTACCGCCCCCTCTTCCGCAAATGTCCCTGAGCTTCAGGATGGGGGGAGATTAGGCTGGCTTAGTTCTATGTGGTTGATATAGAGTCTCTGAAGTTCTGGATTGTGGTTTTCAACAGAGAGTCTTATCAGCAGAACTAACAAAGCAGAAAATAGAATTTCAGATCTTGAAGACAAAGTGGGAGAATTAACCAGCTCAATGGAAGAGATTGTTAAAGCCAAAAAGATACTTGAGAGGAACATTCAAGAGATATGGGACACCCTGAAGAAGCCTAACATGCACATTCATGGAATACCAGAGCAAGAATCTCAAAATACCACACCTGAGGAAATTTTTCAAATTATCATAAATGAAAACTTCCCTCAACTGAAGAATGAGAGGCCCATCCAAATACAAGAGGCATTTCACACTCCAAACAGATATGACCAAAATAGAAAATCACCACGGCAAATAATAGTCAAAACACTCCACATTCAAGACAAAGAAAAGGTGCTGAGAGCTTCAAGAGAAAAAAAGCAAGTCACTTTTAAAGGTAAACCTATTAAAATAACAAATGACTACTCAATGGGAACAGTAAAAGCAAGAAGAGCTTGGAGAGACGTACTTCAAGTATTAAATGAGCAAAAATGCCAATCCAGACTGATATACTCGGCAAAACTATCTGTCATGATCGAGGGAGAAAGAAAAGTTTTCCAGCACAAAGACAACTTGAAGGGATACATATCTACCAAACCAGGCCTTCAAAAAATGCTAGAAATGATGCACAAGCTTGAAGAAAAGAACAAGCGTATCCAGGAGGACAGAAGGGAAGTATAATGCCACAAAAATATAAATGTAAAACATTAAGCTTACAAAATTCACTAAACATAAAAAATGTCTGGAATTATAACATTAAATGTCAATGGGCTTAACTCACTGATTAAGAGACACAGATTACAAACGGATTAAAAATCACAACCCATCAATCTGCTGCCTTCAGGAAACTCATCTCACCACAAAAGATAGGCACATCCTAAAAATGAAAGGCTGGTCCAAAATTCTGCAAGCTAATGGAACTAAGAAACAGGCAGGGGAAGCCATTATGCTGTCGGACAACATGGACTTCAAACCCAAAAAAATCATAAGAGACACAGATGGATACTACATTTTAGTCACAGGTACAATTCACCAGGAAGACTTCACAATACTAAACATATATGCACCCAATACGGGCCCCTCCACATTCATTAAGAAAATCCTACAGCGTCTAAAGGGAGAAATCAACCCCCAAACAATAATTCTTGGGGATTTCAACACCACCCTCTCAACATGGGATAGATCAACAGGTCAAAAGCTTAACAGGGACACTTTGGAACTTAATCAAACCCTTAAAGAAATGGACCTTACAGATCTCTATCGAACTTTTCATCCACGTACCAAAGAATACACATTTTTCTCAGCAGCACACAGAACTTTTTCCAAAATAGATCACATATTGGGCCACAAAATGAATCTCCACATATACAGGAAAGTTGAAATTCTAGCCTGTGCCCTATCAGACCACCACGGCTTAAAGCTGGATATTCACAACACAACAAAAGACAGAAAATACACTAACTCCTGGAAACTTAACACTATGATGCTGAATGAGAACTGGATTCAGGAAGAAATTAAAAAGGAGATTCAAGATTTCCTGAAAGTGAACGATAATGAAAATACAACTTACCAAAATCTCTGGGACACAATGAAAGCTGTCCTAAGAGGTAAGTTCATAGCTCTTAATGCCTACATCAAAAAAATGGAAACATCAGAAATAAACAACTTAACAATGCAGCTTAAAGCTTTAGAAAAACTAGAGCGATCTGATCCCAAAAGCAGTAGAAGAGAGGAGATTAGCAAAATAAGGGGAGAAATATCTGAAATCGAGATTAGGAAAATGATAGAAAAAATTAACCAGTCAAAAAGCTGGTTCTTTGAAAAAATCAATAAGATTGATACACCCCTAGCTAAATTAATCAAAAGCAAGAGAGAGAAAACACAAAATGATAAAATTAGAAATGAAAATGGAGTTATCACTACTGATACCCAAGAAATCCAGAGAATTATAACATCGTATTTCAAAAACATGTACTCTGTGAAATATGACAACAAAAAAGAGATGGATGAATTCCTAAGTAAACACAACTTACCTAAATTGAATCAGGAAGTTGTGAAGTATTTAAATAGTCCTATAACATATAAGGAAATTGAGGAAGTAATCTCGAATCTTCCCAACAAAAAATGTCCTGGACCAGATGGATTCAGGATAGAGTTCTACCAGACATTTAAGGAGTTAATAACACCAATACTCCTTAAACTGTTCCAACAAATAGCAAAGGAAGGAACACTACCAAATTCCTTCTATGAAGCTAATATTGTTTTAATTCCAAAACCTAATAAAGATTCACTTAAAAAAGAAAACTATAGGCCGATCTCCCTGATGAACACAGACGCAAAGATTCTCAACAAAGTCCTAGCAAATCGGATTCAAAAACATATCAAAAAGATCATTCACAGGGACCAAGTAGGCTTCATCCCCGGCACACAAGGTTGGTTCAACATACGAAAATCAATAAATGTAATTCATAATATAAACCAGTCCAAAGCCCAAGACCACATGATACTCTCGATAGATGCAGAAAAAGCTTTTGACAAGATCCAACAACCTTTTATGATCAAAACGTTAGAGACAGTAAGAATGGAAGGAACCTTTATCAATATAATAAAAGAGGTATACAATAAGCCTACAGCAAGGATTATACTTAATGGGGAAAAACTGGAAGCATTCCCACTTCGATCAGGAACTAGACAAGGCTGTCCACTCTCACCACTTCTATTCAATATTGTATTTGAAGTGTTAGCTGAAGCCATAAGACAAGAAAGGGACATAAAAGTGATTCATATCGGCAAGGAAGAAGTCAAGCTATCCCTATTTGCAGATGACATGATCTTATACCTGAGTGATCCCAAAAAATCCACCAGGAAGCTCCTGGAACTAATTGAGAAGTTCAGCAGGGTAGCAGGATACAAAATAAATGTACAAAAATCAGTGGGCTTCCTATATGCCCAGAATGAAAGAAGTGAAAAAGCCCTGAGAGAAACAATCCTATTTACTATAGCCCCTAAAAAAATGAAATACCTTGGTATAAACCTAACCAAGGAGGTAAAAGACCTTTACAATGAAAACTTTAAAACTTTAAAGAAAGAAATTGCAGAAGACACCAGAAGGTAGAAAACCTTCCATGTTCCTGGATTGGCAGAATCAACATCGTAAAAGTGACCATCCTACCAAAGGCAATATACAGATTCAATGCTATACCAATTAAAATCCCAAAGCAATTCTTTAAAGAAGTTGACCAAACAACCTCAAAATTCATATGGAGGTACAAAAGACCCAGGATAGCAAAGACAATCCTGAGTAACAAAAACACTGCTAGAGGTATTACCATACCAAATCTTAGTCTATACTACAAATCCATAGTTGTAAAAACAGCCTGGTACTGGCTCCAAAATAGACACACAGATCAATGGATAAGGCTTGAAGACCCAGATATAAGCCCACAAAACTACAGCCATTTGGTCTTTGACAAAGGGGCCCAAAAAATCCCATGAAAAAAGAACAGCATCTTCAACAAATGGTGCTGGCAAAACTGGATCGCCACATGTAAAATATTAAAACTGGACCCGTACTTGTCACCTTGTACAAGACTTAATTCCAAATGGATCAAGGACCTTGATTTAACGCCAGAGTCTATAAAAACCATAGTTGAAAGGGTAGGCAATTCCCTCGAGCTGATTGGGCTAGGCCAACAGTTCCTAAACAGACATCCAATGGCACAGTCACTGCTACCAACTCTCAACAGTTGGGATCTTGTGAAATTAAAGAGCTCCTGTTCAGATAAAGAGATTGTAACACGAGCTCAAAGGCAACCCACAGAATGGGAGAAAATCTTCACTAAGCACATATCTGATAGTGCTCTATTATCCAGAGTGCACAAAGAACTTAGAAAACTAAACACCAAGGAAACCAATGGCCCAATTAAAAAATGGGCACTGGAACTTAAAAGAAACTTTACTAGGGATGAAATTAAAATGTCTAATAAATATCTGAAAAAATGCTCCACTTCCTTAGCCATCAGGGAAATGCAAATCAAAACTTCCTTGAGATATCATCTCACCCTGGTCAGAATGGCAAAAATCCACAATACTAACAACACCAAATGCTGAAGAGGATGTGGAGAGAGGGGAACTCTCCTACATTGCTGGTGGAAATGCAGGCTCATACAGCCACTTTGGCGAGCCGTTTGGAGATTCTTAAAGAAATAAAGATTGAAATGCCATATGACCCTGCGATTCCACTTTTGGGAATAATCCCCCATGCAGCAGAGGTCCACCTGGATAGCACAAGTGCGACCATGTTCATAGCAGCACTGTTTACAATAGCAAAGTCATGGAATCAACCCAAATGTCCAACAGTTGACGAGTGGATAAGGAAACTGTGGTATATCTATACAATGGAGTACTACTCAGCCATATATAATGATGAATTACTGGAATTTGCGGGGAAATGGATGTCATTAGAGACAATTATATTAAGTGAAGTATCCCAGACCCAGAAAATTAAGCGCTATATGTACTCCTTAATAGGTGGCTCCTAGTACCAAACTCACCCAGCCCACCTAGAGAAACTTGACGATAAATCTCTGTAATACAGTAATTGCAAGGAGTTTGAACAGGCGGGATGGGGTAGGAGGACCACACCAGAAAAGAAGAGAGGGGACCATGTAACAGCAGAGAAAATAGGCCTCCATCAAAGACTGCGAGTAAGCAATGAGACATCTGATTAAGTTCACAGACTTTTCGTTCCTGATCATCTACAACTGAGGGGGTGTGATCTCACCAGAAGGGGAGGGCATATAGTCTGGCAGATAATAAGTAACCATTTTGCAAATGGGTGATTGACCCCTCCCTCACTGTGGTTTCCTACTTTTATTCCATCTACCTTTGAATATACTCTTATAACAAGACTCTAGTTTAACAGTTTTTTATCTCTGGCCAGGGGGTGACATCCAATACCCATCAGGATGGAGTGAAGGCATTGCAGGAGCAGCAAAACCACAAAAGAAAATCAACAAACCACAATCCAGAACTTCAGAGACTCTATATCAACCACCTAGAACTAGGCCAGCCTAATCTCTCCCCATCCTGAAGCTCAGGGAAATTTGCAGAAGAGGGGGCGGTAAGATTATAAGAGCACAAGGATGGGAGGAGCAATGATATGCAAGATACTCCACACAAGTTAGGGCCAAAGCAATCATAATTGGGCTTTGCATGTCCTGCGCAATGTCCAACACACTATTGACCCCACAAAGTCTAGCATTTGCTAAAAGCATCAAGATCCTTGGAGGCAAGGAATTGACAGCCACAGTAGTGTTCCTATGCTTAAGGGGAACACAGGAAAGGGTTCAGGGAAATGCTGCTGGGTCCTTGTATGTTATCGTAGAGGAGGACCCAGAGGACAGTCTGGCATGCACATTAAAGGACTCTCCGGGGATTGGGGGAGGGAAGGCACTGGGGGGTGGGGAGGGAGAGGTGAGGGGAGGGGGAGCAGAGGGATGGGGGGAGGAGGAGGGAGGGAGGGAACCGGTGTACCTATTAAGTTTGTATGAGCGGAGATAATAAAAAATGTTAAAGTCTCAAAAAAAACGTTGTGGTTGAACTATTCTTTTTTATGCTAATTTAAAAAACAGGGAAAAAAGTAATAAAGGGCTGAGAATGGAGTTTAGTGACAGAGTGCTTTGAGACATTTAGTTTGAGCCAAATCATCATACCCACCAAAATTTAATAAGTACAATAATGGTTTTCTCTTGGAGTAGAAAGTGGTTAAAAGTAAGTAACTGCATTGTTAAGAGCATGAAGATGAGAAGTACAAAGTCTGTGTCCACACAGAACAGAGAAGTTCCAGGCACTAGGCTAATCAGAGACTGCATCATGGTAGGAATCAACTTGTTAGATCTTTCCAGTATTAGAAAAAAAAAAAAAGAACAAAAATACAGACGCACTGCAAAAATAGGAGGTGGTACAACCTGACCAAATTCAGGTCATGCATTTGCCCTGGGAAACTGCAATACATGCATGTCTCTAAAGATTGCTCAAACTGCATGCCTTACTCCTTGGTTTTCATGGAAATGATGAAGCAGCAGGGCTTCCTGAGTAAGGAAGCAGACTGCACCCTAGGAAGGTAAGCCAGCCAGAGGTGGGCTTCAAATGCAAACATCTAGCACAGGCACCACAGCCCTTCAAGAACAGCTCCACTCCACTCAGATGATAAATGATGCAGGAGTGAATCAAAGAGGCAAGATGAGAAGGAAGAAAAACTCAATAGATGATAGACCCCCACGTAACAGAAGCTGTGTGGAGACACTTGGGGTATATAACTCCACTTAATGGGAAATAAAATGGGCACTAGAGACATAACCAAGAGGAAGAGAAAGAGCAGGGATAAAATGCACAGTTCTCACCACCCAGTCCTCTCAATTAGCTGCACAGGGAGCATCAATTTCCCTGTCTTGCAGATAGGGACGAAAGCCTTTTTTTTCAGTCTTTTTTTTAATGTTTCATATGTGAATATAGTGCATTTATAATAGTTTGAGCCTTTAGTCCCCAATCCCATACCCCCTTATTTTCCCCTTACAACCCTTCATCTCCCTTGCCAGACTCCCTCCTGGTTCAAATCTTTTCACTTGTGGGACCTACTGTGTTTCATCTAGTTGGGACACAAGCTTTTGTAACTTGCTCAAAGATAAAGGTAGGTAGTAAGTAGCAAACTGTGATCCGAACTCAGATTCATCCATCTCCACATGCAGGCCATGCAACCAAAAGCACCTTCCTACTTAACAACATACTCCACAGGGAGCAAGACAGAATGAAAACATTACTTATGTGTTTGAAGGATGACCCATTAATGGTGATGTCATTAATAACAAAACAGAGAACAGGTAGACTTGGGAGTTTGGTAAAGTGGAAATGTGTTGGTTTAGGTACACTGAGTTTGGGTTATTGACTGGTTAACAAGGAAACTGGACTAACTGTATTAACAGGAAAGCCCTAAGGACAGTTGGAAATGGTTGAATTTGTGAATCATAGGGAGGCAAAATTTGAGATGGAAAGATAAGTAAAATTCTTGTGTAAAGCAATGAGTGGGTAAGAAGTTTTCCCTAGAAGCAAAGTGTGGAGTGAAAGGGGTATTTCATCATGAAGCAGAATGAAGACAAGCAGGGAATGGATGAAGGGAGGTCCTCAGAAGGAGGAAAGAACCAGCAAAAATGTCTCGAGACAGGAAGATGAGAAGGCTCCAATGAGTGAAATTTTTTCACAGAGAACAAGGAGGACTTGGGCTTTTCCGTAGGCAACCTGGATGCATGACTCCTGTCCACTGTCCAGAAGGTTTCAGAGAGCCATGTGACCAGGAGTTGGAAGGACATGTGTGAGGAGGAAGTGAAAGCGGAATTTGCACTCTTGAGTGTGGTGATGAACGAAGAGAGATAAGACCGGCGCCTGCCGTAGAAGCAGGGTCAGGGAAGGGTTATTCTGAGGCACGGAGGGCCCTGGCTACACTTGGGGTAGAAGAAGAAAGAAGATGGAAGCAAGATAGGGCTGGAGAGGAGGAGCAAACCGAGAGGCTAACCAAATGAAGAGCAGTGCCATCCACCAAGAAGACTGGGGGATCTTCTTCTCGGGTAGACTAAAGGACCAGAGGACCATAGAGGAGAAAGGGAACGAGAAGGAAGAGAAAGGGAAGAGAGTTCACTTGGCGCCACTGAGACTGGCTGCATGCTCAATCAAACACAAGACAAAGGTCACCCCCCAAAAAAGAGGGAGCTCATGTTATAAAAGAATGAAAACAAATTTATGTATATCAGAAAACAGAAATTCAGTTTTGAAATTTTACCAGATTTGAACAATTTCCTTAGCTATACGCTAGCATTTATTTAATTTGTTTCCACAATCAAAACTGTTATTCTCTAAAAGTACACTTTTTCCTTGACTATGTGGCTATAATTTAGACGGTGAAGGCAGACTTTTGGGTTATATCAGATGTGAAGTAGCTGTGTGAATTGTCACCTCACACCAATGTGTTTTATGAGGAGAAAGATACTCAAAATGCATAACTAAGAAAGTTTTCATCTCAATATCATGATCAAAACTTACTGATCATGTGGTCAGCTTTCTTGGCTTACAAATAACAGAGGCCATATTTTTCAATGTTTTCATTTTTGTTAATTTCCATTGCATTCATTCTACATGGTGCTATGCTACACGAAAATAATAGATAGCATATTTTATCAAAACATTATTCTTATATAAATTAACAACAGAGAATTTAAAATAAAACCAGGCTCTAGGGAATGGCTCAGTGGATAAAATGCTTAATATGCAAGCATGAGGACCTAAATTCAGCTCCCAAGTAGAAAGTACAACCCTAGTGCTGAGGTTAAGGAGACAACCACGTCTCAGAAGGTCCCTGCTAAGCCAAACTAGGCAAAATGGTGAGCTCCAGATTCAGGGAGAGATTCTGTCTCATATAATAAGGTGGAAAATGATAAAGACACTCAATGGTGACCTCTGGCCTCCACATGCCCAGACATGCACACACACACACACACACACACACACACACACACACACACACACAATTAGTAGGTAAAACATGTTCTTAGAGCTTCATTCCTGGCCTCTTCTATTCTCCCTTTCGTCACTGAGAACTCACTGATCTGGTATTTCATGTTGATGGTACAATGCAATTGGCAAGTTTTATTTAATCTGCATAACATCCTTATACAGCAAGTACTATTACCATTCCATCTTGCAAGTAAGTAAATAAGGATTATGAACCAGCATCAGTCCGGGCCTGAGTCTGAAAACTAAGCTATGGCAGCTTCCAACTGAGTTGGAGATTTTGGTATACACAGAATTTTTTTGTTTGTTGTTCGTTTGGGGGGTTTTTTGTGGGTTTTTCTTTCTTTCTTTTTCTCTGGCTTTTTTCCTTCATTTCTTTTTCTTTGAGCTCTCTATTATCTGACTGGTATAAATTCCCTGAAATCAATTAAAAAGTCTAGCATCTGTAAAGTAGTGAGGATACTCTGTGTATACTCAAAAATATGAAAGTAAGCTGAAATGATAAAACTTAGAAAAGCTTACTCTTGCGGATAAAGATGCAGCCCAATGTGAGAACACTAATCTAGTATATGCAAGACTCTGCATGTTCTTGTGCCATTTTTGGTTTAGTGTATCTTTGTTTCCACTGTAATGCCTATTCTCACCTCCCCTTGGTCTCAAGAGGCTACATTTGTTCTAGAATTTAACATTTAATGTGGGGGGAAAAAATGCTGTTAAATGGCTTCCGTAGAACAAAATTGTTCTTGAAAGGATGTGAGTGTAATGAAGATGAGATGAGCATTCTTCTCATCAGTAATGAGGAAGACTTGAACCAAAGACTTCATCCCCACAGAGCCGACAGTCACTGGTTCATTCAAGAGCCTTTTGCTGAGTTATTTCTATTTGTTTAGCCCAGTTCTTGAACAAGTAAGAGAGACAGACAGGTGCTAAACCGGAACAGCAGGAAGGAGCTGGATGCTTTTTATTTTCATTGTTAATGTGTGTATTTCAACCCAACTTCCCAACATGGGCTCATTTCCTTTTTGCATCAACATGAAGCCTCAAATGAAACCACAGAGCATATTTCATTGCAGAATGAAACTCATGACACAGCAAAGCAGTGAATCATCCTCAGAGACCATGAAATCTCAATCCCAGCCTTCAAAGTCTGACTGAGTCTTTTCCATCATTAAGCTCTGTTGAATATTTCTTGAGTTTTTTATTTTTAAAATCTGTCATTTTTCATTTCACCTATAGTTGTCAAAACAGTGAGACTTTGTGTCGTAATGATAAAGCCTGCACCTTTGCAGTCGTTAAAAACTGAATTTTACATGGCAATGCTCCTTCCAAACACTCATCTCTAAGCCTTTAAGAACAATACAACTCTTTCCCTGTAGCCAAGCAGGCTTCTCTCCATGGAAATTGGCCAGAGAACCATAACTGATCTAAGTGCAGAGGACTCAACCATAAATAGGACATTAAAAAAAAAAAAACTCCTCATCTTCCCACTCCACAGTCCAGGTTATGGCATGGAGGAGGGACAGAAAGAATGTGAGAACTGGATTAGGGGGAGGAGCACATACAATACCCACCCCACCCCCCACCCAGTCATAAAGCCAATGCAACCAGGACACTGCTTCTGAGTCGGCCTGCACATGACCTACACAAGATCGGACCCAGCAGCATGGCCCAGGGCACAAGGGAGGATTCAAATGGTCACTGAGTGACCAGAAGTCAAGCTGGTCAGAGAAAGTGGTCCCCCAGGCATTAGTGGTACCCACACTGAAATAATGCCTACAGTGGGTACCCAGACACATGCAAGAGCAGACATCCCCTGCTGGACTCAGCGTGGCACCTACACAAGAAGGGACACTGGGCTGGCTGGGAGAAAAGCATGTTGGGAGGAAGTCTCCCAGGGGGAAGAAGGATAATCAGATGAGTTGGTGGGGAGAAGAATAACAATAAAAATTACATTGCAAATATAAATAATTTAAATTTAACCCCCCCCAAGAAACACCTAAATACTGAGTTTTGAAACAGACATGAAAGGAAGTGAGAAAACAATTTTCCTTACTGACCTAAATAAGGGAGGAAATTCGAAATTTCAATTGTTCCAAACTGACTAAACCTAAACCTGCATTACTATTACACTTAACTGTGCATGTTACAAACATTTTCTAAGTCAGCAAAAGATTATACCTTTTCCCTTTGGAATGCAAAATTAAAAGATCTAGGAAATCTCCCTGCAATGAATGAACCCATGTTAATAACACATTTCGGAATTTCTGATAATATCACGAATGTGACTTCCTATGTTATAAGGGTGATATTATGATTGCTTATCAGTTTCCCATCTTCTTCTTGTGGAAAACAATTTTTTAACGCCTCCGTGATTTCTCAGTTAGAGCACAAATCACTGTAGCCAACCACACGACAAGGTGGGAGAAGGAAGAAGGGAGAGGAGATGCCCCCCACTAAATAGCCCTATCCTGACATCTCATAATAAGATCTCAGATCCTTAAAGGAGTAAAGCCAATGTTCCATCCCAATGATAAGAAACAAATTTGCTATAGTCTCAATTTGTATGTCACCTCCACAGCTATGAACATGATTCCTACGGAGGCTGCCAAGCCAAGATTCCCTATAGAATGCATAGAGGAACCAAGGAGTCCAAGACACTGCGGATTGTATGCACACTGTGTGATAATTCCAATGTCCCTAGCATACACACAGAAAAGAAATTTATTAAGGTGGCACTGGAAAATCCTAAGGAATTACCAACTGTGTGACAAACCAGGAAACCAAAAACCCAAACTCAGCTTCTTTAATCTCGTAAAGCAGAAGTGGCAATAAACTAGGCAAAAGTGCTTGGATTTCATAGTTTCTGATCTTTTGGTTAGATCCAAAATGGAGGTCTTTCCTACTCTTATCAGCTAGAAGGACAAGCAATGCATAGAACCATTCCCATTATAAACATTTCTCTCTATCAACTCTGTCAATTTTATTGTATACCCAAATCAAATTCTAGTCTGTTTTTCTGTCTGTCTGTCCCTCCTTCTCTCTCTCATACACACACACACACACACACACACACACACACACACACACACACATATTCTCTTTATTTTCTTTGTTCTTTAATTTAGAGTCACACCTTACTCTGAGGTGACATACATAAGCCCATAAAGTAAAAAAGATCTCATGTAATTTGAATTACCCTTGAAAACCCCTGAAGTCTCCCATTGAGTTCAATGTCTTCTGTACGTGATCTTATCAACTCCCCTAATATTTCTGTCATCATTCTCTCTCTCTCTCTCTCCAAACATGTTGGCTTTGAACTCACTATGTAACCAAGGATGACCTTCTACTACTCATATTTCTGCCTTCAACTCCCATACGTAAGGTTTTCAGGTGTACACCACCAGATCTGGGTTAAGGATTTTTTTACTATTATTTTTCAATTTCTATATTGAGAGAACCAACAGCCTTTCTCCATCCATCGAGTTCTTTTAAAAAGTTTCACGCTTCTATTTTGGAATAAAACCATTATGCAATCTTTCTATAAGTTTTTATCCAAGATTTTAGAGCTTGACAAATCATTTCCCTGCTAGAATAGGCAAGCAACTATTATCAAGAATCATTTTAATCTTTACATTATCTGCCTATCATTGCACCATTATTTTTTTCTGTGTCCTTTCCCCCAATTCTTTCCTTTCCTCTTTCCTTTCATCCCTCAAGTTCAATTCAATTAATCTACCATATAGAAAGAATATGCTCAAGAAGGATTTTTGAATGTGCTTGCCTTTCTTTCATAATAACTCTTTTTGTTGTTCTCACTTATTCATTCATTCATTCATCAACTGGCCCATTCCACAGTGCTCAGTTTGCACCAGCTGTAGAGCATCTTCCATTCCCAGTATTAGTGATACTTCAGTGTTCACAATAGGCCAGAACCCTGTCCCAGAGAGCTTGCCTTCCAATGGAGTGGAAAACAAAAAGGAGTTTGTAGCAGGCTGTCAGACAGGTGTGGAGGCCAAAAGGTTCAGAGCAGCAAAGCAGTCAAGTAAAGATTCTGAAAAGTGATATTTGGATAAAAATCTAAGTATAGAAAAGAGTCGATCAGCCATTTGAGTATCTGGGGAAGCAGTGTTCAAGACAGTGGGGACATCAAGGGCAAAGGCTTAACAAGAGATTAATGTTAGAGTTCCACCAACAGTTAGGAAATCCAGTAATGGATTGTACTTTGAAACTATAAGAATTAGTTTTTCTTTTGTTAACTTTTTTTATTTATTTAGGAGCAAAGTTGAGTTTTTTTAATTAATAAAAGAATAAGGTAAAACACCAAGTAAATCATCATCACTAAAAGCTCCATTTCTCACATATATGTGTACTTCTTGTAAGTCATTATCACATATGTCTGGGGTACTTTTGTTATTACCACTGATAGCCAGACCATCTCATTCCCTTTAATGTGGCCTCAATGTCTAATCATTGTACAGTGTTCAACTGCCTAGGTCATTGGGGTCACACCAAGGAAAAGAAACTTAATTCTTTAGGCAACATGGTCCAATGAAGGCATCAAAGAAGAAGAATGCTATCTTTCCAGTACTCACACATTCAAACTTATCTGTCCACACTGGCTGCTGTGGGGGACACTGGAGATGACACAAACAAGACATGACCCAGGACCTGAAAGACCAAGAAGGATAAGACAAATCTTGATTGGTTCCTTTCAGATTCTCTCTGTGAGTTTACAACACTTGAAGATGAATGAATTTCAAAGACAGTCATATTGAATAACCTGCATAGCTTAGCCATAAATAAACAAAGTAAGTGTTGCTGAGTTTTCTGGAGGCCATGCATGCTTGGATATTATGGTGTCGATGAGGAATTCTTTCCAGAAGTGGTACAAAAAAGAAAATCTTGTTTCATAACAAACATGGAGATAAAAGTCCTAAACAGATATTATTGATTATTCTCCAGAAAGCATTTCCTGAGAATGTTCTCTACTGCTTCACCAGAAAAATGCAGAGCCAGAACATTGACACAAGTCTGGCAGCCATGATGCCTGGTCACCTGTACAGCTGCCTTTCTCCTAAGAAAGGCCCCGCAAAAGAAAATTCACACAGCCGCACAGCACATTTTAAAATACATGGTCCATTGAAGCATTTACATGGTCTGTCTTCAGTTTTGCTGAACAAATATGATTCATTAAACATTTTTTCTGAAAGAATTGATGCTAGAGATTTAAAAATATATATTGTTTTTCTAAAATAAAATGAACAATCCACAACAACCATTTTTAAAACTAAAAAGAAAATATGAGCAGTCCATGTTGAAAGGAAGAAATCTCGAAGTTCTATTGTTTTGTTTTTTGGAAACAAAGGAATCGAGTAGGACTAGACTGAGGAACCCTAAATCCCAGCATCTTCAACTGTGAGTCATGACCCATAGGCATTGAATGTGGGAATTATGAAAATTTGGGCAACAGTACAAAGCTTCTGAATGTACGGTGACCACAATTAATCAGATGTATAATGGGTCTGGGGGTTTCTGATTATGCTCCACTGTGTGCCAGGGCATCACTATCGTATTGGTTTTAAAACACACAACATGAACACTTTGTACTGTGCACACCACAAGTCACTCAACACCAACAAATGCTGCCTGGGAAACCTTGGCTCAGATTCAAGCCTACTGAGCTATGAACTGTAACATTTTTTACTGTCCATATAAGGTGTTCTCTCCTTGTAAATTTATGTACCTATTTTATATACCTCTGCATGGAGAGGAGCTGCAGAGAAGATGCCAAAGTAATGTTGTAAATAGAGTCCAGACAGGCAAGGCTGGGGTGAGGATGTGGCCATGGCAAAGACCTGTCTGCCTCAAAGCTGGAGTGAGGATGTAACTAAGGGCAAAGCCCTATCTGCCTCCTCCTCCAGATAAAAGCTGTTTGTATGTGATTGACCTTCCTACAGAATGCACTGCATGCTGCAAGAAATCCACAGCCTTGCAGAAGGACATGCGAGCAAGAGGGACATGGCTGGATTGGTGAAAGGAAGGGAGGGTGGGGGATAAGGACGTATACTCATTCTATTTGTATATGAAAATGTTTTTAAAAATTAAAAAGAATAGATGATAGCAAAAAAATGAAGGCAATTCATAGCCTCCTCATTCCCCTGTCCTTAAAGCCTGACAATGCACAATTATTTTTAGTTTACCTATAAAATAAACATGCCTGAGATGAGCAGTTCTAGGCTAAGATTCCATCCAAGCTAATAGACAATCTGATCCCAGCTTTTCTGTATGTATTTTCATCTTTTTCTCACCACGAAGACTGTGGTATCTCTATGAATGGGATGCATAGGAATTTTTGGCTAAAAAGGTTTATTGGTTAAAAAAAAAAAAAGCTTAAGAAATACTGTCCTGTATAAAAAAAAAAAAAAAAAAAAAAAAAAAACAGCTCATCAGTCTGAGAAAACTGCAAGCTACAATAATAACTTCCCTGGCAAGCACGGACCATCACCAACAAAATAGTGAAATGAATATCAAGAAGGCAACCAATGGCTTTCTGATTGAATTTAAGAACTACTTTTTAATAGAGATCATATTCTTAGTACTGTAAATCAGAATAAGAACCTATGAAAGCAGCAAACATAGACCTGAGGTGGGGGAGTGCAAGTTATTAAGGTTTAACTCTAAAGACACCATATCAAACTTCCTTTCAAACAGCTGTCACTATACTTACCGACTGGAGGAACGCTCAGCACTCAACCTAAAAGAATCTTCTACATTGGAAGATGTTTATTATAGAAAATTACAACTGACTTAAGTGCAGAAAATAAAGCGACTGTGGAATGTTTGGCCCCAAACAGGAAAGCTAAACCGAGCCCTCAACTCCAATCCAAGACTCAGGGAACATCTCAGAAGAGGTGTGGTAAGATTGCAAGAGCTCAAAGAGGGCAGGGATATGGCCAGACACTAGCTTTGGACATGACAAGGCTGTTGAATCCATGAATTCACTGAAGCTAGGTATATTTCCCAAAGACCTGCATATATATGCTGTCTTTTGTGGAGGAGGTCCTACTATTGTTCTTTAGGGTCTTAGTAATCTGGACTTTACTATGTAGCCCAGGCTGGCCTTGAACAGTTCTCCTGCACCAACCACTCAAGTCCTGAGACTACAGGTGTGTGCCACTACACCCAGCAAGAATTCCTTTGAGCAAGTCCTTCAGGACATTTGAAAGCTTGCTCAAGTTTAAGAAGCTCTGCTCTGTGTAACGTGGCAGATAGTAAAAGACAAAAGCAAGAGCCTGAGACCTGGAATCCAAGAGAAGGAACTTGAGGCAACTTTGGGGCCAAAATTACTCCCACTGCCTTCTTGCACCATGTTGGGTTTCCCTTCTTTGAGAGATTGGCTCACCTGGAATAGTGGTATTTCAAAATAAGGATGATCATTCCCAGTGACTCATGCACAAACATCGGTGTCAACTACAGGGCATGTTTATTTCATTGCTTTGTGACTCCTTTTCCACACTAATCACTGTGTAAGACACTCAATAAAACCCATTTTTCTGGCTTTACGTGAAGTGGGAAGGTGTCTATTCAAAATTATCCAGGAACAAGACCTCAGCTTAATCACCCATCTGTGGGATATCCAGTTCTCTCTGCCTTTCTGTCACCTCTCTTTCAACTTTTCTATTATGCCCCCAGAATCTCCACTTTTTTTTTTTTTTTTTTTGAGACTGGGTCTCACAAGATTGTCTAGGCAGGACTTGAACTGACAGTCCTCTTGCTTCAGCCTCCTGAGTGGCTGTAATCACAGCCCTTTGTGACACCTAGACGTACTCTTACCAGCTGTATTTGTTCACATTCCTTAAGAGAATTCTTATGAATTCTTCCACAGGTCCCCCATTATCCTTTCCTTTTTATTTCTATTCTTTTACAGTATATACATGAATACACCACATTCATTTACATAGAACACAGTGATTTTAAACATTTTCACACCTTAATTCTCAATCCCATCCCCCTTCCTTCTCTTACTACAAACCTCCTTCTTCTCTGTCAGTCTTCCTCCTATTTCCTATTTTCTGTATGTGGTCCACTGAGTCATCTGGGTTGCCTTTAATGACATGTGCCTGAGTACTTTCTGGAACATGAATCACGTATCAGTGAGTACAGCATTAAGGAAAGCATTTCCCTCCCCCTTCCCATCAGCATTAACCCTCTATAGTCGCTCAGGGTGCAGGGCATGGAGTCTTGTGATAGCTTTCTGCCTCCATGGCGAAAGGTCGATAGGCCAAATCTTGTGCAGGTCGTATGGCATAGCTACAGTGAGTTCATGCATGCAGCAGTCCTGTCGTATCCATAAGATAGTATCTGGCTCCACCCCCACCCCACCCCCTGCCGGCTTTTACATTCTTACCTCCCCCTCTTTAGTGATCTTTCTGAGTATTGGGGTGGGAGGGTGGTTTAGATGCCCTGCTTAGGCCCAAGCAGTCTACAGTCACTTATTTTCTATACTTTGGCCACTTATGATTTTTCTGCACTAAACCCTTCCACTACAGAAGGAAGCTTCTAGGTTGAGTGCTGAGAAAGAGACAATCTGGCTAAGTATATAAAAGGATGCCCACTTGCTCAACCAGCTCTTTATATTTCATTCACCTAACCAGAACCTAGTTCCACCCATCCTGGGCGGGGCCTCACCCATCAACTAGGCAATCTCCTGTAGGTCCACTCTCAGCTTCACCATTAATCTTCTATAATGCACCCAGAGCTTATTACAAGTATATTAGTACAAGGAGTATATTCACTTTCTTAAGTATTCCAAACTTGCTAATGTTGTCTCCTTTCTCACTTTCTTTGCCCTTTTAATATATACCTTTCTCCTTCAAATTTATTTATTGACATTTTATAAAATGCATGTGTGAAGAAAGGTAAACATGTTCAATCTTGTCATCTTTACCCAAAAATCCCAGAAATAAAACTCACACATCATTCAATGCAAAGAAAGGTAAGAAAATTTCAATAATTACCTATAGAACTTAATCAACATTTGAAAATCAGCTAAGAGAACCATTCATAAATATAGTCCTTTAAAACACTGTTGTCAATGATATTGAGGCTATAACACTGAAAAAAAAATAACAGGAGCAAAATTAAGAAGTGGGAAGATATCAAATTAAAAACTTCTGTACAAGAAAAGAAAGAACATGAAAAAAACAACCAAAAATAAAATAAAAACAACCAAGTACTGGCAAACTACATATCTGATACGAAGATAATATCTAAAACATACAAAATAGTCAAGCACTCAATAGAAAAAGCAAAAAGCCCAGTTGAAAAATGGGCCAGAAACCTGAATAGATAATAACATAAATCTTCCATATCCATGTAAAAGCCCGGCATGTGACTGTGCCCCCGGCACTAGAGGAACAGAGAGAGACGGATCCAGGGCCTCAGTAGACAACCAGTAAGACAAAGCAGAAAGTACCAGACTGAATGAGAGGCCCTGCCTGAAAAAAAAAAAAAAAATTAAGAGGAAGATATCAAAGTCAATCTCTGGCTCTGGCTCCACATGCATTTGCACAGACAAACCAACTCACACAAATGCGTGTACATACATGCACACTCTCTCTCTCTCTCTCTCTCACACACACACACACACACAAAACAAAAGACAAGTGTTTGCTAGGATGCAGAGAAAAATGAATATGCATTCTGCTTTTCATGAGTTGGTTAGCGGAAAGGTAAATTGCATACAACTATTATGTAAGACAGTATGGAGGCTCCAAGAAAGGAAGGAAAGAAGGAAGGAGGGAGGGAGGGAGGGAGGGAGGGAGGGAAGGGGAGGGAGGGAGAAAGGGAAGCAGAAAGTAAATAGAACTACTGTATGATCCAAGAATCCTAACTCCCTATCTTGAAGAATTATCTGCACTCTATGTCTGTGCAACAATAACTAACATATGGAAAACAACTTGTGTTCATTAACAATGAATCAATAAAGAAATGTGGAATGTTCATTCAGCCTTACAGAGGAAGCAAATTCTGCCACTTGTGATACTATGTATGAATCTGGAATATATTATGCCATGTGGAATAAGTCAGTGATGTGAATTCAGTTTCTTCCAAGTTGAAGCATTCCCTACCAGAAGAGGCCCAGGAGGCTGGGAAAGTGAACAAAACCACCCAAATCCAAGTTGAAAAGGAAGAGGGATGCTATTTGGTAATACAGGGTAAAACAACATAAATTCAATATATTAATTGTAGAAAATTCTCAAATGATGAAAGAGAAAATAGCTTTACATTTCATTTATAAAGTAATGATAATCTGAAAGCCAGGATTCTAAAGAGAAGTAAAAAGTGCCTGTTCTGCCTGCCTCACATAGTTCATGTGTCTCCAGAGAGACCATGGTAAGAACTTGCTACTCAAAGGTGCCTCGTGGACCGTCTGTGTCAGCATCACCTGGAAATTTGTACAAAGGCAGATCCTACCCTGAGCCTACTAGGACAAACAAAGCAGTATTTTCATCTCACAAGATCCCTAAGTAATTGTGTGCACACTGGTATTTTAGAAGCAGCACCATATTCCTGTTTGAATCATAAGACGCTGCCAACTGTGGGCTATTACAATTAGTCATGCCCACCATGAAATTACCATAGCTCTGCTGTAGCTGCATTCCTACTCTGACAAACAAGAGCGAGGAGGGTGAAAAATGTCTGCTCCTGTTTCTAAAGCCGGGCTTCCAGGAAACTCTGTTGCTTCAATGCATTCTCTTTCTGATGTTTGTTTTTTACAGTTGGTCTCAATTTTCCAAGTCAGTAGACTCCTGCATCCAAAGCCCCAATAATGAAAACACAATTGGTGAACTTTACTGCTGAATTTTTCAATTAGTTCAACCCCATTTCCTGGTAATTCAACAGTGCTCCCAGGAAGAATACTATGACACGCAATAAAATGCTTGAAATGCACCATCTAGGTTGATAGCTTTATTGGCACATTGGCCTTCCCAGTTCATTTGGGTCTTTAATCTCCTGAATGGGGGGGGGGATCACTCTCTCCTGCTTTTCTGCAGGCTTTTTAGGGGATCTCCAGTCAGGTCCTTTCCAACACAGCCTTTATGGAAACCACTGATAGAACAGGATGTTGTGCTGGAAATAGCAATGAACCAGACTTTCAACAAGTTACTTGTGAAAGAAAAGATGTTTTGTCTAATATTTTCCTATGATAGTGTTTACTCAAAATTTAATGTCATATAAGTCACCAGAAATCAAATTAAAATGCACTTGGGGATTCACTGACTCTAGAATGAGAACTAAAATTCTTTGTTTCTAGGATACTTCCAATTGATGGTGGTGGTAGCCTGACCCAAACCCAAACCCCTACCTTACCCAAACCCAAGACAAACTAGACAGCAATGTTATGCCAATGGCCTCCTTCAATAAACTTAGTGATCCTAGAAACCAAAGTTAACTTACTGATCCTTTAGGAGTTGAAAGACTCATACTGGACCATGAACGTAGATGGGCCTTGTGGTATAGGGCTGTAATCCTAACTACTCAGGAGGCAAGAAGACAGCAATTCAAAGCCAGCCTGGGCAAAAAGTAAAAGAGTGGTAGAATCTTTCCCTATATGTTCAATGCCATAGGTTCAATTTACCAGTAACATGGAAAGAAAAACACTAATATATACTTAGATGTAGCTACATAAAAGCTAAAAGGAAGTTCATGAGAATGCTAAGATTTATTTTCTCCTTTTTTTCTTCTTTCTGCTTTCAAAATTTCTTAAACATTGTTTTTTTTCTTTTTTTATTGTTTTATTTTTTAACATTTTTTTTTATTATTTCTGCTCATACAAACTTAACAGGTATACCGGTCCCTTCCCTTCCTCCACCCCTCCCCCCTGCTCCCCCCTCCCCTCTCCCCTTCTTCCCCATCCCCCAGTGCCTCCCCACCCCCCAGTCCCTGGAGCATCCTTTAATGTGCATGCCAAACTCTCCTCTGGGTCCTCCTCTCCGATGAGGTGCAAGGACCCAGGGGCATTTCCCAGAACCCTTTCCTGTGTTCCCCTTAAGCTAGGAACACTACTGTGACTGTCAGTCCCTAGCCTCCAAGGATCCTAGTGCCTTTAGTCCATGATAGACTTTGTGGGGTCAATAATGTGTTGGACATTGCGCAGGGCATGCAAAGTCCTATTATGATTGCTTCGGCCCTAACTTGTGTGGAGTATCTTGCATATCATTACTCTGCCCATCCTTGTACTCTTACAATCTTACCGCCTCCTCTTCTGCAAATTTCCCTGAGCTTCAGGATGGGGAGAGATTAGGCTGGCCCAGTTCCAGGTGGTTGATATAGAGTCTCTGATGTTCTGAATTACGGTTTGTTGATTTTATTTTCAGTTTTGCTGCTCCTGCAATGCCCTTGGCTCCATCCTGATGGGTATTGGATGTCACCCCCTGGCCAGAGATAAAAACCCGTTAAATTAAGAGTCTTGTTATAAGAGTATATTCAAAGGTAGATGGAATAAAAGTAAGAGACCACGGTGAGAGAGGGGTCAGTCACCCATTTGCAAAATGGTTACTATCAGGCAGTCTATATGCCCTCCCTTTGTGGTGAGGTCATACCCTCTCAGTTGTAAATGATCAGGAACGAAAGTCTGTGAACTTAACCAGATGTCTCATTACTTACTTGCAGTCTTTGATGGTGGCCTATTTTCTCTGCTGTAACATGGTCCCCTCTCTCCTTATTTCTGGTGGGGCCCTCCTTCCCCATCCCTCCTGTTTATAATCTTTACAATTACTGTAGGTATTACAGAGATTTGTCTTTGAGTGTCTCTAAGTGGGTTTGGTATCACCTATTAGGGAGTACATACGGCACTTAATTTTCCATGTCTGGGATACTTCACTCAATATAATTGTTAAACATTAAGTTTTATGAAATAAAAACAAAAAATTAGTTTTTCTAAAATATCCTAATCTCATGCTAAATATGCTGATGACCAAATAAAAAGCAATTGACTTCTCCATAAATATTCCTGTAACATACAGTCAAGTTTGTCCATTTCTCCGGCCTTCCTACCAGTAACTGTCTCATAGGACAAGCTCTGAAGGATACAAAAGACCAAGCTGTAATTACATCAGTAGTTTCTAAAGTTAAGAATTGTTTGTTTGGTTTTTTGATAGAAAAAATCAACCAGTCAAAAAGCTGGTTCTTTGAAAAAATCAATAAGATTGATACACCCCTAGCTAAACTAACCAAAAGCAAGAGAGAGAAAACCCAAATTAACAAAATTAGAAATGAACATGGAGTTATCACTACTGATACCCAAGAAATCCAGAGAATTATAACATCATATTTTAAAAACTTATACTCTGTGAAGTTTGACAACACAAAAGAGATGGATGAATTTCTAAGTAAACACAACTTACCTAAATTGAATCAGGAAGTTGTGAATTATTTAAATAGTCCTATAACATATAAGGAAATTGAGGAAGTAATCTCGAATCTTCCCACCAAAAAATGTCCTGGACCAGATGGATTCAGCACAGAGTTCTACCAGACATTTAAGGAGTTAATAACACCAATACTCCTTAAACTGTTCCATCAAATAGCAAAGGAAGGAACACTACCAAATTCCTTCTATGAAGCTAATATCGTTTTAATCCCAAAACCTAAAGATTCGCTTAAAAAAGAAAACTATAGGCCGATCTCCCTGATGAACACAGACGCAAAGATTCTCAACAAAGTCTTAGCAAATCGGATTCAAAAACATATTAAAAAGATCATTCATGGGGACCAAGTAGGCTTCATCCCCGGCACACAAGGTTGGTTCAACATACGCAAATCAATAAATGTAATTCATCATGTAAACCAGTCCAAAGTCCAAGACCACATGATACTCTCGATAGATGCAGAAAAAGCTTTTGACAAGATCCAACAGCTTTTTATGATCAAAACGCTAGAGACAGTAGGAATGGAAGGAACTTTTATCAATATAATAAAAGCTATATACAACAAGCCCACAGCAAGGATTATGCTCAATGGGGAACAATTGGAAGCATTCCCACTTCGATCAGGAACTAGACAAGGCTGTCCACTCTCACCACTTCTATTCAATATTGTACTTGAAGTGTTAGCTGAAGCCATAAGACAAGAAAGGGACATAAGAGGGATTCAAATCGGCAAGGAAGAAGTCAAGCTATCCCTATTTGCAGATGACATGATCTTATACCTGAGTGATCCCAAAAACTCCACCAGGAAGCTCCTGGAACTAATTGAGAAGTTCAGCAGGGTGGCAGGATACAAAATAAATGTGCAAAAATCAGAGGCCTTCCTATATGCCCAGAATGAAAGAAGTGAAAAAGCCTTGAGAGAAACAATCGCATTTACTATAGCCCCTAAAACAATGAAATACCTTGGTATAAACCTAACCAAGGAGGTAAAAGACCTTTACAATGAAAACTTTAAAACCCTAAAGAAAGAAATAGCAGAAGACACCAGAAGGTGGAAAGACCTCCCTTGTTCCTGGATTGGCAGAATCAACATTGTGAAAATGACCATCCTACCAAAGGCAATATACAAATTCAATGCTATACCAATTAAAGTCCCAAAGCAATTCTTCAAAGAAGTTGACCAAACAATCTCAAAGTTCATATGGAGGCACAAAAGACCCAGGATAGCAAAAACAATCCTGAGTAACAAAAACACAGCTGGAGGTATAACCATACCAAACCTTAGTCTATACTACAAATCCATAGTTGTAAAGACAGCCTGGTACTGGCTCCAAAATAGACACACAGATCAATGGATAAGGATTGAAGACCCAGATATAAGCCCACAAAGTTACAGCCATTTGGTCTTTGACAAAGGGGCCCAAAGAATCCAATGGAAAAAGAACAGCATCTTCAACAAATGGTGCTGGCAAAACTGGATCTCCACATGTAAAAGATTAAAATTGGACCCGTACTTGTCACCATGTACAAGACTTAATTCCAAATGGGTCAAGGACCTTGATATCAGGCCAGAGACTATAAAAACCATAGTTGAAAGGATAGGGAACTCCCTCGAGCTGATTGGGCTAGGCCAACAGTTCCTAAACAGACATCCAATGGCACAGTCACTGCTACCAACTCTCAACAGTTGGGATCTTGTGAAATTAAAGAGCTTCTGTTCAGATAAAGAGATTGTAACACGAGCTCAAAGGCAACCCACAGAATGGGAGAAAATCTTCACTAACCACATATCTGATAGAGCTCTATTGTCCAGAGTGCACAAAGAACTTAGAAAACTAAACACCAAAGAAACCAATGGCCCAATTAAAAAATGGGCCCTGGAACTTAAAAGAAACTTTACTAGGGATGAAATTAAAATGTCTAACAAATATCTTAAAAAATGCTCCACTTCTTTAGCCATCAGGGAAATGCAAATCAAAACTTCCCTGAGATATCATCTCACCCCGGTCAGGATGGCAAAAATCCACAATACTAACAATGACAAATGCTGGAGAGGATGTGGAGAGAGGGGAACTCTCCTACATTGCTGGTGGGAATGCAGGCTCATACAGCCACTCTGGCGAGCCGTCTGGAGATTCTTAAAGAAATTAAAGATTGAAATGCCATATGACCCTGCTATTCCACTTTTGGGAATAACCCCCCATACAGCAGAGGTTCACCTCGATAGCACAAGCATGACCATGTTCATAGCAGCACTGTTACAATAGCAAAGTCATGGAATCAACCTAAATGTCCAACAGTTGACGAGTGGATAAGGAAACAGTGGTACATCTATACAATGGAGTACTACTCAGCCATCAAAAATGATGAAGTACTGGAATTTGCCGGGAAATGGATGTCATTAGAAACAATTATATTAAGTGAAGTATCCCAGACCCAGAAAATTAAGCGCCGTATATACTCCCTAATAGGTGGCTCCTAGTACCAAACCCACCCAGCCCACCTAGAGACAGTAATTGCAAGGATTATGAACAGGAGGGATGGGGTAGGAGGGCCACACCAGAAACAAGGAGAGAAGGGACCATGTTACAGCAGGGAAAATAGGCCTCCACCAAGGACCCAAGTAAGTAATGAGACATCTGATTAAGTTCACAGACTTTTGTTCCTGATTATTTACTACTGAGGGGGAGTGATCTCACCAGAAGAGGAGGGCATATAGTCTGGCAGATAAAAAGTAACAATTTTGCAAATTGGTGATAGACCCCTCCCTCACTGTGGTTTCCCACTTTTATTACATCTACCTTTGAATGTGCTTTTATCACAAGACTCTAACAGCTTTTTGTCTCTGGCCAGGGGGTAACATACAATGCCCACCAGGATGGAGCGAAGGGCATTGCAGGAGCAGCAAAACTGCAAAACAAAATCAACAAACCACAATCCAGAACTTCAGAGAATCTATATCAACCACCTAGAACTAGGCCAGCTTAGTCTCTCCCCATCTTGAAGCTCAGGGAAATTTGCGGAAGAGGGGGCGGTAAGAGTGTAAGAGCATAAGGATGGGAGGAGCAATGATATGTAAGATACTCCATACTAGTTAGGGCTGAAGCAATCATAATTGGACTTTGCATGCCCTGCGCATTGTCCAACACACTGTTGACCTCACAAAGTCTAGCATCTGCTAAAGGCACCAAGATCCTTGGAGGCAAAGGATTGGCAGCCACAGCAGTGTTCCTATACCTAAGGGGAACACGGGAAAGGGTTCGGGAAAGGCCACTGGGTCCTTGTACGTCATCGGAGAGGAGGGCCCAGAGGAAAATCAGACATGCACAAGAAAGGACTCTCAGGGAATTGGGATGGGAGGCACTGGGGGATGGGGAGGGAGACGGGTGGGGAGGGGGAGCAGGGGGTACGGGGGGAGGAGGAGGGAGGGAGGGAACTGGTGTACCTAATAAGTTTGTATGAGCTGAAATAAAAAAAAAAAAAAAAGAATTGTTTGTTTGGTTTTTAATTTTGCCATTTAAATGGTACAAATGTAAAAATGGTGTGGCAGAAGAACAGAAACTAGATAAGCTACATCAAGACCAATAAGTAAAAGAAGCCATTGGCAGAAAGACTGGAAACCCTTCCCCACCTGAGCTTCATCTAAGAAACAGAGCATGCTCAAGGAAAGCCTGAGCTTTGCAAGGTGGGGGGCAGAGTGGGAGGGGCTATGTAAAGGAGCTATAAAACACCATGTGCCTTGTGGAGTCTTTTCCCTTTTTTAATAAACTATCTTTGCTTCTAATGCTAACCACGTGCTTCTAATGCTAACCACGTGCTTACCATGGGACACAAGAACCTGGATACTTCAAAAGGTGGACTGGGACTCAAATCCATGTAATAGTAGTAATACTAATAGTAACAAAATAATATGAGTAGTAATAATAGTTGTAGTAATTATAATAGTCATAACAGTTTCAGTAGTAATAGTAGTCTGTGTCTTTCTCTAATAGCAAAGTCCTCCCTCTAAGAACCAATTGTCACAGGAGTCCTCATCAGAAAGATCTGATGATGCCTTTGGGAAATGCCTTCTTTGATAGATAATCTCATGATTGTTTTAAAGCAAATCAAAGACAAAGTCAATTCACTTTTTTATTGAATTTATTTTGTCCCAATTTCATCCATTTGTGTGTGTATATAAAAACAATCTGATTACATCCTCTTCTCACTCTCTTTTGTCTTCCTCCTATCCTATCAACACCCTCTTCCTCCCAACCATCTCCCCAACACACACCTTTTGTGGCCTACTTAGTTTATCGAGGACTGTCCATGTGCGCATACACGTGGAGTTACCTACTGGAGCATGGGCAACTCACCAGTGAACTCAGCACTGAATGTACTGACTGAATATTCTGACTCCGCCTTACCCCAACACTCAATAGCTCCCCAGGGAAAGGTACAGCCTTCTGCCCCTCCTTCACCCATGCCTGGATGTTGACAAGCCCTGTCCCATGCAGACCTAGTGCAGGCACTCTAACTGCTGTGAGCTCCTAATCACGACAGCCATGTCATGCCCAGAAGACAGTGTTTCATATCCCGCTCCCCATTAGCCGCCCCTTCTGAGATGTCCCCTAAGGCCTGGAAATGGTATGTACATGTCCCACTTAGGGCTAAATACTGAACAAAATACTTATTCTGGCTTATTCTTTAATCAAGTAATAATCAATGATTTGGTCTTGCAAGTACGTAGAGCAAAAGCCACAATATTGATGCTTTTCAAATTTATTTTCTCCTAATTCTTCACATTGTGCTGGCCTTAAAGTTGTAGCTTTTGGGGGTGGGGGAAGCAAAGGTCATGTTTTTTGACTTGAAGTTTCAAAATAAAAGACTGAGAAGGAAAGAAAGAGAAGGAAGCTTCCAGGAGGAAGAAAGGAAGGAAAACCGGGGAGATGGCTCAGGGGTTAAGCCTTTGCCTGGCAAGCTAAAAGACCTGAGTATGGCAGTGATCAGCACTTTCCACCCTGGAAGGTGGAACCTGGAAAACCCCAGAGCAAAGCAATAAGGAGATAGAGCAATCCAGGATGATTCTCAATGTTACCCTTGAGCCTCAACTGCATGCACTCAAGTGTCCTCTACTACTACTACTACTACTACTACTACTACTACTACTACTACACTACACACACACACACACACACATACACTAAAGAGAGAGAACATGCTTAGTCTCTTTGGGATTATGTGCAAAGTTTATTTCTTTCCTTTCTAAATTTTTCACAAATCCTACTCATTATTGCCAAAGATTATTCTTTGAAATCTTTTAACCTTGTATGTCTTAGATAGTGTCTGTTGATTTATGCAAAACACCTTACTGACTTTGAAAAGTATCTAGGGTCATGCCAGTGATAAACGTGAGCAAATAGTGGATCCTTCTACTTTCCCAAGGCAAGCATGGAGCCTTAGAGGTCCGTGGGGGCGGACCTGCCAACAGGGCGAAAGGAGAGACCCAGGAGAGCACTTCAGCAGCCACACGTCACCTCCCTGAATTCATGTGGTCACAACCCTGAGGCCTTCCTGTGAGTTCACAGACTAATACCTCACAGCACTCCACATGCAGGGGACAAACTCTAGTGAAAACATGGTTTAGCACCTGCCCCTGTACACAGAATCAAATAGAGTCCCAGAGACACTTTATCTACACTTTATCTGCAGTTATTTGTCCTCAGAGTTTGTGATGCTTTTAAGTGAAGACTGATGGAAACCTACTGGAGTTAGCATTGGAAAGAATCCCTCCATCGCAGGAGGATGGGGGGTTGCCTAGAAGATTGAAGACTCTGTATGCTTTTTATAACACACACCAAATTCTCTGTCATTGCTGATATTTTAAAGTAAGTGGAAACTCGCTTCCTGATGTTCTTCTTGTGATTGTGTCTTGAGATCTCATCACCTGCATTATTTGAGTTGTGCTCATCACCCAAGGGTTGCCGAGGGAGCAGGTGGTTGTCAGGGTGACCGAGGGTGTTGGCATTTTCTCCTCTGCATGAGTCAAAGAGGAAACTGCTTCTGTCTTGAGTTCCACTGAGGGATGTGCACAAGAGGGGCTGGAGGCACTGCGGTGGGTCCCTGAACCAGCCCCTGTCAGTCAGGTAAGCGCATGCGCTCCAGCAGCTGCTCGGGCCCCACAACAGAATCACCAGCACGGAGGAGAGCCGCAGGAGGGTGAATTAGACATGAGCCCTTCCAAGCGGTAGTTAAACCCTCTACAATGACTTGGGAAGGGAGGGCAGAGGCGAACCTTGATTCCTCTGAAAATAGTAGATTTCCCTCTGGGCAGAATCCTAAGTGTCTCAGTGGATCTTTGAAACAATAACATGTCACGATTTGAAGACTGAGTGGCTGCGTTGAATCACACCTCTGTCATGCAGCAGCTGAGTGATTTATGGTATTTATGCAACCTCCCTGAGCCTCAGTTCTGCCATCCGTGAAGCAAGTAATTGCACCTAACTCACAGGGGTGCTATAAAGATTAAATGAGGCAATGTTAATAAAGTACTGTGTCAAAAGGTACATAGTGCCTGGCATGTAGCATGCCTACCAAATAGTTGTGCTAATTCTAATTGTGTGTGTGTCGCGCGCGTGTGTGTGTGTGTGATACTTGGTATCATGACAAGGAAAGGTGGAAAGAATTTTGGTTCTAGACTTATTAAATGTAATGAAGGACATGTGAAATATTTTACGCGGCAGGTAATGAGTTCAAATGGAGTCGCTAGCAAGAGGCTTGTCAGAGTGATTGGGTCATCTCTGTTTGCCGATTGGCACTTAGTAGAGTTAGACTCCCACCCTCTCATGGATCCCTCAGGAGGGGCCTCACCTTTCTTCCCGATATTCACATTTGAAGAAGACCCACTAACAACAACCTTATTCCCCGCATCTGAAAAAAGACATTTCTGGGTCATAAAGCTGGCAAGAGTTTGAAGAAAGGGAATTGCAGGGCTTCTGAAGTAAGCTTTCTAAGAAGGGGCACGTCCGAACCCCCTACATAGAAAGAAGCCTGCCTGAACTTTAATGAGGGTTTAGAGGGGCTCCAGATTGAAAAGTATGCTGGTCAGTTTTCCATCGCCATGACAAACGTCTGAGATTGCCAGCTTTGAAAGAGAAAGTCTGAGTTGGCTCACAGATTCCGCACTCGTCCACCACCGCTCAGCAGAACAGGGAAGGAGCGTGCGGACAGGAGGCCTGTACGCTCAGCACAGACCCGAAGGAAGGAGACAGACAGGAAGGGGCTGGGTCCCCACATCCTCCTCCAAAGCACATCTGTCACGACCTCACTTCCTCACATCCCTCCACTCAACCGCAGGCTGGCGAACCTGTCTGGAGCACCTGAGTCTTTGGGAAGCATTCAGGATCTAGGCTATACCAGAGAAGTCAGAACTCATGGATCAAGGAAGGGCGCAGCCAGCTAAGGCACTTTTTTTAACCTGGCGGTACTTGGCACCACTGTGCAAAACAAGCTGTTCTTTCCCATTTGCAAAAACATGGTTCTTGTCTAGCTAGGCATTCCCATCATTTGGGTCAGTTCTCTGTGTTACCCAACAAAGGAAGGTTTAAAGAAGGACATTGTTATGATTTCCATATGAGGTTTGGACTTACCTGCATCTCAGTAAGTTCTGTTGTCAAAGCAAGACTCCCAGCTAAATTTTGAGATAAACGAAGATTCTCAATTTTTTTCCTACTTTTCCAGCACTACTATTTCTTCCAGATGCCCAGTGTTCCCAGTCCTTAGCTCCTCCTTTCTTTTTTTTTTCCTAGCTCTTATACTAAATGGAAAAAAAAAAAAAAAAAAAAAACTTTAAATAGCAGTTTCAAGGAAACAAGACTATCTACATACTGAAATCCTGAACTTGTAGAATTTCCTGTCTGGCCAGCAGCAGCTTGGATTTTCAGAAGTTATTGGTCTAATGTTACATTGCCTCTTTCAGAAAATGCTAGTCACAGTGACATTGGTTCCTGTCCTGTGGGGGATCCCTGTGTAGTGAGGGAGCAGACAATGCCTCCCTAGATACCAAAGCAGGTGCCTAGAAGGAAAGAGAAATGGGGATCCACAGGCTCATAAGGAACGATAGCAAGAGAATATGTCTAAAATACAGTATTTGCTCCCATAGGTGGGCTGCAGGCTTATCGGTGCGTGTGTGTGTGTGTGTGTGTGTGTGTGTGTGTGTAATGAAAGTCTGTGCCATGAAAGCAGAAAGGAGAATGACTTGGGGGAGCAAAAGGACCAGCAGGAGGGGGAAGGTAAAGATGAGGCAGGACAATGAGAGGAATAAATATGAATAAAACAGCATGTCGTATATGTATGAAAAGATCATGAAACCCATTACTTCACACTAACTTTAAAAATTAATTTAGAAATATATAAAAATTGCAAGCTAAAAACATATTTAGCTGAACCAAGGAAATAGACACCACTGTTCTCTCCTAATTACTTTTGCCTCAGATGAACTCTGAAAGTTTAAAGAAAATATGGAGCCCAGCAAAAGGCTCTGTTGTTCAATGCCATGCCTCGAGCACCATCTTAAGTTTGTGCTTCTGGCTCCAAGCTCCTGTAGAAGAGAGAGCTTCTCTACTCCAAATGCTACCCCCAGCACTTCTGCACTTCAGCTCTCCCAAATAGTGCAGCTCAAATTATCACCCAAGGCATAGCTAAATGACTTCAGATAGTCAACCAGTACAAGAGTGTCTGGTATGTAACTGACACACACACATATTAGCTATTACTTAGTTAGGTGATGGTGAGGGTGATAATGATGGGAGGTGATCCAGTCCTAATTGTAGAGGAACTTTGGCGATGTCAGAGCAGAAAAATAGCCCTGTTAAAGCTACCACATGAACACTACTAAACATTGGAGCCTCACACATTTACATAAAGGAAGGTAAAAGCATCATACTTTTTATAAATGCTGTGTGTGTGTGTGTGTGTGTGTGTGTGTGTGTGTGTGTGTGTGTATCTATGTATCAGAGGGCACTGTGTGTCCCTGTGGAGGACCAAGGGCGACTTCAGGAATCATTCTGGATTGCTTCTACTTCCTTTTTGCTTTGCTCTGGGATTCCCCAGCCTCCGCCTACCAGCCAAATGCAGGCTGCCATTGTTTCCCCTTGGCATTTTTTTTTAGGTTGGACCTAAGATCTGAACTCAGACCCTTAACCCCTGAACCATCTCTCCAATATTAAAACCTCTTTCTAGAGACAGACTTGCCCAAGGATGCTGACACGTCTCTTTACCTTATATCAAGTCAGCCAATCCCATTCTTCCTTGGGGTAGTTTTAGCACCATAGACACACATGGTTCTGAACATGGAAAATCCTCATCTCCACAGCATCAGAAAAGGAAATAAAAGAGAAAATCCTTTGATACTTGAGGGATGATCTCTCTTGACACTTGAAAGTGACAAGCTAGATGAATTTCATGACACCTACAAATAGCAACATAAGTTCTTTCTGGGAAAGGCCAATGTCTGAAATTTACTCTAGAATTGTTGATATGAGGTAATTTGGTGGAAGTTGACCCAGTAGGTCAACCTAAAAGGGAACAGTGTAGTGAAGATACTTTGCTTTTATGACCGACCTAAATCTTTCACTTCCTCTCGCAAGAGAGAAGCAGATGTTGAGTGCAGGCCTGGGGAGAGAAAGGGGGAGATGAAGGAACTAAATAAATTGTGGTTCAAGTTATTTTTTTAAACCTCAGTCT
This sequence comes from Typhlomys cinereus, assembly GCA_023101885.1. Taxonomy (NCBI): domain Eukaryota; kingdom Metazoa; phylum Chordata; class Mammalia; order Rodentia; family Platacanthomyidae; genus Typhlomys; species Typhlomys cinereus. The sequence continues at coordinate 3,266,868 of JALPQD010000226.1, forward strand.
CTGGCTTGTTCTCAATCGAGCACAGATGAACATCTGCATGCTCACTCATGAATGAATTCCTTGTATCCTGCCTACTTTCCCTTTTCCTTAAAAGCCCATGTTAAATAAGACTACACAGTACGCAATCAATAATACACAAGTTACCTTTCCAGTAAATAGAGCTAGAGGAACTAGATTCCAACAAACCCTTTCCTACATAATGCACATGAGCAGACTCCAAATGAATCACACACCTACATATAAAAGAGAAAACTATACAAATTTTAAAAGAAAGCGTAAGTGAAAACCAATATGCCTGTGTAAGTTATATTTTCTAAGCTAAGAAAAAATTCATAAAAGAAAAACTGATGAGTTAGACTGCATTAAAATTTAAATTTCACATCCAAAAAGTACCATTAAGAAAGTGAAAAAGACAAATAACAAACTCGGAGAAAGTACGTATATATCATATATCTGATAAGGTAAATCTATCCATATTTTTATTAAGACCTCTTACAAGTCAATAGAAGGGACAAATAATCTAATTTTTATAGTATTGAAAGTATTTGAAAAAACACTAAAGAAGATACGTGACTGGCCATCCATCACAGAAGAAATGCTTACCAAAGTTTATATAACCAGAGAAATGCAAACTTAGGCCACAACAAGATACCACTGCACACTGATTAAAATGAGTAAAATCCAAAGACAATAGCAAGTCTTGGCAAGTACATGAAGAAACAGGATCCCTCATACATTGGTGGAAATGTAAAACCGGACAATAGTAAAGTTACTTTGGGGGGACAGACTTTTTTAAAGCTAAATATAAATTAACAAGCCCCAACAATTCTATTCTTAGGTTTCTACTCAACAGAAGTTGGGGACAGTAATAGCTTCATTGGTTGAGTGCTTCTAACATATATGAAGCACCAAGCTTGATCCCTATCAACACTACATCAGTCATGGGGGTACATGTCTATAATCCTGGCACTCAAGACATGGCGGCAAGAGGATCAACGACATTCTCAGTTACATAGTAAGTTTGAGACTTGACTAAGGCTACATGAAACCCTGTCTTAATAAAGGAAAAGAGAGAAAGAGAAGGGGGGAGGGAGGACGGGAGAGATCCACTTAAAGATTTACAATCGAGTAGATGACTCAGAGGAATAAGCCTTTGCCTCACAAGCAAAATGATCTGAGTTTCAATCCTAGATCCCACGGAAAAGTGGAAATAGTGGTGGCCTGAGATCCAGTCCCAGACAGCAGAGTCTGAGAAACCTCAGAGCAAAGCAATAAGGAGGTAGAGCAGTGCAGAAAGATTTCCAAAGTCACCCTTGGGCCTCCACAAGCACACATACTCAAGTGCCCTCTTCTACACACACATACACACACACACACACACACACACACACACTCATACAACAAAGAGAGAGAGAGAGGAAGGAAGGAAGGAAGGAAGAAAGGAAGGAAGGAAGGAAGGAAGGAGAGAGAGAGAAAGAGAGAGAGAAAAAGAAAGAAAGAAAGAAAGAAAGAGAGAGAGAGAGAGAGAAAGAAAGAAAGAAAGAAAGAAAGAAAGAAAGAAAGAAAGAAAGAAAGAAAGAAAGAAAGAAAGAAAGAAAGAAAGAAAGAAAGAAAGAAAGAAAAAGAAATTTTGTTAATAATGTCTAAAACTGGAAACAATCCAAGTGCCCATCAATAGATGTCTGGATAATTAGTCATCAGTAAGAAGTATTGAACCATTCATCTGTGTTGTTATATACACTTTCTTGTAAAACATTAAACCCAGTAAAAGAAGCCAGTTGTTGTAGGCTACATTGTCCATGAATACCCAGCATCAGCAGATCTGGAGACAAAAAGTTCATTTGTGGTTGCTAAAGGCTGGGGGAATGGTTCTTTTGGGGGTAGTGAAAATATAGTAACACTGAATTGTGAAGATGGAAACCAGATTCTGAAAGTTACTAATTGGGCAGTATAAATAGTTGACCTTGTGTTGTGCAAATCATGCCTCAATGCTCAGAACCTCTAGAACATACTAAACGCGTATGTTCGACAGAGCAATGTCACTCTATCTGAACTCATCCACACCTGACATGGGACTGCTTCTCTCCTGATGGAGCTCAGCCTTCCAGAGCAGACCACAGCCACAGCAAACAGCACAGCTGATATCCTGCTGCTTGGTATCTAACCAGGCCTGGTGGAACAATCCTGTAATCCCAGCAGAGAAAAGGCAGAAGAACAGCAAGTTCTAGACCAAACTGGGCATCTTAGGGAGACCCTGTCTCAAAATAAAATCTGAAAACAGATGGGGGTGGGGAGACTTCAGTGACCCAGCTCAGTGGTAAAATCCTTGTCTGGCATGTGCAAGGCACTAGATTCAATCCTAGTACTGGAGAGAGATGAGAGAAAGAATTTCTTTTAAACGACTGACACAAATGTCATAAGTTAAAGAGCTAGTACAGCCATATTCATTGCCATTTAAAGCTGGAACTAACCTAAGAGAATCTACTCTGCTTCAAAAGGTCTGTAATGATTGTTGCAGAAAAATCAGAATCCTTACTATGACTCAACAATGCCGCTCAGAGTATATGTTCCAAAAATCTTCTTCACTTGCAGCAAAACAAAATCCAGTTCAAAACAAGGACTTGCAAAGATATTCTCCAAAGAAAATAGGCTAATGACCAATAAGAACACTGAAAAAAAAATGGTCAACATCACCAAATATTAGGAAACTGCAAATCAAAACCACAGTGAGATTCACCCCACGCCCATTACAAGAGAATCATTTAAGAAAAAAGTAAGTGTTGGTGTGGAGGTGGAGAAACTGAAACTCTTGCATACAACTAATAAGAACATAATAGGGGTCAGTGAGATGAGTTTAATCCCCTGAGCCCTCATGAATATAGAAAGAGAGAACTGATTCCACAGAATTGTGTTCTGACCTCCATGACCATACTATGGCATGTGCACGCTCACACGCACACACACACGTATACACATACACCAAACATATTTACACATAATAATAAAATGAGATTTTTAAAACTGCTTAGTGTACTATCCAGCAGTTTCACTTCTGAGAACATAGTTTAAAATACTGAAAGCGAAGATTTGAGCAGATACTTGCACATCACTGTGTGTAAATACATTATTCATTAAAGACAGATAATGGGAGGCTCCCAAGTGTCCTGCCACAGAACGCTGGATAACGAGAGCAATGAAATTCAGCACTTTCAAAGAAAGGAATTCTGATGTGTTGCTGCAATATGGATGAAATTTAAGGACATTATTCTAAGCAAAATAAACTAATCACAAAAAAACAAATACTAGATATTTCCTAGAATCACCAAATTTATACACAAAGAAAGTAGAATGGTAGTCGCTGAGGCTATGGTGGGGAATATGGGGCGTTTAATGGATATGAAGTTTCAGTCTTATAAATGAAGGAGTTTTGGGGTTGGATTACACACAAAAAAGTGGTGAATAATCCTACTGTATATTTTATACTATATATTTTTAAAGGTATAAATGGTCGCTTTTATGTATTTTTTCATACATAAAGATTATGTCATGCCATAATTTTAAGTTTTTAATATTGTTACTTTTCCATTAAACATGAATTATCCTGTCAAGTGATTGTAATCCCAACTACTTAGTTCAAGGCCTAGCTGAGATAAACAGCAAGTTCAAAAATAGTCTGGACAAATTTTTTTTTCTAAATTCTTTTTTTAATTTTTTTTATTTATTCATTCGTGCGTGTGTGTGTGTGTGTGTGTGTGTGTGTGTGTGTATTTATGTATGTGTGTGTGTATGTAGAACCACAGGCGTATTCGGGAACCACCATGGACCGCCTCCACCTCCTCCTTGTTTACTCTGCCCTGGGATTCACAGGCTCCGCCCTACAGGACCAGAAGTGCAGGCTGTCCCCGCTTCCACCCTGCATCTACATAGGGTCTAGGATCCAAACTCAGGACCATCCGCCTGCAAGGCAAGGCTTAACCCCTGAGCCACCTCTTCAGCCCCAAGAGTCTGGACAACTTAACAAGGCCCTGACAATCAAAATAAAAAGATAAAATGGAATTAGAGACTGAGGAAGGATGTTGGAGATATACTTCCATGGTAGAGTACAGGTGAATCTAACAGGGTGTTGAATCAAGTGAGCCCAGCCTGTTTAAAAGCTGATATACTTTGAACCCATCCTTCAGGGTCTTTCATACAACTTTCCCAGGCTTGAGCTCTGAAAAATGAATATGAAAACAGTAAAGTCACTAGCTCTAAAAACTGACTCTTCATATTCTAACTGGGGTCTCCATTTTTTCAAGCAAATGTGTGTACGGCAAACATGCATGTGTATATATGCATGTTTGCGTGATGGGATACAAGTGTGAGCAAAGGTACACATGCATGTGTGTACATGTACATGTGGAGGTCTAAAGCCAATATCAGGAATCATCTTCATTCTTCCATCCTACTCTTTTGAGTCCGGGTCTCTTAATCAAGCACAGAGCTTGCTGATAGAGCTAGTATAGCTAGCCAGCCTACCTGCAGCTTCCCGTGCTCTGGCTCCCAGTCTGGAATTATGTCCACTTGACATTAGCATAGGTTCTGGGGATCCACATTCCAGTCCTCTTCCACTGAACTGTCTCTCCAGCCCTTGGGTCTCCATTTTTGGGAAGGCAGTAAAGGTTTCTGTGCAGCAAGACCTCCAACATCCTCTATCAACCAGAATGGTAGAATAATGGTCTTGGCACACTAGCAGACTTTCTACATTCATAATAAAGACCAAACAGATGCTTATGGTCAAGGGTGACCATACTCCCACACGATGGAAAGAGAAAAGGAACAATGCAGCTAGAAAACAGAAGAGGTCTGCGGCTTTCAGGAAAGCAGAGGAAATGAGGGTGGAGGGTGGAGGTGATAGGAGAGTGCCACCAGAGACTACTGTCTCCCACAGTGCTGCCTCCTCAACCGACCCCCACTTAGCACCCCTCTGCCCTTTCCATGTGTCAGGAAGGAGTGAGGGGTGGGCAGTGCAGATGGGGTCAGTTCTACCTGTCATTGTTTCCTCAATGGTTCCAGTGGCCACCGAGGGGAATGATGTGCTAAAAACACCTGCAAATGACCTCACCGATACTTCACAATGAATTAAGGATCACCAGGTAGGTGTCTCATCTTCCCTCAATGCCTGGATCTCAACATTTATCTGAGCCTCAGGCCAGCAGAATGCAAAAGCATTCTCCTTTTTCCTGACCAAAACAGATCCACTTTGTGGGTCCTGCCCCTTCTGCATTCATAAGGACCATTTCAGACAGCCCTTCATACACTTCCTATATATCTTCATACGCTGCCCTCCAGCTTGCATGTTCATTAAGTATTATCCACAGATTAATAAAGACAAAATCAAAATTCTCAATCCTTCTATCCCCTTTGAAAATTCTCTATCACTTCACCGTGGAAATTCTTGTCAGTCCTCATTAGTATTCATCTCCTGCTCTGCTCAGCTAATGAAGTCTTGCTGCACTGATCTCATCGTGGTTACCAATGTTCCCTAGTGTACCAGAGATGATTTCACATGCTCCCTCGTGGGACTGCTCTGCCACACAGACCCATTTACCCAGCTTCCGCTGAAACATCCACCCTCCTTTCTCTGTCTCCTTCCTCAGAGTGAGCCCTCTTGGGACCCAGAGTTCCCCCTCGGTTCTCTTCATTAGAGGTCACATTGCATCTTCATCTCTAGTCCTGAAGGGCAGCATCACACTGACTCCTTGTAAATACCTAGAGCTACTGATAAGGAGATCTGGTCATTAGACACAATGATTCTCCCCTGGCTGCTCATTCAATCTATAGGGAAATTTCACCCTATCCCACAGAAGTTCTGATCTCATTGATCTTGAGTGAACCCCATATGAGCACAATATTTTCCCACTCGAGTTCAAGAGCTCATCAGCAAACTTTTTACTACATACTAGGACTCGAAGGACAGGAAAGTGCAACATGCATAATCATCGTGTTCAAACTTCATTCTTGTTAGGTTTTAGGAAGCGTCTTCAAATGGAAAAGCTCTTGAAATTACTCCATTCATGGTCAAATCAGAGCTGCGGTCAGTCCCAGAGTATGCCTCTCATCCTCTCCAGCCAGAAGCCGGAGACACGACTCAAGTCATAAATTTTGTCATGAACGAATGGCCCTGATGGCTGTGAACGTGAATTGTTCCTCCTCTCCCTTCTGACTTTGCCAGGATTCTTGGGAGTGCCTCGGCCCCACCCTCCCCTGGCTTCCAAGAACCCTGGCCCAGACTTTGCCTTCCCTCCCCCTCTTCAACGCCCAATGTGTGGAGGAGTCTGTTCTGTCTCATGCTTGCCTCACTGGAGAAATTCTGCTTTTTACTGTTGACAAGGGAGGTGTCTCTCACGGGGATGGCGTGACCAGAGAGACATATTCACACAGAAGCAGTTTTATTTGTTTCATATGCATAATTATTAAACTGTGGTTGCGGTTGGGGGGTGGAGTTTGAGGGTGAAGAAGTAGCGAAAGAGATGGTCAAGAGAGGACTTCCAGAGTAGAAGCAAAACAACCAGAAAAGACTGTGAGACTCAACCACACGAAAAACGGTTTCATCCATCCAGCCCACCTCTTCCTCTGGTGCTCAGCCCCCCACATCCACCCACCACCCACTTATGCTAGAGGAAGAGGAAGGAAGATCACAGAGAGAAGCAATGCCTCAAAACTGCATCCCGAACCATGACTAATCGGTTGCTCTTTTAAGGTAATTTAGATTGTCACCTTAGTAGCAAAGAAAAATAGAAGAAAATAAATAATGATCTAAGCAGAGGTTGTAAAAGACTCTTGAGACTCACATGGCCAGAAGACAGGAAGTCTAGCTCTTCTCTCCTGCTTCCTCTCAGAAAAGCTACAAGGTTTCATAGGTAAAGGGAGATGCTTCCAAGTTATTTAATTAAAATTTAGGTCCTAATCTGAAGACTCAGGAGGACCCATATTGGAAAGCACTGAAGAATGAAACCCGTGCTACTGTGCATAGAGACCAGACACTTCAAATTGTTTTATATTGGAAAAGTGGGCTGGGGGGAAGAGGGGAAGAGTCAGGGAAAAGAGGAGACAGAGCAGTCCATTTGCCAAGGAAATAAATTCAAAGAATGATTACTACAAAACCCAGCATCAGCCCTAGTTTTACAGCAGACTGCTTATGGTCTCAACCAAGGCATTAGGTCCTCTTCTTGGCTTACTGTGAGTACCCGGTAAGCACTATGAGAAGCAGCTCTGAGTTTGAGAGCTGTACGCACAGGCAGGGTAACTCTACCCACAGCAACGTCTGGAGTTAAGTGGAGCAAGTCAGGCCTTAGTGCAGACTTACTGATGGCAGCAAGAGTGTAGATTCTGTCTCTGTCACCAGTAATCAGGATGACTGAACCTGAATCTTGCTTCTTTCTCCCTATCTTTAAATAAGCTCATTGACACATTTTCAAGATTTATCATTAAGTTCTCAGCATGAAGACAGATTTTTTTCTGAAAATGAGAGTGTTTAAAGAATAAGGTCGGGGGCTGGAGAGGTGGCTCAGGGGTTAAGCCTCTGCCTTGCAGGCAGAAGGTCCTGAGTTCGGATCCCAGATCCCACATATAGACACCAGGCGGAAGCGGGGGGGGGGGGGGGGGAGGGGGGGGGGGGGGGGGAGGGGGGCTGCGCTTCTGGTCCTGGTAGGGCGGAGCCTGTGAATCCCGGGACAGAAGGAGGTGGAGGGGTCCATGGTGGTTCCCGAATTTGTCCGTGGTTCTACACACACAGACACACGCGTGCACACACGCATACATACGCACACACACACAATTGAATAAATAATTTAAAAAAAAATTAAAGAATAAGGTCATCTAGCCAGAAAAGCAAATGGCAAAATCAGAAAAAAATCTCAGAATCCCCTGGAAATCCTTTCTCTCCAAAAATGGCAATCAAGCTCCTCTTCCATCAAGAATCCGACTGCTTTGGTGCTCTACCAGGTTGCTCCCTGGGTTGACCCATTTTTACCCAAGGGTGGGGAGGACAAAATTAGAGTGAGGTGTTTGTTGGATTTCAGCCACACTTATAAACTTAGTCTAGCTCACACTCTATGTGGGTTTTATTACTAGTTGCCTCTCCTTGGTGATTAAGTTCCAAAGAAACATTCTGTTTTCTCCTCTTGCTACTGTAACCTGAGGCAAGGAGCAAGAATTCTCAGGCTATAGCTGAGAGGAAAGATCAAGAAGAAACCTAGTCTGTGATAAAATATGGTAAGTAGTGAAGCTGCGTGCCCTGCTTATTATAGTGGGAACCTTGAGTTATGGACTCTCAGGCCTGGACGGCATTGTGAGGCAAATATCCATATCAGATCCCTTATGTTCTTGCTAGGGAAAGAGAAATGCGGAATCTTACCCTCCCCAGGCCTTCTATGGACCATAGTTCATTTGCAACATAACCTTCAGACTTCCTCCATTGCGACTCCTGATCACTTCCACCTACCTCCTCGCACCTCTTAACAACAACAAAGTCCTTCAATATCCAGCCCTGAAGCTGTGCATGTTGGAGCATGCTTGTCAGCCCAACACTCAGGAGGTGGAAACAGGAAGATCAGGAGTTCAAAGTCATTTTCTAATATATATCGAGTTTAAGACTAGCCTGGGGTGCATGAGACCTTGTCTCAAAAAGACAAAAAAATCCAGCAGTAACCTCCCTTTCCAGTCTTATTTCCTAAGAAAGTAAATGTAGGGGCTGGAGACGTGGCTCAGGGGTTAAGCCTCTGCCTTGCAGGTGGAGTTCCGATCCAAGACCCCACGTATAGACGCCAGGTGGAAGCTGGGGGTGGGGGGCTGTGTTTCTGGTCCTGGTAGGGAGGAGTCTGTGAATCCCCGGGCAGAGTAACTAGGAGGAGGTGGAGGCGTCCATGGTGGTTCCCGAATTCGCCCATGGTTCTACACACACACACACACACACATGCACAATTGAATAAATAATAAATAAAAAGAAAGTAAATGTAAAATTTTGTTTTGTAGCTGTGCCTTTTACATATCTTTCCTTCTTTCTAAGGTTGGCCTGACCACCTGATGACCCCAATATTATCTGAAGGCGTGGGCAATGCAGGGTTTTTCCTGGGTTAGATAAAGGAGAGGCAGCTCCTCAGGGCATTATGTAAATAAAGCCACAAGAAAACGGCAAGTTCTTGCTTATGTACCAGTTGCCCTCACAAGCCACTTAATTAGGCTCTTATAGATCTCACTCTTTGTGAAGGATGAACAAAGCACTTTTTTTGCGGTTAACCCTCCACACCTAAAGGAAAGAAGATAACCAAGGTAACTTAAAATGGTGCTTTTCCTTTATGTTCCCGGGTACAGATTACCTTCTGCTCAGAAGGTTCCAGGTAGGGAAGGGTTCATACTCTTGACACTTGCCAGAGCCAAGGAATTGGACCTGAGAATCCTACCTAGTGTGATCTCCTTCCTTTCAGTCTTTCTCCACACTTCTCTCCATTTCCAAGTTCAGTGTTTCCTGGTCACTAGACTAGCATTAAAGATTCATTGACCATTAGAGAAAAATGATTTCTTCTGGGTCTGGCATGGATATCTGCCATTATGAAACAGATTTCTGTGATGACTTACTGGATTCTGAGCCCCATAACCATGAAAAAGAAATAAACAGAAGCAAGATAATGATGTGAACTATGAGAGGGGAGAGGGTCACAGAAGCCTTCCCTGATACCCCAGCCATTACTCCCTCTTGCTCTCCACACGCATATGGTCTTGGATGCAGAGCTAAAGTACACAGGAAACAGATTAGCTGAGGGTGGTACTCCAGTAGTGCAGTTCTCTAAGATCAGCACTCAGGCTGGCTGAAACTGTGAGTAAAGATTTTGAGTCTCCCATTGCCTGTAAGTGTCCCCTCACCTGGGCTCTTGCAGACAAGCCCAATAAACTCATTGATGAACCAACCAACTTAGATTTGAGTGGAATCATTACTTTGGTCTGTCACTGAGGCTAAAAAATTATTGCAACAAGCAGAAAAAAAATCTTAATTCAAGTGTTTGTTTCTTCATCTTTTCATTGAAATCATGCTGTAGTTTGGATATGAAATGTCTCTAAAAGGCTTCTGTACTGATGACTTTGTCCCCAAGCTAGCAATGATGGAAGTCAGAGCCTTTGGATGTGATCAGGTTCTGAGGGTTAATGGATTAAGTCACCAACGGGTTTGTAATCTGATGGGTTCTTGGTAGGAAGTAGAAGTTTAGGAGGTAAAGTATAATTGAAGGGTGGGTCCCTGGAGGCTTTGTTTTTGAATCTTGTCCCTTCCTGTCTCCCTCTCTTCTTCTAAGCTACCATGAGGTAAACAGCTTTGTTCCCCCACCTTTCATCATGATTTTCTGCCTTACCACCTTGCCACAGGCCTACAGCAATGGGGTCAAACAATCATGAACTGACAATCCTAGAACCGTGAGCAAAAATATATGCTTCCCCTTTAAGTTGATTTAGGCATCATGATACAGTGACAGATATCTGAGTAATTTAAGTCAACATATAGATTTTTGAATGCATTTCTGATATCTTTTCTTTGGGATAGTAAATGATTTCTACCACAAATCTCACTCAGAACTACATATTTGATAACTCCTCATCTTTGTAGAGTATGTATTTTATTGTTGAACATACAGTATTACATTGGATTCTTTTATCAATTCAAAACCTAGTCAAAAATTCTACCTTTTCTTACTTTTAAATATGTCTGGCCTACCCCATCTTCTCTCTACTGTCTGCCTTTATGCTAGTTCAGGCCTTCATCAGCCCTGTCTTGGGTTTTATATCAGTATCCTCCTTGTTTTGCTTTCTGTCTCTTCTCTACCAAGCCTTCAGTCCTTTCTAAATTTCAACTCCATTCTGTTACCTCTGTGATTTAATGATTTTGAATGTTCTCTTCGACATGCATAAAGGTTGAACTCTTTCATATAGTGTTCGAAAGCACTCCAAAATCTGTCCTTTGCCCGTCTCTTACCTGTTGGATACTCTAGACCTCAAGTATTTACAGTTGATAACATATCCTTTCATATATACCTTTGACTGTACATATCTTTCAAGCTCTGAAATCCTGTTCTAATTTTTGTCTGCTCTGTGATGCCTATTCATCTTTCGAGTCACAGATCTAATGTGTCCTGGTCTATGAACTATTCCCTACTTTCCAAAGTCAGAGTTGATTGTTCTCTCCAATTATTAAAATACAACCTTGTACATATATGTAGTGTAGTACTTATGGAACTGTTTTACAATAACTTCAATATGTCACTAGTTCATGGTAAACCATGAACTCCATTAAAAACAACAAATTTGAAATGTTTTTATCTGTTCTTTGCTTCCACAGTGCATTATGGTCAATTTCTAAATCACTGTTAAATAAGTTAATGAAAAAGGGAGAAAAATTAGTTAACCATTGGCTTCATTTTTACTCATATTGCAAACAATAATATATTAGATTCGTGGAGGTCAAGCTGCATGCTGAAATTTCCCCAGCTGGTGCGTTGCAGGAGTGGGCCTCAAGCCTATGTCTTCTCATGTCAGAACCAGGCCTTTCCTGCTGCCTCTCTTCCTCTAGCCAGATGAGCACAGTTAAGAGCATATCAGAAATCAACTTCAACTGTTCATTCCTCAACTCTGAAGAAATGAAGCTAACATAACCTATAAGATTTATAAATAAAAAGTGATTTGTGATTAGTTATTGCTATAAAACTTCAAAACTGGTGGCTTGATAGCAATATGTGGAGTGCTCAAATATGTGTGATTGGGTATCAGTAGGATCATAGTTAGACAAGGTGTCAACTTGACAGTTGAGGGTTTGAGCTCTGAGCACATCTGTAGAGAATTAATGGTTGAGTTAAGCCCCAGCAAACCTTCAGGAGATTGACTAGTTGATGGGGAAAGCCCAGCCCATGGTGGGTAGGATTAAGACCTGGAATGAATACAGAGAGTTGGTTAAGAGAGTTGGCATCCTTATGTATACTTAGCCAGGACATGCTGGTCTGGCAACTAAGGATTGTCTCTCTCTCTCTCTCTCTCTCAGCCATTATGTAGAGAAGGTGTGGCCATTCCCTCGCTCTGGTGTTGGTGCATGCTCTCTGGTCAAGCTGGACTACAGACTCACCAGACTATCAGACTATCGTAAGAAAATAAACCCTTGTTTCCTTAAGCTGTTTGATAGTGATTTGTCAGCAACCATGCAGGCTGACTGCAACAAGTAGAAACAGTGACACTGTTTCACAGAGCATTGGACAGTGCAGGCTCACTCCTCTGGCAACTGAAGGACCCACTTTCATATGGTCCACTCACAGTACAGGATGCCATGTAGGAATTCTGCCAGGACTACGGATCCCAGTATCTTAATATATCTCTATGTGTCTGCTTCACAGTTACTTGAATTCCGCAGAATGGTAGTTGCTCCTAAGTGCCTCAAGAAAACTAGACAGGAGTATCGTATAACATCACTTCTGCATCCAGATTTAAAGATAAGAAATAGAAAGCCTTTATCTTTGGTTGGGAAGATGGCTCAAGGGCTAAAGCTTCTGCATTACAAATAGAAACTGAGGTCAGATGCCAGATCCAGTGTAAAAATGTGTGGAAATGGCAGATGCCTGCACTTTCAACCCTGGAAACCCAAGAACAAAGCAATAAGGCGATAGAGAAATCAATGTCACCCTTGGCTCTCCACAGGCATACACATTCAAGTGCCCTCTTGTATACACACACACACACACACACACACACACACACACACATACACTCACACACACCTCTACATCTTGATGGGAGGATTTTCAAAGTCCCACTATAGGAAAGACTAATGGACAAGCAATCTGCCCCACAATAGTGTCTAAAGCTATGAAAGTTTTTTTTTTAAATGAAAATATATAATATATACATCCATGAATAACTCAATTTTATTAATACAAAGAATGAGTTTTGATTGTAAAAACTATTAAGGAGATGAAAAGATTTTATAGAGTATCATCATCATTATTCATAGCTTGGTTTCTCAGACATAAAGAAGAAAATATTTGCCAACTTCTTGGGGACATTGTGAAATCAAATACAATTTTTAAAGTAACGTTGGGAAACTATACATGACTCAATATTATCCATTTGAAGTTATCTTCAAGATCAGTATTAAAAACAATATATAATAGAAACTATGTAAGTAACTGACAAATGCTAGTTGTAGGAAAACCAAAAGCTTAAAGTTCAGCAGCAGCATTATACCATAAGATAGAAGGTAACCCTGAATACTGTGGAAGTTAATAGCAATCAATTTACAGTCCAGAAGTAACGAGAGCCGTCATGACAAGTGCGCTTTAAAATGTGTAGTAATTCAATGGGAACGAAGACAATCCCATCAAAAGCTTCCTAGAATAAAAGGTTAAAAAGCATAAACTGTGGGGACTGTGCCAAGCATGTCCCATAAGGAATGACACGGACAGAGGTGTGGAGTTGGAGTTGGTAAATACGACCCCAGGCCAAGCAGTTAGGGGGAGGTAGTGGAAGACAATGGCATTATGACGCAGAGTAAATCTGAAGCTGTGAGCTGAGCTCCGGGAAGAGGGGCATTTGCATCAGAAGGTGACTTCCTTCTGTGGGGTCCAATTTTGAAAAGTTTACTCTGACAACTCTTGATGAAAGAGACTAGAGTGGTACTGGTAGAATAGCTCTTATGAGCCTGACAAACTGGTTTGATTCCCAGAAGCCCACACAGTGGAAAGAAGACTTCTGAAAATTTCCTCTACTTCCATTCATGCCCCAAGCATAACAGGCATGTATTCTCTCTCTTTCTCTCTCTCTTTCTCTCTCTCTCTCTCTCTCTCTCTCTCTCTCTTTCTCTCTCCATTAGATGGAAAATATTTACCAATCTCTAGGGGACAATATGAAATTCAGTAATTTATGAGAATGAAACTACAGCTCCCCAACCAAAGCCTTCGGAGTTCTTCTTTCGAATTATGTGAAATCAGCCGTGTAAACTGCAGCTTGCACTTTAAATAGTGCCTTATGGCATACATTCCTCTCACGGCCCCAACAGGGAACTGGCAGAGTTGTCTTTGTTGTTTCCAATCATTTTTTTCCTACTAGTTTCTGAGCAAGGTTCTAGAATAGTCTTCAGGGATCTCTGAGTAACAAGACACGTGGATTAGAGACTCATAGTTATTCAAATCAGGCTTTGTGTTAGTAACTCCAGTGTTCTCTCTTTTCATATCAAATAATAGATTTCCTTCTCCTTTTGTTGTCAGCAATTTCTTAGCCACTAAGACAATTTCCCTTTTTTTAAACCCTCCTAACATAAACATGTATAAAACACAAGTGTCTCCATAAAGCACTATGCTAATGTAATGGTACCAACAATCAGTCATTCTTTTTAATTTATTGTTTTTTGTGTGTGTATGTGTGTGCATGTGTGTGTGTGCACACATCTGTATGTGTGTGTTTGTGTGTCTGTGTGTACCAAAGGGCACTGTGTATGCCTGTGGAGGCCCACAAGTGACTTTGGAAATCATCCTGGATTGCGCTACATCTTTATTGCTTTGCTCTAGGGTTTCCCAGGCTCTGTTTTCCAGGACCGGAAGTACAGGCCACTGACATTTCTGCCTGGTATTTTTATATGGGATCCAGGATCTGAAGTCAGGTACTTCTGCTTGTGAGGCAGAGGCTTAACCCCTGAGCCATCTCTCCAGGCTAGGAGTAATTTTTTTTTTTAATGCAGATTATAAGATGCCCTGGTCAATACAAATTTTTTCTTGGCAAAAGAAACGATATCCTAAAACAGATAAAGCAGCTAATTAATAAAATATAAGCCAAGTCATGATATGATAATGTTCGCTTTGGCGTCCCTTTCATCCTTAGTTTCTTCCCTCTTCAAAGTGAGACTTTGTGTCATATAGGACTATGAAAATGCATGAACCAAACCTATGACATGGGTGTATGAAAGGCTCATAGACCTCTACTGTCATGGTTGTGATAGCAAGTTGCTAGCTCTAGATACCTTCCAATAAAATGAGCTGAGGACCAAAGACAGCAAAGGAGCCATTGTCCAAGTTGTTGAAAAGACTGGAGGAAGCAGGAAGTGGTTAAAAATTCGGGCAACAAAGAGTGCCAGGGAGACAATAAGAAAGTCATGCATGGGTTGTATAAAGAAAATCAAACGTGTCATTAATTTTCACAAAACTCAATAATTCCTTTGTGCAAGTTTTGAAGAACCTTTCCTTTTGAAAGTGTTTGCCAGAGGCACAACCCTTCTTGGAGTCTGGCCTTCTAAAGACAGTGTTAAATAAGATCTGTACACTGAAGTGCTTCTGCCAGGGTACAAAGCAGGTGTCATGTCTGAAGAGAGCTGTCTCAGAATATGTCTTTTAGTAACCTTTGCCCGCCCCTCCAAATTCAATTAATTTTTCCTTCTCAGTGCTTTTTTGTTTCTTCTCCTCCTTTTTATGTCTAGTCTTTGGAATATATTACTTTGGAAGAATGCATTCAGTGAATAATGTTGAATAAGTTAAGTGGGCATGTAATGTCTTTGTGTGTACAGGTGTATATTTGTTTGGTGCATATATGTGACTATATATGCATGTATATGTGTCTGTGACTATATACATGCATGTATATGTTTTGTATGTATGTGTTTGTCTGTGTGATTGTGCATACTTGTGTGTGTGTGTGTGTGTGTGTGTGTGTATGTATAACTATACTCCAGAGTGATATAAGGCAGATCCTTGTCCAACCCTTGAGGATTTCTATGACATCAGAGCAGCATTGTGACAACGCTAACCTACAGTAGAAACAGATTTATTTTGGTTCACTGTGCTTTTTTCTTCAAAAAAGACAGCACCACAATATCCTATCCCTGAACCCACAGCAGTTAAGCTATGAGATATGCAGAAGCATTTCTGGGCTGTGCTATAAAGTTGGGTGTGCCTGCCCACCTCAGATTCCCCAAGATCAAAATAGCCTTTTAGAAATGGTTGTTTTTAAGCTCTCCCTGAAATTTTCTTGCTTCTTGATGATGTTCTGCAAATTATTATTCGATGGAACTTGTGCAAAAGCCTCAACTATGATTGCTCTTCTGCCACTTCACTAGTCATTTCTCATTCCAGAGCTTCACAGCAGAAAAATGCGACCCACACAGAAAGCAAACCTACCTTCTGGAGACCTGAACCAAGCCTAGAGAACTGAACCAACATTTTGGAATTCAACTCATAGAAAAAGCAGGCCACGAGACAGTGCATGTGTTCGCCTCCTTCATTAGCTCTGCATCTTGTATCCCTCCTTTTTCCCATCAGCTCATACAAACAGGTCAAATATCCCCAGACTCTCAGTTATCGCTATCCTCATATCATCTACAGGATGATCTAATAGCACAAATTCAACTCACTCTACAACATCCATCTTGTAAAGAAACATCAGGAAAGCTGGAATCTATCTTAGGAAGACAAGTGTCACACTCACCAAGACTCCAACTCACTCACTCTGTACTGGATGTAGTGGTGTGCTCCCACAATAACACAGTTCATGAGCTGGAGGCAAGAAGATGTCAGTTCAAGGCTGTGTAGTGCAATCCTGTCCCCCAAACAAACAAATAATAGCAGAAGAAAAAAAAGAAAAGAAAAGCTCCCTCTTGTTGAGCCTGTGTATGTGTTTTCCACAAAATCGGTTTGACTTCCAGCTATCAAAAGTGGACAAGGCTTGAGGAAGAAGACCCTAGTTGTGTTTAGGTTACTTTTTGTTTTGTTTTACACAATGAAAAGATATAATCAGCCAGATTATTTGGGGGAGGACCTAACGTGTTTACCTTCACAAGAAGACACTAAATCTCCACTACTGTGGCACATATCTTCAACTCCAATAAATTGGGACTAAGACCCCTGCAGTGAGAGTTCATAAAGTGAACCTGGCGCTGAACACACACAGCGACAAAGGAATGAAAAGTATTGTGAGCTGCAGCCAGTCACACCTAAATATCGAGTAAGCACTCAGACTTCATGCCGAGCTTCAATGGAGAGGAAGTTCAAACCCAGCTAGCTACTATAGGGAAATTCATGTTCAATTTCGACATCCCCTGCTTTTCCCTTCTTCATTTCCATGGTTGCAAGCTGAGTTTCTCTACGCAAGTCAACTGCCAAGGGTAAACCCAGCCGAAATGATGACAAATGGCAAAGCCACACCGTCTGACATGAGGCTGGAGAGAACTTCAGGACATGAACTTTGGCTCTAGGAGGATGGTTCAGGCAGTGACAGCACTTGCCACTCAAGCAGGAGGGCCTGAGTTTGATCCCCCAAAACCCATACAAAAAGCTGGAAGGTGGGCGCCTGCCCCGTGGCACTCCATTCCTGGAGTCCATGAGTTCTTTTCCAGCTCTTTGCCCCCCATGGACTCCATGCCTGGAGTCCATGAGCTATCCATGGTGCCCTTGCCCCTCATGGTGCTCCAGGTCTGCAGCCCATGAGTTCCATTCTTTCTCTCCTCTAATAAACTCTGCTTTAATCCTTAAAAACAATAGCTGGAAGGTGACAGCGCCTGTCATCTCCACACTGAGGAAGAAGAGGAGGAAGCGGGAGGATCCCTGGGGATTGCTGGGCCAGTCAGTCTAAACAAATTAGTGACCACTAGGTTCAACGGGAAACTTTGTCTCAAAATATAAATGGCAGGTTGGGGAGATGGCTCGCAGTTACACCGGCCAGGTGAAAGGATAGGACCTCAGATCCTCAGATCTCACGTAAGATGCCAGAGGGCACGACAGTCCTGAAGACAGAAGCTGGCGAGCCAGACTAGCTCTATAGGTTTAGAGATGAAACAGTAAGGTGAAAGAATGATTATAATTACATATCACTCTCAGATCTCCACATTTACATGCATTGACTGCATGCACACTTGCACACACACACACACACACCCCAACATCATTCAAACATGCATGTACTTCTCATACACATGAGAAAATAAATTTAAAAAATGACAAACTAAGGTGGTGAGAGATGAGGGAAGACACCTGATGTCAACTGATGAACCCCACACATATGCGTGGCAAAAGCTAGATACAATTAAAACACATTTTATTAAAAGTATTTAGTTAACAATAATGTAAAAAATGTAGCATTGATGCTTTTGGCAAATGTTGCTGAAGACCTACTATGTGGCAAATATTGACTAGACACTGTCATCCAAAGATGAGTAAATGACAGATTTGCCTCTGGGACCATGTCTACTGGATGGAAGATAAACAAACAGGCGTGGGAGGCAATAATGAATTATGCATCTTATGATAGATAATAGATATTTAACTGTGAAGAGCAGAGAGAATAGTCCAGCAGTCTTCGGGGAAAAAAAAGCAAGAGCTGTAACTTGTGTTGTCTTCAATAACAAGTCAGTGTTCAGTGGTAGACAGAATGAGGAAAAGCTTTCAGTTCAACTTTCCAGTTCAACTATCTTGGGAACAATGGAACATAGTGAATAAACAAGAGAGAAATAAAGTGGCTATGGCCCGGCTAAGTTGATTCTGAAGAAATAAGAAGAAACCTATGAAAGGGTGAGAATGCTGTTCAAAGTGCTAAGACCCAACAGGGCACCGGCAAAGTGCTGTAAGAAGCCTTGAGGTCTTAGAAATTTCACTGAGGGTGGAACATAGATATTGAGATTACAAAAAAGTAAAAGAAGGCTGGGGATAGCCAAATGGTGAAAACCTTTGCCTTGAAAGCAAAGAGAACTAAGTTCAGAACCCCAGATTCCATGTAAAATGCTGGATAGGTGTGATGGATTAGCAGCCCTGGAAGGCAGAGCCTTGGGAATACCAAAGCAAGCTGAGCAGCCAGACTAGTTCGAATGGCACGATCTGGGTTTAATTAGAGATCCTGTCTCACAACAATAAGGTAAAGAGTGACAGAAGATCCCAAGATCACCATTCGACCTCCACAGGCACACGTACTCAAATACACTTCTGTCACTCACCTGCACATACACATATACCCACCCACTTGCAAAACGTGCATACACACCCTCCACATACAAATACGTGAAAAAAGAAAAAGACAAAAAAGAAAATTAGCAGAAGTGTGGGAGCCAATATGAACCATGGCAATGACCTGGAAAAAACAGAACATGAATTCAGGCAAAGATGGTGGAAGAGAGAAATGCGTACAGATGTTAGAGCTCATAGAAGAATAGAAATGACACGCTACTAACAACGCCCAGCTAGCCTGGTATCCCTTTTCCATTTCTTGCACGTGTCACGTTGTTTGTTCAAATGATTCCATGTAGGTCCTAGGTATGTAGGACAGTCATCAAAATGTTTTCCCTTCTCTGACAATGTGGGAGCACAACTGAGCAGTGAGACAGCTCAAGTGTGGACGACTTGAGATGGAAAGGGAAAAAGAACAAAAAGTGCTGTGTTCCAATGAACGACCCTCAGTGACTGGTAGCAGCTAAAATCTGGGAGAGAGTTTGGCCACAAAGGGTTAGTGAGAAGTTATAATTGTTAGGTATCATGATTGTGGTAGTGGGTACATAATTCCATACTTTTGTCAAAACTCTTTCTGTTGAGAAGAATGTATTTTCTTTGCGTAATTTGTCAACAGGAGAGCAAGACAAAACATAGACCACCCTTAGTAGTAGTATACTTACCTTCTAGGAATCTGAGAGGGGAAACCTACTTTGGGCATCCATGAATTCAAATTAGTAAATGCTTACTAAGTACATCCTCCATATCAGGAAGTTTGCTGGCTACTGCCTGTGTGATGAGAAGCAGGTCCCATGGGGTATGGAGTCTACAGGAAAAGATACCCAGTAAATAAAGTCGATTTGATTATGATTGCAATAGAAAAAACAAAGCATAGCATAATTTGAAAGCATGTAACAAGTTCCTCTGTTTTTTGTCTCTTCAGGGACAAAAGTCTTGGATAAAGACTGGGACAGAGACAAAACTAATGGACAAAACAGACAAACCCACTGTCTGGGAAATCGTTCTTGTTGATTTGGAGCAAAAAACTACATGAACTCACACTTTGGTCTCAAATCCCATGTTATCTATTGTTTTTTATATTGTTTGGGCATAACTTTAGCCCAAACTTAGAAGTGTAAAATATGGCTTGTGTTTAACTTACAGATCAGCGAGTCTGTGTGGCGTGTTAAAAATGAAACTCCAGGTGATTTGGGGGCTGGGCTCAGATCTGGACGCTGAGGAGGAATTTGTTTCTAGCCAGAAAGTTGGAAATTTGAAGTTTAGCAAGGAAACCAGAAAGATTGGAGGAAGAATAATTAGGAAACTGTCAAGAATGTGATTTACATACCTGTTAGTGATTGTAAATGCCATTCTGTAATAGGTTATATAGCAGGCAAAATTACTAAATTGAAAATGAGTAATTTTAATTTCAATATGAAAAACAACCTAAGAGGGGGGTCTTTAAAAGAAAGTTAAATACATACTGAGAAACCAAAAGTAGGAATCACCTTTAAAAAACAAAAGTGGTTTATTACATCTACCTTTGAATATACTCTTATAACAAGACTCTAGTTTAACAGCTTTTTATCTCTGGCCACGGAGTGACATACAATACCCATCAGGATGGAGTGAAGGGCATTGCAGGAGCAGCAAAACTGCAAAAGAAAATCAACAAGCCATAATCCAGAACTTCAGAGACTCTATATCAACCACCTAGAACTAGGCCAGCCTAATCTCTCCCCATCCTGAAGCTCAGGGAAATTCGTGGAAGAGGGGGCAGTAAGATTGTAAGAGCACAAGGATGGGAGGAGCAATGATATGCAAGATACTCCACACAAGTTAGGGCTGAAGCAATCATAATTGGACTTTGCATGCCCTGCGCAATGTCCAACACACTATTGACCCCACAAAGTCTAGCATTTGCTAAAGGCACCAAGATCCTTGGAGGCAAGGGATAGACAGCCACAGTAATGTTCCTATGCTTAAGGAGAACACAGGAAAGGGTTCAGGGAAATGCCACTGGGTCCTCGTACGTCATCGGAGAGGAGGGCCCAGAGGAAAGTCTGGCATGCACATTAAAGGATTCTCTGGGGATTGGTGGGGAGAGGCACTGGGGGATGGGGAAGGAGGGGTGAGGGGAGGGGGAGCAGGGGGTTCGAGGGGAGGAGGAGGGAAAGAGGGAACCGGTGTACCTATTAAGTTTGTATAAGCGGAAATAATAATAAAAAATGTTAAAAAAAAAGTGGTATCTAATGTTAATATATATATATATGAACTACTTTATAAAAGCTTGCTATCCATGAACAGGATCACTTCATGATAAATGAGAACCAGAAGGTGTGAATCGTTCATCTCCAACACGGTGGACACCAGAGGCTCTGTGGAGGCCAATTAGAGGCCCCCACACCCCAACATGAGCACTTGGAATTAATGCTCTGCATAAGAGACATTTGGCAACAAGAAGGAAGACATGCCATGAAGATTAACATACCACAAAGTGATAAAAATAGTCATTTCAAACTCAAGCCCCAAGTCAATTAAGCTAAGTACTCTCATACTGTTTCCCAGTCAACATGTGTCCCTACTGTCAAGGCCAATTAAGGGTACGCTGCCATTCCAACAAGAAACATGTGCTGGATCTGATGACTTGGTTCCCAACGCTACTGAAATCTTTGTTTACAGAGCAATAGCCAGAATCTGTCCTTTAATAAAAACAGCATATGGCAACTTAAGTGTTGGAAAAGTTGAATCAGTCCTTACTGTCTAACCCCTTGCCATACTTTACAGGGTCAAATGTTCTGCAGTATGGGATTGGCATTGAATTTATGACCATGTTGCTTCCCCCATTGGCAAAATAACTGTCTTACTCATGTATACCAAGAAATAAAATAACTATGGTAATCATAGAAGCTTTTCATCATTAAAATAAGTACAAATTAACAATTATTTTTATTGTTTCTCTTAAAATTTGCTTATCAATGGTTAAGTCAGTCTTCTACTCAATGCCAGGTATTACAGAGTAACTGGCCTGGTGAGTGATATCTCTGCTTGAGTGTTCGCTTAAAAAAAAAATATCATGGGGCTGGAGAGGTGGCTCAGGGGTTAAGCCTCTGCCTTGCAGGTGGAAGGTCCTGAGTTCAGATCCCAGATCCCACGTATAAACGCCAGGCGGAAGCAGGGGCGGCCTGCGCTTCTGGTCCTGGTAGGGCGGAGCCTGTGAATCTCAGGGCAGAAGGAGGTGGAAGCGTCCATGGTGGTTCACGAATTCGTCCATGGTTCTACACACACACATACACACATGCGCACAATTGAATAAATAGTAATAATAAATAGGATTTAAAAAAAAATCATGATAGGCTACAACCAAAAATCTAGTGTCTATGCCACAAGATCCAATGTTCCCACAAATTGCAGGCATTCATATCATCCACCAGGCCAGTTACTCTCCAAAGTCTGTATATCCCAATTAATCACATATACTAACTAAAGGCCCTGACACCACTGGAAATTCTGGTTCAGGAATTCTTGACATTCATATTTCCAACAAGCTTTACAAAACATAGTATTATCTTCAAAGTGAAACTTTCAATCTAGTTCATTCAGCAGCTGGACCACTAGGCTAGTCTTATCCGGAAGCCCTATTGCTAGTATAGTTAAGGAGATTTTATGTATGTATGCATGTATACATATGTGCAAGTAAGACACGGGCCAAGAAAACAGTTCAGTGGGTAAGGGACCTGCTCACAAACCTGGCAACTCAGATTTGATCCCCAGAAACCCACAGTGGAAGGAGGGAACTGACTTCTGACATCACTTGTGTAATGGCATACAAAAGTAAGAAGAGAGGCATAAAAAAGGGGAGAGAGAGAGAGAGAGAGAGAGAGAGAGAGAGAGAGAGAGACAGACAGACAGACTCTGAGGCGCCTACAATCTCACTGCCCCTGGAAACGTATCATACAGGCAATGTTGCAGACTCAGCGGTGGAATATAACACCTATGAAAATCAAGTGAAAACAGACTCGATGTGTGAATGAAGCACTAAAATGTTTCTGGATTGAGCACAAGTGCCATGATAAAATACACATTGAAATATAAATCATATCAGAAAAATAAACTTAGCCATAAAATTCCATTTAAGAACTAGTTACTGAATGTCTAGCGTGTGCCAGCTACCGTGCGTGGCACAGGGCCTCTGGAGCTGAGATACTCCGCCTTCCCTTCTCTGAACAATTAAGCCAAAGTCCCAGTGGCACAGTTCTAACTGAACTCAGACTTTGTGCCCAGGCTTGAGCTCACAACAACTATCAAGAACTCTGCAGATGCCTGAAGATGATTTCTCTGAGGACAACAGACATTCAACAGGGATTGTTGGGAAAGAACACTCTCCTACTGAGCAATGTCCCAAGGAACATATCCCTCTCAGGATGATGCTGGCAGCACTGATGTCACTGGAAAGTGGATGAGGGAGTACTGTTTAAGAATTTGACTTTAAAAAAAAGTTACCAGGAGTTTGAGGAAATTCTCTACTCTTGATCAAGTAAAAAATACAAAAAGGATATTGACTATTACTGATTTGACTAACAAATAAAGCTGGAATATTTGGTTTCTGAGTCTTATAGGAATTCCTTAGTAGTAACTAACTCTGGTATTAGAGTTAAAGAAGTATTGATGTACCAAAAAACAACTTTTAAGGAATCCAATTGTGCCAATTTCAGTACCATATGGTTGATGCTAAACTATATAGCTCAATTCAATTAAAAAATACATTGATCATTAATCCATTAGTTTAATAGTGAACTCATACTACCTCCCTTTCAAAACCACTGATTCCAACCAAAACACATGTACTCATTCACTCATTTGACCGGTATTTCATGAGTTCCTACCAGAATTCACTGGGCTAGTCAATGAGGGCGCAATCAACACAGTCTCTGTTTCTGTGGGGCTCTTTCTTAAGGACTGTTCCACCAAAAGCTGCCAGGGACTAGAGAGATGGCTTGTGGTTAAGTCTGCCTTGCAAGTAAAAGGACCTGAGTTCAGATCCCAGATCCCACTAAAAAAAAAAAAGAAAAACTCCCCATGCTGCCCCCTGAACTTCCGGCCTGGAAGGCAGAGCCTGGAAAACCCCAAAGCAAAGCAATAAGGAGATAGAGCAATCCAGAATGATTCACAAAGTCACTCTTGTCTCCACAGGCACATACAGTGCCTTCTTCTACACACACCCACACCTACACACACAAAGCTATCTTGCATACACCTGTGACAGGTTAACCTCTTGTCAACCCCTTAGAAATCCTGAGGATCTTTTGAATGTAAAATACTAGTTGAAACTTTTTAGCTCACCTGGATTCGAACCAAACTACATTAAAATCACCTGCTGTTCCCAAAAAGTACTTGCCTGAGTTTCATGTTCTTTCACCTGCCTCTTCTATTCTGAACATATTGATCATGTCTTCTGAAAATCTAGCTCAAATATTTCACACCTTGAATCCTCCCTAGATGCAGATTCTCTCTGAATTAATGACACTTTTCACTCTTTACAATAGTAGTTAACCCAGCCTACCCAATAAAGTGTGCCATCCCTCTCACATGAACATCTTCAGGCTAAGGAATGTCTTAGACCTTTGCATCATTCTATCCCTCATGCATCTGCATGCATACTTCTATATGCACAGAGACAGAGACAGAGACAGAGAGAGAGAGAAATGCCCTTGCTGATACTAGTCCAACTATGAGAACATTTAGTTCACTTGAGAACAGCTCATTGTGCAGCTATGATCAGCAGTGCATGTCATTTCCATTGTTCTGCCTTTCCATCAGGATGCATGTGCAAACCACACTTAAGGATTTATTTATACAAAAGAAAAATTATATTTGAAGTACAGAGATGAAGCTGAATAAGACTCCAAGCTGCACATCATGTTCTTCTAGGATCAAGATCCCCCCCTTTGGTCCACCCCTCTCCAACACTATATACACTTCTGGGTACTATAAAAATCCTATGTGCATTGTTTCAGTGAATAAATTCAGTTTTCAGGAAGTTCTCAAAAGATATCAAAATGACACTAGGAAAAGGGAAATTTAGCAAGCAAAGAGACATAAGTTCAGATCCCCAGATTCCATGTAAAAATGGTGGGCCAATATGGCGATGGTGTGTACTTCCTGCCCTGGAAGGTGGAGCCTGGGAAACCCCAGCACTAATAAGCAGTAAGGAGGTAAAACAATCCAGGATGATTCCCAAAGTCATTCTTGGGCCTCTACATACTCGAGTGCCCTCTTGTACATATACATACATATACACATGCATGCATACTTACCAAAAAAAAATCCCAAAATACATATTAAAGTTATTCAGTGTTTGTCGTTAATGGTATTTTCTCTGGAATATAATATAATGTAGTAGTAATGTACTTGCCTAGCATACACAAAGTCCTAGTGTTTATACTCAGTACTATAAAACAGTACTTTCCCACCTGCACAAATATAAATAAGGGCACTTGGAAAAGAAAATAAATATCTTAAGACAATATTTTTTATTAATGTTTATTTAAAATTTTGCATGTTTTTCCAATGAGTGAAACTGATTTTAAACCCCTACATTTATAGATACCAACTGACTGTACTCAGCTTTTTTCTGTAAGACACACTGAATCAAACAATGCGAACAATAAAAAGGTAATCTTTAAAAGAACTTAAGTATTTAGCTACAAAAATAAGTCAGTTACTTGAAAGATAGCATTTCTAATGAGACATTTATCACAAAGAATTAGTGTGCTGAAAGCTAAATATACTTCTCAGCACATTCCAAATGTAGCCAAACCAATATTAATAGAATTGACATTATTAAAAACAATAAAACATTTATATGAATGACAATATAAACATCACAGGAAGATGCTTCAGTATGGAATTTCTGCTGCTTCTATAAAATTACAAAAAAACAAAAAAAGCAGAATGTGTACCTTGCAAGTTCTAGAAGGTGAAACCATTAAAGAGGTTCTCTTCAAGAACAAAAATTTACAAATACTGTGTCCCATTTCACTGAATGAGAAGCCTATTTACAATTCAAACAGCTATGTAGGGACCAAGTCCCCATATGCTTCTCTCTGAAGATTTCAGCTGGATGATTACACAACAGCTCCTTGAGTATAGTTAATTTTAAATAATAACAATTCATTACCTTTACTTTATTTATTTACACAGTTCAAATGTCCACATTAATAACCAGATTATGTACAGTACTTATAAAGGTAAAAACAATTATATACATATTACAAAAATCAAATCCTGACCACACACTCCTCTCATCCAGTCCAATGACTAGTAACAACCACAGGCTCTGACTGACCTTGGCATTAGGCCAAGAGAAGCCTCCGCAGTATGGCCACTATTTTTTTCTTTTCAAATGCTTTCATTTTTCCTTATGAAATGTTTACAATTTACCTTCTTTGAACTGGCAGCAGCTACACAAGCACTGCCTTCTGCCACAAATCAAGTCTTTCCCTACCCAAAAGCTACTGCTTACTAAAGGCAATTTTATCATTCAATTCAAATTCAAATGTGTAGATCCCAGATACCTGGGTATGAATTATGCAAATCTGCCAAGAGAAATTAGATATTTTCTTCTTTTCTGTTAATATAACCCACTATATAATAGTGAACTAAATATGTTTGTTTCATAGAAACAACTTACATTTGCCAATACAGGGCAAATGGTCTATGTACAGATACATCAGGACTGCCTAACTGACAGTGAGTATTGCTGCCGGCTCTAAGCCAGCGGAGCTAATATGGTGGCGCTCGCTGCTGCATGGACTTTCCCTTCAGGATACGTCGGATCTGGAAGAGAAATGAATGATGAAGTCAATTCTTGAGCATCTTTGGAGTTTTATTCCAATGTATAATTGCAGCAAGTAGGATACACTAAAATATTACACTCATCATGAATTCAGCTTCAAGCATCAAGAATGTAAACCCCACCTCAAACATACTCTAGTGGGAGCTTCCACATCCAAAGCCAACTGTCATTAAGTTAACACATCTGTGTGCAACTTCACAGGCCACAGGAGAGCCCCATGGTCCTCCACGTAACTGATTGCATTCTCCAATCTGACAAATGTCAGTATCTATCAGCCCACCACAGATTAGAAGCAGTGATTTTAAAGAAAAAAGGATTAAGGATAGCTGCATGTAGCTGCTAAAAGCAAACATGCCCGCTGACCATAGTCTGACAATTAAAGTAAAGGGCCTCTCTCCACCACACACTGATACCAAGGCAAAAAGGACAGAGCTCTGAAAGAATGAGTAGTGAGGAAATAACGAGCTTCCAGCCTTCAAGGACGCCTGTTAAGAGACTGCCCTGCTGGCTAATGATGGTCCCTGTCCTCGCAACCTCTGTAAGTGTTCATTTTCTCAGCTAAACATTTACACTACAAAATTTTTCTAAGTTTTGAATGATATATACATAACTATTACAAGCTATCAAGTTATTCTAAGTTCTAAGTAGCACAAACAGGAGCTGCTATAGGAAGCAAAGAAAAAGGGAGTCTATGTTAATAAAATTATTTTTAGCTATTAAATTAATGTAAGCAAATGATCTACCCATAGCACAATAATCTGATTCCCTCTGGGAAAAAAAGTTCCATCAAAATAAGTTCTCATTACATAAGAATGCATTCATGTGAAACTATTCAATACACAATGACAATATATAACCACAGTTAATAAATACATCACAATCTTAACACATAAAACATCTCCAAGTTCTAAATTTCATTAACAACATTTCCATTACTAGTGCAGGAATACTTAGCACATAGAAGTCACTAAAAGCCGATGGTCAGAGTACTTACTCTGTGCCTGGGATGGTTGTAAAGTTTACAGATGGCAACTCGCTTAACACAATGTTTCAAAAGCTCACAGCTGAGCAGATTCCCTTCCTTGGCATCTACAGGAACCCCAGTACCTCCTATCAGCTTCCAAACCATTCTGACTGACTCTAGCCCAAGACAAGTCATGGAGAACAGACCACCTGACAGGGCCATATAAACCCTCAAATTTCTTACTCTTGAAGTGATTAACCAACCCAAAATGCTACACTGAGTACTGGAACATGGACTCTGGCTGGAACCCTGTGGGGCACCAGCTGCCTGTGGCTTTACAGTCTCCTCATCCTTGGTGCGTGAGACCCAAGTGCCTGAAGAACTTCCTCTCGCTCTGAGGCCCTCACCTGCTCTCCCACGGGGCCATCAGGAACCAGATGCACTGGCTGCTCATTCTCCAAGTTCCTAGTGCTCGGGTCGGCTCCCTTCCTCATCAACAGGCGGACGGCATCCAACTGTGTCACCCGATACTGCAGGCTGGCAGCGACGTGGAGGGCGGTGTTTCCATTGTAAGCCTGGAGACAAAGAAACGAAGTCACGGGCCTCAGGAACGAAAGTTCCACGGGAGGAGTTCAAAGCTTGATGGTGGAGTCACTTCAACTCTGACACTCACTGAGGCCTTCTGAAATTACCTTTGCATTCACAAAAGACAGGCAACCAGGCAGCTCCAGAAAGAGGCGAATGAGTTCCAGATTTGCTTCTTCCGCTGCCAAATGCAGTGCTGTGCGGCCACTTTTGCGATCCTGGCAAAGACAAGAAATGAGGAAAATGAAAATCCAGGCTCCCTGCTTTGCGCTCTCGAGGCCTGGATGGGCCTGAGAGACACAATCCAGATGCTTCCTACTCTGTGGGGCCTTCCTGAATCCTGAATCTACTATATAATGTAATACTTTCTTATCATGTATCACACCAAAAGCCATTTATTACTATTCCCCGTGCTTCTAGATCTCTAGGCCACCTTGTGGACTACCTTTTACTTCACAGTAAGGCCCTCAGGAACCTTCATTTTCCCACCAAACACCTAACTCAATGTTTTAGGACACAGAAACTAATTAATAAATGAGCCCCAAATTTTTTTTTAAAAATTTTTTTATTATTATTATTATTTATTCAGCTGTGTGCATGTGCGTGTGTATGTGCGCGCGCGTGTGTGTCTGTGTGTGTGTGTGTCTGTGTATGTGTAGAACCACGGACGAATTTGCGAACCACCATGGACACCTCCACCTCCTTCTGGCCCGGGATTCACAGGCTCCGCCCTACCAGGACCAGAAGCGCAGGCCACCCCCGCTTTTGCCTGGCGTCTATACATGGGATCTGGGATCTGAACTCAGGACCTTCCGTCTGCAAGGCGGAGGCTTAACCCCTGAGCCACCTCTCCAGCCCCGAGCCCCAAATTTTTTTTAAAATGTATTTCCCTTAAAAAAAAAATACTCCAGGTTACACACACACCTTTACAAAAACACTATCTTCACTGTTAGCACATGAAAATGGAAACTAAGGAAACATCAGTTTCAAGCATTTTTTCTCTTTAAACAAAAACTAATTTATTTCAAAGCTACATGATCTTTGAAGGTGGTAATCCACAGACTAAAAGGAAATCAAGAAGAAAATTAAAGAATCTTTTAAAAAGCTAAGCTTCTTAATTCTCCATACATTGCTCTTTACTCCCTCAATTTTAAAAACAAGAGAGGGAAAAAAAAAATAGTTCAATGTGTACTCAAGCACAGCCATTTTTGTTGCACCCACTTTTCTCCCCACCCCATCTTAAACTTCTTCCAGGAATTTACCTTGGCTTCCACTGCTGCGCCCATCTGAATCAGACACTTAATGGTGTCAACCATGCTCTTATTCTTCAGTAAGAGCTCCTGAACCTCAGGTGAATGAAGCTGTTGATTTCTCTGGAGTTCATGTACTACAGCATTGTGAGCCACGACTGCACAGTGCAGAGGGGTCAGGCCTAGAAAAGGGGTAACAAGGCAGTGTTCAACATCCAAGCAAGCCCTCGGGTCACCCTCCAATTACCTTCACCTACAAGTGAGCTCCATGAAAATTAGTAAGGCAATTTCAGTACATTCTCTGTTCAGTCCTAGTGCTGTACTGAGGTGTAATTTTAGCTGTAATATCCTTCCTTCCTCTCTTCCTCCCTAGCATGACACTTAATGCTCTTGGAATTTATGGACCCTGCTTTCCACTCAGTTCTCTGCCCAATAAAGTTTCAGTTACTTACCATCATAGTTAGTTGCCTCAAGATCCACAAACTGATTGCTCCTCACGGCTCCCTTCTGGATTGCCTGCAAGATTTTAAAACAGACATCTGTCAGCAAAAGACAAGATACACAGAGTTACCTACCAGTGTGCTAAGAAATGGAAACTACCATTGAGAACTACCTGAACAAGCAGCCTGCGTGTAACTAATCACTAATATCTCAACCCCACTTCTTAGGTGCCTCGACATTGGAGCCTGCTTCACAGCCTCCTACCTGGAGCACCTGGGAGTGGCCTTTCTCGGCACAGACGTGCAGAGGGGTTCTTCCCCAGCAGTCCGTGGTGTTCACCTGGGCGCCAAGGTTCACCAGATCCTGCACAATGAGATGCTGATTGGCAGCCACTGCCACCTGAAAGGCGCTCTGTGGACATTTAGAGAGAAAAATGTAGGTTTAAACATACAACACTAACACAAGAAAGAACGTGAAACTGAACTCTGACTGAGGGGAAAGCCCAGGGAAATAAATCCTATTACTAAGCAATCAGATACAGTAAAACAAGGAAACTAAAATAAGCTGAGGGTGTGGCTTGATTATATTCAATCTTTGCTCAAATAACTACAAAGTTAACATTAATAACTTCAAGGTTGATGGTGACAAAAAGTCAGTATCTCAAAGTTAATATTAACTGAAGCTCTTGATCTTCAGTCTGAAACAATCACTCATGGGTCTGGCTTCACCAGACCACGCCTGGGCCGTGTGTCAGCGCGCTCACCTGCCCGTTGTGCTCTTTGATGTCTAGCATGTGGAGCGCATTCATCTTTCTCGCAAGAACATACGACAATGCTCTTCTCCCTTGGGCAACAGCAATATGGAGGAACCTGGTGATCAAGGCAGAGGAGGAGAGAATTATAATTTCACTTAGTTTATCAAAAATAGAAACAGACAGACACTACAGAGCATCACTTGTCTTTGTGCTACACTAATAACCTATGTGGTGAAGAGAAGAAGCGAAATGGCCCCACACTATTCTAGGCAGTTTCAATCTATTATATTCTCAAAATTCCTGCATATTTGACAAGGCTTCCCATGATGATTTAAATGTTGAGAAATAAAGCAGAGATTTTAAATAACTTGTCCAGTCATAACGGCACCAGCACACAGTAGATTCCCATCCTATGAATCAACTGTAAGATATGCCTAGTTTTGATCTAATTGTTTCTGCTCTACAGACAGTCTACACTGGGCATCAAAACAAGCTATGAAAGAAGAAAGAAGGCTGGAGAGATGGCTCAGGGGTTAAGATTCTCTCTCCCAAGCTGAAGGTCCTGAGTTCAAATCTCGGGTCCCATGTAAAAAACACCAGGCTGAACTAGCGGCAGCTTACACTTCCGGCCCTGGTGGGCAGAGCCTGGGAAATCCCAGAGCAAAGCCAGGATGATTCCCAAAGTCACCCTTGGTCCTCCACAGGGACTCACAAAGCCCTCTGATTCTGAAACACACACACACACACAAAAAAAAAATATTAAAAAAAAAAGAAAAGAGAGCCGACAGCAAGACGGCTCAGTATGTATAGGCACCTGCTGTGCAAGCCTGAAGGCCTGAATTTAATTACCGAAACCCAGCAAAGGTGGAAGGAGAGAACAAGTCCACAAAGTTGTTCACTGACTTCCATTGTATACAAGGTGCCACAAATATCCAACACACATCACACACATGCAATATTGAAAAAAATTCCTTTTACGAAGAAAAAGGATCAGCCTTCCTTGCTCAGCTATCACTGAGCGACCAATAAGGTATTACTTTGTGTAACATTTCTGTGCCTAAGAGGTTCAGTTCAGAGTACAGCTCAAATCAGTGCACAAAATAACAGGATACTCACGTGTCACCATCTGCGTCCTTTGAAAGAAACTGATCTTGGGAGATATTTGCCAATTTGCTTTCTTCCTGCTCTACCTGCCACTGAAAGAATGACTTCCCTAACTGTGTGGTGGTCATTGGGCTTCCCATGATGCTCTGGAAGGGCAGTGAAGCATGCAGAGTAGTCGAGCTGGTGTCATGGGTCTCAACTGCTTCACAGGCATTGTTGGACAGCATGCTCAAGTTCTGCAGATGAGCATCATTTGGTGGCTGGACACTGGGGGGAGTCTGAATGGGAATGGCTGTGTTTTCGGACTCCCCGTGACCACTCAGAAGGGATACAAAACTCTGGTTTGGGCAGAATTGTGGTCCTTGGCTATCGAACAGGTTTGGTTCATAGTTGGGGGACTGGGAAGTTCTGGAATAAGAGCTAAACTGCAGAGCTGGACTGTGGGTATAGTGTGGCTGCTGCTCTATGTTCTGGTTCTGTGGAGAATACTGGTACATGGAAGCCTGGTCCATCACTTGCGGAGAGCCACTGATTTGGAATGGCTGGCACTTCTGAGGCGGAGAGAAGACCTGCCCTCCATGGAAGTCCTGGCACTGGTCTCTGGGGGAGCTCTGGGGTACAATAGGGCTCATCCAGTTCACTTGAACTGTGTTCAGAGAAACTGGGCTGCATTCGTTCTTAATGTTTATAATGTTCTGCAGCAGATCAGAGCTGCTGTCCGGCTTGGAGTCACTGTGATGGACATCTTCCATGCTCTCCCCAGGCGTTGGTGTTTGAGGAGGGGTCTAGAAAGAAAGAAGATGCAACTTTCACCACCATTTGCTTCCAAAAGAACTCCAAAGGCTGGGGTCTAGCTCAGGGGCAGTGAACATGGCTGTGGTTCAATCCCGAGCACCAAAAATGATCTTGTTAAAAATAGCAACATTATTCCAGCTTTATTATCCAAAGGGAATGGAGAAAAAAAAAAAAATAGTGAGATACATACCATGAGCTGAGGATGTAACAGAGATGGTCTTTTGCAAATTGGTCCATCAGATACAAGATCAGTCCCTTTCCTTTTCCCACTATAGGATACTGTGTTTTTCAATTCTATGCCCAAAGAAGGATATGAAATCTGTGATCAGTTTATTTTATACATTTTGCCCATAGCCCACATGAAAATATTTTTCTCTAAAGCCCCGTAAAATTTTGAATGAACAGAAATAACTCTTTACCTGTGAACTGGTCAATGGCCACACTCTGTGTCTGTAAGGAGATAAAATTCCAACTCAGTACATATGAAACGATCTCCTATTTAATGCACATCAATAAGACTTACCTCTACCGCCCTTCATAGTATGCCATAAATCTGAGATAGAAAGAGACACTGGTAGAGTCATGCCTCAATTTTCATTCTCTCTCTCACTTTCACCCTGATCCACTCATGTCCAGATGAAATCAGTAAGATCATGTGATTTTCTCCTAATTAAAGCATTCTGTTTTAACTGAACCTCCTTCTATTTCCTTGCTCCTGGCTTGCTCTCATTTACTCACTCATTAGATCTCTCCTACACACCTGCCAGGTGCCTGGCACGAGTGAGTGACAACACAGATAATAAGACAAACAGATCCTGCTCTGTGGACTTCGTCGCTTATGAAAAACCACCAGTGACTCACTGGACGTAGCGAGGTAGGTCAGGAAAGAAAACTCCTGACAGACTAACCTCCTCTCAACTTACCCCAAACAAAACAAAACACAACACACACACACACACACACATCAAAGACTACCTTAAAATCATCCACGACTTGGCCAGAAGTCTTCTGCTTATGACTCCGGATGTGCAGTAGGAGCTCCTTCACCGAGTTCTTTACTCGAACACCTTGAAAGGGTCCTCTCTGCTGCCTGCCAACCCCCATATGGGGCTCGACTGTTCAAAAGAAAACACCCCAATTTGTTCAAAAGAAAACACCCCAATTACATCTCTTCACAGATACCAACCTTAATAACCCCAAAAGCATAGCTTCCAGATAAACAAAGTCCTCAAGCCTCATAGACAAGGTCTTTCCAACTCCTTCTGAAAGGGTTTCACATCAGCAGTATCCAGTCTTTCTTGAGGATTCTATGCAGCCTGATAGATTTTTCTTAGCAGGCACCCAAAGGAATGACTAAAGTTCAGTCAAATGCAGTCAGGTATGGTCAGGGATTCCAGCAGCAACCCAGATACGCCCAGTGTAAGCCTCCCCATGTGTCTGTATATCTCAGGAAAAAAGATCACAGTCTGAG
Organism: Typhlomys cinereus; assembly: GCA_023101885.1. NCBI lineage: Eukaryota > Metazoa > Chordata > Mammalia > Rodentia > Platacanthomyidae > Typhlomys > Typhlomys cinereus. The sequence goes on from JALPQD010000226.1 coordinate 3,301,055, forward strand.
CCAGGATCATAGATTCACAAGTTACTCTTGGCTTTGAAAACTCCTTGAGAAGGGGAATATAAGTGATGCATTTGTAGTCTGTGCATTCACAAAGAAATGATAGTCTATTAACCATTCATCCATGAAGGAACAAAACAACTTCATCCAAAGATTCCAATGTACCAAGCCCAACAATTAACAATGTTCTAGAGTTCTTAGTATTTCCCTTGATTCAACTGTGCCAAGAAACCGGCTTAGTTGCACTGAGCTCACACACATTTCCACATACACATGCAGGATTTCCCCCTTGTTTACTGACTGCAGAACTGCGTATGTAGACATTCTAAGTAAAAAGGAAACACACTTGTTCACAATTATACTTCAGAATTCACTTCCAAACTTAGCGTCTAATTACAGCACTTCTGGCCACTGCTAAGTCACAACCTTTTGGCAGAAGCACTGCACACAAACATTCAAAAAAAATCAGGAAATGAATAATTGGGCCACTAAGAGTGGGAAAAACTAAGACCATGTTTGATAAAGGTCATGACTTGCCCATATCTTAAGCAGCTTATCTCTGTGATGGTGTGCATAAAAGGACTAGCTGGCTCTCACACTTCTGTTTAGGGACTTCAACAGACAGCAGAACTGCAGGCGCTAACAGTACATTCTTTTCGAGTGACAACAGTTCATTCCAGATCCACATAACAGGGAGAAAATGTGATTTCAGGAATTCCCCACAGCTGTGTGGTAAAACAAAAACTAGCAAAGTCAGTAGAGCCAGATGAAGACCCAAGGTCCTAGGTACCTCAGAAAAGACCTGAACGACATATACACCTCCTTTTAAGATGAGCTACATTAGATATTGTGGCCTCAGTCATGATTTTAAATGAAAAATAACTTTTAAAAATAAAAGACATTCAAAACAGGAGTGGAGTACACCGGAAAAAAACTCGATCTTTAAAAAAAAAAAACTGTGAGGAGAAACTGAGAGTTGAGATAATCTAGGCCTTCTTTAAATCTACCCATACCAGCATCCTGTCAGCCCCCAAATTATGCAACTCTGTCCATGAAGAAAGGAAATCAACCAATTCGCAGTGGAAAAAAGGAACATGACGCCCTTGTCTCCTAGATATAGCTTTTCCACTTGAAAACACATCAGAAACAAAACGGCAAAATCCTGGGCAGGCTTAGGAAACCCCATCATAAACTAATGCTAAACTTCGGCGTTTTTCAGAATCTGGCTTCGCCTACATCTTGATAAGAGCGGTTTCGTTACTTTTAAGGCGAAGTTTTGGGCTGGAGGGATGCCTCGAAAGCAGAAGGTTATGAGTTCGGATCCCAGGTCCCATGTAAAAACTCCAGGCTGGAAATGGCGGTTTGCCTGCACTTCCAGCCCTAGTGGGCAGAGCCTGGGAAATCCCAGAGTGAAGCAAAAGAGGTTAGAAGCAATCCGGGATGATTCCTGAAGCCACCCTTGGACCACGGGGACACACACAGACCCACACACGCGGCAAAGTCCTCCTTACATAAACTTTCACAAAAATGTGCTAGCAATAAGTCCGAGTGCAAAGTTAAAGCCTCCCTCCTCCCCCTCGCTAAAAGACAGTGACCCCTATCAGATCCAAAACCTTGTCATGAGACTGTCATGGGGGGAAAAACAGAGAACCCGCAACCCACGAGAAGCTCGTTCTTCCGCGGGGACCCGGAGCTCCGGAACGCTTGGGCACGGGAAGGCGCGGGGTTCCGCAACCCCCCTCGAAGGCATCCGGCAGTCGCTGACGGCCATGCCATGCTCGGTCCCGTCCCTAGAAAGACTTGGGACGTGTGCCCGCTCATCCAAGCGCCCCCAACTCGGGTCCCCTACGCCTACTCTGCCTGGCGAGGGCACCCCGAAAGCGCAGGGGAGCGGGGCCCGGCCGCCCAGCCCAAGCGGCGGTACCTGGCGGGCGCTCGGCGCGGGCGCCGCCCCCGCCCCGCGGGCGGGACTCGACGGCACCGCAGGAGGACACGGACGAGGCGGAGGAGAAGTCGGACGAGTCGGAGCCGGGCGAGCCGGGCGCCGAGGGGCCGGCGGCCGGGCAGCCCGCGTCGCCGGCGCCGGGGGCGGCGGGCGGCGAGGCGCCGTAGAAGTAGGCCAGGTTGAGCGGGCTGGTCATCAGGCCGCAGTCGCCGGCCGCGTCCAGCAGCCGCTCTCCGCCGCGGCTGTCGTCCAGCAGCTTGTCCACGATCATGCTCGGGCTGGGCGCTCGGGGCCGCCACTCAGCCCTGCGCCGCGGCGGGCGGGCGGGCGACGGAGCGGCGGGCGGGCGGGCGACGGAGCGGCGGGCGGGCGGGCAGGCGACGGAGCGAAGGAGCGGACACGGGCGCGCCCCGGGCCGACGCGGGTATTTAAGCGGCGGCCGCACTCGCCGGCCGCCCCCGCGCACCGCCCGGCTATGGGCGGTGCCGGCGCCGCCTCCCGCCCCGCCTCCGGATGCGCCTGGTTTCCAGTAAAATGCCCAGGATGAGGCAATGCCCTCCGCCCGCGCCCCGCCCGCGCGCCGCCCCGGCCGCCCGGGCGCCTCCAGCCCGGCACCTGAAAGCCCCGGCGCGCACGGCGCGGCCTTCCGCCCTGCCCGACCCCGCCCGCGCCCGCGCCCGCGCCGCCCGCGGCCCCGCTCCGCGCGCCCCGCCCCGGCCGGCTCGCGGGAAGAGGGCGGGCGAGGCCGCCGTGGGCCCGCGGGCGCGGGCGGGGAGCCCGGGACCGCGGCGGGAACGGGTTGACCCGGTTCCCGGGGCGTGGGAGGGCCTGAGCCGGGGCCCCGCAGCCCTCCGCCCCGCGGCCCGGCCGGGAACCTCGCTGGAGCCGAGCTCGGGCCTCCGAGCGTCTCCACAGTTCCCGCCTCCGGCCTGGGAAGCTTTGGCCAGAGGTTGAAGCGCTTTTTCTGCTTTCGGATCAGTACCTGGGCCCAGTACATTTTTTTAAAGAAATAAAAGAACGCCCACATGTTCGTAACCGTCAATGTTAGAATAAACCTTTCCAAGGGCTTATGGAAATGCCACTGGGTCCTTATATGTCATCGGAGAGGAGGACCCAGTGGAGAGTTAGGCGTACACAATAAAGGACTCTCTGGGAATTGGGGGGGAGGCACTGGGGGAAGGGGAGGAGAGGAGGGGGAAGGGAAAGGAGGGGGGAGGGAGGGAACTGGTAAAAAATTTTAAAATGTATAATTAAATTTTTAATAAAAAAAAGAATAAACCTTTCCAGCACAATGATAGATATGCATATATCTATATTTATATGTTTTATTCTGTATACAGCTTTACCTTGGGTCTGATAAACAGGAATTTGGATCTTTCCTGTCTTGAATACCTTTTTCAGTGTATTCTTTTTTAAAAGTAGTAATTGAAGTTCAAGCAAAACAACAAAAGCTAATTTTCCCAAGTATATGATTAAAACTATCTTTTCGAATATATTACAACCAGCGGGAGTGATAAGCTAAATACACACTATTATACTAAAAGAAACATCGCGATTAAACACCACTGGGGATACAAAGTTCAACGAGCAACCTGAAAAGAGAGAAGTAACAGGGTTAGGAAGAAAGACTTTACAGAGGAGGGGCTGTTACAATAGCCCCGAGAGTGGAATTGGAGGGAAGAAGTGTGGAATCAGGTAAGAGTTCACAGTCCCTTTCAAGATTGTCAAAGGGAAGATAACATTAGACGTCAAAAGACTTCTGGCGCTTTGGGGCCCCAAGTGCCTCAAGAGACCAGGGAAGACACTGGAACTTTATTAATCAGTGAAGAAACATGAAAGAATTTGAAGCAGACAAATGAATCTGGACACAATTTAGAGGTGAAACGGAGGAACTGGCTGGCCATTAAAAATCATTACATCAGCCCAAGAAGAAATCCACCTGACCTAGAGGAACAATAGGGAAAGGAAAGAAAGAAAAAAGAACACCGGCACTGCTGAAATGAATGTTAGTAACGTCTTATTATCAGCCCTCCTGTTGCTTATTTCTTAGAAATAAACATGAGAGAATTGGACATCTGGAGTGCCTCCAATAGCTTGCACCAGACTTTCCCTGAAAACATTTTCACCCAAGGCCAGACCAGACTGGAGGGGGAGTGGGACTTCCCTTGGTGGCCTGGAAGACAGATTATGGCAGTCACTGGTACAAAGGGTCGGTGCTGTGACTGGGGTTCACAGGATCCTCACTTGCATGAAGGTCTGTTGTGATGGCTACAGGCAGCCCTAAGCAGGCTCTGCAAGCAGGTTGTCCCGCCCCCTCTGTGGCAAGCTGGCAGACGCCCTCCTGCCACCTCCTTAGTGCTCCAACAATAGGCTCAATCAAAGGCTCCCAGGTGGACTTTGCATGCCTACTTCTGTTAAAATTAAGGTTTGAGTTAGCAGATAAAGCAATGGGTTTCATTACAGCATTTTTATACCTATGTGTCACTATATTTTGTTCTAATTCTCTGGCTAGTTCCTTCGCTTTCCCTTAAATAGCCCCCCTTCTGATCTTATTACTATCTCTTTCCCACCCTGACTTTAGATCTCTTTGTCTCCTTTCTAGTCTCATGACCCACACACACATATGTGTAATACACACACACTTTTAAATATAGATTCTGTGTATGAGAAAAAAGACATAGTTTTTGTCTTTCTGAGTGTGTGTTGCCCAGTTTTTACATCTATCATTAGCGGAGTGAGTTGGACTGGTAACACGTGAAAGAGTCGGCACATGTGACACAGCGGCCAGTGCTGGCCCGATGCAGCACAGCCACGATGAGCTGCAGCAGAGCCGTGGCAGGAAGAGGCGGCAGCAGCAAGAGCTGCAACATCAGCAATGACAACAGCAGAAACAGTGGCAGCAACAAAAAAGAAAAAGCGACAATGACCACACCGCTGTGTGACAAGCACCACAGCAACCAGAGGTGGCTGCAAGCTGTTCAAGAGAGTGGCCACAGCAAGAACAAAACAGCAGAGAAGGAGGGAGAGAAAGCGGCCAGAGAAGAGGAAGCGCAGGTCCTGGCCAATGGAAGGGAACTGTCAGGCCTGAGAGCCAAGGGTCTCAGGCGCTCTAGGTTGGGGAGCTGTAACAACGGCCACCGTCACCCACTGTCACAGGAGGTCCCGCACCCAGGTCTAGAAGCCACCATGCAAGCTGCAGTGAGGGATCAAGGAATCTCGAACCCTGGACCTACCCAGGAAAAGTAACCTTCATCACCACAGGGCTAAGGTTCCTGGTCCCTGAGGCCCCAGGAAGATGAAACACTGCAAGGGACCACTCGCTGCACCCCTCTGGCTGTCTGTGACAACTGCCCTCAGACCCGAAGGATTATTAAAGCTGTCAAGAACCTGCACTGGAAGACCTCCTGGCCTCACCAAGGCTTCTGTTAGTCAGAGCGAAAAGTCCCGGTGCAGCTACCTGTGGAAAACAATGAAGTCAGACCCTGGTTTGGGACCACAACCAGATGAACAGGGTACTGGCTTCAGGTCAAAGGGAAATGGGCAGAAGCAAAATATTTGGGCTCCAGAAAGGGAGGCAGGGCACAAAGGCGGATATCAAGAGGATTAGAAGTCATAAGTTCCAAAGTAAATATTTCCTTGCTTCTCACAAGTGTCATATTGCTTTGAATTTTTTTTTTGCTGCCTCTCTTTCCACCCAGTTTTTCTGTAACACAAGTAAATAAACAAGAAACTGATGTATCCCTGGAAGACACACACTGCAGTAATCACAGCTCCTCAGAAACCAAAATTACTTAAAAGTGCTGCAAGTGAGAGTAAGAGCAACGGTTAACTTTCGGTGGGACGGGGCTAGAGGAGGCTCAGGCAGCTGGTAAGACATTATTTGGGGCTGTGCCTGGAAGGGTGTTTCTAGAAGAGACTAGTGAAAAAGAACAGTCTCACCGTGTGCTGGCATCCTTTGGTCACCAAGGCTGGAGAGAGGTGCTCTTCTCAGCTAGCTTTTCCCCCTCGCCTGATCGCAGATACCAGCACCTCTAGACCCCTAACTAGGACTCGTGCCTGGTTCTCAGGCCCTTAACTTAAACTACAACTACATCACTAGCTCCTCTGGTCCTTCAGATTGCAAAGAGCAGTCAGCTGAGGCACTCGGTCATCACACATGTATTGTCTATTGGTTCTTTTTCTCTGGAGAACCCTAATACATCGGGTTTTCCCAATACAATCTATTTAATTTTTTTCTCCTCAGTAATATACATATGGTATAGTGAAGGACTTAAATGTCTGTCCAAATAAATTCGCAGGCAAGGTTTCTTTTTTAGTTATTATGGATTCTTTCCCTAAAGCTATTTTCTATATTACTTGGCACATAAAGATTCAGGTCAAAAAAAATCTGACTTCTGGAGAACTTAATATAGACAAATGTAGTCACCAAACACAAATGGTTCATAAACAAAGACTGTGCTTATGTCATGTCAAAACAAAAGCTGTATTTGAGAAGTCCGTGGTCCTCAATGCTCATAAACCCTCCCACACAGACCTTCAATATCTTTTGTTTCATTTAAGTGTAAAGATATTAATTGGATTTAGTCTACTAGGTTGCATAATAGGATGCTGCCATTATTCTAATCTAATACTGTTGAACCAGCACCACTGGGGAGAAAGGCACCTTGTTATGAGGACTCTGTCCAGAAAAGTCAAGTGAGGTCAAGGGCCCCCCCAACCTGCAGGTCACATGAATGAGCTGTTTGGAAATCAGACTTCCCAATGATCTGGTCAATCATCTTGACTCTAAGTCTCTGGAGAGCCCTTGAACCAGAATCCTCAAAGCCATTTCCCAAAGCTATTTATGAAAAATAAACGGTTGTCCAAAGTCAACATAAGTAGAGATGAGAGTGGTCAGTATGTATTATGTACATTTCTGAAATCTTCAAAGAACAAATTAACTAAAATTCACTTCAAAAAATATGAAAAAAAATCCTCATCTGAGGTCAGTAGTATTGTATACATCTAAGGACACCAAAAAAAGAGATGAAAATGATATATCGGCATTTTATAATTCACAGAAAGGAGAAGTGTATTTCAAAGTAATGGGAAGAAACTGTCAAGTTAGAAATCATAGGGCAATGCTATCCTTTATAGACGTTAATCATTTACTTCACTGTGTTTTTATGCAATAGGCCATTTCGAATCGTTTTACGGTAACAGTTATGTTGTAACGCCATTCTGAGACCAATAATTCAGAACTCTTAAAAACAGAACTCGATTTTCAAAATATAGAAATAATCAATCTTTTTTAAGGCCACAAATCATTGAGAGCTGCTTTCATGTTGAAATGAAAGAGCTAGGGTCTAACAGAGTAGTCTACTATGCTATATTGGCTGAAGAAGCGAACAGGTGAGAATCCAAGAATACCTGGTAATTTATTTTGCTGAGCATGGCTCAGCCACTTTCCAGTGACACAGCATTTCACTAAACTGAAGAGTCAGCCAAAACCTAACCTCTGCAGCACCCCACTTTTGCCTTAGAAAGGAAAGTTCTATAGAATGTGTAAACCTGTTATTTGTTTGTGCTCATCTTGTGTCTGCACTAGCATATTACATGAATGTCTGACTTCAAACACAAGGGATACTAAAATGTTTAACATGTAAAATCGGGGCTGGAGAGATAGCTCAGCAGGTAAAGTTCTTCCTCACAGCCCAAGAACTGTTCAGATGCCAAGGTCCCATTCCAGGTGCAATGGCATAAGCTTCTGCAATGCAGCACACATACAGGAAAGGGAGGGGGAGAACCAAGAATCTCCAGAAGTTCACAGCCAAGCAGTTTGGCTCAAGCAGCACAGACACAGTCTCAAACAAGGTAGGAAGGTGAGGAATGATGCCTGAAAGTTGTCTTCTACTTACACACACACACACACACACACACACACACACACGCACGCACGCACACGCACACAGTGTATGAATTTTTTTTAATCTCATCTCTTCCATTGGGAAAAAAGTTTTGAACTATGGAAGTCCTAGATGAAACAGTAATGAAATAAATTTTATTAAAACTGACTTGAGAAATATATGTCACTTGAATGTTCTATGTACATTGAAGTTTGTGCTACATCTTGAGGTACAATGATTGTCTCAAGAAAAGCACTTGTCTATCAGAGGGAACAGTACATCTTAGTCACTTGTTCTAATCTAATACACCGAGCTGTGAACTGAGCTGTTGCTTGTCATGAAACACAAATTTTATGTGAGTGATGAACAGGAAAGTCAGACATCTGTTCTAATTAGCTAAGTAAATCTGTTTGTTAAGGGCAATGAGTATCAGTATTTGCTACCAATGATAAAATTCAAAGTTTTTAAATAAAAATTAGGATTTGAGGCAACTTCTGTCAGATAAGTGTCTGTCAGGAGCTTAATAGGTGTCCAAAACCAATGTGAAGAATTTCATGATTCACTGGCAATGTTATTCACAAATCTGATTTTTTTAAATAAGCAGCATTATCCAGAGATTTTATGTCATTCAATTAACTATATGTTCCAAATAAGCAATGCAAGACATTACAAACCCACACATGGGTAAAGGGTCCATTTAAAGTGTAAGAGATGGGCAATGGGAGACTAACCCCCCCTCACCGCGGTCTCCTTCTTTTATTCCATCTACCTTTGAATATACTCTTATAATAAGACTTTAATTTAACAGCTTTTTATCTCTGGCCGGGGGTGACATCCAATACCCTTTAGGATGGAGCCAAGGGCATTGCAGGAGCAGCAAAATTGAAAAAAAATCAACAAACCATAATTCAGAATATCAGAGACTCTATATCAACCACCTGGAACTAGGCCAGCCTAATCTCTCCCCATCCTGAAGCTCAGGGAAATTCGTGGAAGAGGGGGCATTAAGATTGTAAGAGCCTAAAGATGGGGAGGAGCAACGATATGCAAGATACAAATTAGGGCTGAAGCAATCATAATAGGACTTTGCATGACCTGCGCAATGACCAACACATTATTGACCCCTCAAAGTCTAACATGGACTAAAGGCACTAGGATCCTTAGAAGCTAGGGATTAACAGCCACAATAGTGTTCCTAAACTTAAGGGGAATACAAGAAAGAGTTTTAGGAAATGCCACTGAGTCCTTACACCTCATCAGAGAGGAGGACCCAGAGGAAAGTTTGACATACACATTAAAGGATGCTCCAGGGATCGGGGGGGGGGGGGGGGAGGCACTGGGAGATAGAGAGGAGGGGGAAGGAAGGGGAAAAGGGGAGAGGGAACAAGAGGGTCCAGGAAGGGGTGGAGGGAGGGAGGGGACCGGGGTACCTATTAAGTTTGTACGAGCGGAAATTAAAAAAAAAATAGTGTAAGAGATGGCCCGAGAGATGGCTCAGAAATAAAGTTCCTGACTCAAAAGCAGAAGATCCTGATCCTGGATCCTGGATCCTACGTAAAAATGCCAGGCAGAAATGGCAGAGGCCTGTACTTCCAGTCCTGGAAGGCAGAGCCTGGGAAACTCCAGGGTAAAGCAAACAGGAGGTAGAAGCAATCCAGGGTGATGACTGAAGTCAATCTTGGGCCTCCACAGACATACACAGTACCATCTGATACACACTGACACACCCACAGAGATATATATACACATACTAGAAATAAAAATAAAGTGCAAGAGAAACCAATAGATTTAAGTGGATCAGAATATAAAAAGTTAGTACGGGACTAGGATATAGCTCAGGGGTAGAGCACTTGCCCAACATGGGCAAGGTTCTGAGCTCAATCCCCAAAACCACAAAAAGAAAAAAAGAAGAAAAAAAAACAGGGCTTAGAAGGCAGTGTAATTCCAGTGCTTAGAAGGCTGAGGCAAGCAGATTTCAAGTTCAAGGTCAGTCTGAGCTATGCAGTGAGTTTCAGGCTAGACTTAGCTACATGATACCTTGTCTCAAAACAAGAAAATTGATTGAAATGATTTATAGATTAACTTATGTTTCTTTCACATTCACAGTCTCCCTTCTTTTGGGGATGTTCAGGGCTCCACTCTGCAACCCTGGCTGTCTTGGAACTCCCAATGTACCCAAGGCTAGCGCTGAACTTGCTGCAATCCTGCTGCCTCTGTCTCCCTAGGAGATGACAGATGAGCGCTGCTGCCCCGGCAATAGCTTCACTGCCCTGTAAGTATAGTTAATGCATACCGACCAGCCCTGCATAAAGACATAAATGCCTTACTGCCACATTTTTATTTGTTTATTTTTTTAATCTTTAAATAGTCTCTTGCTAGATTGACAACACTAGGCTTGAGGTCACTTTGTATCCGAAACAGTCCTGAGCTTGCAATCTGCCCACCGGAGGACCCTCAGTACCTGGAGTTACATTCCAGCGCCCCTAAAGGCCACGGACTGCTCTAGCTCCATATTGGTACTTTCCACTCATGACCCTTCTATTTAGCTATTTACCACATCCTATCTGCAAACCACAACTTTCCAACTCTACAAGGAAACCAACACTGAAATACAACTCAGAGCAAAAACAAGACGTTGAATTAATAATTCAATGAGAACAAAAATTCCAAATGCTGTGCTTTTCCACATTTTTAAGAATTTTAATTCTACGACCTTTTGCATGAATATTCTTTACCTAGAATCTTTAATCTACAATAAACTTGAGGTTTTTGGTTCAGGGAGATTTGTCGTTATTGTTGTTGCTTTCTCTAAGATTTATCCTGACTCTCTATAAACAAGGAAGTAACATATGCCAGATAAAACCACTAATTGTAAAGCAGCAACAAAGCAAGACGATTTTTGCACTAAGGACAACTGAGAGGGCTGGAGAAATGGCTCAAGGATTAAGACTGCTTCTCAAGCAGAAGATCCTGAATTCAGATCTCAGGTCCCCCGTAGAAGTGCCAGTCGTAGCCTGAATTTCCAGCCCTGGTAAACAGAACCTGGGAAATCCCAGAGCAAAGCAAAAAGGAAGTAGAAGCAATCCAGGATGATTCCCAAAGTAATTCTTGGTCCTTCACAGGGACACACAGTGCCCTCTGATACACACACACATGCAGAGAGAGAGAGAGAGAGTACTGAGAAGTGTGAGAGATACTAAGAGAACAGACTATGTAGTCTTTAAGCTAGTGAAAGGACATTAGGCAAAATTTTACAAATCAGGGTTAAAAAAAGCACTTACTATAGAAATGTCTAGAGTCAGAGAGAGACAGAAATCAACCTAGATCATGTTTGTAACAGGCACCACTAATGAAAAAACTATAGACCTACAATATATACTTTGGCACATTGATAGATAAGGTTAATGCTAGTAACTATCACTCCTGAAAACCTATCTTATATTGAATGCTATGCCAGGTAATTTATATATGTTATCACTAAGGTAAGGAATGACTGGAAGAATGGTCAAAGATTAAAGTGAAATCAATTAAATCAATGGTCAACAACGGAAGTGGCAGTTACACAACCTTGCCAACCACAACTCCCATTAGTAGATAAAACACAACAAACATGCACAGCTATGAATAGGAAGAATTTTACACTTGACAGAATAACTTAACACTGCAATTAGTAAAGAAATCTGAACTTCCAGTTACTAAGAGAAGTGCAATTAATACAACGCTAGCAATTAATCCTTGGAATAATCACCTCCTTCTTCCAGAATTGCTTTTGCTCACATTTTCAGCCTACTTTTTTTTAATTCCAATTTTTTGCGGTAGGAGGATCATGCACTTCTATGAATGTGTGCCTTTGTGTGTGTGTGTATGTGTGTGTGTATGTGTGTGTGTGAGAGAGAGAGAAAGAGAGAACACCAAGTATGTCTGTGGAAGTCCAAAGGTGACTTCAGGAATCATCCTGGATTTTTCTACTTCCTAGATTTTTGTATTTCTTTTTTGTTTGCTCTGGGGTTTTCCAGGCCCTGCTTTCCAGGACCAGAAGTATCCTTTCTGTCCTGGTGTTTTTACATGGGATCTGGGATTCAAACTCAGGATCTTCTGCTTACAAGGCAGAGGCTTAACCCCTGAACCATCTCTCTCTCTCCAGCCTCTAATTATTTATTTAAAGTTCAAATTCTGGAGCTGGAAAGATGGCTCAGGGTTTAAGACTGCTTCACAAGCAGAAGGTCACAGGTAAAAACAAGAGGTGGAAATGGAGGGGCAGTCTACACTTCAACCCTGGTAAGTAGAGCCTGGGAAATCCAGAGCAGAGCAAAAGGGAGGTAGAAGCAATTCAGGATGATTCCTGAAGTCACTCTGGTCCTCCCCAGGGACACACAGTGCCTTCTGATACACACACTTGAGCTAATAAATAAATAAATAAATAAATAAGTTCGACTTGTGAATGTTTTCAGTTAATTACGATGATGTTCCCCATAAATTTTAACTATTTGCAGAGTGCCAGCTTCTGGACTACTATCATGAGGTTTTACTTTATGCCTTTTATTATTCAAAGGGAATTTTTTTTATAAAAGTAAGAGTCCAGACTAAAAGAGGCAACAAACAAATGTAGTGTCAGGCTGAATTCATCACTTACTGATTCATGAATTTACTTGGAAAACTCCTATAAGATCCTCAGGAGCTGAAAAAGTTTATATATATAACTTTATATATTATACTTATATGTTTATATAAAATATATATATATATATATAATTCTTTGACATGTACTTTAAGTACCACAGCCTCGGAGCTCAATCCAACCTTTTGAAGAAATATCACTTAAGAATGCTTTTTATACTTTTAAATGATTAAATTTTAAGTGGCTAATAAGTAGCTATAAAGTGCCCTCTTGTCTCATATCCAAAATATGTCTATTTGGCCCACTACAGGAAAAGTTTCCAACAACCTGCTTCAAGCAAAGTGCTCAGAGGTACTTTGAAGCCAGCAAACCCAGCCCTAGAAACTACATGACTTTGAGTGAGTCCTTTAATCTCTGAGCTTCCGTTCATACTCTTAAAATTGAGAAACACTAGTACTTTAACCAAGTTGCTAAGGTTACATGAGAGAATGTTCTGGAGATATCCTACAAACTTAACAAATGCGAATCCCCTTCTCAGTCCTCTAGAATCATCATGACCTTTGAGTAAATCTTCTCCCTCTTTTTGAGTCTGCAGCTGGAGGAAGAAGGAAGAATAGATTGGAGATCAGACAAAAACACTCGTCAGTCACAGCTGTGTCTGCATCCCATTTTTCCCCAGAGCACTGCACGTTTATGCAGTTAAACTAGTTAGGAGACCGTTGTGTTAAAAATATCCTATCGTTGAACTCATAATTCAGACAACTCGAACAACTCCTGAAGATACCATCAGCTGGCTGTGAAGCTCAGCAGCTAGGTACTCTGATCGACCTCTGTTTGCTTGTTTTCTGTATTTTCAACCAGCATGGACGAACAGGTTATGACAACCCCTTGGTGCTAGCCCACAGCCGGGAGCCTTCCTGAGGAAAGTGTGGGCAAAGGTGACAGGTAGACTTTTGTGCCTGGATGGGGAGTCCAAGCACCGTTTAACAAGCCAAAGACAAAGAGACCCGGCACAAACCAAGATCCACAAGCAACAACGACAACAAATTTGACGCAAGCAGATTTGTGAAATTCACTAGACTGCAGAAACGCCTGCATTTTCAGAGACAATCTACTTTCTTATGAGGACCTGCTGAATCAGAGACAAAGCAAAAAGTAAGAGAAGCACAATTAGAAGCAAAACTAAGTTTTCGGGTTGAAACTTTTCAGAGTATGTTTATCAAACAACGCCTGTTTAAAGATCAACATTTACTTCATGAGCAAAGGCAACATCTGGGAATCTAATAATCTGCAAATCAATTTAAGTTCTATTGAACACAAAAACTGGCCTACTCATAGTAAATTAGGTCAATAAAAATGTCCAGGGTACACACATTGTTCCTGTCACTTTTCCAAATACCAGAAGTACAGTGCTATCTGACAGAAATGTGCCGATGCCCTTACCCAGCTTATGTTTATGGGCAGACAGGCAATAACCAAGTAACTCCAAACTCCAGAGCCAAGCGGAATACTGTGCTCTGAAGAGACTAAAGCAAGATAAAGGAGCCAGTGCGCCATTTTAGACTGTCCACTAAAGCCTTCCTGCTGCCTTCCACACCTGTGTGGCATTAAAGCAATGTGACACTTGAGACACATGTCCTTTTGAACTTTAAGCAATGTCACCCAGCCCCATGGGCTCAACTCTGACCTGGACAGAAACTCCAGATCCTTTTTCTGGTCTCACCACCGAAGCACAATTGACAGATCTAGAACCAAACTCAAACCCCTTCTTTCTATCTGTGTACCCATCAAAAGATCATTCTCATTTTTCCAGAAATTCCTAAAGGACTTAAAGAGTGATCTCTTTCTGTTCTTTCACTTCACCTTAGCAAAGTTCCAATCATTCTTTCTCCAAAGTGGCTTTATTCACCCCTTAGCATTTGTTCTCACATTCAGCACGTTGGGTGTTTTTGGAGATGTTTCTTTGCTCCCTCACAACTGAACCCTATGACTGAGTCCCATGTCAAAGCTATACCTGGTTTTCACATCCTTTAAAGTCCAGCCAAATCAAACCTAGCAAACCTGCTGGTTCACCTACCAATTCACTATGGACTGATGTGTACCCACATCCATCAGAAACACTCACATGCTGAAGCCCCAAGCTCCAATGGCCTCAGAATGTTTAGAGACCATCTTTAAAGAAGCGATTAAGTTACAATGATGCATAGAATGAGCCCCACTCCAACTTAGCTGGTGTCCTAAGAAGAAGATGAGACCAGTGATATGCACAGAAAAAAAGCAAAAGGCGGCTTGTGCAAGTTTAGGATGGTGCCCTCAGGAAAAAACCCGATGCACCTTGACTGTGTGTGAATGTGCATGTGTGTATATGTGTGTGTATATGTGCATGTATGTGAAGATACACATGTATTTACAAGTACATATGGAGGATAAGAGTTAGCCTTAGATGTTCCTCAAGCACCAACCACCTTGTTTTTTTCTTTCAGGTTTTTTTTTTTTGGCTGTGTGTATGTGTGTGTGTGTGTGTGTGTGTGTGTGTGTGTGTTGGTTCGCACATGTGGAGGAGCATATACATGTGTGTGCACATGCATGTGTGTGAGTGCATGCAGAAGCTAGAGGTTCATAATTAAACCCAGAGGTAGGGCTAGTCTCATTGGCTACCTTGCTAATGGATCTCCCCATTTCTGCTTTCTTTTTTTTAATTTTTAAATATTTTATTTATTTAATTACTGTGTGTGTGTGTGTGTGTGTGTGTGTGTGTGTGTGTGTGTGTGTGTGTATGTGTATCAGAGGGCACTTGGAGGACCAAGGATGACTTGCTTCAACCTTCTTGCTTGGCTCTGGGATTTCCCAGGCTCTGCTCACCAGAGCCCAAGTACAGGCCGCCTTCATTTCCTCCTGGCAGTTTTACGTGGGACCTGGGATCCAAACTCAGGACCTTCTGTTTGCCAGGCAGCCCCCGTTTCTGCTTTCTAAGGCTGGACTTACAGGGTGGCTAACATGCTCAATGTTAGCTCTGGGGATCCAAACTTTTGCTTAATTAAGCAGCAGGTACTTTAAACACTGAGTCAATCTCCCCAGGCCCAGCCTACCCGGTTTTGGGGATTGGATGTCCCAGAGACCTTGAACTGAGCTGGCTGGCCAAGCCCGGGGACCCTCCCTGTGTCTGCTTCCTCGGGCCTCAAATTACAAGCACACAGTCAGGTTACACCTGTTTTTTTTTTTTTGTTTTTTTTTTAGCGAGTTCTTGGCATCAAACTCAGATTTTCATACTTGCTTTGGCAAGCACTTTACGGAGCAGAGTGTCCATGAACATCATCAGTGCCTTACGCGTCCTGCCCGACATAAATGCTGGCTGCACTCTATCACTGTGACCTGGAATTTTAATCAGGGTTGTGTGTAAGACGCTTCATGTTAATGTTGGAAACCACTCATCACCACAAGTAAACAAATAAAATTGCGTTCATTGGCTAAGAAATAGATAACATGGCTAGAGAGACAGCTCAGGGCTCAAAGCCTTTGCCTCATAAGCAAAAATATCTGAGTTCAGATCCCCGGATCCCACGTGAAAATGCCAGGCAGAAATGGCAGCCGTGACCTGCACTTCCATCCCGGAAGGGCGGAGCCTGGGAAACCCCAGAACAAAGCAATAAGGAGGTGGAGTAAGCCAGGATGATTCCTCATGTCAGGCTTGGGCCTCTACAGGTACACACAGTCAAGTACTCACACACACTCACACACACACACACACACACACACACACACACACACACACACACACGTGCTGGCAGAGGAAAAAAATGATATATGTTGAAAAGACATATAACATAAGGACAGAACAGGCTTGGGAAGTCTCTGCTCCATCAGCCTCTGCCATCTTTCAGAGGATTAAGTTCATCTAATATGATACCAAAGATCTCTGGGTAAGTTCAGTAACTTGACCCAGAAAATCAGTCTTGCAGTTTCCTCTAACAACTGTCTTTTACTTCTAATTAAATACATGTTCTTTGCCCTTAGCAGAGATTAAAAAATAGAAAATTCTAGCTTTTATAATAGCCTTTCACAGCAATTATGATTAGAAAATGAACTATCCTCACTGCTTTGAATTATCAGTTCAACCAAAATTCATGGAGCAATAGTATATACTACACTGCAGACGGGGAGGAGAGGGGATGGAAGAAAGGAGGAAGGTAAAAATCCAAGTTCACGGTCTCAGTTCATCTTCATCTACAAGGCCTGATCTCCCCATCTGTGGGTCACCTTTGTAGCTCTGGCCCTATTAAACTTCCAGCAAACCTCCCAGGGTTTTCTTTCAAATATGGAATTGAATAGCAAGTGGTCTGAATTTCCAAAAGGATATGACATATATGAAATTTAGCAGGTTACCCCAACTATTCTCCTAGGAATTGTGTCCAACTATGCACTTGTTTCTAAGTGCGTGCATATGTATATGTGGATACACAAGAGTAAGTGCATAAGGAAGGTTTTCCATTTCAGTAGCTATGAGGCTGAATCACTGAGCAGATAATTTTAGACTTCACTATCAATCTCTGTCTTGTACTCCTAGTGCATGCATTTATTTACTGTATCCAGCCAAATACTGTGAAAAATGAGTTATAAAAAAATAATCATGGTGCAGCCTCTGTGAAAACTGGTATGGCCATGTCTCCAAAGAGTTATTCACAAGACGATCATAGGATGCAGTAATTTGGCTCATACGTGCACAGCAGCATTCTCCATGGTAGCCAGCAAGTACAAGCAATCCAGGTGTCTGCTGATGGAGGGATAAACAACATGTAGTGCATACACACATGGGGAGAGGGGAAGTGAGAGAGGGACATGACTTACTCAGACCTAAGAAGGCAGGAAATTCTGACATCTGCTCACATGAATAAACCTTAAGGCTATTTCACTGTGTAAAATAAATCATTCATGAGTTGGGGAATTGCTCAGTGGTTAAAGCCTCTGCCTTATAAGCAAAAGGACCTGAGTTCAGATCCTCCAATCCTACATATTCCAGGCGGATATGGCAAGTGGTCTGTTATTCTGGCCCTGGAAGTCAGAACCTGAGAAACCTCAGAGAAGAGCAAGAAAGTGGAAGAAAGAGCAATCCATGATGATTTCTCTGATGTCATCCTTGCATCTCCACAGACACACACTCAAGTGCCCTCATACAAACACACACATACACCCACACACATGCAAAACATACATATAACACATACACAAAGACGGAAGGAAGGAAGGAAGGAAGGAAGGAAGGAAGGAAGGAAGGAAGGAAGGAAGGAAGGAAGGAAGGAAGGAAGGAAGGAAGGAAGGAAGGAAGGAAGGGGACAACAGAAAAACTGTTGATTTCAATGAGTGAGAAAGTATAGAGTATTTACAGTAGTATTTCAACAATTCTTTCGCCGTATACCCTTCATAGGACCTTCTACATGGTTCTGTTTTTTTTTCTAATTTAACTCTGTGTTTGTGTGTGTGTGTGTGTGTGTGTGTGTGTGTGTGTGTCAGAGGGCACTTGTGTGTCCCTGTGGGGGACCAAAGGTGACTTCAGGAATCATCCTGGATTGCTTCTACCTCCTTTTTGCTTGGCTCTTGGATTTCCCAAGCTCTGCCCAACAGGGCTTAGAAGTTCTACTGCCACCATTTCCACCTGGTGTTTTTTAAGTGTGACCTGGGATTCGAATTCAGGATCTTCTGCTTTTAAGGCAGAATCTTAATTCCTGAGCCATCTCTCCAGCCCTTTACCCAAACACAGTTCTTTCCCAAACGTCTTGGATGAAAGTTTCATATCACAGATTTGGCGCATATCTGTTTACCTGCTGTGGCTCCAAATCACTGCAGGAGCTTAAGCTTGTCCCTGCAAGAACCAATATTTCCTCTCTTAGGTGACATCACCCCCTCTGAGTACAAGTTACAGGATTAGCCACTCTACAAGATGCAAGCTAGCCTTTCTGCCCGGGACACTCGAGGTCCAGGGAGGACACACTGCTCCCAGGAGGTGACATCCAGTACCAATCAGGATGGAGCCAAGGGTGGTCCAGGAATAGCAAAACTGAAAACAACAACAAACCATAATTCAGAACCTCAGAGACCCTACATTAATCACCGGAACCAGACCAGCCAAATCTCTCCCCATCCTAAAGCTCAGGGAAATTTGCGGAAGAGGGGGCAGTAAGATTGTAAGAGCCTAAAGATGGGGAGGAGCAACGATAAGCAAGATACTCCATACAAATGAGGGTTGAAGTAACCATAATAGGACTTTGCATGCCCTGCACAATGACTGACATATCAATGACCCCCCAAAGTCTAGCATGGATCACAGGCACTAGGATCCTTAGAGGCAAGGGATTAACCATCACAGTAGTGTTTCCATACTAAAAAGGACCCCAAGAAAAGGCTATAGTCAATGCTACTGAATCCGTACACCTCATTAGAGTGGAGGACGCAGAGGGAAGTTTGACATTCACACTAAAGGATGCTCCAGGGATTGGGGGGGAGGTTGAAAGGAAGGGGGAAAGGGAGGAGGGAGCAAGGGGGTCCGAGGAAGGGTGGAGGGAGGGAGGGGACCGGGGTACCTATTAAGTTTGTATGAGTGGAAAAAAAAATAATAAAAATGAAAGAAAGAAAAAAAAAAAAGACGCAAGCTATCCAAACCGAGCTGGAACAACCAGAAAATAGGGTGAATGTATACCACACAGTGACAGACAGAATCTGAAAATCTTTATCAATGTTACATGTGGAGATGGGCGTTGTGGTACATGCCTAAAATCTCACAACTCTAGAGGCTGAGACAGGAAGATGGAGTCTTCAAAGCCAGGCTCTACTATCCAAGTTCAGAGCCAGTTTAGGCAACATGAGACAGTGTCTCAAAACAAAACTAAACTAAACTAAACAAAACCCAAAAGTTTTTGAAAACTGCTGAACAACTGAACAACAAGAGAAGTTCATTTCTTCTGCCTCCAAATATTTGGAGATTAACGTTGTATAGATATATAATAACAAACGTAAGGTGAATTTTGATAAGTTTAATTCAAATATGTGGTATCATGTTTCAAGACTCTAATGTGACTTTTATTGAATATACCCATTATGATAGTTAAGCCTATGTGTGATAGATTGAGACCACACCTAGAAGGATCAACTGAGACCACCTGAAAGGATTATACCCACCCTAAATTCCAAGGGAACTTCCATAGAGCCCATAGGAACCTCCCAGTAATGGACCATATAAAATGGACCATGGAATATAGGTGGAGAGACAATCTAGGAATGCTCAAGCTCTGTGGAGGTCTGCTGTGACTTAGCCTGCCTCCTGCCTCAGCCATCGTAAGATTATATCTACTTCCCCTCTGGAAGTGTAATTGAATAAATATCCCTTTCTCCCATAAGTTATTTGACTTTGGGTTGCTCTCTCACAGCAATAGTAAAGAGTAACCGTTACACCCATGACAGAATTCATGGATTTATTCAAAATGATATGTGCAGATTTTACAAGACTGTATCACTTTTCTTATTTGCAGAAACATGATGTGTGATAATTTGTTATCGTAGACCAACAACATGAGCATCACTTAGGACCTTCTTACAAGGCATAATAATGCAGAAACTCTACCTTAAAAGGCAATTCCCGAATTCATCAGAGCATTTTATTCTTAACCATACAAGCAAGTAGATTTGCTGACTACTCCACTCAATGATACCATAGCACCCAAAGGAAAGTGAACCATAAAGGGATCTTCTGAGAGGTCTAAAATAAAAATCACCAGAGATAATATATATATTTCATATGTATTTTTGCATATATATGCAAATTTTTGTTATGGTGACTCCCTCTGATAGCAATTACCTTTAATTATTAACTCACTGTGCAACAGCTGGTGTAATGCAGAACAGCAGGTACCTAAGGTCTGTTCTTCGGAGACAGTATCTGAGAACACTTTACTAGAGGGACTAGAAATGCTCTTCCTAGTTTAGCTTTCCAGGGTAAAAGGAAAGGCCCCAAGAGGAACAAAGGCAACTGGTAGCAAGACACCCCTTCTTTACCATTTCAACTTTTATTTCCCAATATAGCAGAGTAAGCAAAAGGCTACCTTCCACCAAAACATGACACCAGCCACCCCAGTATTCTGCACTGTGGCTTCATTCTCAGAGGGCTACAGCATTCTCCTGTGGCCTTCTTAAAACATATGAGGTTATGGGGGTTATCAACCAAAAGTTTACGGGTTAACGATGAAGAGTCAGTAAGTGGTAGCTAAGTGTGGGAGTGGAAAGGAGATGGGTCTCAGGATCCTCAGAGCATGAGAAAGGAGTCTGGTCACACCCCACTGAACCTTTGCTAATAGTTCACTGAGCTGGTACCATATTTGGATCCTGCTAATTACTGCTATGTGAGGGGCTCTGAGCCAGAAAGTAGTGCCAAGTGTGCCTGTCTCCTGTGCTATGACGAGGCATATCTAAGCTCCTGATGATTCTGCTCCTAAAACAAGTGTTTGTAAATGTTAATTCTCAACCCACTACCTTCTCAGGGAAGAGCAAAAATGCTTTTATGCACAGAATTTGAAAGCAAAGTGTTTTCCCTCAGTTACAATGAAAGGAATAGGAAGTGCTTTAATGAGAAACCACAGACCTGCAATTTAATGTGCCTCTTTACCCAAACCCTCAGGGGCATGCTGCTCTCTGAATCTGTTAGAGATTACCTAACCCTGAAACTGCCCATTAGCAGAGGGTAGAAATCCCCTCCTAGCTTTGCCCATGGGATCCTCCCACAAAAAAAAAAATTGGAAATTCAACATATTTATTTAAGAAAATGTTAAACCACTGAAATTTTGGTTCATAAATCCTAGTAATATGCATATATGTGAAATTTGCATAATTTGACACAGCTTTAGAATTGGTTCAATTAAGAGACACAAAAATCTCTGAATTCTTAGAATGAACCATCCCACTTCCCATTTCTAACTTCAGTTAGAAATACACAATCTTCTCACCCTCAGGAGTTCAGCATCAGGCCGAGAGTATCAAAAGGAAATTGTGTGTGGGCCTCTGTATCACGCATTAACCTACAAGGAAAAATTCAAGAGACTACCAAATCAGTATCAATTATGAGCGCAAAGGACACCATGTTTTGAAGAGCTGTTCATGATCGGTCTCAGAACACTCAGACACCCTCTTCCTCAGTAAGGCCACCAGGTGTCTATAGCTTCTAGAAGGGTTACTTTTGCATTCTGAGAGCAGGATCTACTTTAGAACAAGATAAAAGCAAGATTTGCCTCCTTTCAAGTGAAGAAAAGCCAGTATCTGAACAACTGTTGTGCTGACCTCCTCTATCTCAAGTAGGATGCTGCCCGGTGTTCTCCATGGTATTTACCGCACCAGCCTGTGGAACTAACTCATCCTAGCCTGACTTCTATCCCAGTCCCAGAGTTCATCACCTTTTCCCTGGCCAACTGGAAACATCCTTAGCCTGAGCGAAATGAGATTAGAGAGATGGCGGAAGGAGAGGGTGTGAAACACGTCATAGTTTCAAACTAAATAAAAAGCTTCTGGGTTATCTACATGCTTAGGGACCTGTGTGGCTAATCCTTTCCTCCATCATGGATAATGGAGGGTGGTGGGTGGGCTTTGCAAATCTTCTCTCCTTTGTTATAGAAACAACCTATCATTTGCCTAAAAGAAGTAAACCACATTCCACCCAACCAGAAACTGTATTTCTTTAAATGCCAGATTCAATTGAGAGTTATATATTACTATTTAAAATTTACATAATAAATGTCATCTCCTTGGGACAGTCCCTTCCCACTACGACAGTCACTGATGCCATGGAGAAAATCTCCAACACAACCCATCTAGAAACATGCTTTTATTCAAAGACCTTTCAAATACTTCAGGTAGACTGTCATGAACCAAGCCATCCAATTGCCAGTTTCCCTCATTCATAAAATAGCCATTCATTTTTTTTAATTTTATAGATAATATAAGAATTACTGAGGATGCGCTATAAATTATTTCAATGCACTCAAATATATTTTTCCATAAAGAAACAAATTTCATGTTTGCCTTGGTGGGGAAGCATACCTTTAAAACCACACACCAAACCTCTTAGGAGGTTTCTGTCTGTGGGTACGAGGAGAGTTCTCCACGCCTTGTTAATGATAAATCCATACATTGGATACATAGATTCATCACCCATCCTAATCTTCACCCAATCAGCCTTAGTCCTTTCCTTCCTGGGTCTTTATCAAGGCAAACACACTTGATTCATGCTAATACCAAACTTGACCCAGAAAAACACTGTTCGCATTATTTTGCCACAAAGCAAGTACTATTACTTCAACAACAGCAAGAGAGAGAGAGAGAGAGAGAGAGAGAGAGAGAGAGAGAGAGAGAGAGAGAGAGAGAGATTGAGGAAGAGTGGAGAAGTTTAGCATTTGAGATTCTTTCTCATACCAAATAGCAAATAACAAAAGTGTACCTTTGTGTTGGAAGAGTCAAGCCATACAAATACGGCAGAGCCAATCAATTGTCACGACGGCGAAAATGACCCGAGGAGGTGAGTTGCGCCAGGCAGAGGATTGGTTTCCTGTTGAGGTTACAGGGCCTGCAGCGAGCAGGCACCGGTGCCACGAGGCTGGCGGGCTGACCGGGGGCAGGAGGCGGCGGCGGGGGGCCGGGCAGTCTTTATAGCCCGCGGTCCCCTGGCGGTGCCCGAGGGGCGGGAAGCGCGGCCGCCGCGCCCATCGCTCGCCTCGCCTCGGCCGGCGCTGCGTGGGCCCGGGCGGGCGGAGGTGGCGGAGGGGGTGGGGGGGCAGCCAACTCTTAACTCGGTGGACTTTTTCGGCGCTTTGGAAATTCCCAGGCCGAAAAGGTACTGTCCCGAGTCCGGACATTCCCCGGGAGGGCCGGCTCCAAGACCTGGACTGGAGCGGGGCGCGGATGTGCATGGCTCCGGGCTGGTGGTCTCGGTGGGAGTTCACCGGGTGGGGTTTTCCCTTGCGACTCTTTTGCGCGGAGGGCGAGCCAGGAGCGGTGTCTGTCCTGGACAAGTGAAAGGCCGAGGACTCCACAGCATAAGCAGCACAGGGGTCTGGAACAGCAAGATCACTGCTGTCACAGGCGGTGGGGAGCTTGGATTCAAGCAGCGAAGGGATTTGGGGCCACGCAGGGGGTTCTCCTGACATTCAGTTTCGCTGACCCCTCTTTGGGGAACCCTTGCTACTGTCATCTCTGTACTGCTTTTACTTTCTTTAAGTCACCTCCAGACAGTCAGTCACAGTCCAGTTTTGCAATTGCACAGGAAATGACCACTGTCTTCCTGTTGGTACAGTATGAACTCACATCTCGGATTCCTACAATTCTCCAGGTCCAACTAGCTGTCTCCTCTTATGCAAACTATTCTAAAGGAGTGTGTGTGTGTGTGTGTGTGTGTGTGTGTGTGTGTGTGTGTGTGTGTGTTGTGTGTGTGTTCGCAGTTTTTTTTTTTTTTTTTTAATGCACTTTTGAGGGACAGGTTACATTGAGCCAGGTCAAGTATATTTTTTGCTCTCTAGCTTCTGAGAAAATAAACCTCCGCCCTCAACAACTCTCTGTATCTTCTACCACCTCCTGTTTGTCCCAGGATTCCCAGATATCCCTAGCACTTCAGGTAGTGTAGATTCAGTTTCAAAGAGAGAAAGAGCAACCTCAAAATCTTATTACCCACTGAGATGTCAAGCAGTGGAGACAGAGGAGTCTTGTCTGAGTCATTTCCCTTGTGTGTTTATTTCACTGCCCCTCAGTCATTGTGAGGACTTACTATACTCTCTTGTCAAAGACCCTGATTTCTCACTCTGAAACTTACTATTTATAGCCAAGTAGGCAGCCAAGTAGTATTTAATAGAAACATGGTTATTTAGAATCATATAATGATGTGGAATATTAAAAGTCTGTTTTTGCTCTAAAAAGTCTACTCTTAATAGGATAACTTCTGTAAGATATAATTTGTGTAGAATTTCCATAATTTCTGTAATTTCCTTATTGTGGGTTCACCATTATATCATACCAGCAAATCTATCACTTTAGTTCTGAAACATGAAATTCATTGAGTTACATAAATACTGTCACTTCAAAATATAAGTTTATATTTTAATCCAACAAAATTGTATATAAACCAGTTTAAATATTTTATTATAAGATCAAACATTCAAACCATTAATGGCACACTGACATAATAAAACTATTACTATATTAGCAGAATGATTAGACAAAGCCTTATAATTAAGCTATTAAGGCTAATTAGAAAAATATTTATACTGTAGACTAAGTAAAAGGCATATTCAGATTATTTATTCTGTATGATTATAACTAAAACGACCACTCAGGATTTGGGTACTGTGGATACAAAAAGTCATGGATATGGAATAAATGGTGACATTTATGTATAACAAATGAAATATCCTCCCATATATCTTAAAGTAATCTCTATGTTATTTATAATGCCTAATAATATGAAAGTAAATTGTGTTATAATTTATTGATTGTACCAGGAATAATGACAAAAAACCTGTACATGTTCAGTACTGATATTTTCCCAAATATTTTTTATCCAAAGTTGGTTGAATCCACTAATTATGGAACCTACAAATACAGAGGATCAACTACATATGGTTAAAAAAAAACTTCAGGAAAGTATACCAAATTGTTAATGTTCACTGTTTTTTGTTTTTTGCGAGTACCTGTGTCTGTGTGTATGTGTCTCAGAGGTCATTGTATGTCTCTGTGGGGGACCAAAGGTGATTTCAAGAATCCTCTTGGATTGGGTCTACCTTCTTTTTGCTTTACCCTAGGATTTCCCAAGCTGGGGCCTGGAAGTTCAGGGCATCACTCTTTCAGCCTAGTGTTTTTACCTGGGATCTGGGTTCTGAATTCAGGTCCTTCTGCTTGGGAGGGAGAGGCTTAACCTGAGCCATCTCTCTAGCCCATGTTCACTGTGTTCTTATGATAGAATTATGAAGTGTGTCTTTTACTTAGCCTGAGTAGTTTTTTAACTATGATGCCTTTATATTTATTATGGAAAATATATATTTAAAATGAACTCTTTTAACTGACATACTAAAATTCACAATTATGTGTTACTCACCTACAATAAATTTTTCATATAAGAAATTATGGTACAAGGCTGGAGAGATGACTCCAGGATTAAGATTCTACCTTGAAAGCAAAAGGATCTGAGTTCAGATCCCAGATCCCACATAAAAATACTAGGCAGAAATGACTGCTGGCCTGCACTCTCAGTCTTGAAAGGCAGAGCATGGGCAAATGTATAGTAAAGCAAAAAGGAGGCAGAGGAATCCAGGATGATTCTAGAAATCACCCCTGCATCTCCACAGGCACCTATGGTGCCCTATGATACATTGACCTCACAGACACATGTAGTGCCCTCTAATATACATACACACACACACACACAAACACACAGATGCACGTGTGCATAAAAGAAATTATGGTACAGGTTGAGTACCACTTATCTGAAAGACTTGGGACCAGAACTGTTGCAGATTTTTTTTTTGGATTTAGGAATATTTACATAGATATGTATACACACGTATGTAGATATTATCCAAGTCTAGATAGAAAATTTATGTTTCATATACATGAAGGACATTTTATGTAACATATTTAGTACATCTATGCTTAGACTGTGACCTGCCCATCAGTTTATGTCTTGTGGTATCACGCCAGGCATACAAAAGGCTTTGGATTATAGAACATGGGATTTATAGAACATGGGATTTAGGATGTTCACATTATCGATGCTCAACTTGTATTCAACTGCTCTGAGAAATATTTGAGAAATAGTTCATTCTCTGTTCAAATTTCCACACCAGAGTGCACAAAGTCAGAAGAGGGATAAATGTGCTCATGACTCACAATTCCTCCAGAAGCTGTGTCAGCAAAGCTTCAAGTGCCTATGCAGTTAAATCAAACAGGAAAACCTGCAAAGGCTCATGGGAACTCAGCCACAGGAACAGCCAGCAGCATCCAAGCTAGCGGCAAGGCAGTGTTGGTTGGCTTCTTGGAATTCCCTGGGGGCAACCTCCACCAAAAATTATCTAAAATTTCTTAAAAAACAAAACTTCCTTGCAAAACTCTAATAGGTTGCAGTTAAGTCAGGTTATGGACTTGGTGAATTTTAGTTCAATTCCAACTCAGGTTCTTCATTTGAAAAACGGAACTGATATTACTTACATTACCAAATCATGGTCAAAATTAATTGATAAAGCCCTTGAAATAATAGACAAGCAATGTTACTTCCCTAGATCTGCCTTCTCTCTCTCTTTACTGGTGATTCCCAAAATGTAGAGCACTAAGACTGCACCAGAATCACTGGCATTTATCACTGGGTTAATTCCACATCGCCTGGAGGTACAATCCCTACTTCTTCATAAATCAGTTTTCAAATATTGCAACTGGTAAAATCGAGATATTTTAAGCTTGTCTGCTGATATGAGTTTATAATCCCAGCAACTAGAGAGGTTAAGGCAAGTTCAAGACCTGCTGACATTTTAACAAGATCCTCTCCTAAAATAAAAAGTTAAAAAAGGGTTGGGAATATAGTCCAGTGGTACAATACTTGTCTAGAACTGGTATGCACACAATCCATGCATATTCAATCTCTAGTACTTCAAAGATAAAGTATCACATTTATCTTCATTAGCCCTCTTCAGACTCAGAAATAATCTTAAAAATTTTTCCATAAAATATTTTATAAACTTTCTGGTCCTCAAGAGCAGGAAATCTTAGACTCACAAAAGTTAATAATCTAAATTATTTTTTTCCATTCTTATAATGCTGTGGACTTTTCATGATTCATACAATGTCATCGCTGAAGCTACCCCAGTGTCTCTATTTACATCTTACTTAGGGACAAGTAGAAATAAACCATAACCTCTTATGTTCCCGCTCCCCCAAAAGCAAGAGTATTTACTAAATGACCCTAAATTTAAATTAATTAGATTACATTTAAATTAATAAGATAAAGTCAAATAAAACTTACAGCACTGTGATTGTGGATTGTCAGTAATGAGCTAAGCATGTATCACTTGTCTAGCATATACAAGACCCTGAGTTCAATCCACAATCCCAAAATACAAAAAGATAGAATAACAGATAACAGAATATTAGCTTTTTACTTCCAAGCATGAGATAATGTGTATACTGAATACCCAAATCAGGAAATACCTGCAATAGATTTTAATATCTAATTTTATTAATTTCTGATTTGTTTTAATCTCTAAAGTGGTATATATGAATCCAAAATAGCCAAAAAATTTTAAATTGCTGGCAAAAAAAACTCTACAGTTTTATGATAGTCAATAACATCCTTTACATAAAAGTCAGTTCTTAAAACCCACAAGCTTCAGAACATAAAAATAAACTTCTTTTTACAGATTTATTTCCATTCCAAAAGTAGTGTCTAGATTAAGTATTCATCACATAAAATTTAGTTGATTCAAATAAGAAGTTATCACCCAATGCAAATATCAATTCAAAGCACAAATTCTATGTGTTCCCATTTCCTTTTTGCTTCTTTCCTGGAGAAGAGCAGGAAATTGCTACTTTCCTTACTATAAAATTCTGACCACACATACTGGCCTTTTCAAGTAATTCAAAAAATATAGGTCAAGAGAAACTCCTGAGATATAGCAGTCTTCATCGTGGCTGCAAGAGCCCTCCTTCGCTCCTGAAGATGGATTACTAGTGCTATTCGTGAAGATGTGTTCAATTTCCTTTACCAAAAAGACTATAACCAGACCACTTTCACTCAACCTGTCCCCTTATGTCAAAACACTTCTCACATGTTGGCACGGTAATCTCTACTTCCAGGAGAAGCTGGTTCAAACACACTCATTAGCATCTTTGGTTACAAGGGCATTACAGTGTATAGATGCTGTTAATAAGAGTTCTACCATGGCTAAGTCAAGATTGGGAAAAAATCTTACAGGTAGATATAAGTGTGGCCTTCACTGTCTAAGTTTTTCCCAAGTCATTATGTAAAGTCCATCTGTCTTTTGAAAATTTGCACATATGGAGAGTAGCCACCTCATACCAGGGCCAATCACAAAGTTTCCATAATTCAGGTCGATTGGGAAGGTCATTGAATATGGCCCCTCTAAGGACAGGTTAGGTCTCCAGAGGGCACACGTAAGACAAGAACATGTCCAGCTGGTTCTTCACAATCACTTCATCTGGATGCAGCTTGTGGGGTAGGTAATGAGCCAGGGTCATCTCCCAGGCATCGACGAGATACACTCCAACCCCTGAGAACATCCTCCGGAGGACAGTGTCCAGTTGAAAGTTGTACCAGTCACTGTTGAAGAGGCTCACCTCGGGCCCCAGCTCCTGAGCATTGGCTGTCCGGATGACAACCACAGTCTTAGGGCTTCGATCCAGGAGCTGGACCACTGCCCGTCGGATGTTCCTGAGGCGCCGGATATACACTTCCAAAGGGAAGGTGCTGAAGTGAGACCATATAGCAATGGCGACCACAGTGTTCTTCCCTCCCACAATCCCATTGAGTTCATTGGCCACATAACGGAGCTCGTTGCTGAAGACAGTGGTGAAGCGGATGGGTGGCCCGTGGCATCGGTACTTGAGCAGGATGTTGTGCTTCTGGTCCACTGCGAGGAAGGGACCCACGTTCTTGGGACTACCCAAGTCAAACTCCACTAAGTCTGAAACAAGGAAAACTCAAATTGGTGAAAAAGTTTCCATCTCCATACATTTTGAAGATTCTTTACCAAGTAGCTTCAAAAAAAAAAAAAAAAAAACAGTTTTTAAGAAAGAAGTCATAAAGAGTGGGAATGAGAGATGGATACTACCAAGATACATTGTACACATTATGAAATGGTCAAAGAATAAAGAAAAATATTTAAATAAATAAGAGTACAACAAAAAAGACTCAATATAAATGTGAAGGAAATGCCTGTCTCACTACTTCATGCCTTACTCAATGGATCTTTATTCTAGTATATTAGGCATTCAAATCATTTCATAAGCATGCCTAATAAGTAATACTACCAGTGATAGTTTCTACATGTGTGTCTACACCTCAAAACAAAATAATTTGGTTACCCTCTATCAAGCAAAGAATTCTTGCTGTTGGCACTGACACTGAATGCCTAAGAATCAAACTGGCATTTATATTCCTGTGATAGAGGGCTATTACATCTTTCAAGACAGGGGACCATTATATATAATGAAAATGTCATAATGAAACCCATTATTTTTATACAATCAATATATTCTAATAATGTCTTTTAATGCCACAGGCATGATGGTACCCAACTGTCATCCCAGCATTTCAGAGGCAGAGGCAGGAAAAGCAAGAAGCAAGCGTAGCATACCAAGTAAGCTCCACGCTCACCAGGCCTACATGGTAAGAATTTCTCTCAAATAAATATGTAAATAAATACATAAATAAATACATTTATATATGTAGTAGAGTATATATATGCATTTATATTTTTTATATATTTACATATATACATGTGCATCTACATACATAATATACAGATATATGCACATGCATATATCTGTATATTACACATAGACATAAATAAAGAGTTGACAATGCAAAACCATTCACATTCCTTAGCACCTACTCAATGCCCACTACCACAGGCATTAAAAAACAAGCTCAGATTATGTCACAAGTTTTCTCAGAGAGTTTTCAAGTCTATTCTGAAGAGGTGGCATTAGTCTATAAGTGCCCTGTACTCTCCTTAGGGTTAAAAGAGATTTCATTTTTTCCTTCCTGTTGCCCCAAACTTCTCTTGTAGACTTTCCTGCTTATTACTACTTGGCTTTGAGAGCTAAAAATGAATAAAAGTTCATTTTCTTTTGATAA
Organism: Typhlomys cinereus; assembly: GCA_023101885.1. NCBI lineage: Eukaryota > Metazoa > Chordata > Mammalia > Rodentia > Platacanthomyidae > Typhlomys > Typhlomys cinereus. The sequence continues at coordinate 3,331,384 of JALPQD010000226.1, forward strand.
AAATCAAGCACCCACACAGGGCTTTACTTTTATCAGATAAAGTGTCTGGTGGAAAATGATCAAAACAGTCAACATGATCGTTGCTATTAAAGGAAATATCAGGCTACGTCATGAGAGATTATGAAGCAGCTGCAGAAGCCTTATGGCCCACTCAGCACTGAGCCACGCCTAGGGCCAGGCTGCACACACTTCCCTGTCCAGACTTCTAATTCCTGTTTCATCCACCAAAACTCAACTACATCAAGGGAAAACACTGGAATTGACTTTCTACCTTCTGGAATAAAGTCCACTTCTTCCCTTTCTTCTACAATATAAATTTCACAGTAAAATAATATAATAAATAGAAAAGTTGATAAAAAAATTACAAACAACTTACAAAAAAAAGCATAAGAATTCATTTTCTGAAAAGCCTTGCTTAAGACTTATATAAGACTGGGTCCAACAACATTACATCATGAATCTCCTAGGGGAGAAGTCATATGATCTGTTTATTATTATTAGACTTAGGTGGACGTGTGCGCACACACACACAAAAGTAGGATAGACACTTGTTGGGAAAAAGATTTTCACACATGCACCTCTTCCCACAAAATCATCTGCTCTTTAAATTACAAGCAGGCTCCTTATTTCTGCTCCCCGGGGATCCATCCCTCCTTACTCCACACCCCCTTACAGAAAGAAAGCGCTCACATGAACACATGGTAGGTTTCCATTAGCAGGGTTTTATTATGGGTCTGGAGAGTACAGCCTAGCAAGAAGTCAAGAAGCCAAGAATGCTGAGATTCACTCAGACTTTGTTGGTAGGAGGCAGCTCTAGTTTGGAGTCATAGCAGGAATAGGCTTAGTAATAGACTTTGCTACAAGGACACATAAAAATGAACCACACAATCCATTTGGCTTTTTCCTTCCAGCTAAATCCTCTCTAAACCTGGAGTTGAGCCAAACAGAATTGGAAAAGAAACAAGAGGTATCTACATGTCCTATAATCCAGAATACTGGAAGTGAGATGGCGTAGTTCACCTGCCTCATAGGACAGAGGGAGACGCGCAGTCCTGAGGAGTGATTTGCCCATAGTCATGGAGTTGGTTATAAAATGAGCCTCAAAGATCCACTTACTGATCAAAAACTGCCCCACATCTGCAGGGTTGGGATATATCTTTCACGCTGTGGAAAAACAACTGCTTTCTTATCTGATGCCTTTCTGCAGCCAAGAGTGATCTACTCGTTCAAATCTGATTTCATTCAGGTGAGACACAGTTATGACACCAAAAGCCAAATACCAACCTGGAACAAATGAAGTAAGGTATTCAAACCACTGTCTGATTGTTGAGTCGCCGAATAAATACACCACTTTCCTTTGCAGGCATTCTGTAATGTTGTCAGGATCATTAAACTGGCGTATCTTAAACCTCCTGGGGCGCCACTGGTCCTTGTAGAAATACCCAGAAGGAAAAGTTCCTGAGCCTTGTGATACTTCTAGGTTGTTAGTTTCTGTAAAGAAAAAGGGAAAATCTAATATGTTCTGAAATTCACCTCCAAAAACAGATTAGAAATGTTCCCAGAAGCACGATTATGTCCACATATTTGGTGGCCTCCTAGCTTATGGGTAGTGTTTCCTGCTGTCATAGTTGAAGAAACCCCAGACTTTCCCCCTAACATGAAAAGGTTCTCCTTTGTACAAAAATGGGAAGATGTAAAAAGGGTATGGGTATTGGAGAACACAAGGAGAAAATGACACTTTAAGCATGTTTGTGTGTTTTCCTTAAAGCTAAAAATAAAGGAAGGGGGCTGCTGAGATAGTGCAGTGCGTGAGATGCCTGCTCACAAACCTAGTTTGTGACCTGAGTTTGATATCCGGAAGCCCACATGGTGCATGTCTTCTCAGATTCTCTTTCTTTCTCTCTCTCTTTCAAAATAAACTAAAAAAAAGGGGGGGGGAGGGGGAGGCAGGCAGGCCCAGAGCATGGCTCAGCAGGTAAATGTGCTTATCATGCAAGCTTGATGACCTGATTTGATCCCAGGAACCCAGTTAAAAGCAGAGAGAAATGATGCCACAGAAGCTGTCCTCTGACCTCTGCGTGTATGCTGTGGCACACACACACACACACACACACACACACACACACACACACACACGGAAAAGAAGTATAAGTAGTTTAAATGAAATAAAGCATAAAATAAAATAAAAAATCGTCAAAATCCAAAGAAAAGTAAGCATTCACCCAGCGCCATCTAATAATGGATAACCATTTCTCATCCAAATGCGTGAAAGGCCAATAGTAACTTAGATGCATGTTTTAGAAATGCATTTAGATTAGTATAATGCCTCACCATTCATTAAAGGTTTTAATTCATGTTCAAAACTCATGCTTTCATTCAGAAAACCACCATTGTTGAATCCAGAGAATGAGCCAATGACATGTAAAGGATTACTCCAGGAAGAGTTCGGAGTGTTTATGGGCACCAAGCAACACACAAAAACCTCGGCAAGGTGTACTCACTGCTGTTACCTGGACACAGATGTTAACGCAAGCATCAGGGTGCTGCTCAGATTGAAAGTCAACATCCTTCTGTGCTAATTGCCTCCCTTGGACCATACCACCATGTGACTTCAAAACAGACGCCGAGGGCTACTATTTCTTTCAAGTTTACTCTAGCTGAGACTCTGCTTAGAGTAATTAAACAGATTATCTCACATAAGCTCACAGTAATTCTTTCCAAGAGCTCCTATTTCTATTTCTGTTTTAGGAACAGTTAAGAAATTGACCAAGGTCCCAAAACTGAGCCTGTAAGGGGAAAAAGTCAGAACTTAGTCAAAGCAGTGAGTCCCCAAGCCCAGGTACTAGATGTGTTTAGATGTCAGCCACTCTTGTGGCTTTTTATTTAAGGATATGACATGAATTTCTAATAGTTATTCAAATCTAATATCTTAATGAAACCACCAACCACTTTACACCACTTCCTTACACACGCCAAACTTCAGTACCAGCCATAATATAACCATCTCACAGTCACCTGTTACAATACTATTTGAAATACAAGTGTTTACATGACTTAGAAGTTTAATGTCCCCTATCTGTGACTATTTGGTGGTTTCTTGCCTCCTTAACATTATCCATATTACTCAAAATTGTTCTGGATTTTTTTATTCCCATCAAAGACAATACCCTATGTGACAAGTAGTGCATATTTAATCTTTTCTTCCCTAATACTTTGTCGGTTCAGACTCAACTGGAAAAGTAACTAGTATTTTTGAAAAGCTTTACTGGCAAATTTAAAAAAAAAAAAAGGATCCTTAGAAAATCCTTAGCTGAGAGGAGGACCCAGTGGAGAGTCAGGCGTACACAATAAAGGACTCTCTGGGAATTGGGGGGGAGGCACTGGGGGATGGGGAGAGAGAGGAGGGGGAGGAGGCGGTTTGGGGGGAGGAGGGGGGAGGGAGGGAACTGGTAAAAAAATTTTAAAATGTATAATTACATTTTTAATTAAAAAAAAGAAAATCCTTAGCTGATGAAACAATGCAACTTGCAAATCCTAAACTTTTCTGATATATGGAGACTTTGTTGGATTAAAAAAAAATCTTAGGATTAATTGTTCAAAATTATATATTTTTTCAGATATAAATATTCTAAGAGACTGGATCCTTGTATGTCATCGGAGAGGAGGGCCCAGAGGAGAGTCTTGCATGCACATTAAAGGATTCTCTGGGGATTGGGGGGGAGGTACTGGGGGATGGGGAGGGAGGGGTGAGGGGAGGAGGAACAGGGGGGTCAGGGGGAGGAGGAGGGAGGGAGGGAACCGGTGTACCTATTAAGTTTGTAAGAGCGGAAATAATAATTTTTAAAAAAACTTTCTTTTCCCGGTGGCGAAAGGGAGCATAGGGCTCAGCCCCGTGATATACAGTCCCTTTCCACGACGTTGGAGATGAAGCCGGGCTTCATGTCTGCGCCTGCATATTCCTACGACTTCTCAGAGTCCTGTGGACCATGACTGAGGAGACAAACCATGCAGGAAACATCATCTGGTATGAGAGAGGGTTTAATTCAACATCTTCTGGGATGCTGAAGCCTGTGTTTTGTTTTCATTCAGGAAAGAGATCTACATGTGACATCAGACCATCTGCTGGGGGTAATGTGGTAAAGGCATTGTTTTACTTTACTGGGAGATTGAGCCCAGAGCTTCATACATTTCCTTTTGATCCTGTTAGTCCATCACTTTTAATGCCCCCAGTATGCACTGCTGGGATAGAGAATTTTTAGTGTGTTTGAAACCCTCGATTATCCTTAGGGCTTTTGAGGCCAACATAGTATCCTGTCTCCAGTGTTTCTGTAAATGTTTGCAATGACCTAAAAGCTCAAATAAATGTGTGGATTAAAATTAAAAAAAAAAAAACAAAAACAAAAAAAACCCTTTCTTTTACATAAAAAAGAATGTTTTTGCAATAATGGCATACTGAAAATATTTGTGGAAAATATTTGTTTGCATTTGATTCAATTTTTACTCAGATTTAGAGCATCTATGCTTATGGAAACTGATTAGTTGTAATTTATCCATTTCCAGTTGATTCATCATGCAGTTCTCAAATTAGTAATTAATCACCTTGCTTTTTAATCATATTCAAATAAATAAAGTTTAAGTAAAAAAGGGGAGAGGAGTGTAGAATAGAATTTATTTGGAGGACTCAAAAGTAACTTCCCAAGCCAAGCACACCTATAGCTTCAGCTACTCAGGAGGAGGCTGAGGCAGGAGGATGGCTTGAGCCAGGAGTTCAAGACTACCTGTTGCAGTTACTCCACATGTTGCCAATAGCTTCAAGACCAGTGGTTTAAGGGAACAAGGGGTTTTATTCTGGCTTATGATTATTCTTGATTACAATTGCTTGTCCAGCTTGGTAGGAGAATCCACACTTAACACCAGGAACAGATCCACAGGACTGCTGAGAGAGATGATCCTTACTTTCCAGACCACATATCTGGCCAAGTATACAGAAGGATACCCAACTTCCTCAACTAGCTCCCTCCATCTTATTCACCTGCCCAGAAAAGAGTCCCACCCACCATGGGCTGGGCCTTCCCATCTCTTGCAGGCTTATTCTGGGCCTAACTCAACCACTAATTCTTTACAAATGTACCCAGAGCTCAACCCCTGAAACATGAAGTTGACACCTGTGTCTACCACACGATCTAAGGCACCACATAGTAAGTAAGGTACCACCTCAAACAAAAGCATGAACACAAAAACAGACAAGCAAAACCTCAACATGCTGTCAGGTTCGGCTTTACCATGCTAACAGCTTGCCCAAAACGCCCTCCTTATTTTAATGCATCAAAGCTTTGTATCACAGAGTTACAGAGAAGACACCTGGGGCTCACAGAAAACATTTACTATAATGAGAATTAAAAGTGATTTGAAGTTACAGTTTTACCACTGGTAATTTGGTAGATTCAGCTATTTTGTGTCAAAGACATGTTAAAAAGAAAAGTATACATCACACAGGAAGCAATTACTGTCTCCATGCAAATGTTAATTATATTTACTACAAGAGTTTAGTCAAGCAACACAAATCAATTACTGAACCTGACATTTCTTCTTTAAACATGCCTGGGCCACAGTTTTGTTTTCTTTCAAAGGAATGCACATGCCTCTGCTGCCCCCTTATGGTCAATTTGTAGAAAAACATTTCCTGACTACATTTTCAAGCAGTCTGGGATTGTTTAAAAAAAAAAATCTGTGTTTTATGGAGCCTGATGCATTTTTCACAAAAGAAACCTGAGATACAAAATGCTATAGTTGGCAATATAGCTCCTAATATGTTGTGTAGAATCAAAAATAAAAATAAAAATGAGCCATTATTCCATTGTTACTGTGAATATTGCTGATGAATGGGGAAAGCTGACACAGAGATGGTTTAAAAAGGTAGATTTTCATGCAAAATGTAAATACTTATTTGGCTTGTTCAAAAGTAATCTTTGCGTTATCTGCAAAAGCAGAAGGTACATTCTTGATTGCTTATAAATCATGTGCTGGCTTCTCTAACACATCTCAGCTCTTTAAGGCCCATGGTTGATGTCTTTCTCCAAAAAGTGTCATCCCATGTCACCCTCAGCCAATTAGGAAAATCTGAGCCAATATAGGACAAAATGGAAGGGAAAAGAGCAGAGAAATAAATTCCCCTCAATGTCTTACAAAGAACAGGATGAAAGGGACACATTTAAGACAGAAGTTTGGGTACCATCTCAGCAGAATGAGTAACCATCCCCAAAGTATTGCTAAAATGAAGTTATACTCCATCAAGGTGCCTGAATACCTGGGGACTAGAGACAGATATTAGTGACAAGTCAGCGGTAACTGTGACACTGGGAAAGCCTATCAGAAGCCAGACTCTTGCCTTTGAAAAGAGGGTCTAGAGCTGGGAAGATGGCTAAGTGGTCAGGGGAAATGACAGTGGTCTGCAATTCCAGCCCGGGAAGGAGGGCCTGAAGAACTCAAAGCAGAAAAGAAGCAGAGTAATCCAGGGTAATTCCCATGTTATCCTTGGACTTCCGCAGGCACGCTCGCGCACACACATACACACACACACACACACACACACACACACACAAAGGGTCTACTACATTTAAAAACTGTATCTTTGCTTCTAACTAGAATATGCCTGTGTGGTGAGAGCAGCGGCAGCCTCAAGCTATGTGCTGGCCTCTGCAACTTATAAAGAACAACTTGAAGAACCTGGCTCAGTGTGAGTGAAAATCGGTGAGCTGAGCTGGACTGTGTCCTAAAAATGAAATAATCAGAGTCCACGCTGATATAAACGTGAGGAAAAAAAAAACTTCTTCTTTACAGAAGAATTCCTATAATGTTAAAAGAACATAAGGTCTACATAAGTCATCATTAAAACACATCAGAAGGCCTGGAAAGATGGCTCAGGGGTTAAGACTCTACCTCGAAGTTAGATCCCAGGTCCCACATAAAAATGCTAGGCAGACAAGGGCAAAAGGCAAGGAAGGGCCTACACTTCTAGCCCTGGTGGGCAGAGCCTGGAAAAATCCCTGAGTGAAGCAAAAAGAAGGTAGAAGCAATCCAGGATGATTTCCAAAGTCACCCTTTGTCCTCCACAGGGACATACAGTGCCCTTTGACACACACACACACACACACACACACACACACACACACACACACGTACACACGCATACACGCGCACGCGCAAAATAGGCTTAAAAATCGCATTAGAAATCATTGCTGCTTGAATCATTCAGGCATGTCATCAAAGACAAATAGGTGAAACACAGTGCACCACACAAGTGAAAAGACTTGGAAATAGGAGGGAGTCGGGAAGGAGCGATGACGGGCTTTAATAGGAAAGCAAGAGGAGATAGAATTGAAAAGTATCCTAAATTCATTGTATACGTATGCAACACTAAATATATATATAATTTTTTAAAAAGTAAAAAATAATTGCTTCAGGTGAAATCAAATGAACGCTAAACCTTATTGGCGAAAGTTAAAATAGAAAGAGAATGTTTGCACAAACGGAAAACATAAACCCTCATTTAGAGTCTGTGAGTGCCTCCCCCCTCTGGTCAAAATGTGAACTTCAGCAAAGTTCCCCAGATAAGAGCTCCTTTGCAGTACACTGAGCAAATGCCCTTTTCTTTCTGATATGTACAGGCTGGAAAAAGATTTTCTCATTCATAGGCAGGCTGTTCTATGCCTACCAGTTCTAAATTACTTCTTTCCTCTCATTAGGTACTGAATCTGTCTTCTCTCTACCGAAAATAGTATATCATAAATCCATACCAATTCCAGGCTGGTCTCTAAGACTTACAAAGTACAGGTTATCCATAAAGCCTCCTCCTATTAGCCACTCCACAGGCCACCCAGGAGCATCATAGAGTGGGTATGACTGATGGGTTGAAGGAAAAAAGGCAGACCCAGCAGAGGGACGTCCAGACAGCAGGCAGAATTTAGTCACACCCAAGGACTCTATATCTTCTAACGTCTTGGTCAGTAGTTGCAACAAACTCGGACAGTGAGAAGGTAGATATTTTCACTAACGATGCTCCACAGGTGTCTTCTAAAATTAGCAATTCATCTGGTACAAGTAAAGCAAATAGAGCCCTTCACTAGGAAAAGACTACGAATTTTAACTTTCAACAGTGCGGTTAGAGATATAACAGTCAGTACCCAGCCTACATCTGGGTCACAGATTTTCTTTATATTGTATAACTATTTCAATCAGATCATATAAACCATGTATGAATTTTGTCCTGGATTGCCAGTGTTTTAAAATCTGGAACTATCACATTTTAAAATTAAGATTTCTGATATCTCATGTTAAAAAAAAAATCCACAGATCTGGTTGCAGTAGGTTTGCTTCTGCACTGATAACAAAGCACCATGCAGCATCCTGAGGCAGCCGCGGCTCTTTGATTCCTACCCACAACTCTGGCAAGGCATTCTTAAACAAATGCCCATCCTGCTGGGCTCAGGGAAGGTCTATTTGGAATCACCATGACAAAAGGACTTGCAACACCTGCTTAATCTTTGATAACTAAAGCTCTTACCGTCTACATAAACCTCCTTAGCATTGTTTTTCCTTCATCTCTATGACACGTGTTTTTCCAGGTCTCGCTCTGTAGTCAAGCTAGACTGGAACTCACTGTGTAGCTCAGGCTGGCCTTGAACCCAAAGCACATATCTTGTGTCAGCCTCCAAGAACTGGAATGAGCCATTGAGCCACCATTCCCGGTTTACTGTCTGTTTACTATTAACCTACACCAGTGGATCACAGAACCTGAGAGTTTGTTGAATACAGCTGGCTAAGCCCCACCAGCCAGCATTCAGGATTCAGCAGTCGGAAGTAGGTCCTGAGAACTTGGGTTTCTAGCAAGCACCCTGGCAAAGCAGACCCCGCTGATGTACAGTACACCTTTAGACAGGTTCTGTTGCTCGTGGATGTTTGCGTGCGCTTGTGTTCACAAGTATGAAAGACAGACTGAACTCAGGGCCTCGGGCACTAAAAATAAACATTCTCCAAGCTGGGGAGGTGGTTTGGGTATTAATTTGCCTGCCAGCCAAGCCTGAGGCACTGAGTTCAGATCCCCGGGAATCCACGTAAAAGTCAGGCCTAGTTGTGTACATCTCTAAGGAAGAGATGAGAAGAGAAGACAGTGAGATCTCAGAGCTTGTTAGCCAGCCAGTGTAGCCAATCAGTGAGCTCTGGGTTCAATCAGCGTTCAGAGTTGTCTCAAAGTGTGATAGTGGAAGACACCCAACACCAACCTCATTGCCTTTTACCTTTTATTTTCCTGGGAATCACAGTCACCCAATCAGGTCCACTGGAGTTGATTGGCATTTTGATATTGACACCACTATAGGAGGGAAAAAGAGAGAAAAAAGCACAAACTTAGATCAAAAGACATTTACTTTCAATTACATATCTTTATCAGTAAGTAAAAACAAAATTCATATACTTTCACAATATGCCTTGTGGTAAAGTAGTAACGTTAACCAGAATAATAATAAACTAAGTCTCTTTCTAAGAAGCAGATTACATAAGCCGAAGAGGAAGGAAACAGATTATTGATAAGATTCTTTCTTCTGTTTATCCATTCTTAGGAGTGCGAACTTCAAAATGACTGGTTCCAGACTGAAGGACTTACTCCATTTGGACTCACAATGGCTAACGTGATAGAAATGTCTTCGTCCTACCTGGTTTTTCAGGATATGTTGTTGAACTAAGTCACAAGTCAGAGTCCTTAGGCAATGCCCAGATGTGAGATGAGTGCACTATATGGATACTCAGAGAGTACTTTGCTCATCATTATGACCCCTTACTAGAACGGACATTCCTCAAAGACATGGAGGGGGGGACTCATTCACCTTTGTATCTTCAGCCTTTGCACAGGTCCCGGACAAGAATATATGCTCAGCAGATATTTTTAGAGAATTCCACAACAAAATGAGAGAGAAGGAAGGCCAAAAAAATATCAAAACTGAGAGCAAGTACTCTAGAAACAACCAAGTCTCTACTAGCACTCTTACAAGTATAAGAGCCTGACTTGGGTCAAAGCAAATGTTTAAAAATGTGAACTGTTCAACATATTGATACAAGAATGTGTCACCATGACATTTTTATTGCTTCATTAATTTCAGGAAAAAATGTGTTTGCAGGTTTTTTTAACTTTTTATTTTGCATGTGTGTGTATGCGTGTCTGTGTGTGTGTGTGTGTGTGTGTGTGTGTGTGTGTGTGTGCATCAGCTGGCACTATGTGCCCCTTTGGAGGACAAGGGGCGACTTCGGGAATCATCCTGACTTGCTTCCAGCTCTTTTTTGCTTCTCTTTGGGATTTCCCAGGCTCTGCCCATCAGGGCTAGAAGTGTAGGTCACTGCCATTTCTACCCAGCACTTTTACATGGGACCTGGGATCTGAATTCAGGACCTTCTGCTTGCAAGGCAGAGTCTTAACCCCTGAGCCATCTCTCCAGCCCTTACAGATAATTCTTAAGCTGCTAATGCATACCAGGAACAATCCTAGCCTGAGCTATTATAGCCAACAAACCTCTCAGAATCTCCTTCTTTGTGGAATTAACATGACTTCTAGTGAGAGAGGAAAAAAAATAAACAACAAAGGACCTATACAGGTGTGTGCCACCACATGTGGCTTCTTACATGAGTTCTAGAGATTGAATGCAGGTCCATGTGATTGAGTTACTTCCCCAGACCTTTTCTTATTTTGTTTAGTGTCCAGTTTTTATTTTTCTATTTTTGGAGGGGAGGTGTTACTTTTCTAATATTTTATTCATTATCTCAGAGAAAGAACACATGTGTGCCACACTGATAAAGATCAGAGGACAATTTTGGAAATCAGTTCTCCTTCCAGTATGTGAGTTTCTAGGGGTTGAACTTGGTCATCAGGTTTGTGAGCAGGCAGCTTACCCACTGAGCCAGCCGTTTCACCAGCCTATTGTTTTACTTTGTTCTTGAGAGCATAGTCTCATTAAGCAGCCCAGGCTACCCCCAAATTCTTAGTCCTCTTGCCTCAGCTGGGTTTACAAGTATGTGCTCATATGTTTGGTTGGAAGTGCTTTTTTTTTCCAAATACAAAATTAGAAAGAAATAGAATATAAATTCATGTTAAAATGAAAGTGGAACTTTTCAAGTGAATGACTCATTTTTCAAAAGGTCTGCTTTTATTATAAGTAGAATCTGTTCAGCAAAAAACTTTTGTCTTTCCCAAGACCAATACCTGATTCTTCTCTTATGGATAAATAACAAAGATTACATCACCTTAATTGTCCACCTATAATTTAGAAAGTCACATTCCAAGACTAGCCAGATGCAGTAGATAATACCTGTAATTTCAGCACTTGGAAAAATCGATGGAGAGTTACCACAAATTCCAGACCAGCCTGGACTAGAGTGAGACTCTGCAACAAGATGACAACGGATGCTAACACCTCTTAATTCCTTCCATCCTAAGCAAGACTGTCAGCCAAGGACGAGAGGTGAAAATGAATACCAGTTCTACACAGCCTATGAACTCAGAACCCACAAAGATCCCCTGGAGAGTCTCTTCTGCTTTTCAGATAGCCTGATAGTGTTCCAGAACTTTAACAGAGTGAAGGATGAAAACAAAGATTAATTACTAGGACTCCATCAATGGATGCCATCCAAGAAAGGAGAATGTTCTAGTGATTCTCCTATACTTAGACATTAGTCAGTCTCCGCCAAAACTTGCATATAAGGGGATGAACAAGGACATTTTATCTTTCCGGGTTAACAGGTATTTAGTGCTAGGATCTGGTGTTAGGAGTAACTTCAAGTTTTGCACTATTGAACGCTCTGTCCTTCCTCCACTGTTTCTCACATGAGTAAATGATAATGATGCTTCTTCCTCTGCTGGGCTTTCAGACTGACAACCCAACTAGAGAAGGGTCAGTAAATCTTCCCTAGGGGGGAAGGGTCAGACAGAGGAGTACCCATATCAGCATTTAGGGGACTACCCATATCTGCGATCTGCCCAAGGAAGGCCCTTTGGTCTGCCACAAAGGCCTGAACAGAGCCTCTGTGACACAGAGGGAATCCCGTGAACCTCATAAACGAGAGGACAGGAGAGTGGGAGGGAACAGGCTGGACCCACGAAGAGAGGGAAGAAAAGGGTAGGAAGGAATGAAAGAGGGAAGAAAGGAAGGAAGGAAAGGGGAGATGAGGGAGGCAAGAGATATGTACAATAGGAAAAGTAAAAATAATTTAAAAAAAAAGAAAAATAGCTATCTTGAATCTGAACCCAGGATAAAAATAAAGTTTGGGAGAAGAGATGATTTAGCAAGCAAGTACCCATGCACCATTATCTTTCTCTCTTTCCCCCCTTCCCTCTCTCCCTCCCTCCTTTCCTCCCTTCTTCCCTCTCTCAGGTAAATAGATAGATGATAGATAGATAGACAGATAGATAGATACATAGGTAGATAGACAGACAGACAGACAGACAGACAGATAATTTAAAGTGAAAGTTTTGAAAGGTACATGGTGACACACTCCTGTATCGTAGCACTCAAGGGCTGAAGCAAAACGGTGTTGAGTATCCTGGCCAGTCTCGACTTACACAGTGAGACCTTATATTAACATATAAAAATAAAAAGGTCAAACTGTTCAATTCATTTTTAAGAGTTTTTTTAACTATTCAATTTGAAGGGGGAAGACAGAAAGCAGGAACTTATGTGGAGATCAAAAGACAACATCCAGAAGTCAGTTGGAATCAGGTCACTAGGTTTGTACACAGGTGCCTTTACGCCTGAGCCTGCCCTCCAACCAAGGGTTTTGTTTGTTTTCAGTTTCATTCCTCAGCCATACAAAACACTACTCTTCTCATGAACAGTCCGACCTTCTAAACACCCACAGGCTTCATTGAGAGGATCACAAGCTGACCCCACAAGGAAAACCAGAGAGTATTACTTCAGGAGCTCCCAAAACTACATAGTTCATGGTAGCCACTTTCCTTCACCAAGAAGAACGGACAAAAAAACACGAAATATGAAAATTTTCAGACTTAGTCAACAAAAATAGCTTTCTACCAGGAAATCTATAAAAAGTATGTGCTGCTTATAAAAGTAAACAATACTCACACACTGTTTCAGATAATTGTGGGGGGTTTTTTGATCATGTAGCTTTTATAACTTTATTTCCTCCTTGGTATTTTTGCTGGAACTTAGAAGTTCTAAACATGTATGGAGCAAAAAGTGACTTCTTAATACTTCTATATATAATGTTAACATCTCAGGCATTTATCATGTGTCTGTGTTGGAAAATCCCACTTTGTTATTCTTTGAGACTTTTGCATAAAATACAGTGGATTTAAACTCACTCTGCTGTGTGCTTGTGGCCCACTGGGTTTTGCCTGGGAAGCTGGTACTGTCAGATGCCTGAGTAATGGGCGGCATGAATGGCTCATCAATGGGCCAACCACTGAGTAAAGTAGCATCCCTTCCAGGAAAGTATGAAGGGCGGGAGGGATGATGGAATTGGGTAGTAAGAAGTGAAAACACAGAAATTCATTGTATTTAGGTATGAGTGTCAACAAATTTTTTTAAAATGTTTTTTAAAAAGAGAGATTCCCTTTTTGTCTGGCATTAACCCTCACAACGATTTTTCCTGAAATATTCATTTAACTACTCTAACAGTACTATCAACCATATTTATCCTGCTGGGCTACAGAGCAGCGGAAGTCACTTCTCCCAGCCAACATAACTTGGCCCAGGAGTATGGTGTTACTTCTGAATTATGTGGAATGTTGAAGAAATTATACGTTTCACTTCACACTGACTTGTATGTTCCTTCTACCCGTTCGCCACATACTGATGGCTGTTTTCGAGACATTTTATGTTTGCATTCAAAGTAGATACTTGAGCTCCATACCGCGATCACCTTGACAACTGTTAGAGCGCATCGTTGGCTCTGCTGGGCCTTGCTGCCCAGGCTCGTGAAGGCCACCCAGGAACACCGCATCTCCCAGTCTTTCCTATCAACAAATATCTATGTCTTTTAAAAACTGTCCTTCCGCATCTCTCAAAGGTTTTGTTGCCTGCTGTCTCACAGGCATGACATGGCCCAGCCGTGGACCACATGAACCACAGCAGCCGAGACTGTCTGCACAGGGCGCACAAGACTGAGCTGGAAAACAGATGGGGTGGAGCTTTGTGGGCCGGGCAGGGGTGCTGATGGCTGGGGGGGGGGATGGAGCCATTGTCTGCAGTGAGGTGTCGCTGCTGAGTTCCACAAGCTCCAGTGGATGGGTCCATTCCCATGGCCAAGTGACGCTGGATATACCCAGGGGGTCACAAAGCAAAAACAAAAAGACATGAGCATGAGACCAGAACTCAGTGAGGAGGGAGGGTTTGATGGGGGTTGATGGAGGTGGGACAAGGGGGGAAGGTGAGGGCAACTAGGATGTGCATGCATGCACATGTATGAAATTGTAAAGGAATAATTTCATTTGAAAAGAAAGCTTTAGTTTCACAAAAAGCTACAATGTCAGGCTGGCTACTAAGTACCAGTACCCCTACTCTTAGAGTTTTGAAACCTGTTCTATGAATAAGTGTTGTTCTCTGCATAACTATAAAGAAGCGTGTATCTTAGAAAGAAAACATATTAGAGGAAGAAAAGAAGCTAAGTTGAACAAACACCAAATTTCACTTTCAAAACTAATCGAAAATGTAAACCTCCAAGATGCCCAGGATAAGTGAAGGTTAAGGATTCCCGGCACGGCACATATGCTAGCCCTAGAGGACCTCTGTGGAAGAGGAGGCAGAAAGTATGTGAGAGCCAAAGACAGGGCAAAGGGCTGTGGAAAGCCATCCTCCACAGCCTTGCGGATCACAAATCCACAGCCCACAGGGACCTACCTGGCCGATGATCAACTTTGAGCTAAGGAGAATCCCAAGGGACTCACAGAGTACCGACAGCAGATTCAAGGACAAGAACAGCCAGTTGTGTACCTTCCTGGGAACCCCAGGAAGGCCCTGGTTAAATCCAATAAGACACAAAATATGGGAGGAAGACTTGAAGGGAAGGGAGGGCATGTCAGTGGACAAGGGGGAGATAGGAGAAGGTAGAGAGGAGAGCAATCAGGATGTTTTATACACCCATAGGAAATTGTCAAGAGTTAAATTCACCAATAAAGAAAAGAGAAAACAAAGTACAAATCTCTATTCTCTTCGTCACCACCTCCTGTGAACTGGGTCAGGCTCAGACACACAGCACATCAAAGAGTCTCCAAAATGGGGCAAGCACGGTGACAACGCAACAGGCACACGCACCTCTGGAAGAAAGCACTTTCTGCGGCGGTCAGGAGGCCCTTCAGGTATCCACCTTTGAAGTGGTTGATCCTGCTGCTGCAAGGGAGCTTCTTTGGCTTGAAGCAGAACCAGGGCTCTCCCGTGTACAGGTCTGTAAAGTTGCACACAGGAAGATTCCCAGGAAGACACACGTTGCACTCGGTAGTTTCAGAAATTCTTCCTGAACGGAAAAGACTCTTGAAATAGACCCTGTCTGGTTTCTCTTCCTGTAGGTGCTGAAGAACTCTGATCCCTTCGCTGGGGTGAACCAGAGAGATGGACACTTTAACTCTGCCTGGCCAGAGCAAAGTGAAAAACACTTTGTAAAACCCATTCTGATAGTCCACCACTCTGCCCACAGCCCCCGCCTGCAGCTTCGGGGAGTGGATTCTGGCCTGCAGATAGTCTCCACCGTACTTCTTGGGCTTCCCTTGAGAATCCTGAACGTGGACCAGCACCTCCAGTTGGCTTCCCACCTGAAAGAAGGCTGCAGAGTTGAGGATGACGAAGTAACTGGAGGAAGGGTCAGTGCTCTTCACGAACGGGACCTGTGCCACGTCAGGCACCTGCCACTGCAGGGCAGCTAGCAACGCGTCCTCCTCCAGGCGCTCCCGACTGGACAGGGTCTGGTGTTCATAGCCACAGTAGGGATTCCGGGTGATGCCTGTAGCCTGAGAGGAGACGAACTGTCCACTGCTGTCAATGAACGTGGCTGATATTGTCTCATGGTCCAAGTACTAAAAGGAAGACATAACAAAACCAGGGCTACAATACATCTCTAAACATTCAGCTAAGTTAAGTCCCTGCATCTGCTTAAATTTGCAGAAAACTAACTGGTATGACAGTTTTCAAAAAGTATAGGGAGGGCTTCTGAAAAGATGGTTCAGCGGCTAAAGTGCTTCTTACACAAGCTAAGGGACAGGGGTACAGGACTCCAGTGTGCTAGTTAGATATACAGGGGTCAACTTGAAAATTGAAGGCTGAGCTCTAGGCACGCTTGTGAAGAATTAGTAGTTAGAGGCAAGCTCTTGAGCAAGACTGCAGGAGACTGATTGATGTGGGAAAACCTGGGCAGTATTCCTTGGGCAGGTGGAGAAGATAGGGGCAGCTGGCTCAGTACAGGGCATTCATTCTTCAGGATACTTTGACAGACACACAGGCTAGTAAATGAGGTTTGTCCCTCTCAGCAATCTCTATGGATATGGTGTGACCAGTTCCCTCAGTTCCTGGTGTTGGTGTGAGGTCTCCTGCCAAGAATTGTAATCAGACAATCCTAAGTCAAAATAAAGTCCCCTTGCTTGCATAACCCCTCTGGTTATGAATTTATCAGCAACATGCAGGTAAACTGCCACACCCGGGTGCCACACAAAATGCCAGGCAGGTAAGATGACCTACTTGTAATTCCAACCCTGAAAGGCAGAGCCTGGAGCAAACCAGCTAACCAGATTAGACCTACAGAGGAGCTCTACGTTTAATTAGACAACCAGCCTCAAAGAAATAAGGTGAAGAGCTATCAAGGATGAGTTCTGATATCAACCTCAGGCTTACACACAAATGCACACTCATGTGCATGAGCATCATACACATACACACCCCACACACATAAAACATGCATACATACATACATATACACATACATACACATAAAAAATCAAATAAATAAACTCTAATGTGCTGAGGGCGCTACTATAAAAATTAAACAACAGGCAATTTTGAGTGAGTATTTAAGCAGAGAGACAGAAATTCTAAAAAAAAAATAATAATAATAAATAAAAAAAAGTAGAAGTACAAGAGATTTTTTTTAAGTCCAAGAAGGAATGAATGCCTCTGATAGGCACGTGGGCTGCACATGGCTAAGAAGGGCATCTCTGAGATTGAGGAGCTCGCAACAGAAACACCTCACACAGAACTGCAAAGAGAAAGATACTCAAGAGCTGTGGGATGACTAGTAAATACAGGCACAGCATGCACAGAAGGAAACAAGAAAGGAGAAGAAATACCTGAAGCAGCAATGACCAAAAATTCCCCCAAAATATTAGACATCAAACCACAGAACCAGGAAGGTCACAGAGCAACATGAAAGACAACTCCCCCCAAACTACACCTAGGCCAATCATAT
Organism: Typhlomys cinereus; assembly: GCA_023101885.1. Classification (NCBI taxonomy): domain Eukaryota; kingdom Metazoa; phylum Chordata; class Mammalia; order Rodentia; family Platacanthomyidae; genus Typhlomys; species Typhlomys cinereus. The sequence goes on from JALPQD010000226.1 coordinate 3,348,835, forward strand.
CCAAACCACACAAAATCACAGACAAATTTTTAAATTTTCAAAGAAGTCAAAAAAAGATGATCTTACTTATAAAAGTAAAATCAGGGAGGGGGCTAGAGAGATGGTTCAGTGTGTAAAAGCACTTGCTGCACAAGCATGAAGACCTGAGTTCAAATCCCAGCGCTGTAAAGAAAGTCAGATGTGTGGCTCCTGTCGTGTGGCACTTTTTCCTCTGGGCAGACATCTTGAACTTGGCCCCAGTCTCAGCCAGTAAACGAACAACTTATGGGACTCAGGAGCTTCCTGAAACTGGCAAGCTTGGGAGGGAGAGGGGCTCCCTCTAGGGTGACAGTAACAGCTGGAGGAGGGGCTGGAAGGGGGGCTGCTGAGCAGATAGGGAGTTCGGTTAGACGGAGACTGCAGGCAGCTCAGTTTAAAACACCGGGACTTAGACGTGTATCAGGAACCGTGTGGGCACATCCCCGACACCTGTGTCTTGGAATGTCATGTGTAAGCACCTCTTTGGTTTCGTGGTCTTCATGCTTTTCATGTTCTGGGTTGGAGATCCTTCCCCAGCTACCAGCCTGTGGGGCAAGCAGTATCCTTATAATAATCTGTACCGGGAACAAGCCGGCGATCCCACCCAAGAGCCTGAGCCTGTGTTTCGCCATGAGATCTGAGGGGTTTCTGCCCTCTAACTAGGACTCTCTCATTCCTAGAGAGTTAACCTTAGTGAAACTCTAATAAAACTCAGTACTGTGGTATCTGTGCTTCGTTTCCCCAAAAACATACACTGCTACAAGGAACCTCGTTCTTTCCTTCTCTTTCCCCTGCCTATTGCCCTATTTTCCTGCTCCAAAATTGGAAAGATGTGAGGGACTGTTGGGGGCCTAAGCATAAGCAGATGTTAATTTGTTAATTTAACTGGGTCTGTGAGTTCCAACTGTAGCCAGGGTCAATTGACTGTTTTCCCATTTACAAGGGCAAAGAAAAGGGAATGTATGTTCTTCCCAAATTGGAACAAGATTTATTTCCTTTAAAAATCTCTTTTATGATACACATCTCTAATCCCAGCCCTCAGGAGGCTGAAGCAGGAGGGTGCAAAGTCAGGATTATGTAGTGAACTGACAAATATAAAACTACCCTAAACTTTCATATAATGGCTAGGTTAGAAGCAACAATAAAAAGATACCTGGTTGGATGTGGCAGCACCTGCCGGTAATCCCAGCACAGGCTGAGGAAGGACGGTCATCTTGAGTTCAAGACCACCCTGGACTTTTTATTGAATTTGAGGCCAGTCTGAGCTAAATTTACTGTTTCAAAAAAGCCATCTAAGCTTTTAAATAATAGTTAGGTTAAAAGTATGTTTATAAAAAACTGCATGTATGAAACTATCAATAAAAAAATTAACATTGAATCAAAAAATTTTAAAAGGTATTTGAGAGCTTGGGAGAGAGAGAGAGAGGGAGAGAGAAGAGGGAGGGGAACAGAATGGAGGTGAGGAGACAGAAATGAAGGAGGAGAGGAGAGAAGAGGGGAATGAAGGAGGAGAGGAATGGAGGAAGGGAGGCCGGGGAATGAAAGAAGAGGGGAGGGGAGGGAAGAGACGAGCCTCTAGAGCACTTCAGAGGCCTGGAGGAGACGCCAGCAAGTCATACACAGGGAGATCCAGAGGTGCGACTTCTGTGAGTCTCACTCATGCTGGGGGGAGTTTTCCTGTGGAAGTAGCTGCCTTGGAATCATCCCTGATCTGTTAGTAACTATCACCCCTAGACCTGAAAGCAAGCCAGATAAACTCCTTGGTTCATCGAGTTAGACCTTGGCACACTCATTACTTTGTTCTGTGGCAAACTCCTAATGCAGGGCGGACAGAAGGCTGAGTGTGGCCTCTCCCAGGAAAAGCGTTCACGCAGCAGCTTCACACACCAGTAACCTCCACCCTGTGTGAGGTGCTGGGGCAGCAGGATGGCTACGACTTGCGGCCCTATCTTAGCTCCATGCTTAGAGAGACCTTCTGCTCAAGGGAATAAAATGAAACCCTCTGACACAAAATAAAGATGATAATTATGACCAACTTTTCAAGGAAAGTAGCAGGCAAGAGAGAAGTGTGGAATGAAATATTTGAAGTGGTAAGAGAAATAACATCACCCTAGAATTCTGTAAAAATTATCTTTCAGCCTAGAATTCTGTAAAAATTATCTTTCAAAAAAAGTGAAGGAAAAATAAGACTTTTTTCCAAAAAAGAACAACTAACTGCACCTGGAGGAAGTTGTCATTACACTTGCCTTGGAAGAAAGGGTAACATGGAGTCCTGAAGGAAGAAGTAAAATTATGTAAGTCAGAAGCTTGATCCACATAAGGAAAAGAGCATTAGAGAAGGGTAAGTGAAGGTAAAAATAAACACCAGTTGGCTGTGGTTCTGTTTGGGGAAATCTCCACGTGTTTCCCGGACTGTGTTTGAACTGCTGGGCTTAGTCTACCTGCTCCAATCTCAAGAGAAACCGAGACTACAAGTGCATGCTGCCCACCACTGTGAGACAACACTTTGCTCAAAGTGATGACAGTGGTAACATATTTGATTATGCACACTCACATACAGATGAAATAGATGGCAGCAATGATGTAAGTGATATGCAAAAGGAACCGTAAATGAGCCAAAAGTTTCATATTCAAAAAGGGGCATAAAAATAGTCAACATAAGGGGAAAATGCTCAGTATCATTCAACAGCGATATGCAAATCAAAGACCACAAAAAAATATTCCATCCCAGTTAGAATGGCTATTATCAGAAAGACTAAAGGTGGGCGGGCTGGTGAGATAGTTCAACAGATAAGGCAATTGCTTGGACATCTGGTGACCTACGTTCAATCCTTGGAAGCCCACACAGTAGAAGGAGAGAACTGGCTTCCAAAAGTTGCCCTCTGACCTCCACCATTCTCTCCTCCCTATATCTGTCTCTCTGTCTCTCTGTTTGTCTCTCTGTCTCTGCCTCTCTCTCTCTTTCTCCCTCTTTCTCAAGAACAAATAAAAATAACAAATGATATACCAAAGATAACAACAGCCAGTAAAGATGAGAAGAAAGAAGGGAAAAATCATACTCTTTAGACAATGTAAATTTCTTCAGCCATTATGTATGGAAAAGATGCCTAAAAAAAACTAGATGTAGAACAACCATATGATCCAACTACCCTGCTATTGAGTATCTACCCAAAGGAATTGAAATTAGTATGTTGAAATGATTATTTCCACTCATAATTTTTGTTATCCTGTTCACAACAGCCAAGATATGTAATCTATTCATTGAATGTGCTGGTTAGAGAAAATACACACACAATGGAATATTATTCAATTAGAATAATGTTTGTGCAAATTTGGATGAATGTAGAGGGCACACTTAAGTGTTAGGCATTGAACACAAATACCTTAACAGTTTTTCCTGGGGCGGCTCTCTCCCAGCCATTATTCTTTGTAAAAGTTCTCTAAGTGTACCATGTCTAACCATGGTTACCCATGAAGCTGTCCTGGGCTAACAAATATGAAAGGCAGAAAAAAGAGCACACAGAGATAGAGATATAGAGAAAAGTTGGGTCAAGACAGGTGGGAAAATCCACTACCTCCCACAGGGAGAATGGTGAGAATCTGCTGCCCAGTCCTGCTAGACTATAATCAGGGGCTGGGAATCTGCAATCAAGTCTAGATGTGGGACCTCTGATGCGTTGGAAGGAGATAATGGGAAAGCTTTTCCTAGTTTTTGGTCCATGCTTGGATGGCCAGCTAAGAGCCAGAGAACCAATCCTGGCACACTACTGAGCGCCCCTTCTGTGACCCTCTACTTGCATTCATTCTAACCTCCACCTGCACCAAGTCCTTTGCAAGTCAGATCCAAGGTTTGAGAAACCTGAAACCTATTCAAATTGGGAAGGACTCCTCAAGAAAGTCCCAAGTATCTTGCATGTGAAATTTTTAAAAAATACATTATCATGTAAATACAGAATTAGGTCCTTGAAAGAGGCCATAATGGGTTTTATCTGCTCTGACCTTATTCTTTACATGTGTGGAGGAATTCAGAGAACAACTGAGTTCCTCCCCCCTCATCTCAGTGATCCCCTTTGACTCAGGGTTCTCTGGCCTGGATACATTGTTTAGGGAAAACTCCTGGGCCCTGACACCTTACCTTTCCCCCCCACTTTCACCATCAAGACTACTAGTTAAAGAGGATGGGTTTGAGAGTAAAGATTGTAAATATGCATCTAGTCTCTGTTATTTTTTTTAATGTGTGTTTGTGTGTGTGTGTGTGTGTGTGTGTGTGTGTGTGTGTGTGTGTGCACTGTGTGTCCCTGTGGAGGACCAAGGGTGACTTTGAGAATCATCCTGGCTTGCTTCTACCTCCTTCTTGCTTCACTCTGGAATTTCCCAGGCTCCGCCCACCAGGGCTGAAAATGCAGGCCAAGGCCATTTGCACCTGGCATTTTTTTATGTGGGACCTAGGATCCGAACTCAAGACCTTCTGCTTGTGAGACAATCTTAACCCCTGGGCCATCTCTCCAGCCCTCTGCTCTTTCTTAACTGCAGAGCTGTGGCTGGGTGAGCTGGCTGACTGTATCTCTCAGTTTCTCCACCAAATGGATATCCAAACTCCTCAAATTGCCATTTTTAAATCAGATGATGCCACAGAGCGGCTAAGGATTGGTAACTGGCTAGTCCCGAAAGGGATACGATGCTAACAACCATCTGCAACTCCAGTATCCGCCCCTCACAGCCACTCCCATGGTGCTCCCTGAAGGCATACCTGCTTTGAGTCCCAAAGTCCCCAAACAGGCCCCACCACCCAGTTAATTCCAGGTCTCTGTTCCTAATCACCCACCTTATGTGAACATGGAATGACATGCAACCAAGACACAAGCCAAGTCTGGGGTTCAAAGGAAAAGCTCTTTCTGATGAGCACAAGACCCAGACTCGAATCCCCAACATCACCAGAAAGGAAAACAGATGGAGTAAAGTCACCTCCTTCCCTGAGACCTTACTGGACACAGTTTCAGCTACCCATGATCAACCCTGACACAGTCTTCAACAGTTGAACAAACGGGGCTGCCTCATCCGCCATGTTTGCCTGACTCCTCAAAAAAAAAAAAAAAAAACATTGTTTCTTCAAGCATCTCAACCACTTTTGCAGGGAAAGTACTTCCACAACCAGTGGGTAGAGAAAATGCTTTCTTTGAGTTTGAGTTTGTCAAATCCAGAAGCATGGATTTTTTATACTATGCTACAGGAATAACAAATATTTTTCTCATTGGTTAAATAAAAGGTTAATTATAATTCAGAAGATCAGAGACCCTACATTAATCACCTGGAATCAGACCAGCCAAATTTCTCCCCATCCTAAAGCTCAGGGACACTTGCAGAAGAGGGGGTGGTAAGATTTTAAGAGTCTAAAGATAGGGAGGAGCAACGATATGTAAGATACTCCACACAAGTTTGGACTGCAGTATCCATAATTGGACTTTGCATGACCTGCACAATGAATGACATGTCAACGACCCCCCAAAGTCTAGCATGGATCACAGGCACTAGGATCCTTAGAGGCAAGAGATTTACAGTCATAATAGTGTTCTCATACTAAAGGGGAGCCCAAGAAAGGCTCTGGACAATGCCACTGAGTCCTTATACCTCATTAGAGTGGAGGACTCAAAGGGAAATTTGACATTCACACTAAAGGATGCTCCAGGGAATGGGAGGGGGAGGAAAGGGGGGACACTGGGAGAAAGGGAGGGAGAGGGTAAAAGGAAGGGGAAAAGGGGGGGAAACTGCCAGGGAGTCTGGGGAGGGGTGGAAGGAGGGAGGGGACGGGGTACCTATTAAGCTTGTATGATTGGAAAAAAATAAATATAAAAAAATGAAAAATGAAAAAAGGTTAATTAATAAAGGTGTGTTTGAGGCTAGTTATAATGATTTCAAATCTACAGTCCAAAATGACAATTCTTTTTATACCAAGCTAATTACCTGATGTTTTCTAATAGCATGATGAATTTCTGATGTATATATGAGGGACAAGGATCTCCAAGTTGTATCTGTTTGACTGCATGTCAGTCATGGAATAGTTCTCTCAGCTGTCACACTGACTGCCACTATGCTCAGAAATAAGGTTCGACAGAATCCTCAACTTCAAGCAGCTACATGGGGGCTTGAAACATACTCTGTGGATAAGATGCATGTAATGTATTATTAACATTAGTTACCTCATAATTAAAAGCAAGGTATCCTGTCATCTTCAGTAATCTGAGGGTGAAAAATGGAAAGATAATCAAGAAGTTCCATTTGCAAGATTGGCGTGGTAATACCTGCCTGTAATGCATGTCTACAATCCTAGTACCAGGAAGGCTGAGGCAAGAGTACGGCATGTTTGAGGGCAGCATAGGCAGCACTGTGAGACCTTGTATAAAAGAGGGAGGGGGGTTGTTGAGAGTGGCACAGTGTTTGCTGTGCAACCACAAGAACCTGAATTCAGATTCGCCAGCATCCATGGAAAAGTTAGGTGTGGTGGAACATGCTTATAATTCTAGTACTAGAGAGGGCAGAGACAGGAGGACCCATGTGAGCTTCAAGCTCAGTGAGAGACCCTGTCTTCAAGTTCAGGGTCAGAAGAGACCCTGCCTTAAAGGACAGGTAGCAAGATAGAACATATGATACCCTCTGGGTTCTGCGGGTGAGCACAGTTGTGTACCACATGCATATGCACATCACGCACACGTGTGCACGCCCCCCCACACACACACACACGGCACAGATGAAAAACTGAGAGAAAGAGTCTCATTCCAACAGAACTGTACCTGAAAATCTCTGCTGACTTCAAATGAATAAAAGTCAGTGATATCACTCAGTTTAAATCACAAGTCTTTACTTGCCGCCAAAAGTTCTAATACACTGGCATCATACGACACATGTAACACATCAAAAAATAAGGCAAATGAGAGCTCGTCAGAGAAATGAAGTCCCTCTGCAATCTTCCTTTAAAAGTTGCTACATATACCACCTTCTCCTATTATGTGCTCCTCCATTAAAATTGAGCCGGACGTTTTAGAAAATGATCAAATACTCTAACCACTAGAAGAATACAGTCAGGGTCAGAAGCATCAAGTGGAAAAGACATGAAAGGAAGGAAGGGAGCTGGCCGAGCTTCACGGCATTATCCACCAGCCCCACGCTTCTTTGTAGCTACTACCATCATTGTAATAAACCGAACTGTTTAAAATTCATAGCAATCCTCATCGGACCTCTCTGTTCAAAAGAAAATGGTTTCCCTCACTCCACTAAAACACCCATTTATCATTTTCAAGATCAGGACTGTCTTGATCATTTATTATTCCTACCCGCCTTCTCTATTATTATTCAGGGCTATTCACTGAGATAATTAGAGTTTTAACCAGAAATCAGCCTGGCAATTTCCAGAAGAAAGTATGACTACAGGGGACATCTCCAACAGTCAGGTCAGGAAGACCTGACTTCAGTGACCGCAGTGATGTGAGACCCTCCTGCTGCACTGACCACAGGGATGCAGGACTCTTCCAGTCTTTCTCTCTTTGTTCTTCCTCACCCATCTCTTGTTCTCTACTATTATATTTGGCTGTTGAAGCAAATAAGGAGGTAAAAGCCCACATTAAGGTGCTGAAATTTATTCTTCTCTGTGGTTCTGCAAGTCAGCCCCATCCTCCAAATCCTTTCTTTTTTTTTATTATTTATTCAATTGTGGGTGTATGCATGTGTGCGCATGTGTGTAGGACCACGGACGAATTCCGGAAACACCATGGACTGCCTCCACCTCCTCCTTGTTTACTCTGCCCCGGGATTCACAGGCTCCGCCCCACCAGGACCAGAAACACAGGCCTACCCCGCTTCCGCCCGGTGTCTATATGTGGGGTCCAGGATCCGAACTCAGGACCTTCCGCCTGCAAGGCAGAGGCTTAACCCCTGAGCCACCTCTCCAGCCCCTCCAAATCCTTTCTTTGAAACTCCTGTACTCAAACCTTCCAGGGTCTGGCCTCCTTCCACATGTCTACCTTTCCTTCTCTCTATGCAGGTATTTCAAGGTCCAGCTCTCTTGTGGCCAACGTATCTGCTACCATCGTGACGCCTTGCTCTTTCCCATCAGAGGAGCATGTGGCTCAGCCTACATAAGCAGCAATAAGATAAGATGCTCATTGTGCGCTTGCATGCTCTGTCCCATATAAAGCTGTCTGACCCATCTGTGCTGTCAGCCTTTCTCTTCTCTGCGGTTCCTGTATGCTTTCTTGTCCCAAAAATCTAGGTCCCTCAGACTTCAGCCTCCCAGCAGGATATTCAAATAGCTACCAGCCTGACCTTCTGAAACAACTTCAAAAAACTAAGGCCAAATACATGAAATAACAGTAAGCCTGAGAGACAGTAAAGAACGAGGCAATCCTTAACAAATTTGCCCTTTGCTGACCTTGAGAGATTTCAGACTGCAGCACAAGAAGCTGAACCTCAACAGAAGTCAAAGAGATGGAAATGAGAGTCTTTAAAAAAAAAAAAAAAAAGGGCTGGAGAAGTGGCTCAGGGGTTAAGCCTCTGCCTTGCAGGCAGAAGGTCCTGAGTTCGAATCCCAGATCCCACGTATAGACGCCAGCAGAAGCGGGGGCGGCCTGCGCTTCTGGTCCTGGTAGGGCGGAGCCTGTGAATCCCCGGGCAGAGTAAACAAGAAGGAGGTGGAGGCATCCATGGTGGTTCCCGGGTTCGTCCATGGTTCTACACACACACAGACACTCACACACACGCGTGCGCACATACATATGCACACACATGCACAATTGAATAAATAATAAATAAATAAATAAAAATAAATAAAAAGAAAAAGGTCCAGGTCATCAGAATCTCAGAACACAATAACATACACAACGAATATGAGGTCCAAAGAGGAGCCCACTGGAGAGTTGATGGATATGATGGAGTCTGATGAACATCTACAGGAAACTACAAGATGACAAAGAACCTAAAACATGAAGAACAGTACCCCGAGCTCCCCGAGAAACAGGACTATTGTCTACCAGCCAATGTTGGAAAACCCCAACATCCTAACTCTAGGGCAGAGAGCTCAGAAAAAAGCCCCAACTTAGTTATAGAAAGCAATTCCTCTAAACACTATTCTGATTCAAACTACTGAATCCTAAGTCAAGACCTGGGAATATAGCTCAGAGGCATATGTGCATAGAATGGGTTCCAAGCCCATCACACACACACACATACACACAAAAGTCAAGCTGCTTTCTAGTAACTTACTAACCCTAAGAAAAATTGCAAAACTATTTTTAAAAATACCCCAAATACCCAGTACCAAACTGGTCTGAAATCCAATTTTTAAAAAATGCAAAACCAAAAATATACAACTACAAGGTCTAAAAATAAAAAAAAGCAGAAATAGAATGATGGTTCAGTGGCTAAAACACTTGCCAAACAAGCAAAAAAAATCCCCAACTCAAACTATTCCTATAATACTAATACTAATAATAATACTACTATTGTTGCTTATTTTTTTACCTTTTCTTTTACCCAGGGTTGCTTTTAATGTGAGTGAGGCCCTGATAGTTACAATTATTAGGCTTCAGTAAGACGTAGGATTTCCTGACTTCCCAAATCAGGAACCACCATCAATCCACAAGTCGGAGAAACATGCAACTGTCCTAGCACGAGGAATTTAGGTCCTCCCAGGCAATTTGCTGATTGAGGCATCTCCCATGCCCCTAAATCTTGTGTCATCATACAGCCCCTCTGATTCTTTCTTTGCATCAATTGTGTTGGGATCACATTAGAGGAAGTAGCAGCTATGCTGGAGGTGACCTCGGAAACCAAAGTCACAGTACAAATGCAGCCACCAAAATATCCTCATGGTGTAGAGATACTAAAGATCCAACACAAAGAGAAAACAAAATCCTGAGTTAGCAGAACAATAGGGGAAATATAAAAAATCATTGTAGAACTCCATGAGAAGAGAAAAAAGATAAACAGCAAAGACCAATAACTAGGTGTTGTACACACCTATACACACCAGCTTCCCGAGTCCAAGGTTCAATTCACAGCCCTACAATAAAAAAATACTAAGACAGATCAAAGACCTGTTAGAGCCAACACTATCAAACAAGAAAACAGGTGGAAAGCCTCACAATATTGAATTTAGCAGTGACTTCCTGGATTTGACATCAAACACACAGCAAACAAGGGATAGCTTGGGCGATATCAAAATAAAAATTGTGTGTTATAAAAGGGTGCAACCAATCAACAGGCTGAAAAGGCAACTTGCCAAATAGGAGAAAATAGCCACAAACGATCTGTCTCATAATGAGCTGATACCTACAATATGTAATGAACTCCTGAACCACATCAACAAAACCACAAATAAGTCAATTTAAAAAAAAAAAGGCACATGAAGCTACAGGTGAGTCACACCTGTTGTAACCCTAGCACTTGGGAGATGGAAGGAGGAGGAGCAGAAGGTCAAGTCGGCTTTGGGTCTACAGCAAGCTAGGTTCTACCTGGAACACATGAGACTGTCTTAAAACAAAAATAAGAGAATTGAAAGTCCTCCTTCAGTTGAGAACTGAAAGTTCTCCTTCAGTTGAGAACTGTTTGCACAGCTTTGTTCACAAGAGCTTCAAGACAGACTCATGGGCAAATGTCATAATTAGGCACAGGTGTCAACTTGACAAATAAGGGTTTGAGCTTTGGGCACATTTGTAGAGAGCTAGTGGTTGGATTAAGCCCAGAGCAAACCTGCAGGAGATTGTCTGGCTGATGGAGAAGACCCAAGTGGGCAGGATTAGGCACAGGAATAAAAACACAAAGAGCTGCTTGAGAGAGTCAGCATCCTTTTGTACACTTGGCCAGACATGCTGGTCTGGCAGGTAAAGATTGTCTCTCAGCCATTATGTAGACATGCTGTGACCAGTTCCTTCGGCCTTGGTGTTGGTGCATGCTTTCCCATCAAGCTGGACTAAGAACTGTAACTAGTAATCCTAAGAGAAAATAAACCCCTTGTTCCCTTAAGCTGTTTGATAGTCATTTATCAGCAACCATGCAGGCGAATTGCAACAGAAAACAAGATGTGATGCACAGGCATGTGTTATAGCATAGATCAAAATTTCATGTACAAATGTGTGTGTGTACATGAACATATGCATTATGTATTTAAGTGGAAAACTATCACTTAGCCTTCAGAAAAAATTCTTATCCATGTTGCAACATGGATGAATCTGAAAGACATTGCACTGATGAAAATAAGCCACAGATACCACATGACTCCACTTACATACAACATTTAGGTCATCAAATTGATGAAGAGAAAAAAACAGTATCAATATAAACCAGTGGGGGGGATAGTAATTACTGTTTAATGGGTACAGAATTTTCAGTCTCGGAAGATTAAAAAGGATTCTGGAGACAGATGGTGGTAGCAGCTGCACAATGCAACTGACATTTAACTTCATTGAATTGTACACATAAAAATGGTTAAACAGGAATTTTTTTGCATGTGTGGGTGTGCCTGTAGAGGCCCAATGAGGACTTCGGGAATCATACTGAATTGCTCTATCTATCTCTTGTGTTGCTCTGGGATTTCCAAGCTCTGCCTTCCATGGTCGAAGTGTAGACCACTGTCATTTCCCCTTGACATTTTTACGTGGGATCTGGCATCCAAAGTCAAGTCTTTTTGCTTTGCAAAGCTTAACTCAGGCTTAACTCCTGAGTCATTTCTCCAACCCTATGATATATTTTATGGCTTATGTGTACTTCACAAAGAGAAACAGGAGGTTCCATACTCTCTAGAAGTTATATGGACGCTTTCTGGTAGAAGCCAGTTTGGAACTGACACTGCTCTGTCTGCAGCAAATGTGAGGCAAGAAACGAAGATGAATTCCTAGTTTTTATGTTTAAGCCCACAGAAAATCTTGAACTAAATCATGACAGAAATGACTAATAAGTTTTACTAATGGTTCACAGAAAAGGAAAATCTGTAGGACTCCCTGTGCCCATTTTGCAGTGAGATCAAGTGTTCTGTTAAAAACTGCAAAGTGAATTCCAAAGGAGAAACAAAAAGGCCTATGGATTCATCTGTGGGGACACCTTGTGCTAATAAAATGGAATCAGCCAAGAGACTCAATGATTGGGTTAGGCTCACATTCTAAGAAGTACAGCAAGCTAACAAAATATAAGGGGTGATTCTTTTTTCTTGCAGAAACCACTACACGAGTTTGGTCACCTATGTGTTCAGGAGAAGGAGAGAGAAAGAGAAGATATAATTAAGTGCTCAGTGTGAGGCGTTTGAGAAGGGCTCACCGAGACCTGCTCCTGCCTTCTGTCATTCACTAGTCTTCCAAGCCAACTTATCAGCTTCCTCCCCGGATACAGGTGTCACCTCCCAGGTCTTCTCCTGAGCTTCTTGACTCTAAAGTCACAGTAGAACCATTCCCACTCCCTTCCTTATCACACTTTCACAATCTCTAATGGCCATCATACTGTGCAATGAGATTATGATAACTGCTTATTGTCATAGGCAGCATTCCAAGTCAAGCCTCTGAAACAGTAATGCTCCAAAACACAAGTTTTATTCAGGCTTTGGCATATTCTGACTTTGGATTTGCAAATGATGGATGCTTAGCCAATAAAAAGAAGTTTATGCAAAATTTCCAAATCTATAAAAACCTCTAATAACAGTGAGCCAAATAAGCCTATTTCCTGTGTAAAGAAAAAAAAAACCCTGCAATATGTGAAATACTCATAGGCCCAAGCACTTCAGATAATGGATACTCAACTTGTGTTTTCTCCCCTGTCCACCAAAGCATGAACTCTGTAGGTAGAAAAACCATGACTTCTTCCTGGCTGCTTGTGTTCTTGGTGATACACAAGGTCCTTGACCACTAGAGATGCTCAAAGACACACTGAATAAATGAACAGGACTAGGACGACCAACACCTTGTTGGTTCCTCTGGCCTGAGTCCTTACACGATGAGCATACCCGGGACACCCACCTCCACCTGAGTGACATTGACGACCAGCACCACCACCATCAGCGCTGCAAGCACACAGCAGAAGAGCCGGAGTTTGAAGAACTTGGTCCACATTGTCTGGCTGTGTCCTGTTCACCCATGGCCGACACCATGCTCCGGCCCGCTCTCAGAACGCCATTCCTGTGCTTTCCTAAGCTGCGGGTGAGCATTCGGCTGGATTTGCTTCTATTGCCCAATAGTCTTCAGAATTGTGTGGAGCCAGGCAGCTGATTTGAGCATTTTTATTCTTCAACTCCTTCAAACAAAACAAATAGAAGACCCTCATCACCCGAAAAGGACTCAAGTGGGGAAAGAGGAAAACCACATTTCCTCTTCTTGAACCGCATCTAGTTGCAGGACAGGGCCAAAGCCCGAGGAAGAGCCTATTTCTCAACGATCATGTGTTTCCTTTTTTATGTATTAACACTTTAGCTTGTAACTCTGAACACAGCATAGAAAAACTATCTTCAGACTCAGAAACTGTGAAATAAAAGTAACTGTTAAAATTTCTGTAGAGCTCTAAGTAAGTAAAATCACTCTCCTTCCTTTATAGTTTGTTACGTAAAGTATAGTTGTTACTATATTAATCCAACTTAAAGAGTGTTAAGAGAAAAACCTTGTAGGTTTTGCTTTTTGTGGAAGCCTGATGTCGGCTGGTGGCCAGATGAAAGCTGGGAAATGCTTGCTGCCTGCTCCCCCTGCAGTGTAGCCCAGGCAAAGACCTTCATTCAGTCATGTATTCAATTTGGTGTATGTGTATGTGTGTGCATGTGTGCGCCCATGTGCACATGTGTATGCACATGTGCACTTAAATGTGTGCAGAGCATGTGAAAGACAGAGGGTAACTTGGATGTCATTCTTCAGACCTTGGTTTTTTTTTTTCAGACAGTGTTTCTCACTGAGACCCAGAGTACATGGATTAGCCCAGGGATCCGCCTATCTCTGCCTCCCCAGTTCTGGGATAACAGACATGCACCACCATACCTAGCTGCTGCTTTTTTAAATATGAGTTCTGGGGATCAAACTCAGGTTTTCGTGTTTGTACAGTGGACAGCCAGCTGTACATGACAGCTTTTGGCAAGTGAAAGAAGAAACTCTGAACACATCTGTGGAGTTACTCAGTTATGTCAAGTCCTGAGCAAGTCAGTGGGAAATCATGTAAATGATGGGGAAAGACTCAGTCCATAGTGGGTGGAATCTGAGCAAGTTGATAAGAAGGAGAGTTGGTTTGATAAGTTGATATACAGGCATGCTAGCAAGTGAGAAGGTATACCCCTCTCTGTATAGATAGGATATGTGCAGTTGGTATGAAGTCTCATGCGAAGCTGAGCTATGAACTGCAACAGAATCATAAGCAAGAATAAACACTTTGTTCCCCTAAACTGTTTGGGCCCTGCATTCATTCAGAAATGGAAAGAAGAAACTAACACATGTAGTAAATATTTCAAGAACTAAACTCTCTACCCAGCCCAATTTTGAGTTCTTAAAAGGTGCTCTAGACATTCTAATGCTAGAAAATAGCAGTGTTGTTTTCTCTACACACACACATACACACACACACACACACACACACACAGATACCATTTGGGTTTCCAGCTTCCCCACCACATGAGGTCCTTGTTCTTCAGCACAGTAACAAGTCACAAGAAGAAAGGAACCTGCCTAGAGATGGGAGAAGAAAGCCATCTTGGTAGGGGGAGTGGGGGGAGGAAGTAAGGTCTTGAACCCTCCGTCATGACCACAAGGGACAGAGGACTCAAGGTGACTTCCTAGAACTATTCTACCACATAATGAATTCAAAATGCTCCACTGCAGGTGCTATTTTTCTGTCTTTTTCTTTCTGAAGCTGGGTTACAAATCAATAAAAACTTTTTTTTCTCATTTTGGAAGAAACCAAAGGCCACATTCATAAAAACTGTCATAGCATTTATTTTCCTAGTAGGCAACCAAAAGCCATACATTTTATTTCCTCCTGGCCTTTTTTGTTGGTTCGTTGGTTGGTTTTGTTTTGTTTTCACATGGGATCTGGGATCTGACCTTCTTGCAAGGCAGAGTCTTAACCCCTAAGCCATCTCTCCAGTCCACATCTTATTTTTGCATCAGAAAGACAACAAGAATAAAACACAAACATTTTGGAGAAGCAAAACAAAATAATATTTAACCTGATCTCTTTCCTTCTTTAAAAAAACTCTCTAATATTTTTTTAAAGTTGCCTTCTGACCTCCACATGTGTCCCATATCATGCACATTTGTGCTCTCTCTGTCTTCCTGCCCCCTTTCTCAAATAAATATTTTTAAAAATAAGCTAATTCAATGAACATCTGTTTCTCTTGTGTAACATGTGAACTCCTGGCTCTAGAATGATATTACTATTGATCATATTGTCTTGTTATTGTCTTTAAAATAAAAACTGAGGCACTGACGTTAAACTTCAGATTTGCAGAAACTGAAACCAAATATTCATCAATTTGCTTAATTATTGACTTTTCCTGGGAAATGTCTAAGGAGGAAAAACAGTCTCTCTCTTTCTCTCATACACGTACACACAAAGAGACACACACACATACAGAAGCACACACACAAACGTGCACACAATTCCCCATACACTTACAGACACACATGCACCACATACACACACACACTGTTTTGCTGTACATCTCCATCAAAGAACTGTGGTCAAATAAAAAGGGAAGTAATACTTTCAGTTTCCAAGGCAGCAATTGTGTATTTTGAAAGCCAACTTTTTTTTCTTTTTATTCAGGGACAATCTGAGCCCAAAGTCTTGCAGAAGCTGGAATCTGCTTCTGTCTGGTCTTCATGATCAGTCTGTGAAATGAGTTCTCTTCTTGCCTTTTCATAAGTCAATCGGACTCATTACCAGTGCTGCCTTTTTGGTGACCTTCTTGCCGCATGGGTACTTTGGCACTTGAGCACTACTTGCTGCCAGACCCTTACTAAAGAGATTATTTATGTCATTCTGAACTCCACTGCCCTGAGATGCCCACTTGGCTGACATCATCTCCTGGCCCTGGAGGGGTCAGGCAGCCCTGACTCATCTCCTTCTGGTCTGTTCTCTGTACCAGCTGCTGTCCCTCTTCTTGTCTTTCCTCTGCCACTTTGATGCCACCCTAGGAAACCTGAATAGACTTACTTCCCTTGTTCTTTACAGGTAGATCAGAAATATTTTCATTTTCACTAATTCCAGTTTCTTCTACTTCCAAACCCGGTTCCCCCAGTTCCCAGTGGAAGGGTTCTAGTCTCGTTTCCAATCGCTGTGCCTGTGCTTCTGATGTGGGGTTGTCGTCCTGCTGCCGCGGAAGGCTTGCTGCCTGAAAATCTCACGTGATGCCACACACCTTAGTGAGAGGGATACTTGTAAATTTAGAAACAGATAGGAGACACTCTTCAATGTAAGCAAGGGGATTATCCTTACCTTGGAAAGTTAAACTCTTGACTTACTAGTAATGATAATTCTGTAAAATGTGTCTGGCTACCTTAACACATAAAATCATAGCATTATCTCTACTTACTAAGGAGGCAAATTCCTTATTGCTTACTTAAAACAAAAGATGCCTCCAAAACTTACAGAGAACCATGAATGCACTTCAGAACTGCAATATCTGAAATACCCCAGTCCTATTGAGTCATGATCTCTATTAGGTCACTAAAACCTCAATATCAGATTCTCAGCAAGAGTCTCTGGCACATTGGGCAGCTCCACCTATCAACACTCCCCTCAGCTTTCTGTTGGATGTGTAAGCTCCCTATTTCCCACTCCATCAATCTGAACCAATCCCATCATTCCTCAGGGACCATGCTAACTCTTCCCCAACCCAGCTTCAGAAAGGAGACAAGACTTAATTAAGCTAATGCAGTCCTCTCTGTTGCAATAATTTTCTATTTTTGGCTAATCTCTATTTGTATGCATTTTTTGTCTCTTCAGCTAGACTCTGCCAATTATGAAGACATGTACCCAAAAAAAATCCAGGGAGCCAGAGACATGGCTAAGTAGTTAAAGGCACTTGCCACCAAGGCTGGCAACTTCAGTTTGATCTCTAAAAACCATATGGTGGAAGGAGAGACCTAATTCTGAAAGTTGCCTCTAACTTACACCTATGTGCCATGGCATACACATATACACACACACACACAAACACGCACATACACAAAATAAATCAATGCTTAAAAATAGGGGGGGAAAGGCCGAAGGCACGCATCAGAGAAAATGCAACACTACTTAGCTCCTTGTATGATATATACTGATCCAGCATGTATTATAGAGGGCTACTCTAGCACACGTGTACTAGCTGCCAGTGATCCCCTCAAATTTACATTTGACAAGAGGTACTTTCCTTCTTAAGGGAGAATACAGGCTGAAGATATAAGAGGTAAAGTATTTGCCTAGAATGTATGAGATAATCTCCCAGATTTTATTGTAGGAGGAAAAGAGGGAAGGAGAGAGAACAAGAGGAATAAATCCACCACCCTTGGACAACTCCACATGGATTCTGAGGACTAGGAAAGACTATATTTAAACATCTCATGCCCCTCTCAAATACCATCCCTCTCCATACCAAGGCACTCACTCACCCTAAAGGGCCTGCAGATTCTGAGGATAACTCTACCACCAAGACTCAAGTGTTCCATTATGGAAAATCTTCTCAGAGAGTCTGTATTAGTTTTCTACATAGAGCAGGAAGAGTAAAGAGCGACAAGAATTTAGCTGCATCACCATCACCAGCAGGTGTGGCCTGTGGATTGCACAGATGCCACAAGTTCAGAGGGTATCAGAGTGGCTCAGAGCCCAGCAGTAGCAGCAGCGGTCAGTGATGCAGACAGATGGCAAGGGCACAGATTCCAAAGCTAAGAAACCACAGAGCTGTAGGCAGGAACACAAGAAGCCTTGTGGGTACGGACTTCTGGCAGTAATCAAGGAGTCATGCCAGGAAAAGACTATACTTCCTGCTGTAAGTGTGGAGAGCCCCAACATCTGAAAGATTCATGGAAACACCTATGTGGATATTGCTTAAAACATCTATATAAACAGACAAGATAGAAACGACTAAAATGCTCAGAACTGCACCTTCAGCAGTTTTATTTTCTCCTTAAATCTCTACATTCTACTTTTTCAACAAATAAAAAAACACAGAGAGGAAAGTTGATTTCTAAAAATAAAAAATTAAAGTTCTGAAATAAAGAAAAACAAGACTAACTATATTTGGGAAGCAATTCAATTTAAGACCAAATATTTCTAAGTGAATAAACACATCAGAGACAGGCTTCTGTTATTTTCCTATAAATATACAATTTACCATTATAAGAAAGCTATTTGCAAAAGGAACAGGATACTGTGATATCTCAAATCATCTCAGAAGCAAGTGGTAGCAACAGTACTGGATGGGAATGACTCTGAAGAAGAAAGCTTTCTATCAAACAAACAACAACAACAAAAAGTAAGGGCTGGTGAGACAGCTCAGTGGGTAAGACTCCTGCTTGTAAACCTGGTGACCTGAGTTCAAACCCCAGAAGCCCACATGGGAGAAAACTGATTCAAAAAAGGTGTCTTCTGTCCTCTACTGACGCCTCCCCCCTTCCCCCTTCCCTCTGAAATAAATAAATAAAATATACAATTCAATATAATTTACCTTTTTGGAAATTTCCAAAGAAAATATATTTATGAACCATAAGAAAATCAACATTCCTTTCAGCATGAAATCCTGAATTTAGGCAACTGTGACCAGCCCTCTTTATTTTTTTCTTGCCACATATGCAACATATGTTGCTGTTCTTTTCATTTTTGTGCCATTCTTCTTACTGGAACAGAATAAACACAGGATAAAAAAGGGATTAAAATATTGAAAAAGAAAAAAGGAAAACATATTTGAAATTAAAAGTACAACAACATAGGCAGGGAAGTATGAACAAATTTAAGTACAATGAATTTAGAGAAATAATGATACAAACATTTATTTTTTTCTACTAATCAAAAATGGTAAGTGAGTTAGACAGAGCGATATGTCTATAATCCCATCTATTAGTGACAGGAGCATATTGACTTCAAAACCTACCTGAGCAAGTAGCATTCCATCTCAGAACACACACACACACTCACACACACACAACACACTCACACACTCACATGTGTAATATATATATATATTAACTTCATCTCGAAAAATTATTTTCAGTCCTTTGCAGAGTATCAAAACTTTAGTGAGACTAGAAAGATGGCTCAGGGGTAAGACTCTTGTCTAGCAAGCAGAAGGTCCTGAGTTGAGATCCCAGGTCCCACATAAAAAATGCCAGGCAGAAATGGCAGGGGCTTGCACTTCTGGCCCTGGTGGGCAGAGCCTGGGAAATCCCTGAGTGAAGCAAGAAGGAGGTAGAAGAAATCCAGGATGATTCCCAAAGTCATCCTTGGTCTCCACAGGGACACACAGTGCCCTCTGATACACACACACATACACACACACACTCAAAATAAATAAATACAATTTAAAAAACCTTAAATGAAAGTATAACTGAAAAATAAGCCAAAGATAAAAGGTTCCAAATATAATACTTTTCTTAAAGACTACATATCCATGAGGTTCATGGCCTATCAACCCTCCTACTATAAAGAACTAGAGGTCACTGTATAAATTTAGATCTAAGTTACAACTCAAGGAATCTAAATTCTAATAGAGCTTGCTTTCAAATCTTTGTAAAGTATCAAAACTTATGTTTTACTTTTATGTGTAAAGGGTAAGCAAAAAAGCAAAATGCACGGTGTCTCCTGAAGGCAGCCCAGTGTTTGCTGGAATTTTGGGGACTGTTAGGTCAAATGTGCTTAAGATGACTTACAAGTCCAGGACACACACTAGCTGATTTAACTTCTGTTTTGCTTTGTTCTGCTTTTCCAAATTCTCTATTAGCATCGGCTGGCCTCTCTTATACAGGCTGGGAATAGGCTCAAACTTCTGCTCTTCCTGCCAATGCCTCCCAAGTGCTGGTATTGCAACACACTCAGCCTCAATCTACTTCTTTACCGCTTATTCTAATTACCCTAGACTGCCCTAAGGTGTATGACTCCCTACTCTTATCTCACAAGAGAATTACAAAGTGGTTGCTTACATTTTTAGGCATTACAACTGTCAGTAACACAAATGAGATAATTAAGTACTAACAGAAATCTGACCGCAATGTAACCCATTCTCTGAGGATCCCACGTCTTCAAGTAACAATTGCACAAGGACAATATACTAAAGCACAATTACTGACCCCCTGTTTCTGAGACTATACTTACTCCACTGCTAGCTACATAAATGTAATTGTTCTAATCAGACAAGCATCTGGAATTTTAATTCGGAATATGTCCTTTCTACACATAAAAGGGGAAAAAGCATAGATTTATATGGAATATACCCATATAATATAAATGGTTATAATTTGAACTTTATAAAAAACAACTGTATTTCATAGACTCCTAAGTAGACCTTGAGATTTAACGAAGTAGGAGCTACAGAAAAAAAAAACTGAAGGAACCCATCCAAGACCACACTGAGGGACCAACCAAAGGAAGACCTTAGAACAAAGATGGAGCCAGGACAGTACTGGGCAATTCTCTTGGATGCTACCCCACTATACACGGCCCCAAAGTGCTGACTCACCAAACCGGGTATTCCAAAGCAGGGCTCAGAGCATTCGTGGAGATCGTGTGGCAGGTGGAGCAATCACTTTAACTAAATACCTCACATAGTAGTAAATGCTTTGAGGAGGGAAAAATAAGGTATGGTATATTAATAATCATCCTGAAAGCTTTTAAAACTACGAGGCCCAAAGTGCCACCCAACCAATTATATCAGAACCCTGTGGGTCTAAGCTTACGAAACAAGGTCTTAAAAGGTCCCCGAAGGCTACAGTTAAGTAGAAGAAACACTGACAGCGGTGTTACTTACAGCAGTTGGAGAGGGATGGCTGAAATGAGCCCTGAATTGTAACTTAGCCGACTTGAACAGCCATCCCCTCTTCACATCCCCTCTTCAATGACCTATCTTTGTTTCCTTTCTCAGTCACAAATTACAGCACTTTATCAACCCCAGAGAGCCTGTGAGGGCAACAGACCTCGGAAAGATGCTAAACGCACACCGAGGAAAGTAGAACCCACACGCTCCGGAGGAAAAGCATGCTGCTGCCTCCTCTGGGTCCGGGAGTCCTGCCAGCTTCCAACACAACCTGATGTTTCGAATGAAAAGTAACAGCAGTGAGAAAGGGTGGGGGAGAGACCCCCAAAAGCAGTGCCATCTCCATCTGTTGGAAATGTGGCAACAATTCTCCTTCAGGGTAAAAAATGAAAAGCAAAGAAAAAAAGACAATTTCATACAGAGTTTGCATAATCTTTCCTCTGGACGCTCCATTAGTACCACCACCCTACTGGACTTTGGTCAAGCAGGGGTGGGTAACCAGGGACAGCCACTGAATGTGCATGGTCACACTCCTTTCTCCCTATGTAACCCTAACTTGATGCCCCACTGTAGGTTCAACGGTGACAGCCCGCCGGGAGGCAGCTGGTGCCCGAAGACCGCAGAACCAGAGCCAAACGCCCTACCGTGGGTGACGAGTGCAGGGAAAGGGTCTCGGCGGCTAGGGCCCACGCGTCGCGGCGGTGCTGTACCAGGGAGAAACTGAGGATGCAGATGCTCAGCCGCGCCCCGCGAGGCCCCGCGGCTCCCGGCTCTTCGCGACCCACGCTGCGGCAGCCCGGGGGTTCGGATCCGCGCGGCCCAGCGCCCGCGGCGGGGACCGCAGGGCTGCAGCTCCTGGACGCACGCGCCAGGGACCCCCGGAGCTGGAGCGCGGAGCTCCGGGCTGCGCAGCCGAAGGGTGCACGGCAGCAGCGCCCCGCAGTCCCCGACAGGGCCCCGCCCGGCACTGCACCCCGCCGCCGTGCACACTCACCTCCCCGTCGGGTCCCGATGGTCGCGAACGCAACACGGGATGACACTCGCGCGTCGGTGTCCGCAGGGCCAGGCCCGTGGTCTCCAGCTTCCTGACCCCGCTACGTCTTCTCACCCGCGACCCCCGGTACGATTGGTCCGACTCCTCGCGGGGCGGGGCCAGGGATGTTGATTGACAGCCTCGCGCGCCCTGAGCGAAGCCCGGAGGCCTGGACGCGGAGTTGGCGCTCTTCCCGCTCCGCGCCGCGTACTGGGGCTCAGCTGGCTCCAGGTGACTTGGCAACTCCGGCCACCCAAACCGCTCTTGACCTTCCGACATAGCTTTGACCTGGAGCATCCACCCGCAGGTTTGTGTCTGACAGTGAAACGACCACAGACCCGGCCCAGCTTGCGCTGTCTTCTCTGTGCCGCGGAGGCGCCGGTACTTCCCAAGGACAAGCCTGGAGATGGCAGGACCTTTACTGTTTCCTTGCTTAGAAGTTGGCGTCTCTGTAGAGATGCCAGATTCTTCCCCTTTCCCCATCAGGCTTGCCCTACGTTGGGCATTCTCACTAGGGAAACGTCAGTGGCAGCACAGTCTTTTTTGTTTACAACAAGAGAGATCCCCAACTGCTTTGTTTCTCAGAAGTGCTTGGAGCACAGTGGGGCGAATCTATTCGTCTGAGCAAAACTCTGGTCAGAAAAAGGACATCGCACTCAGACTGTGGTCCCAGCCTGAAGAAAGAGAATTGACGTAAATTAGAGCTGACGTTTATCATCTGTATGTTCATTGGCGTGGACTCTGTGTGCCCATTAGGATGTATGCATGAGTAGCCAGATCACAGATGGAATAAAGGGAAGCTCTGTCCAGGACACTCTGTTCTGAAGTAATGATTTTATTCTCCTTCTATCTCAAGGAGATCACATCTCCCAGGGCCTTCCGTAGTAAAAAAAAAAAAAAAGCTTCCGCGCATCCCTGTCTGAAGAGATCATATACTGATTTTTTTTTTCATTTCCCATGTAAGTGTGTTGTGGGGTTCTTTGAGAGCCCTGGGGCCTATTTTTATTGGCTCAGGTGGACTTAGCCCAAAGAACTAGGTTCCAGGGCAACTCCGTGGCCACTCGGGTCACTCTGAGCCAGCCCACCATCTGCTGGGTCACAATCAGTGAAGAATTAGGAATGAAACAATAAAATACGGCAAGCAAGCAAAGCTTATTGGGAAGGAGACAAAGGCTGTCTACAATGAGGCTGCTGAGAGGGGACTGAACTGACCATGCTCCTTGCTGGGCTCCTTTTCTGTCCAGCAAATGAACCTGATTGGCTGGAGCCAGTTAAGTGGATTTTATTGAACTAAACTGTATAGGGGAGGGAGGCCTTTGACTGGGTCTTTCACTGAGTGGAAGATAGATAGAAAAAGCCCTTTGCCTGAATTGGGTGGGGAGCGGAAGAACCACAAAGAGACAACAGGGACTGGTGATAGATCAGCCATCATCAGAGCAATTCACAACTTCTTGGGCTAAATGTGTAGAGACTGTGCCTTATTAAAAGAAGCTTCACTTCTGAGTTAAATTCACAGCTTTTGGGTCCAACTTCTATAGTCACTGTATAGAGTTTATTGGGAAGCCGGTTCTGCGAATTTGCAGATGTTCCCTTCCCCTGAGATTGGCTTGAGACTTCTGCCTGTATAGACCTGAAGCTAGCTCTAACAGTTTATAAAAGTTCTTGTTCCTGAGTGGGATTCTTAGCCTTATCTAACATGGCCGGGGGGGGGGGTGCTCCTTTTCTCTGTCAAGTGGACCCATTCTTATGAGTTTGAATAGCAAATGATAAATGCTCAGGAAGACCCAGTGGTGATTTCTGTGGATCTCTGTTTACTTCCAGATACTTGTAACCCCAAAGCCTTTGAGTGATTTTACATATATGTTGCAGTCAAGGTCACAAGTGGGGAAGAGAGTATGGACTAGAAAGGCCTCCCCAACTTTATAAGAATGCATCAGTTTCTCATTTCAAAGTCACTACATTGCCAGTGCACTTGCTATCACATAAGCAATCTGTGCTTTGGGACCTAGTATGCCAGGGTCATAGGTTTGCCCTTTAGTAGCAGTACCTACTTTAACTTCTCTGAGCTCCTTCTCAGGCAGTTTTAGAGCAGCCATGCTGGGGGGGGGGTCTCTGAAGGTCTTCAAAAGTCATCCCCCCATTACTAGGATTACCCTGAAGGAACACAGCCTATTAATTTGGAGGAACTGATTTGATCCTTCACATAGCTAAAGTTGCTATTTTGCCCCAATCCTCTGTTTATGAACAAAGAGTGAAATTAGTTCTCCACTGTAGCTAACCCTTACCAAGAGATCAGGCACATAATCAAGTGGGTTGGGCCCCAATATGGACAGTCCCATGAGATGCAGAGGACCAGTAGAAACTGGAACTAACCAATGAGGAAAAGTCACCCCACCCCCAATCTGCCTAGGCCTATAAATAATCCTGACGGGGCAGCCATCTTTGACTCTCTTGCCCCTCATGGTACTCTACTTATGGAGTCCATGAATTCTTCAGGTCTCTCTTGCCCCTCACGGATTCACGTCCTTGAGTTCTGTTCTTTGTCTTCTCTAATAAACTCTCCATAATTCTCTACGCGTATTCTGGTTTCAATTTTCGACTTCCAAACACAAGAACTTGGATACATACAGACCCCAGAAGGGCCCTGTATCAGTTCTTTCCTCTATGTGAAAAATTAAGTTTAAATGTGTAACATGAAAGCAAAACGAACTGGTTACTTCTGATCTCTGCAAAATAAAGGAGGGTGAGGTTGTTGGTAATGTAACTAAACCTTATTCTTCTCTGCAAATTAATATGGATTTTAAGGGTACACAAATAAAGTCATTTCTGGTGCTGCTAACCTGAGGGACATTCACCAGCAAATCTGACTCCATCTCTATGGCAGAAGCTTGGAACACAAACCTTAACAAATTCAAGTCAGTTCCTGGCTTGGCTCCTTTGTTTCCTCTCTTTGAATTTAGGATCCATAAGCCATCAAATAATTGTTCAAAATGGCGACTTCTGTCCCATTAGTTTCTAACCACCCAATTCCCAAAAAACATCAAGAATCATGAAAAGTTCCTGCTGGTGGTAGAAACTAAAGGGAAGAGAGTCTTTGTGGTGTTTCTGTGTTGTCTGTGCCCTAAAATTAGTGGGTACAGTTCTATTCTTTTTTCACCGAAATGTTTTTTTAATTTTATTTATTCAATTGTGCATGTGTGCGTATGTATGTGTGTGTGTGTGTAGAAGTGTAGAACCATGGACAAATTCAGGGAACCACCATGGACGCCTCCACCTCCTCCCTGTTTACTCTGCCCCAGGATTCACAGGCTCCGCCCTACCAGGACCAAAAACACAGGCCACCCCCGTTTCCGCCCACATCTATACCTGTGGTCTAGGATCTGAACTCAGGACCTACCACCTGCAAGGCAGAGGTTTAACCCCTGAGCCACCTCTCCAGCCCCCTTTTTCACCAAAATTTAAGGGATACATGAAAAGTGCACATATTTATGGATTGTCATTTAAATTAGGGCAGCATATGGGTTTTACATTTTGTTTTGTTTAGTTAACAGTTTTTTATTGCTACCATCTAAAAAAGATAGCTGGCATTAAGAGAAAAAGCATAAGGAATCAGAAGGAGTAGTGATAAATCAGTCTGTCTTTGCTATTAGATTTCTGCCTCCATTCATAAAAATGGAAAAAAATCTTTCTTCTCCTCCTTTCTTGTCCCCTGCTTTACAGAATTGGTGTTCTTTGAATCTCTGATGATCAACAAGATAAAGAGCAAGAATGCTGAACAAAAACTCAGAATTGTGAGATCTGGTCTTGGCATTGCTCCTAACTAGCTGATAAACTGAGGCAGGTTGGACACTTCTGTGTCCATTCTGCAGTCCCCTCCTCTCCTGGCACACCTGCAGCAGCTGCACAAGCTATGTTCATCACAGCAGAGCAGGTAGGAATACCAGTTGTCACTTACTCTCAGCACTGTGACCAAAGTTGAGAGCAGCACTAATCTATAGGTAGAAACATAAATATTTGGAAATCCATTGGAAAACATGTCCAGTAAGCAAAACAACAGTAGTAAGTTCCCCACTAAGGCCTACAACTTCCCCAATTTTGACCAGATTTAAGTACTAGGCATGAATTCCCTTCCACTGAGCAGGGCTCAGATCCAGAGAGTTAGTTCCCTCCCATACACATCTTATCTGGCAAGTTGGTATCATAACATGCTGCACTGTATTCAGTGTAGCAGCACAGAATAGAACCATTGATGATTTTTTTCCTCTCAGCAGTCTGCATAGCACCTTCCATCACTATGAGAGCTGGTGAGCAGGGAGGTTTCCCAGTCAGTTCCAGCTTGCCTTTTCTGTCCTGCAAATGAAGTGTGTGTTATCTTCAATTGCAGAGTCTTACAAGTTGTGGGTCTGGGGTCACTCAGAGATTCACCACTGACCAGAAGTTAGAAGTTTAACAAGGGAAGAGATTTATTGGAAAAGAAAATGGTATACCAGGGCTCATACATGGACTGGGTCTTTAGAATGTGAAGCCCCAAACTGTAATTTTATACAGTATTTAAAAGCAAAACCAACACGGGCAAACATGCAAATGCAAGCAAGCTGAAGCAAGCTGATTACAAAGGTGTGTGGGAGGAAGCAGTTGTCCATTGGCATTTTACAATTTTATTTGGTCAGCACACATACTTCTTGCAGACCTCATATCTTAAAGCCTAACATTAAACTTTGAATATGGAACATTCCAGGAAACTGGGTAAAGAGGGAAATTCCAGAAACCAGTTGGGAAGAAGAGGCATCATACTCTCTTGTGGGTAGCTGCCTAGTCAGCAGCTTTGCTAGCTAAAGAGCTTCTTATTTCTGCTTTCTGTAGGTATTTAAATTTTTCCTTTCTACATTTCCCTCTTACACTTACCATCTAGTTTTGTTGGGCAACAAAGAGCAAGGGCAATAACCTGGGTTGTCTTGGGAGCCTACTGGGGATCACCCTGACCAATAAATAATTCACAGAGAGGTATCCCGTGCCTGGAACTGAAGTTTTTATTAACACATTTCTTCTCATAGTATTGTCCACCCATGGCAGGTACCTCTATTCAAATTCCTTCATTAGTTAAATTTTTAAGTGGCTTACAAAATAATGAATGTCATGGTTTGAATGTGAGTTTCCCTCCTCCCACCCCACCAGTTCATATGTTGAATCCTGAGCTGATGTTAATGTTTGGGAAGATCCTAGCACCTTTAGGAGGTGGAGCCTTACTGGAGAAAATCAAGTCATAGCAGGTGGAGATCCTTGAGTTTTGGTAGCCCAGCTTATAAACAGCTTCTGAAGTTTGCCTCTTGTTCTCTCTGCTTTCATTATGACAGCTGTGACCTGAACCCCACTTCCAGCTCCTGCTTCTAGCCATGCCTTCTGCTATGAGATTCCTGCCATAGTGCAGATATATCTCCCCTCTGAAACCATAAGTGGAATAAATCTCCCTTTCTTCCTTAAGTTGTGTCTGAGTGTTGTCTTGCAGCAGCAAAGAAAAAGACTAACTACAACGATGGGTTCTTTTCTATAAAGCTCTTTCATATATTCATATATTTTGTTAATCTGCTTCCCATCTCCTCCACCCACCTCCTCCCATGAAACACTCTTGATGCTAAAGCAAGAAGGGTCTTAAGATCACTTGGGATAGTCGAATACCATAGTTTGAGGGATTCATACATATAATATTGAACTGACAACATATTTTAAGGCACATCTAAACAATATGATAGAGCTATAAATGAGTAAAATCATTTGTAAATTATGCGATCCAAAAAATATAGATTCCATGTTCCAAGGATTCCAGATCAAAAGAGTTATGAAAACAGGGCAGCTAAAAGAGTAAGACAAAATGGACATTTATTGCCAGCTTTTATACGACAATTGCATTGAATATGGTCTTGAGCTTTTGCCTATTAGAAGATTGAAGTAATAGAAACAAGCAGACCAACTAGGGAAGTAGGGCAAGAGGCTTGTGTACTGCTTAGGCTTCCTTATTACTTGATTTCTTATTCTAGTATGAGCTCTGGTCCCTGCTGTAGAGAAGCAGGCACTTGGAGATTCCCTTGAGGCTCTTGGTCCTTGTGCCTTCTTTGCTTTGTTCTGAGAACACCAAGGAGTCACACCTTGTAATTTAAGAGTGTGTAGTTAGGGATAAAGGGGATACTTATGATCAAAATGCACTTGTATACATGTATGAGAGTATAAAAGAATAAAAACATTATTTTAAAAAGTAAAGGAGGACATAAACATTGGAGAGATGTTGTATGAGGACTAAAGGAGAGTAGGAAGCAAATATGATTAAGAAGCATTGTATACATGTATAAAATTTTGGGGGGCTGAAGAGGTGGCTCAGGGGTTAAGGCTCTGCCTTGCAGGCAGAAGGTTCTGAGTTTGGATCTTAGACCCCACGTATAGATGCCAGGCAGTCTGCGTTTCTGGTCCTGGTAGGGTGGAGCCTGTGAATCCTGGGGCAGAGTAAAAACAAGGAAAAGGTGGAGGCGATCCATGGTGGTTCCCGAATTCACCTGTGGTTCTATGCGCGCACACACACACACACACACACACACACACACAAAACTGAATAAATAAATAAATAAATAAATAATAAATAAAAGGAAAAAGGGGGGCATTCCCTTGGGGTCCCAGAGAGGACACCATTCCAGATTTGCCTTCGTTTTCCCTCTTGAGCCTTTCCCTGGTTTTTTCTACTAACTCATCTATGCCATCCTGACAAAGTCAGCAGAAAACATGAACAATTATCTTAATAAGCCATGCAATTTTATAATTTTACAATATATATGTCAAACTAGACAATTAAATATCTAATTTCATAATATTATTTATATCAAAATGTATTATCTATAAATATAAATTTTATAATTCCAATAAATGGTTTTGTTTGTTTTAAAACTGAGTTTTATTGTTAGGTTATAAAGGAGAACATATGGAGTCAGGGAATGATTCCAGTAATGTGTAGGGGCCATGAATAAAGAGAAGCCAACATGAGGGAGAATCTTGAAAAATATGAGTTTTATTAGTGTGGAGGGCCTGGTGGGAGAGCTTTCAAACAGAAGAGATAGCTTCAAATCAGAGAGGACCGGAGAACAGGAAAGAGAAGCCATAGGCAGCGTGGCCAAGAGAAGAGTCCCAGAGGAACAAGAGAGCAGTGGGCAGAGAGAAAGGAGTCTCTAGACGGGGCTTTCATTGCTTCAGATGTTGTTGAGGGACTGCCTATGTGAGACTTGTCACTTAGTAGGGCGTGAGGTTGAAGAGAAAAACCTCATCTTGGGGCATTCAGTTCTTTTGCCTTCACTACTGAATCCCAGGCTGCCTCAAACTCAACATGTAGCTGAGGATGATCTTTAACTCCTAGTGCTCCTGCCTGCACCTCCCAAGCACTGGAATTAGAGGCATGTGCTACTATACCTGGTTTATGGCAATGGGCTGGAGATTGAGCCCAGGGCTGTGTGCATGCTAGATGAACACTCTAATCCTTGAACTACATTCCCATCCCATCAAAACATGTCTTAAACTATACTTTTGTAAATGTAATCCAAAAACCAAATTGATCTCTTTTTTTTTAGTGTATAGGTGTATATGTGTATATGTGGGGTGTGTGGGTATGTGGGTATCTGTGTGTTTCAGAATGCACTGTGTGTGCCTGTAAAGACCTAAGGGTAATTTCAGAAATCATCCTGTATTGCTCTACCTCCTTATTGCTTTGCTCTGAGGTTCCCCAGGCTCTGTCTTCCAGGACTGGATTGCAAGCCACTACAGGTATTTCCAACAGGTATTTTTACTTGGGATCTGGGATCCAAACACAGATCCTTTTGCTTGAAAAGCAAAGACTTAACTCCAAACCATCTCTCCAGTCTATAATCAGTATAAGAGAATTTCACTGATATAAACAGGACTAGCTTTTACCTTTTCTAAGGAATTGAATAACCTTTGCTATATGCACTCGGTATCTTTGGTTTTACCTTTGCAACCTTTTATGACATTCTTTAATCTTCTAGTTTTGTCCTCATCTTTTATTTCTTACTTTGGGACAATCTTGTACCTTAGGATGAAATTTATTTATAATCTGAAATCCTTTCTCATCTAAAACCCTTTCCTTTTCTTTCAATCTTTTTTTCAAAAAAAAATAGCATCATACTCATACTTTTTTTAACATTTTTTCTTTCCTACCTACTAAATTCTTCTACATCATTTTTTCTTAATGTCATGAGACATAGCTACATAAACTTATCAACTTATTGAAAGAAAAAGGAATCCAAATGACATGTATGGCATAATGTAACAAATTATGTCTACAAATTGTTAAACTATATTTTGTAAAATTTTGTAAAATTTTGGCAAACTTTTTTGCCACTTGGGTTTGTTTTTCCCTTGGTCTCACAGAAATCTTGAGAACTGTAGAATGTTATTCTCATCATTTGAAATGTGAGTGTCCCCCATAGACTCTTGTGTTTGAATCTTTATTGGTTGGGAAGGTCATGGTACCGCTAAGATGTGGAGCTTGCTGGAGAAAGGCAGACACAGCGGGTGGGACCTTGAAGTTGGTTAGCCCCGCCCTGCTTCAGTTAGTGAGTCTGCTCTTGACCTTGCAGCTTTGCAGCTCTCAGCCTCTTGATGGATGTGCTGAGACACCTCCAGTTTCTGGCAGGCAGCCATGCCTTTTCCAACACGAAGGACTGTATCTCCCTCTGGACCCATAAGCTGAATAAATCTCCTTTTCTCCCCTTAAGATGATTGAGCCTCAGTGGTGTCTCACAGCAGCAGCATAAAGAATAACTAGTACAATTACATTCTAGAAAGATCTGGTCGAGATACAGAGCTTCCAAGATCTTGGACTGTGAACTATCTAGTATAAGTAAAGGTACACAAGGGGAGAAAATATATACAGAGCCACAGTCTTTATATACTACCCCTATAATTGCAATTTTAGATAAAGACTATGGGACACATAGTCTTTTATGAGGTGATAAGCATAATTGGACCAAGGTACCAGAACATGCCCGATGGGGCTGTTGCCAGGATTGGAGACTGTGCCATTTTCTAACAATCGGAACTCTGGAGTTTGCCAGTATGGGTTGCTTTACTAATCAATGAAGTTAGAACACATTTTTTAAAAGTAGGGTTTTTTTGGGGGGGTCTGGACACTTGTTTTATTTCTCCTCCCACTCCAAGCAGATTTTGACTCTAGCTTGGTGCCTGGCACAGAGTAGTTCTAAAAAGTGTTTTTTGAAAGATTATTCGCAGTTTTTCTCTTTTTTCTTGGGGGGGGGAGAAAGGGCGGGGCACACGTGGCACTGTCATAGTTAGGCACAGGTGTCAACTTGACAGTTGAGGGTTTTGAGCTCTGGGCACATTTGTGGAGAATTAATGGTTGGGTTAAGCCCAGAGCAAACCTACAGAAGACTGTCTAGCTGATGGGGAAGGCTCAGCCTATGGTGGGTGGGACTAGGCCCTGATGAGATAATACTGAGAGTCAGTTGAGGAAGTTGGCATCCTTTTGTACACTTGGCCAGCCATGCTGATCTGTCAAGTAAGGATCGTCCCTCTCTCAGCCATTATGTAGAGATGGTGTGGCCAGTTCCCTCAGCCCTGCTGTTGGTGCATGCTCTCTCCTGTCAGGCTAGACTGAAAACTGTAACCAATAATCGTAAGAGAAAATAAGTCCCTTGTTCCCTTAAGCCGTTTGATTGTCATTTATCAGCAACCACGCAGGCGAACTGCAACAGGCACACAAAGCAATTTTTTATATTGAACAGAAAGGGTTGTCTTAAGATCAAGATTTTGACCAAGGAATTAGTCCCCGATTTTTTTTTTTTTTAATGTGGCACAGGGCTGGAGAGATGACTCAGGGTTTAAGACTGTCTTGAAAGTAGAAGGTCCTGAGTTTGGATCCCAGGTCCCATGTAAAAATGCCAGGCAGACATGGCAGCAGCCTATACTTCTGGCCCTGGTGGGCGGAGACTGGGAAATCCCAGAGCAAAGCAAAAAGGAGGTAGAAGCAATCCAAGCTGATTCCCGAAGTCACCTTTGGGACTCCACAGGGACATATAGTATCCTCTGATACACATGCATACATACACACATTAAATAAACAAACAAACATTTTTAAAAATAAAAAGTGGCAGAAAACCATTGTTAGCCAAACCAAGGTGAACTTTCACTTTTGAAACGTATGACTTCTGGCATCTGGATATGCCAAGGAGCTGCTATAAACTGCAAAACTACTAATTCATAATTTGTTTTTCCTTATATTGGCTGAAACAAACTAAGATTAACCTATAAGCCAATTCTGCCCTGTTTTCATTTCCATTTGCCTTTTTTTTTCTGTTTTCTCCGACCATGGGAGACTTCATAAGGTCTAAGTGGGCTCTTAACTTCAGGAGGCCTCTGCCACATGGCACAAAGAATACTTTCTTCAGTCTGAGTCTGTGGCGGCCTGCTACCTTCTGCCTGCCACTCCTGCTTTCTCCTGTACATCTGACAATGGTTAGGATGCAGCAGTCGCAGAATCTGAGACTTGAATTTCGGGAGTTCAAGGAAGGAAACAGCAGCAGAGAGAAAGTTCTCAGACAAAAGAAAAGCAGGATGTGTAGATAAACACGATGACTAAACACAGACACAGCCAAGTCCAGATTCGGATTCTGGGAAAGTTCCCGGAAGGTCCTCACAGGGCCATTAGATTCTGGCTCACGGCACAAGGGCAGAACTGGAAAGAAAGGTCAGTCAAGACACAAATATTATAAGCATTTTTAAAACTCAAGATTTTTTTTTTTTTTACTATGGACTTTTACTGCGTTCAGTTGCAAAAACAACTAAAGACACACCTCCATACACTACACATCTCTCCCCTTTACCTCCCCTACTTCAGCTCCTTTATCTTTATGAAAATTTGTAGAATGGGAAATTCCAACCTTTCAACTTGCAGACTGCCAGTCAGGTAAAAGATACCTTTTAATTTGTTAAGACTGCCATGGAGGCTTTTATAGCCCAGTGTCCCTGACCAGCATCTCATTCAAGATGCAGAATCCTGTTAGTAGGAGTTTTGATTAGTTAGTTAGTTAATAACACTAACATAGCAGTAATCACTGTAGACTTTATTTGGACATTGCTAACTGTTCTATTAACCCTCCTTTTCTGATGCAACATGCAGTGCTTGAGTACCTTCAACTATTGCTTGGTCGATTTCCAACCTGGTGGTAGAAAGGACACAATGTTCCCCAGACATCAGGCTGGAGATGCAATCTTAAACCTGTAACTGACTGTTGCAACTGACTTGTGTTGTTGCTTGTAATTACCATTAAACGACCTAAGGAAACAAGGGTTTTATTTTTCTCTTACGATTGTCCAGTTACAGTTCTTACTGCAACACCAAGTGCCCAGGGAACTGGCCACATTATCTCCACATAATGGCTGAGAGAGAGACAATCTTCACTTACCAGACCAGCATGTCTGGCCAAGTATATGCAAGGATGCCTCCTTTCTCAAACAATTCCTTCCATTTTATTCACTGCCCAGGAACTAATCCCACTCACCATGGGTTGGACCTTCCCCATCCACTAAACAATCTCCTGCAGGTTCTCTCTGGACTTAACTCAACTACTAATTCTCCACAAATGTGTCCAGAGCTCCAACCGTCAAGTTGACACCTGTATCTATGACACTGACCCTTTTTGTCCTGCCCTTCTCTACTTTCTTAGGAAACTCTATTGACTGACTCCAGGGTGCTAAACCATTTACCAGTCTGGAAAATCTTCCAATGAATCAGCGTGATTGCAAAGTTTTTCCCAGGTGGCTATGAGAGCTGAGAGGCAGAGCACTAAGATGTTTCCCTTCCCAGCTTGGGTCTCATTTTCAGCTGTGTAGAAGACATGCCTAGGACAAGTCTCCCTTTATTCCTTTTTCATTGCTCCTCCTGCTGGAATTTGAATAACAAGTCTTGATATCTGACAAAAGGAAGGTTCCAACTGTGTTATTCCTGTTTCTAACAGAACGAAGTGGATTCCTTCTTGGTGAGTGCAAAGCCAAAATAAGCACGACCAAAACCTAAGAGTGGAGAAAGCTCTATGGATTCTCTTCTTGGTGAGTGCAAAGCCAAAATAAGCATGACCAAAACCTAAGAGTGGAGAAAGCTCTATTACCTGCAGCAGGCAAGGAGAGAGAACACAGCGGCCATTTGCAAAAGCAATGTGGGGATTTGGTTTAGGAAACCTATACTCATTGATTCACACTGAGGTCAATCCACTTTTAAGCACACTCAATTTAGGAGCACATCCCTGAGAATGCTCCATTTAGGGCCATAATTTAAAAAGGAAAAAATAGTAGACATGCTTGTGGGTGTATTTAACTCAAAGTCTCAGGATATATAGAGATAGAGATATATTAACGATTAAAGATATGCTTCAGTACATACTCATCTTGCACCATAAAGCATTCCCTGAAAATAAAAGGGTAGTTTGAAGAGTCTGCCCTGAGGTCATCTGTCTTTATTACTAGCACTGCCACTATAAAGTGAAAATAAAATTTTCAAGTCCCGTGTGCAATCTGCTGAGCCTAAAGGGTAGGAATATCTTATATCTGCATTATATAAGCTCTCCATATTTTAAAAATCTTTTCCCTTTAAAATTATTCCATTGATTTTAAGTTCACAGAGGCGTCTTGGAGTTCCAATGAATAGAATTCCAGTATACCTGTCCACCCAGCTTCCTTGAATATTAACATTTTATATATTAATTGATGCAATAACCAAAGTTAAGAAACTAACACTGTACTAATAACTGTAGGCTTTATTTAGACATCACTCGTTGTTCTACTAACCTTCCTTTTCTGACCCAACATGCAGTTCAGCGTATGAATGAAGCACTGTTCCTTGGTCTTTTTCCAACCTGTGACAATTTTCTCAGTCTTCCCTTGTTTTTCATAATCTTGAAACTTTGTCCCTCAAATTAGGTTTATGCAGTATTTATTTACTCATGATTAGTCTAGAATTTCTGGGTGTGGAGGGAGTATACCAGAATGAAGCACTCTCTCATTGCATCAGATCAGGAAGAAAATGATGTTATTATGATTTATCATTGGTGGTCTTAACCTTGATCAATTGTAAAGGTCTTAGGTGCTAAGTTTCTCCACAATCGAGTTTCTCACTTCCTTTTCTCAGACTTGCTTTCTTAAAACATGTCACTAAATCCAGCTCAAATTTAAGAGAGAAATTAAGCTTCACTTCCTAAAGGGAGAAATATTAATTCATTTGCAGATATATGTAAAAACCAGTATAAAAACTGAAAGGAACTGTTAGCAGGGGTGAAAGCAAGAAAACACGAAGCAAGGAGACCAACCTCAATAGCAATGGAGCAGACTTTTATTCAAGCCTGAGAAGGATACTTGGCTACTCCTTCTCCCCCGCAAAACACACACGATGACCAGAGTGACCAGGAGTTAGACAGGAAAGAGCACACAGGAGGGAACCAAGCTTTTATAGCTTAGAATTGGGGGATGGGGGAAAGTAATTAAAAATGATCTGCATGCCTTTTCCAGAGGCAGTTTGTTGGTTTATCATAACCTCTGGGCAGTGCAGCCTGGGAATGTAGGTTAATTACTGACTCCTTTGATTGCACATTTTCTTTGCTGCCTTCCAGTGCTGGGGAGCACACTTCCTGGAGTCACCAGGTTAAGCATTCAGTTTTCATTGCCTTCAAAAGTCACTAGGTGTTTTAAGGGCAGATACTTGGAAACCCAGTAAATATCCTGTCTTTCCTTTGCCCACCACGGTTACAACATTAACAGCTAGTGGCTTTCTATTGTAACAATTATTATTGGAGTTTTCTATTCTTGTCATGCCTTCTGCATCTATTATGTGCCCCTCCCCTTTATTTATTTAATTATGTTTATTTATCAGTTCATTGGGCCACAATCCAACACTTCGTTTCAGGCGGCTGTTGGAAGTCTTTTCTATTAGTAATGTGGAAATGCCCCATCATTTATCGTTTCTGTACTTTTTAGCATCCTGGGTTCATTAAGTTGTTTTCCAACCCCACCACTACTGAGGTGCCATTTCTTTTCTAGGTCCTCTTAATGGACAGAACTAAAAAGTGTATGTATGTAAGAACCCAAGCATACACTGGGTCCTTGCATCTCATCGAAGAGGAGGACCCAGAGGAGAGTCTGGCATGCATAGTAAAGGATGCTCTGGGGATGGGAGGGAGAGGCACTGGGGGATAGGGAGAGAAGGGGGAGAGAGGGGGTACAGGAGGATAGGGGGTTGGAGGAAGGGAGGGAACGGTGTACCTGCTAAGTTTGTATGAGTGGAAATTAAAAAAATAAATAAATAAAATAAAAAAAGAACCCAAGCATAAACACGTATCTATACCTATTTCCATGACTATCTGTATAAATCAAACATTTATATTGATAGAACTAACTTCAATCATATGTTTCAATTAGCATTCTCTCCTTGTAACTTCTCTGCCTAGCTATCATAATGACTTGCCTGTTCAGCCTAGTATGTGTTCTTGTAAGAAACAAAGTCACAGCCAAAGCTCAGTGCTTTTGTGCAGACACTTTGTCCTAGTCTTACACTATGCAGTCAAAGTTTCTGAGGTCCATTGCTCTTTTTAAATTACCCCCTCCATCCAGTGGGATTACATCACTCATTCATTAAACAGTAAGAAATCTTGTTTCATTGTCCCTGTTCTTTTCTGAGTACTCCTAATACCATAGTTGAGATCTTTGAAATATAACAAGTTGCGTAAAATAATGCTCAATCTTTCTTATTTGTTCTACGGATTTTGGCAAATACTTAGATTCATATCCAAAGCTACAGTAGCGTGCCAAATGGTTTTATCGCCTTAAAATTTTTCATATGTAACCCCCTTATAATCAGTCCCTTTCTCAATCCCTGACAGCGACTAAACCATTTTCTCTCCCTATAGTGACAGTCATGTAGAGAAAATCATACAATATGTACACTGAAATTTTGATTGACAGAAGACCTCAGGAGAATTACTCTTGCTAATTTCAGATTCTATTTAATGCAGCCTGAACATCTACATCATCACTGAACTGGGAGTGTGCACTAATTTCAATCCATTTTAAAAAAATGTATCCTTATAATTTCGTTAGATTGTCTACAGTAAATTTGGAATCATTTTATTGGAAGCATGAAAAGGCATTCCTTTCTTCCAAAGCTATATGAACAAATATCCTTTGTTACCCTACAGACTGGCTTGCCTCTTCCTGTCTATCTCTTTCCCTCCCCCTTCTCTTTTAACCCCTCTTCCCTCCCTTTTCTCAGTCTCTTTCAACCCTGGACTTTTATTTCTGTGAATTCCAGTTCTGTTTGTCTCCACTGCAGTTTATACTATTTATAGCTAATGTAATCACATAATCTAAATAACTGTGAGGTTTTTGAAATCAAATGTAAAGAGGTGAAATATTCAAGCAAAACCAAATTGAGTGCTTTGATGTCATAGTTAAATACAGATATCAACTTGACAGGTCAAGATTTGAACTCTGGGATATTTGTACAGAATTAGTAGTTAAGCCCAGAATGAACCTACAGGAGATTGTCTAATTGACGGGGAAGGCCCAGCCCATGGCGCGTGGGACTATTCCCTCGGCAGGTGAATAGGATGGTTGAGAAAGTTGGCATCCTTCTGTATACTTAGCCAGACATGCGGTCTGGCAAGGAAGGCTCCCCTGGCCACCAGGCTCTCAACTCTAAATAAACTCCTATTTCTTAAGTAATTCCCTTGTGTCACTTTCCCTTTTCATGAACTCCTCACGGTGCCCTTTCCGCCCGTTTCTCTCCAACCTAACAGTAATTGGGATGAGAACTTCACTGTGCTGTTGGTTTGTTTCTCTTAGTGCTGTGCCCTGGACAGTTTTGCACACACCTGCAGGCCACTTACATGTCTTCTTTTAGAAAGTGATGTTGACCACTTAATGACACAGTCAAAGGTAAATTTCTGTAATACCTATTGTAATCACAGATTATAAACAGGAGGAAAGGGGAAGGAGGGCCTCAAAAAAAAAAAGGGAGATAGGGGATGTTGCAATTCGCCTGCATGGTTGCCGATAAATGACCATCAAAAGGCTTAAGGGAACAAGGAGTTTATTTCCCCACAACAGTCCGGTTACAGTTGTCAGTCCAGCTGACGGGAGAGCATACACCAACACCAGGCCCAAGGAATCTGGCCACACCATCTCTATGTAATGGCTGAGAGAGGGATGATCCTTACTTGCCAGACCAGCATGTCTGGCCAAGTGTACAAAAGGATGCTGACTCTTTCAAGCAGCTCTTTGTGTTTTTATTCTTGGGCCTAATCCCGCCCACCTGGGCCTTCTCCATCAGCCAGACAATCTCTTACAGGTTTGCTCTGGGCTTAACCTAATCACTAGCTCTCCACAAATGTGCCCAGAGTTCAAACCTTCAACTGTCAAGTTGATGCCTATACCTAACTATGACATTTGCCCATAAGGACGATGTACCTATTGAGCTTGTATGATTAAGAAAAATAAAATGTGGAGGAAAAAATAAAGTGATGTTACAGTCTATCACCTACTTTTTCATCAGGTTTTCTTGTGCTGTTGAACATTTTTGAGTTTCTTATTCTGCATTTTAACTTATTGTCATGTGGATACTTTGCAAGTATTTTCTCCCACTATTGGCTTTTTGTGCCATTATATTTTTTTGTCCTGCAGCATTTTAGTTTTATGTAATTTCATTTGTCTAGTTTTGCCCATGTGTGTCCTGCAGTACTTTTCTTATGATTTCATAGTTTGGGGTCTACATTTAAGTCTTTAATCCACTTTGACTTGATATTTGTAAGGAGTGAGGGGAGGGCCTAGTTTTATTCTTCTGCAGGTAAATACTCAATTTTTCCAGCACTATTTATTAAAACACTGACTTAGTAGTCAGTCATAGATATGTGAGGGTAACTTCAGGAGTAAGTCTTCATAAAACAGATGCTTTATTACATGGTTCATTTTTCTGCCAATATCATGCTATTGATGACTTACTTGGCTTTGTAGTGCAATTTTGGAGTCGATCGGTATAATTCTTCCTGCTTTATTCTTCAAGCATTATTTGTGAAAGACAAAATTTATATACAGAACTCCACGGCATCTACACTCAAAGAAAACATTTAGAAAGAACAAAAAAATTATGTTACCTGGTTTGAAGACTTTACCTGTCTATTATAATAAGTAATAACCATTACTACTGATCACTGAAATAAACAGATGGAATACTCAATTGTATAAACTTTTTATTTAAAATTAGATTCAATACAAGCTAAAGAGTACAATATAAAAGGGTAAGTCTTCATAAAACAGACTATGATCACCTTAAGTCATCCACTATTTCTACAATAACATTAAAAAGAAATTGTAAAATAGTAGGAAATCATACCACTGTTAAACTTATTGCCAATATTAAAAAATATTATGAAACACGAGGCTAGGGTGGTCCAGTGCTTATCTAACATGCTTGAGACCCTGGGCCTGATCCCTAGCACCACACACACACACACACACACACACACACACACACACACACACACAAAGATATTACAAAACATCCCAAGACACTTAGTAGAAAACAAAGCTACTCCAAAGAAAGAATACTTCTGACCACTAAAGTCAATAAAGGAATTACAATTTAGTATGATTTCTGTCTATTCAGAAAATGTCCTGTATCTTATAAACGCAGCTATCCATTTCTCTCCAATATTGTGAGGACTTTGTTTATCTGACTTTTAACTTGAATGTGGTAAATTAAATTCATGGTAGGCTTTAGCAGTGAAAGTAGTATTTAAAATATTTAGGTGTCTGGAGTCCCAGATACTCTGGAGCTTGAGGCAGGAGGATCACTTAGACTAGGTTCAGGGTGAACACAGGTAACACAATGAGATCTCCACCTCAAAATAAATAAATAAATAAATAAATAAAAGTTTAGGATGTTCCTTACATGCTATTTCGGCTTCACTTCAAGAATGCGGGTACTCAGTATTTAAAGTTTAAAACATAAAATGAATTATCTTTTAATAAGAAGTATGTCAAAATGAGAACACACATTAAACAAAATCTTTTTTCTGTATGAATAAGAACTGATCAGATGCCTATGTTTTTCCTTCCCACTGTCTTACTTCTTTAGAAAAAATATTTTGTATTATTAAGGTTATAAATTCAATTTTAAGATATAACAAAATTACCAAGGGAAATAGCATACTTAAAACCTGTATATTTCTGAAAATATTTATGAAAAGCAGAACGAGACTTGTCTTCAGTAAATATAGAAATATGGTATTGTGATATTTATATATTCAAAATAATTCAGAATAAATAAAGGAGAAAAATACACTCATTAGTGGCACCCATATTAATAGAAAAAGTTATTTACAAAGATACGTTTTTCTGAACCATGTATATTGTGATCTCCTTTTATAATTAAACTTACAAAACCAAACTATTTGAATATTATCAGCTGTCATGATTGGAGTTTTCTGCACACCAGGAGAGCTAAAACCTTAGCATTTGTTTTTCTGTAAAAGATATAATCACATTCAGCATTTTTCAAGAAAAATTTATATACTTCAACAATCTGTAATACTGCCTGTCATCAAATAAATGGCTAAGATGCAGAGTGATTCTTTCCTAACGCTTTCATTTTACCATTGTTCCTTTTTTTGTTTTCTTCAGCCAGAGCCTCAAACCCACTATGCAGCCAGGGCTGGCCTTGAATCCTGATCCTCCTGCTCTACCTTCCAAGTACTGGAATTGTACAGGTGCATGCCACCACGTCCGGCTGCTACTGTTGTTTTTTAAAAACTATTTCAATGATGCCCATTTCTTGGAGAACATCCAATTCAGGGTTCTGAAAGAATTCATTATTTTCTACAAGCAACTCTGCCTTTAGTCACAGACTTACAGCTGTCTTCAGATATAGATATATTTTAGATATACTTAGAGATTTTCTCACTCACTAAAAGTGAAGGTTCATAAAGGAGATATATAACACTTTGCAATACAGGTAATCATTTTCACAGTTTGATATTGGTTAGCTATAACCTCAGACAAGGCATTTATTTTCTCTAGGCTTCTGTTTCAACTTTAAAATGAAA
Organism: Typhlomys cinereus; assembly: GCA_023101885.1. NCBI lineage: Eukaryota > Metazoa > Chordata > Mammalia > Rodentia > Platacanthomyidae > Typhlomys > Typhlomys cinereus. The sequence goes on from JALPQD010000226.1 coordinate 3,389,993, forward strand.
GTCTGTCCATGCCCTGTTTCATGTAGGCTGCAGAGCTGAAGGCTCTCTTGTATGTTTTAAAACAAAAGAAGATTTGCATCCAATATCTCTGAGGTTCCTGAGTCTATGCTTCTTCGGTATTTTCTTTTTTATTTATTTAGTCTTTTTTAACTTTATTTATTTATTTTGCATGGTGTGTGTGTGTGTGTGTGTGTGTGTGTGTGTGTGTGTGTGTGTCAAAGGGCACTGATATGACCCTCTGGAGGAACAAAGGTGACTTCGAAAGTCATTCTGGATTGCATGTACCTCCTTTTTTTCCTCAGTATTTTCTAATTGGGAATCTGATATGAATTAGAATAGCATAGTTTAACTAAATCTCTCCTGTTAGCGAAAGCCCAAGTTCAAAGTCCAATTTCCCAAACTTTACCTGACCCATTCCCTTGGTGGCCAAACAATAAATAGCCCAAAGAGTTAAAACTAAATTTCTTACTTACATAAATTACTTTTAAATTACATTAAAACTTGTAAAAAATATATTAAGTCGATGCCTTATTTTTCCTACATTATAAATGTATTATTTTCATTCTATAGTCAACACACTCTATGTAGTACCTTGTACTTCTAAACACTAATAAAGAGACAAAGCAGAATTCTGCCAAGTTTCTTATAAAAGTATGTTGGTCACCCTTTGCTGAGTTGGAGAAACGAGCAAAGCAAAACAAATTTTCTGACCATGCTGGTCAGACAGAATGACCTTGGGTGTACCTGCTATCACTTAAAAGAGGAGAAGAGGCACAGAAACCTACTTCGGTAATTTTGAGCCCTCACATTTCAGCAGCGTTTCTGAAAAATCAATGTACCATGAAGCAGTATTTGGTAATAGTGCAGTACAAATTGGTGTTTCTTTATCTAACTGTGGACACTAAATGAGGCACTTAACTGCAAAATAGAAAAATAGGAAGAAATCATATTTTTTGTATTTAAGAAGAAATTCAAAATCATAAAAGATAATTAGGAATGTTCAAAAAGTAAAAAATTCAATTTTTTATTCAACATCTATTCAGTACTTCACCACTTCACACTAGAGAAAACCTTTTTAAAGATAAGACTGCTGTTTGGGGGTTGGAGAGATGGCTTAAGAGTTAAAGCCTTTGCCTCTCTTGAAAAAGGACCTGAGTTTGGATCCCTAGATCCCATGTAAAAATGTCAGGCAGATATGGCTATGGCCTGCATTTCTGACCTGAAAAGCGGAGCCTCGAAAACCCCAGAGCCAAGCAATAAGGAGGCAGAGCAATCCAGGATGATTCCTGAAGTCACCCTTGGGCCTCCACAAGGACACATACTCAAGACAAGTGCCTTCTTCTTCTACACACACACACACACACACACACACACACACACACACACACACACACCCTGCAAAGAGATTACTGTCTTTCTTATATGAAACAGGAAACATTTTCCTCTCAAAGGACTCTTGAATTTCTGGAAATGAAACCCGAGTCCTTGCCACCTGAGTGCTATACATTTAGAAACTGAGAAAATGTAAATGACCACCCTGGAGGATTGTTTCTGTCAATGAAGAATAGCGTGTCATCCTCAACTTTATTTCTGAAGGACCAGAAATTTTTATTTTATGCAATTTCAAAGAAGGGTATCTAATGACTACAAGAGGATAATGAAGTAAGTTTAGCACCTAAGTTTAGAGAATTTATTACCAGAATTTTCAACAATTGCATGTAAATAGTTTAGGAGAGTCAGATAATGTGCTATTTAACTGCCTTACAACATTCTACAAGATATAACGCCAACCAAGTATTATCCTTGCTCTACACGTGTATCTATATCTACTACATTCAAATACAATCTATATTTTTTCTTGAAGATATAGATACACGATATTTTTAGCAAACAAAGTTTATTTTTTTCTTAACCACCATTAAATTGTCTTTCAAACGTGGTACTTTTTGAAGATCAGATAGAAAAATTTCTTTAAAAAAATTTTGGTTTTAGCAAGATGGCTCAGCAGGTAAAGGCACCTGCATGCAAACATGGTGACCTGAGTTTGATCCCCAGAGCCCACATGGTAGAAGGAGAAAACCAACTTCTGAACGGAATCCTCTGGATTCCAAAGCATATACACCCACTCTCACTCTCTCTCTCACTCTCTTTCTTCCTGACTCTCAAAATATTTTTTAAAGAATTAATAAAATCATTCCTAGTCTATCGTTAGTACGGTTTTCAGGTGAAGGAAGTACTGAGTCAACAGCCTGTCATGCACAAGGCCCTGGGTTTTGGTCTTTGTGCCACAGGAAAAGTGAAATGAATAGTTCTGCTCTCTGGCTGGAGTACATAAGGAGACATAAGCAAAAACATAGAAGGTGTAGTTCCATTAATTTCTGGCAATATATTTCTTCCCAATATATTGGCGCATAAATGCTTATCAGCAGGAAGAAAAAAAAAAAAACAAAGAAAAGATAAGTGTTTAATAGCATCATTGCGAGTGAATGGAACCTTGTTTCTCCTTCATTCACACCAAAGGGAAATATTCTTGCCCAAGTAGCTTGATTTTAATTCTGGTTGGAACATTCTACTTCAAAACTGTTACTTCAATTAACTAAAGTTTTCCATGAGACAATTTAAGAATCCTGTCATCCCCCACTAAGTAGGGGAACAGTTCAGTGATATAGCACATGCTTAACATTCTCTATGCCCTGGGTTCAACTGCCAGTAATCTTATTGTTTCTTCCTCAATTTGTTCACAGAAGACTTGCCTTGCCTTGGAGGCAGAAAACATGGTTTTAGTCCAAGGAGACTGGCAAATTTCAATAGTTTACAATCCTCATTTTGACATTTACCTTCACTTTAACAAACTGCATTCTTATAATTAAGAACCAAAATTATTAAGGTTAAGCCTATTACTTTAAGAAATTATGCTTGAAAGGAAATAAGTACATAAAAAATCATTGGTTTCATTGTTAAGAAATAAAGTGCAGATACCTTTTAATATAAATAGTTCAGTACATTACAGCTAGAAAGTGAGCAAAATCAAATGAAAACTTAGCCCAGTATCTGGAATCCAAAAAAATACTAGACTAGAATATGGTTTTATATCAACAATAACAAAATGTTCCTCCTCCTAAGAGAAGCAACTGAAATTGTTCATAAGAATATTCAGATGGATTTCTGCTTCCCAATAAGTCAGATGTGCTATACAGCAACACCCACATGCAATACCTGAAAGGGAGAATCACACTCTGGTTGCTGCTCTGGAGCATCTGTATTCAAATTACAATTCTCCTGTGTCTGGCCGGTTTCACCTTGTAAACTAGGAGATCCATTACCAGTGTCACCTACAGAAGCACCATCATCTAACTTCTCCAGGGAGCAAGCTGTGTTAAGTTTATTATCTGTTGTCGCTTCGTGGAAATCCGTCCTCTCTTCAGCATCATCTAGCTGTTGAACTGAGGTTAAATACTGATCAAGCAGGTGATTATCCTGCTCGATATTTGAGCTCTCTTTACTCCAGTCGCTGTGGTCTATGCTAGTATCCCCTACATCTAGGTCTTTGCCACACTTGACTGTGTCGATGGAATTTCCCATTATGGAACTGTCACTGCCTTCTGTAGAACTTTTTTCAAAATCCAGGGAATCCTGCATATGGTGAACTTGTTCTCTTAAGGAGGAATGAAAACCTGAGTCTGGAAATTCTGGTAAGGACTTCTCTTGAGCAACTTCATCTTGAGTTATGAACCAGTCAGAATTTTGCTCAGAAGAGGGGTCTTGGCTTTGGGTAAATAAAGGAGATTCAGGTGGCACCAGAGTACTTGATATAGGAGGAACATCAGTATGCCAAGAAACGAGACGTTGGTCCACAGTCTGCTGCCAGGCTTGTAGGGACCTTACCTGTAAACCAGAGCATGTAGTTTTATTGTAAAGTAAAAATCTGGACGGTTTTAAAATTTAGTCATGAAGTTGGTGGAAGTTAACAAATGGGAGAGCTGTAGCTAGACCTGCCTGCACTCATTACTCCTCTGCTCTTTCCACAGCATTCCCATACCCAGACAGTACCTGATGTGTGCCCCTGATAGCAAAGGACACTTACCAACAGTGGGAAGGTCCCAGCAAGCTTTGCTGAGAATAATAATAGCTCAAGCCTAGGTGGATAAGGGGTTAATAATGTACACAATACATACATCTGCATATGTACTCAACAGGATTGATTAGAGCTTGACAATATAAGTACATTCTCTAAAATAAGTAATTTTCATACCCATATAGACATAAGGATTTTTTATCATGATTAAAATATAGTATATACAAAAAAAAATAAAATATAGTATATACAACTTCCTAAAAAGACTAAAAGTATCCCAAGTCTTGAAACATGACCCTTACATTTTTAAACAAATAAAAACAAAATTTCAAAATTTTATTACACAAATTGCAAGCAAGCAAGGACTGGTGAGGTGGCTTAGCAGATAAAAGTGCCTACCCAGAAACGTAGCCAATGAGCTGGATCACTATAAAGTGCTATGGCAGAAAGAGAGAATGAACTTCTGAACGTTGTCCTCTGTCCTCTACTCACATGCTATGGCACGTGCTTGCATATTATCTCTCTCCTCTCTAATAAATAAATAATTTACAAAAATAATCCTAAGCAAGAAAGTCTACATAGATTTTTAAATTTTTTTATTATCACAGAGGGATGGGTATGGCACAGCACTCATGTGGTGGTCAGAAGACAACTTTGTAGAACTAGTTCTTCTCCTTCCACATACACTGAAGTCATCAGTCTTGTATAGAAGCTCGTTTACCTGCTGAGCTATCTTACTGGCTTGAGATACAACTTTTCAGGTTCATTCTAACCAGTCTCCAAGGTAATTTCTGATATATATTATTTATTTATTTATCTATTTTGTGTGTGTGCATGTGTTGGGAGGGGTCTGTCAAAGGGCATTGATTGTCCCTGTGGAGGGCTAAGGGTAACTTCAGGAATCATCCTGGATGGCTTCTACTTCCTTTTTGCTTCACTCTGGGATTTCCTAGACTCTTTGTCACTAGGGCTAGAAGTGTAGGCCACCAGTGGTTTTTACATGTGATTTGGGATTCGAACTCAGGAACTTCTGCTTGCTAGGCAAAGACTCAACTCCTGAGCCATCTCTCCAGCATTCTGATATATTTTTAGAAAAATGTTTTATTTTTATACTTGAGAGAGAGGGAGGTACATGCATTCATACCATGGCACAAGATAGAGGTCAAGGACAACTTTCAGAAGACAGCTTTCTCAGGGCAGCAAGATAACTCAAGGTTCCTGCTCATAAACTTAGCAACCCAAGTTTGATGCCAGAAGCCCACAGGATAGACGGAGAGAAATGACTTCCAAAGGTCATTATCTGACCTCCACCTGTGCACCATGGCATGCATGTTCTCTGTCTCCCTCTCTCTTTTTATCTGTCTGTTTCTTTCTGTCTCTCCGTCAAATAAATATAAAAGTCAGTTCTCTCCTTTCACTATGTGGGCTTCTAAGAATAGAACTCAGATCACCAGTTTTGCAATAAGCTGCCTTACCTGCTGAGCAAACTCACTGGTCCACTCAAAAGCTCTTAACAAAGGCACTCTTCTAAGCTCTGTATCTTGCTATTATTCCTTAAGCAGTATTATTTTGAGGATCTTTCCATATCAGTTCATATTATTATCTTATTATTTTTAATTGTTCCATAGTGTTCTATAATACCATTGTTTTTATAATTTATTTAACTGTTTTTTTGTTTTTTTAGAGAATTAAGGTAGAGTTTATTAGAAAAGAGAAAGGTTGGAACTCATGGATTCCAGACGTGGAGTGTCATGAGGAGCTAGGGCGCCTCCATGAGAAGCAGAAATAAAACAGAGTTTATGGCACTAAAGTGCCATGAGGGGCTAGGGAGCCCATGAGAACTCACAGTGCCTAGGCATGGAATTCATGAGGAGCAAGGAACAAGAAACGGACTCATGGCACTGGAGTGCCATGAGGGGCTAGACTGCTTCCAAGAGAAGTAGGCAGCTGGAAATGGACTTATGGCACTAGAGGGCCGTGAGGGGCTAGATTGCCCTATTTAACTGCTGATGCAATACAGTTTTAGTAAAAACAAATGCATGAAGTGTTTTCTGCTTTCATTTTTTTGAGACAGACTCTACAGGGTAGCCTCATATTTGCTATGTACCTCAAGATGGTCTTGAACTTCTCTTCCTTCTATTTCTGCCTACTTAGTGCTGGGATTATAGGTATGAGCTGCCACATGTGGCTTAAATTTTTTCCTAAAGTGTGCTGTAACAGGATTCAAACTTTACCTCCCAAACATTCATATGTACTTTTTAGGACACACACTTTGAAACCGTCTTATGCCATCTTGCTAACCTTTCATTCACACGTTCCTGAGATCAGAATGTGGTGCAAATACCTGTAATCCCAGCATCCAGGAGGCTGGTTGGATCCAGGAGAATCATAAATTTGAAGCCAGCCTAGACTACACAGTTAAAAAAAAACACATACACACACACAATGTTCCCAATAGACAGCTATATAAAACTTCAAATTGGGTTTTCTGTTGTCTCTTTGAAAATTATGACATTTTAGCCAGGCACAGTGATCCATAATCTCAGTACTGTGGAGGCACAGGCAAGAGGACTGAGAGGAGCCTGTGTGATCTACATAGAGAGTTCCAGGCCATCAGCACTACATAGTGAGACCCTGTCTCAACAAACAAACAAAAATAATGACAACGTACTTCAGTGAAGCCACTTTCTGCTAGATTAATAAGACTTTGTTTTTGAAATTATGAAACAAAATTCTTGTGATAAAATTTACTGTCATAGTTCAGGGATAGTGGAAAAGAGCACAAACCACAGCATTAACCTTAAGGAAGGATGCTCAGGGCTGGGGATGTGGGTCAATGGAAGAGCACTTGTCTGGCTTGAGACCCTTGGTTCAATCCTCATCCCACTCCCATTCAACTCAACCATTCCCCTACCCTCCAAAAAAAAAAAGAGGAGAGAGGGTACTTAATGTGCCTGACTATTCTACGGTTATCTCAGTGAACCTAGATTTTTTTGTTGTTGTTCATGTAGCAGATAGGGACTTACCTGGTTCCAGAGAAATTTGACAGCTTCTTCTTGTACAAAATTTTTAACACGTTCTTCATCTCTTTCTTTTCTTAATCTATAATGATTCAAAATACTATATTGATATAAGGAAGACTGCTTTGATATGAATTTACTGTTACAACTATCTGACTCATGCATATAGAGATTGCTAATCCAGGAACATTTCTTTCCATTTTTAGAATATCTAAGCTGAAACCATATTTTAAAATTATGACTCAAAATAGAAGCCAAATGAGATGGGACTGAATTGATATATTCATTCTATAAAGCACTGCTAGTAGGGGAAAAAAATTGTTTTGTTTTTTCTTTTTCTTTTTTTCTTGTGTGTGTGTGTTTATGATATCCTTTTACCTGTACTTCAGTTTCAAAGACAAACACATCAAAAGGATAATAGACCAAGAAAGGAATAGTTATTCTAAGATTCCAAATAGTATGGATTATACCTGAATTGTCAAGTACAGAAAAACACAAACCAGCAAGTTTTCTTGTAAGATATTAACTCCACCTAGCCTTTCCTGTTTGCCCAGGCCCCGACATCCTCCTCCCTCTTCCATCACTTCCTCCCATTCATTCAAGTTTAGCCTCTTGGCTCTCTGTTCTCAGGTCCATATTTAGGCCTATTCTAAACACAAGATTTTCTTGGTTACACATTGCCACTCAGAAAGTCATTCCCGCTTGACTCTGAAATTTGTTTTGGTTTTGATTTTTACAGTGCTGGGGATTAAACCCAGGGCCTTGTGCCTGCTAGATATACCATTGAGCTACACTCCACCTGTCATGAACTTCCAAGCCAACTCTCCACTTTCTCTAGCCTTCCCAAGATATTCTCCCATGCCAGTGAATCTCCTCTGGCACTCCTGAATTGTAGTTAGCAAACTCCGTATACATTCAACCTTTTCTTTGAGCATTTCACTGATTCTTCACCCTCTTCCATAAAATTTCCTATAGTCCTGATTAAAAACCCCAATACTTTTTGCCAAACACTGACCTACCTAACACCAGTGTTGCCTACTGCCCCAGTCCTGTCATTGTTTGAGGCCTAAGATTCAAATGGATGCCCTGTCAATAATTCACCCTAGGCCATCCACTGCCATAATTTCATGTTCTTCCCAACCATTTTGACTATAGCACTTTCAAAACTCGTTGTAAGATTCCAACATTAACCACCCCACAGTCTCCTATCCATGCCTCAGTTAGTTTTCTCTGGCACCGTAACAATCTTCTGCTCCGTCCCAGGCCATTCCCTGTCCCTGTGAAGCCCTTCTTCACCTCAAGAGCTTCATTCCTGTGCTTCTGGCTGTCCTCTGCACCACTGGTTGTCACATTTGCACACCTCTCTCTCTCTCATCTTTAGAGAGAATCTTCCTTATCTACAGACTCTTAACAGCCATGGCTTTTCTTCCTTGAAGAAAATTTTCCAAGAGCTGGCTCCCTTTGCTCTTTAAACTCTTTATCCCAACCCACACTCTATCCGACCTGCTCCAAAATGGACTTAATCTCCCAACCACCACTGAAACTGTTATAAGGAAACTCAATGCAGCAAACTCAAAAGGACTAGGATGTCCACACGTTGACTGTTCCAAAGAAAGGACAGGGATATAACCTTCTGGCACTCCACATAAGCTCTTAGCAAATCCCATCTTCAAAGACCATCTTACATACAGGGGGTCTTGGGTTACACTGGAGTTCATGCTAGCAACGTGATTTCTAGTAACTACCTATTTTCTTCATTTGGGGTTCTTGGCCACAGTATATCAGTTTGGCATCTAGGAAACATGAGGAAAATCAGTCACACAAGCATGGATGTCTATATAACTGACCCCCAATAAAAACTCTGGTCCTCAATGCTCAGGACGGTTTTCCTAGTTGGCAAGACTTTGTATGCATAGCCCTATGTCAAGCTATGGGAACTAAGCCATATTCATATGACTTAGCTGGAAAAGAACAACTAGAAGCTTGCACCTGGTCTAATCCAAGTGACTCTTCTTCTTATTTTAAAGATTTCTTTTGCTGTCCATACTCCAGCCATTTAACAAATCATGGAGTTCTATAAGTCATTTAACAAATCACGGAACCTGAGTATAGTCATTAAGGTCACCAATAATCACCAAGGTCTAAAACTAATGTCTAGTTCTCTGCTTCATAAAAGACTCATCTATTGGGAAACACTTTGCTCATTGAAATTGAACATATATTCTCCCAATTCTTCCTTCTTAGTCTCTTGCTAGTTTCTCCTCTTCCAACTAATAATTCCAATGAAATCCTCAATTTCCTAGATTAGCAGTCAGTAAAATATGCGAGCCATGGGATGAACGCATAATTCCTACCTTCGCGCCAAATTTTTAAGTCCTTCTGAATCCCTACTGTTTTCTGTAGTTCGTATTACTTATTTGTTTCTATATGGACTTCACCTTTTCATTTTTTTTCTAATGTACCTGGCTTGTCTACACTGTCTGTACCATTCTGTGTTTAGAATTATAGATGTGTGTGCAACTCATATCCATTCATCTTCTCTTATGATCACGTTTCTATGTACCAATTGGTGTGCTGGAAATGGAGATGCAAATGATACTCTGTGCCCTCTGATGATTTTGAGATGTCATAGGAGATAAACAAGTGGCCACACAGAGTGAAATATGTCATAACCACAGCAGCACAGTGTTCTCAAACAACCAGAGAACATGGCACCCCAAGTCAACAAACAGCACACACAGGGTTTCTGACCCACCTTCTTACTTCATCTGTTAGACAGAGGATGTGCTCCTGCATTCTGCGTAGCCGGATTTCACAACGTACCCCTTTGGCCTGCGGGTCATAGTTTCTGGTATAAAAGCCCCGCCAACATGCTTGAAGCTTAGTGGCCGCTTCATTCAGATTCTTAAGGGCAATTTTATCTTGTCCCAAAGCAACAGGGAAAACCCTGCAAGGAAGTTTCTCTGAAGTTGTATGAGTTGTTTCTCCACTTCCTGGCTCTGGATAGAAGATGTTATGTCCAGCTGACTCAGGGGAAGCTGAACAACTGTGCTTATCATCCTTCAAGATACCACTGATTATTGTTGATTGGGGACAAGGCAACAGCCCGGCTTTCTCATGTACTTCTGTACTGATCTTACTTTGCAACATGTGAACAGAACTCTCATTTGTACCACAGAAAGACTTTTCCTCTTCTTTCTCTAAGTCCTGGTTTTCTAGTTCTTTTGCAGATTCACCTGCAATACCATCATCTTCTAGACCCAAGGTGATGCCCTGCAGCCTCAGCTCAACTGTGGGTGAGACTGGAGACAGTCCTGAGGCAACAGGCATAAAAGTAGACTCTGAAGAAAGAAGACTACAATTCAACTTGTCCTCGTCGGTCTGTATATCTTCCAGGTGAAGATCATTTCGAGAGTATCTTGTGGTGTGTGCAGAGGCTGGAAAGTTATTCTTAAGAGTATATAACTGATCATCATTACTGCTTATCCCAACCCAAGAATTGATTTGGATGACGGGTTCTAGAAGAATCAAGAGAATATTATTTATATCACTAAATATTTAAAGACACTGCCTAGTTGTATATTGCTAAGGGAACTGAATATCTGAAATATACTAAAATACAATAAAATGCCTTCAGTGATTTCCTATAACATGCTTAAAACATCAAATAATTTCTTAAGCCAGAAGTGGGTCATGCTGGTAATCCCAGCACATGACAAGCAAAAGCAGAAGAATTTAAGATCAGCCTGAGCTACTGTGTAAATTCCAGGCCAGACTAGGCTACAGTATAAGAGACCTGAAAAAACAAAAACAAACAAATGAATTCTTACAATAATCATACAAACAAATCCTCAAAACCATACAAAAGGTTCTGTTCTTGAAATATTTTTAGAAATTCTAAATACAAGGCTGTAGAGTTGGCTCAAAAGGAGGACCTGAGTTCAGATTCCAGATCCCATATAAAAAATGCCAGGTGGGGGCTGGAGAGGTGGCTTAGGGGTTAAGCCTCTGCCTTGCAGGTGGAAGGTCCTGAGTTCGGATCCCAGATCCCATGTATAGACGCCAGGCGGAAGCAGGGGCGGCCTGCGCTTCTGGTCCTGGTAGGGCGGAGCCTGTGAATCCCGGGACAGAAGGAGGTGGAGGCGTCCATGGTGGTTCCTGAATTCGCCCATGGTTCTACACACACACGCGCACACACATACATACGCACACATGCACAATTGAATAGATAAAAAAAAAAATTTAAAAAAAAATGCCAGGTGGAAATGGTGTGGCCTGCATTTCCAGCCCTGGGACATCCTAGAGCAAAGAAAAAGTAGGTAGAGCAAGCAATCCAGGATGATTCCTGAAATCATCCATGAGCTTCCACAGGCACACAGAATATAATACAACCACACATACACATGCATGCACACACACACAAAAAAAAGAATTAAAAAGAAATTATAATGTATACTACTTACCCACATGTGAAATATAATATAAAATATACATATATATCCGTATATGTATGGATATATATGATCCAAATGATCATTAAAGTTAAATAAAAGGCTATAAAAGTATATACTTTTGGACTTGATGGCACATCCCTATATCCTAGCACTTGAGAGACGGGAAGGCAGGAGGATTCAAGCAAATTCAAGACCAGCCTGGATTACACAGTAGACTTCAGACCAGTCGGTCATGGATACAAACAAAACAAAACAGTACTTTTTTGTATATGTGATGATATCCAACAAATCAAATGAGCTGAATAAAAGTAGATCAGAGATATTTTAAGTCCTTACCACTTTCCTGGACTATCTGGTAATCTGGAATAGGGCTTGAATGCTCAGGTGCAAGTGGTGTCCTTGTTTCAGTAGAAGCAAGAGGAGACAGCTCTTCACTTAAGCTCTGGTTCAGCAACTGCCTTTGATGAAACCTAAGAAACCAGTAATACCTGATGTCATCTAACAAACTAAGAAAGAAAGCCTAGGTTAGTTAACTACAGTAAAATGTTCGACAGTCCCAAATTTGTCAAGTAGATTATTTACAAATTATTTTTTAGTTATTTACAAATTATTGAGCCCTGTCTGAAAGTATTAGGTTTAAAAAGTGTAAAGCTTATTTTTAATTGTTTAGACAAAAGCTAGGCATGAAGGTATATGCCTTCTAGCACTTGGAATAGGAAGGCAGCAGAATCAGGAGTTCAAGGTCATCTTCCAGTACATGAGTTCAAGACTGGCATGGTCTACATGAGATCCTGTTTAAAGAAATAAAAAGAAGATACAGGCACCTGGTCGAAAACCTGGTGACCTGAGTGTTTGATCCCTGGAGCCCACATGGTGGAAGGAGAGAAGTGATTTCCAGAAATTTGTCCTCTGACCACCTCACTTATAGTGTGGCACATATATGCCTTCAATCTTTCTCTCTTCCTCCCCCCAAACAAATAAACAAAATTAAACTTTATTCATTTATTTACTTATTAAAAAATTAATTATATAGACATCCTTATATGAACACATTTACTAATGAACAAATACTGAAAGGGAGAGTATCTGGTAAATGAAGTTACTATATACTTCTAGCCACACTTATTAACATTAGCATTTTAAAAATCATATGAAGGCCAGAGAGATGGCAGATAAAAGTGACTGTTACCAAGTCTGAAGACCTGAGATCAATTTCTGGAACCACATGGTGGAAGAAGAGAACTGACTCTCTCAAATTATGTCTGACCTCATTCATGTGCACAAAATAAACAACAAATAAATGTAAGATTTCTAAAACCAAATGATGCACTTAAAATATCAAGTCCATTTTTTTCTGAAATGTAGGGACCTCATTACATCCTGGGTAAATGTTCAACCACTGGATTGTGTTACAATCCAGATTCAGACCGATTTGTTTTTTAAACGATCCCATTCCTTCACATCATGTTGCTCTCCCCATTCCAGAAGTAACTAACAACCCAGCTGCCAGGGAGCAAGCTGCACTGAGTTAGCTTCGCTGCAGGACTGCTGCAGCAATAAGGGCCCTGATTGCCCAGAAGTGTGGGCCGAATGTCTGGCCTTCAGCCTTCTGTCAGCACAGGAAAGACTCAGAGGTGTTTGTGCTTACAAATCCACTAGACGCCTCAGATAAATGAGCTTACCTCTGCTTACTCAGAATCTTCTCTAGTTTGGCATCCTCTTCAGTTTGAAGGCCCAGCGCAGAAGTGAGAGGACAGACTGTAGCCAGATACTGGACGAGCTGGATGTGCTGGCCCGGCCGATATGCTCTCCCCTTGCCCTGACTATAGAGCCATTCGGCTTTCAAACTGGAAAGTAAACAAAACATGCTGGCACAGGGGTGGTTGAAATGCACTATTAACAGTAATCGTTTTTCTTAATTTACCTTTATAAAACCAGGTATTTGTCATGAAGAAAATTCACCCACATTTTTAAATTTTTTTAAACATTTTATGTATTTGATTTTTATTTAGTTAGTTAGTGGGGGGGGCATTGTGTGTCCCTGTGGAGGACCTAGGGTGACTTCAGGAATCATCCTGGATTGCTTCTACCTCCTTTTTGCTAGGTTCTGGGATTTCCCAGGCTCCCTCCACCCACCAGGACCTGAAGTGAAGGCCATTACTGTTTCCACCTGGCACGTTTATGTGGAACCTGGGATCTGAACTCAGGACCTTCTGCTTGTGAAACAGAGGCTTAACCTCTGAAACATCTTTCCAGACTGTATTTGTTTTTTTTTAATTGTGTGTGGTTTTGTGTGCAGTACCATGTGTGTATATGTATGCATGAGAGTGAATATGTGTGCATGTGCTTGTGGAGGCCAAGATTGACATAAGGTATCTTTCTCTATCTCTCTCGACCTAAGGTTTGAGTCAGGGTCTCTCACGACTTTGGAGTTCACAGAGTCAGCTAGGCTGGTTGTCCAGAGAGCTCAACTGATCTGTCTGTCTCGTCCTCTCCAGCTGTAAGATTATGAGTGAGCACCATATGCCTGGCTTCAAGTTGCTGAGTTTCTTTTTTTTTAAATCTCTACTTCTGATTCATTCCTCTGAAGTCTTCTGTATTAATCTTCTTTCATACTTCAAAGCACTTCATAGACTTATAGTCATTATTCTAAATAAGTGATCAACATCAGTTCTCTGTGATCAAGCATGCTTTCAAGCTGTGAGCAAAAACTTGGAAAGGGTCACATGGCAGGAATGGAAGCCTCCAGCTAACTGCCATGCAAATAAGTAAGCCAACTCATTTGAGATTTTAATTCCTTTTTTTTTTTTTTTTTTTTTTTGAGATAGGACCTTGTATAGCCCAAACTGGCCTGGAATTTGCTGTATAATTCTAGATGACTTTGAAATGATGATCTTCTTACCTCTAACACCCAAGTTGTGATATTGCAGGCGCCACCACACCTGATTTATATGGTGCTGGGGACTGAAACCAAAGCTTTGCTCATACTAAGCAAGCACCCGAGAAAGGCATCCAGGAAGAGTGGGCACCTCATATTGAGCCAGAACCAGTGTCTGTGTGTCTGACTCTCAGAGATCCCATGAGCTAATATATACTTGTGCCTAAGCTGCTAAATCTGGGAGCATTTTTTTGTTTTGAATAAATACTGACCAAACCAGTGCCTCATGTTTGTTAGGCATTAATTCTGCAGTTGAGCTTTTAAAATTTTACGTATTTTCAAAGAGCATGAGAATTCTTTATCTATCCATTTACTGTGTCAATACAATTGTGTTTAATCTGAAAGTGCATGATGACAGTTTTATAAATAGCCAGTTGGCAATGCTACTGAGTCCTTACACCTCATCAGAGAGGAGGACCCAGAGGGAAGTTTGACCTTCACACTAAAGGATGCCCCAGGGATGGGGGGGAGGGGACACTGGGAGAAAGGGAAGGAGGGGGGAAAGGAAGGGAAAAAGAGGGAGGGAGCAAGGGGATCCGGGAGGGGTGGAGGAAGGGAGGGGACGGGGTACCTATTAAGTTTGTATGAATGGAAAAAATAAATAGATAAATAAATAAATAAAATAGCCAATTGGCAATTTATTAAAACTGCTAAATAGGAAGAATTAAATATTCTTTCTTTCCTATAAAAACAATGTCTTAGGGAAAAAAACTATGTCATAGAGAAATTTAAAAAAAATGAATGTCAGAGTTTTACCATTTTGTAACCCTCAATAAGTTTATGGTTTTAGGCAAAAACTGATCATTAATAGCTACAATGATATAAAGAATAACCAGACGCTGAATGCTAGGCAACAGAATGCACAAATCAATCTTCCCTTTGAAACCTTAAACCTTAATCTGATCACATCTCCGCATTCAACGCCCAATTTTCAGTTAACACAGGAGACAGGAAGATGTCAAAACACAGAAAATCATTAGCAAAATAATCAGACAGTTGAAAACTATTTAAGACACTATACTGTGTTTTTCCAACAAACATAAACAGAAAGAAGGAATGGAGGGAGGGAAGAATTGTGGAAAGAATGAAAAAAGGCACAATGACACATGCCTCTAATTATAGCACAGAGTCTGAGGCAGGGATTCAAGGCTGAACTACAAAGAGACCAAAAGGAAAGCAAGAGAATAAAAATAATAAGAGGAAGAGCTCATAGACTGAGAGATTTATTGGATATTCAGCAAGTTAAGCCTTCAGATAACACTAGCCACATGAATGAGGAAAGGAGAAGAGAAGAGAGAAAGAGAAAAAGAGAGAGAAAGGAAAGGAAGGAAAAGAAGAAGGGAAGAGAGGAAGGGAGGAGGAAGGGAGGAAGAGAGGGAGAGAGGGAGGAAAGAAGGAAGGAAGGAAGGAAGGAAGGAAGAAAAGAAGGAGTTTTTTTTCTGAGAGCTGGAGAGATAGCTAGTGTTATGAGTGCTTACTTGGCAATCATAAGGACTGCAGTTTGGATCCCAGCAAACACATAACAAGCCAGACATCTCTCTCCACAAAATTTCCTGAAACCCAGCTCCTGGACGGCGGAAAGGCGAAAGAATCACTGCACTTGTCGGTTTCCTAGCCTAGCCAAGATGGGAGATCCAGGTGCAGTAAGCGACCACAACACTAGAATAACAGGTGGAGACCGATGAAGAGAATACCCAACACCCTCTTCTGGCCTTTGGGCATACATGCATGCACACATATACATACACATGCGCACATGCACACATACACACGTGAATCTTTTTAATTTTTATTTTATTTTTATTATATAAATAAATAAAACTATAAGATAGTTTCATAGTAGTTTTATTTATTATATATTTCAGAATGCAAAAGAAGGAGAGAGAAAGAGCATATGTGTGCCATGGTGCATGGGTGGAAGTCAAAGGATAACTTTCAGAAGTCAGCTATCTCCTTCTACCATGTGGACTTCCAGGGACCAACTCAGTTCACCAGGTTTGCAAGCATAGGCCTTACCCACTAAGCTACCTCAACAGCCTTAAATAAATCCTAAAAAAACAAACAAATGAACGAACGAACAAAAAAACTTTTGGGAACTGAAGAGATGGCTCAGCAGGTAAAAGTCATCTACACAAAAACCTGTAGAGAGTTCAAGCCCCAGAGGCCACATGGCAGGAGAGAAATGACCTCTGGTCATTCTCTGAATTCCGCATGCACATCATGGCATGCACACGCTCCCTGCTTCAAATAAATAAATTGTTATTTAAAAAATCCTGTTCTGAAATTGCTTCAAATAACAGAAAAGGGGAGAGAGTGAAAGTAAAAAAATGAAACGAGGCTGACCAACAAGATTGGCCAAGTTGAAGCTGAGTTATTATGGGAGTTCGTTAGCTCTGTCCACTAAACATGCTGTCCTTCAGATAGGAAAACACAACCATAGCTTCTTTTTCTTAAAGGAAAACACAGAGAAAATAATGAAAGTAAACTCATAGTCTAGCTAGAGATTTGAAACAAAATAAGGTTTCTTCTCAGAGCACAATTTACTTTGTGAAAAATCTACCCTTCTTGTGGGCAAAGTATACCTGGCACGAGTCCTTTGCTGGCACCAGCGCCACAGCCCTACACAGCGACTATAAAAACTATACACATGGAGAAAGAAAGGGCAAATGCCATGCTCCACCTCCACCACGCATTCCTCCTAAGGACACCCTGAGAAATCCCTGCAAGTCTCTAATACAAGGAATGTGAAAAATGAAGAACGCCATCAAGGCAGGAAAGTCTCAGCAGCAGGAGCCAGGTGGCATCGCAGCACAGGGCAGAGCAGTGGGAGAGACCAGTGCGGGTCCACCAGTGCTCAGTTCCCTCACAGAGTTGGATCCCTGACTGAAGGATGGTCCCTCCCACAGTGGGCTGGTCTTCCCACCTTGAAGCATCTAGCAGTCCCCAAGGCAAGCTCAGAGCCATCTTCAACCTAAGAATCCCTCACAGGCCTGTCTCTAGGTGTCAACCACCTCAATAAAGCTGTTGGGATATTTAAAACAAAAGAGAAAAACGTGTGTTGAGTCCATGAATACATGTCAGAGAGAATAGCTCTTACCATCTCTTCCATCTCCACCCCTCTTATCCACATTCTAATTCGCTAAGGCTCTGACTGAAGGCTTGGTAATCACCTGTCAGTCTTCAGAAGACACAATTTTAGGGTGGGCGGGGAGGGAGGTACCAGCTCCAAGACACAGAAACATTCAGGTGTGTGGCGGGAGTTGCCATTTCTGCTGTCTCACAAGTATGAAAAGGTAGGGAACAAACAGCATGTCTGCTACTAGTTCTTAATTGGAGCTCCTTTGCATATATAGTATATATATATATATATATGTATGTATGTATGTATGTATAAGAGATTCCAAGCTTTTGTGGGATTAATCTGAGATCCTACACACAATCCATAATCTGGTTTCTATAAAACTGTTATTTAACAGAACAATTGCTTAACAGAGGAACTTTTAACAAGGAGGCTGTTGTACATTGGGTATTTAGCACCACTAGCCCTAACTTCTGGGGTTGATACTTACTACTTTTTTTAGAGACATGCCTCGCATAGTACAGGTTGACCTCAAAGTCCTATTTAGTCTGAGATGACTTTGAACCATTGAACTTCCTACTTCCACTTCCAAATCCCAGACTTTAGAGGCATATGCCACCAAACCCAGCTCTAAGCCCTGATATTTACTTCTAATCTTTTCTAAGAAAGGAGGGATAGACTGAAGAGATTGTTCAGGGGTTAAGCCTCTGCCTTGCAAGCAAAAGGTCCTGAGTTTGGATCACATGTTTAAAAAAAAAAAGCCATCTGGAAGTAGTGGCAGCCTGTACTTCCCACCCTAGAAGATAGAGCCTGGGAAACTACAGAGCAAAGCAAAGAGGAGACAGACGAAATCTAGGATAAGTCCTGAAGTCACTCTTGGACCTCCACAGGCAAACACAGAGACACACATGCAAAAAACCAAAAATTAAAAAAAAAAAGGAGGGATAATCCTAACTAACCAACACATCCTGTAGTACATTTATGCCAATGCTTTTAATTGCTACACAGTTTAAGAAACTCAGTGTGGGGCTGGAGAGATGACTCAGGGATTAAAACTCTGTCTCACAAGCAGAAGGTTCTGAGTTCAGATCCCAGGTCCCACTTAAAAAACACGAGACAGAAATGGCGGCAGCCTGCACTTCTGGTCCTGGTAGGTGGAGCTTAGGAAATCCCAAAGCTAAGCAAAAATGATGCTAAGCGTCCAGGATAATTCCTGACCAGTTACCCTTGGTCCTCCACAGGGACACACAGTGCCCTCTGACACACACACACACACGCACACACACAAAGTTTTTAAAAAAATTCAATGTAAAATAAAGACAAAAAGAAAAAAGAAATTAAATGATCTCTTGAATAATTGCCACGATTAATACCAGTCATACATGTCACGCTCACCTCTCCTTCTGGGAAATCACGTATCCATCTAGCACTCTGAGATTTAAGCACCAGCTGACAATGTACGGCCTGTAGTCGAAGCCTGGAATGGAAGGGGTTGCCATCACACAAGGATTGTTCATGATGGACAACTGCTCCAGTTCACTTAAAGATGCCAAAAAAGAGATCTGGAACAAAAGATATTTGTTGAATGGAATGGAATATTCAGCATCAAGAACAGGGCTTCCGATGATTACAAATCTTTGGCAGCATTTGATAATATAACAATGTCCCTCTTGTTTTGAAATTCGACGCAGTACTCTAGCGGCTGGTTTCCAAAATTCTTACTCTATGACCATTTGTCCTTGCTACACAATGGAAAGTATTGGCTTTATTTCTTGGTGAAGAAAACCCTACTTTGGTATTTTCCAAACTGAGTCTCTTGAAGCCCAGACTGCCTTGAACTGCCAATCCTCCCAATTGCTGGTGTTAGAGGCATCTGTCCTTCCCCTACCTAATCACCTCCCAATGTGGTGATAATTAACTGCAGCATTACAAATGAAACTCGGCATTAATGACTTGCATTTAAAAGAGTGGAAGAAAGGTAAGCAATTATGCTCTGGGGCCAAGGGTTTCATCATGTTGGCTTTTCATCAATGCTCGAAGCCTTCAAGTGCCTTCACTAACCTCTCCCCTGTCTTTCCTGGACTTCCCCCTGCTGGGATCCCAGAGTATCTTCAAAATTTACCTCATTTAAATCTCGGATTTCATTTTCTGCCAAAGATAATATAGCAAGACTTCTGGGTAGATAAGCAGGCACCATTCTAAGAGAAGTGATGATGTTTCCATGTAAAAGCAGGGTCTTGAAAGTAAAAAATATGGATTACAAATGAATAGATTGCAAATAAATTGATTTATCTTGACAACATCAAAATGATATATGCAAGAATAAAGAAATCTAGGCCGGCAAGATAGCTCAGTGATAAATACACTTGCCACCAGCCTGACAACCCGGTTCAATCCCTGACGTCAACCCAGGAGAGAATGGATATCAGTAAGTTAACTTGTCTTTTGATCTCCGCAGTGTGCACATGCAAGTGTGTACACACACACACACTCACACATTTTTACACAAATGGAAAAATGTAAATAAACGCAAAAAAGAATGAATAATGGGTTCTTTTTTGTTACACTTATCATCATACTTAGGAGGAACCTAACAAGTCTTTGGTTCAAATTTCTTTTTTCGTGTCAAATAACATTCAACAAGGGTTAAAGACGTCCAAGAGCACATGCTTGATGCAGTGACTGGCATGTTAAGAATTAAGTTAAGGGGCTGGAGAGGTGGCTCAGGGGTTAAGCCTCCGCCTTGCAGGCGGAAGGTCCCCAGTTCGAATCCCAGATCCCACGTATAGACGCCAGACAGAAGCGGGGGCGGTCTGCGCTTCTGGTCCTGGTAGGGCGGAGCCTGTGAATCCCAGGGCAGAAGGAGGTGGAGGTGTCCATGGTGGTTCGCGAATTCGTCCGTGGTTCTACACATACACAGACACACACATACACACACAGACACACGCGCGCACACATACACACTGTTGAATAAATAATAATAATAATAATAAAAAAAAATTTAAAAAAAAAAAAAAGAATTAAGTTAAAAGATACAAAGAAAAGTCTCATATATTTGCTCCTTTTTAAACAATAAAATAAAATGATTACACAAAAAGCAAATTTTCCATGACCCACAATGACCCATACTCGACAACCTCAGTTATTTTGGTATCTGAAAGCTAGAGAGAAGCAAAAAATGCTGCAGAGCAATCTGATTCACAGTGAGTCAGCAACAGTCAAATATAAGCACAAGACTCTATAGACACTCAGCATTGTGCTGCACCTTCAGGCGGCCATTCCAAGAAGAAAAAAAAAATGTTCAATCATCTTTAGTTCACTTGAATTCTCTCAGAAAAGATCTGACCATATCAAATGGTTTAGAGTAATTGTTGCTAAAAATGATTTCTACCCAAGATGTAGGGGAAATGGAGCTTAAGAAACTGCTTTTAAGACTTTAAGAATCCATCTGGTGAGAAGAAGCTTTCCAATGAAGCAAAAATACAGAAAATCCCAACATATGTTTTCTGAAACCGTATCCATCTGTTACTTGAAGGTAGTGCAAGAAGGGAATCCTACGTAAGTACTATTCTATATATGCTTATTGCTTTAATTAAAGGGAGATTAATTTGTTAACACTTAATTCTTAAAAAGGAAAACAAGCACAGAAAGACAGCTAGGCATGATGGGGGCATGCCTGAAATCCTGTCCGGCCCTTTGCTCACGATGCTGAGGAGACACAACCATTTGGGCCCCGGAACTCGATGGTGACACCTCACCTCTAAAAAAAAGACAGCAGGGGCTGGAGAGAGAGCTCAGGGATTAAAACCTTTGCCTCACAAACAGAAGGACCTGAGTTCCAATCCCAGATCGCACATAAAAACGCTGGTGGAAATGGCAGTAGGTAGAGAAATCCAGGGTGATCCCCATTATCACCCTTGGTCCTCCACAAACACGTAATCTCTCTCTCTCTCACACACACACACACACACATATGTTAATTAATTTAAT
Source organism: Typhlomys cinereus (assembly GCA_023101885.1). Taxonomy (NCBI): domain Eukaryota; kingdom Metazoa; phylum Chordata; class Mammalia; order Rodentia; family Platacanthomyidae; genus Typhlomys; species Typhlomys cinereus. The sequence continues at coordinate 3,411,549 of JALPQD010000226.1, forward strand.
TAAATAAAACCAATGTAACAGAAGACGACAAACAGACTCAGGTCAAGAATGGCTGCTCTCCACCTTCCAGAATGTTATGTATCATATAACCAGAACCACCAGCATTAGCTGGCTGAACATGAAGGGAATTCATCATGCTAAAAGGAAAGAATTAATTTTAACTACAAGGACCAGTTCACATAAAATAAATCCGTTACGTAAACTAACAATGAAGTGGAGCCAACGCCTGTGCCCAACATTTGGAGGCAGAAGTAAAGGAATCTCTGGAGCTCTGGAGTTCCAGAACAGCCTGAGTGGCACAGAGAGACTGTGACTAAAACTAAAAAAAAAAACAAAAAGTTCCATACTTAATTTCTAGTATGCTAAAGATTTATTACTAGGGGCAGGCGAAATAGCTCAGCTGGGAAAGCATCTGTTCACACACTTGAGTTCAACCCCCTAAGCTCACATGGTGCGAGTGCCCCCCCATAAATAAATAAAAGGTTTTTAAAAGATTAATTTATTTATTGTGTGTGTATGTGTGTGTGTAAACGTGTGTCCCTCTGGAGGGCCAAGGGTGACTTTGAAAATCATCCTGGATTGCTTCTACCTCCTTTTTGTTCTGTGCTGGGATTTCCCAGGCTCTTCCCACCAGGGCCAGAAGTGCAAATGCTGCCATTTCTGCCTGGCGTTTTTTACATGGGACCTGGAATCCGAACTCAGAAGCAGAATCTTAACCCCTTGAGCCATCTCTCCAGCGCTTAAAAAATTTATTTTTATCTAGTGCCTGTCCTATACATGCAATAGAGCATGAGGAGGACAGAGGACAACTTTTTAGGAGTTGATTCTTCCTACAACCTGGTTTTTTCTTTATTATGTTTTTTATTAACATTATTATGTATATGCGCGGGCGAGAGAGAGAGAAAGAGAGACAGAAAGTGATGTATGAGAGTGCAGGCATATGCATGCCACAGTGTATTCTTGGAGGTCAGAGGACAACTCGGTAGAGTGTTTCTCCCTCTCCATCTTTACATGGATTCCAGCAGGGATTGAACTCTGGTCATCTGGCCTGGGCCGCAAGTGCTTTCCCTCACTGAGCAATCTCCCTAGCCCGCTATCTTGTTTTGAGGCAGGTTCTCTCTTACTATATCTGCCTCTGTGCTGCAGATGCAAGCTTCCAGGGTTTCCCCCAACTCTGACTCAGATTTTGCCAGAGGAATATTATAATCACAAGCCGCCATGTCCAGTTTTTCTAAAATGGGTTTTGTGGATCTAACTCAGGTTGCCAGCATTGCACTGCAAGTGTTTCTATCCACTGACACACCTTGCAGGCCCAGTTTCTGGTCCTTATAACAAAAGCGTTCTGGCTAGGATGGAGGCAACACACCTCCAATTCCAGCACTCTGGAGGCTGAGACAAGAGGAGTTTGCAGTGAGTTGAAGCTTTACAGGAAGACCCGGTCTCAAATAATAATAAAAAGAATAAGCCAATCTGTCTTTAACATATGGCATATAGCTTTTTAACCAACCAGTTAATTTCCTTTTAGTATTTTGTAATAAAATTTCTGAAATAACAAAGAAACATACCTACCTTCAGAGATACCAGTTTTGACAGATCTCCTATCTGGGGAATGTTATTGTCTGATAAATCAAGATGCTGCAATGCAGTGCAGCTATTGATTTGGTCCATGGCCTAAACAAGAAAATAATCACATTATTTACTACATTCAAAATCAAGAAAGGAAATTCTTCCCAAATCCCTCGTAGCTGAGTATCTTGCCTGTTCTTATTAGAGACAGAGCAGAGATCTGAGCAAGAGAAAAGGGAGGAATAGCAAAATATCATGCTGCAAGTTTTTGAGAGTAAGTTATGCACGACATCCCCAATATTTGCAACCCGGAGAAAGCTTAGTGACCTATGATCATAAGTATAAAAAGACTTTGCAAATTTACAATGAAAGCTTAAGTCTCTGGCTTAAATTCTGGCCCACAACTTCTTGGATGTGTGACTTGGAGTAAGTTATTAATTTTTCTGTGCTTCAGTTTATACATCTACAATAGCATTAAAAACTATATCCAATTCATGCACTGACATGAGGTTATTATAAACTTAGAAAAGTGCCTGGCATATATTAGTTACTCAGTAAAGGCAGTGATTAATTAGTAATAATCGCTGCCTTTACTGAGTATATTAAAAAATAAGGCACAGGAATATTTATTAATTTATCTAAAATTATAGTTCTTATGTAGTAGAACTAGAATCCAAATCTCCCCACTTTCATATTGCTCCATGGCACCATGTAGTTTAAATTCATCAGGATATTAACCTCTTTTCTCACGGCTCATTCGATTACTGTTTCCTAAGTATAATTACAGTAGTATAATTTCCTATAATTCCTATAGTATGTTTCCTAAGTATAATAATAGATCTTTTTTAGTATAGTAAATACTTCACAATGAGATCTTTTTTAGTATGGTTTAGTTATGCTAACACAAAATATTCTATGATAACAGGAATGGCAACTTTCATTTTTATTCTTTTTTTTAAGATTCTATTTGTTTCTATATAGCCCCAATTTGTTTCTCATGGAGAACAGATTTGCAATGAGAAAAAAATCTCAAAAAATTAATTACTGATGGCACTCCATATCTGGAGCCTATGAGTTCTTTTCCAGCTCCTTGCCCCTCATGGTACTCCATGTCTGAAGTCCATGAGTTCTGTCTTTCTCTCCTCTAATAAACTCTGCGTTAATCCCCCAAAAAATTAATTACTGAAAACCAACCAAACAAAAACAATTCACCTTGAGATTATTTCCTGCCAAATTCAGCCATTCCAAATGTACTAGCTCCTTTAGCCCTTCCACATAGCCAATGCTATTATGAGGTAAATTTAATACTCGGAGCTGAGTCAGTTTGGCCACACCCATCATGCGAACCAGCCGATTATTAGCCACAGACAACTGTGGAAAGAAAACATACAATTATTCCTGAAAACAAAACATATAAGTATACATACATTACTTTTATATTATAGCTGAGTTTGTCCAGATGAACAAAAATTTCCAAATATACAAATTCAATGTCATAGTTTGAATATGAGCTGTTTTCCCATAGGTTTATGCATTTGCATTCTTAGCTGGTGTCAACATTTGGGAAAGTAATGGCCTCTTAGGGAGGGGCCTCCCCTTAGGAGGTGAAGCCTTGCTGGAGGAGAGCATGTCATGTAGGGTGCGACCTGAGGTTGGATAGCCCTGTGCTGCTTCATAATGGTGCTTCATAGCCTCATCATAATGGTCATGACTTAAACCTCCTCTGTTACTGCCATCTGTCATGCCTTTCTGTTTACAATGGACTAAATCTCCCCTCTGAAACCATAAGTCTCCTTTGGGGCTGGAGAGATGGCTCAGGGGTTAAGACTCTGTCTGGAAAGCAGAAGTGCCTAAGTTCGGATCCCAGAACCCACATAAAAATGCCAGGTGAAATGTGCTATTACAACAAGACTCCAGTTTAACAGCTTTTTGTCTCTGGCCAGGGGGTGACATACAGTGCCCAGCAGAATGGAGTGAAGGGCATTGCAGGAGCACCAAAACTGCAAAAGAAAATCAACAAACCACAATCCAGAACTTCAGAGACTATATCAATCACATAGAACTAGGCCAGCCTCATCTCTCCCCATCCTGGAACTCAGGGACATTTGCGGAAGAGGGGGCGGTAAGATTGTAAGAGCAAAAGGATGGGAGGAGCAATGATTTGCAAGATTCTCAACAATAGTTGGGGCCAAAGCAATCATAATGGGACTTTGCATGCCCTGCGCCCTCATAAAGTCTAGCATCTGTTAAGGGCACCGAGACCCCTGGAGGCAAGGGATTGACAGCCATAGTAGTGATCTTATGCTTAAGGGGAACAAAAGAAAGGGCTTATGGAAATGCCACTGGGTCCTTATATGTCATCGGAGAGGAGGACCCAGTGGAGAGTTAGGCATACACAATAAAGGACTCTCTGGGAATTGGGGGGGAGGCACTGGGGGATGGGGAGGGGAAGGAGGGGGTTCGGGGGGAGGAGGGGGAGGGAGGGAACTGGTAAAAAAATTTTAAAATGTATAATTAAATTTTTAATAAAAAAAAAAGAAGAAAAAAAAAAAAGAAAGACATGAAAAAGACTGAAACACAAAAAAAAAAAAAAAAAAAAAAAATGCCAGGTGAAAATGGTGGTGACCTGCACTTTTAGCTTTGGAAAACAGAGTCTGCGAAGCCCCAAAGCCAAGCAAAAAGGAGGTAGAAGCAATCTAGGATGATTCCTGAAGTCACCCTTGGGCCTTCACAGGGACACACAGTGCCCTCTATTACCCACACACACACAGACACACACAGACACACAAATGTTTTTAAAAAGTTAAAAAGTGTCCCTTCTTTCTCTGTAAGTTACTTGAATCTAAATGATGTCTCACAGCAGTAGAAAGAGCAACTATGACACCCAATTTACACATATATTTCACATATATTATGTACATCTGTTACCTACAATATTAACTATTAGATTTTTCTTTTGTTGCTATTTCTAGAAAATAAAAACTATAAGCAAGGGCTGGAGAGATGGCTCAGGGATTAAGACTCTGCCTCCCAAGAAGTAGAGCCTGAGTTTGGATCCCAGGTAAACATGCCAGGCAAAAATGGCACTTCTGGCCCTGGTGGGCAGAGCCTGGAAAATCCCAGAGCAAAGCAAAGAGGAAGGTAGAAGCAATCCACAATGATGCCTGAAGTCACCCTTAGTCCCCCACGGAGACACACAGTTCTCTCTTTCTCTCTCTCTGTCTCTCATAAAATAATTAATTAAAAAAAAAACTACAGACAAAATCTATTATGTGGTGACCCCTTTCAGATTGGATTTGATGCCCACTCCACAGGAGGGCATTGGGTACCACAAACCCAGTGAAAACCCTATGGCCAGGAGGTCATAGACCCTAGTGTGTAAGCTACTGCTGCTTTTTGTTAAATGAACATGTGTCTGCCAAACTGCCTTCTACGTAATTATGTCTATGTTCATAGACTAGTTCTATTATAGTGCTAGGCAGAGAAAATTCTTTTTCCACTGATCAGTGGTGACTGCAGAGACTTATAAGTAGTTAAGGTACAAAGACTACATAAGCACTGCATACTCAGTCACAAAAGGGAATATGGCAGAAGGGGCTGAAAAGAATGTAAGGTTCAGAGAAGGGAGTGGCGAGGTGTGGAATGCTGATTTCCAGACATGATGTGGCTCTTGCACTCTTGAATTCAATGCAGCACAAGATCTTTACAACCTAGGCCCACCAGCAGGGACCCCTCTCCGAGAATTTACAGACAGTAAGAGAAAGCAAGAGACATATTTTCAGTGGTCTAGCGACTGGTGAGGTGCCCATGATTGTGTAAATAACCTAATGAAATGCATCAGGTCACAAAATTTTAAAAAGTTATGAAAGTAGAAGTGGGTGTAAGTTGGGAAGAGCAAAGGGTTCTGTGGGATAGAGGACAAAAGAGAGTAACAGGGAGTGAACAGAATCAAAATACATAATGAAAATGTCATAATGAAACACACTGCTATGAACAACTAATATATGCTAATAGAAAACATCCAAAAGAGACCTCCTAGAAGTACTAAAGACTTGGGCTGGAGAGGTGGCTCAGGAGTTAAGCCTCTGCCTTGCAGGCAGAAGGTCCTGAGTTCGGATCCCAGATCCCAGATCCCACACCACGTATAGACGCCAGGCGGAAGCTTCTGATCCTGGTAGGGTGGAGCCTGTGAATCCTGGGGCAGAAGGAGGTGGAGGCGTCCATGGTGGTTCCCGATTCGTCCATGGTTCTACACACACACATACACACATGCGCGAGCACATACATACACACACACACACGCACAATTGAATAAATAATAATAAAAATAATAAAAAAATTTAAAAAAATGTTAAAAAAAAGAAGTATTAAAGACAGTTTTAACACAGCAGCAACTTGCAATGTGAGCTCTGCAGAATAGTTTTTAATACTGTCTCAGTTGAAACCTAGAAAAATGCTAGATGTATTAGAAAGACTCAATAAACATTCTTGCTTGTTTGTTTCAGTGCAGCGCTGGGAACTAAACTCAGAGCCTTGAGATGCTAAACATATACTCTTAGCAACCAATACCAACATTTCTTGAATAAATAAACTCTTTATCCCCATCATGATACATGTGCATCTTCCAGATGAGCTGACATGTAAAAATATTTAAGCTTTCATTTACTGCTTTCCAGGCCTGCAGAGCTAATTTTTAATTTGATTTGATTTAATAGTAAATTAGTCCTACTTAGCAATTTCTCTAGTACAATACATACCTGTATTAGTTGCTTGCATTTCTCTAGATTTTCCAATTTAATAATCTGATTTTTATCCAGAATCAAAGTGTGAATATCAGCTTCACAGGGCAAATTTGGACTTAATTTCTGAAGTCCCTGCCCTGACCAATTTACTACAGATCCTTGAGAAGAGAAAATGAATGTTAGAAAACACAAATATGACAACTGAGCTCAATGTATTATTCTGAGAAAAATCTCTATTCAACATTAAAAAGCACTAGAGAATAGTAGGTATCAAGATTTTAAAACTACGGAAATCTAGAGTTCTAAATAACCACTTCTTGTATTACTCGTTTACCTTCAGTAATTACCAATTACGTCTGGGGATAAAGCTCAGTGGTAGAGTGCTTGCCTAGCATTCTCAAGACCTTGAAGTTCAATATCAGGTACTAGAAAAACAGAAGAGTACAGGAAAGAGAGAAAGAGAGAAAGACAGAGAAAGAGGAAGGAAAGAAGGAAGGAAGGAAGGAAGGAAGGAAGGAAGGAAGGAAGGAAGGAAGGAAGGAAGGAAGGAGACAAATTAAAATTAAATTTGTACAAATGTTGATCATACAACACTTTGGAATGACTACTTCCATATTCTGTACCTAACAATAGCATTTCAAAAATAAAACTGTTTTGATATAGGTTCCATGTAGCCCAGGCTGAACTTAAACATATATACACACATACACAGCTGAACTGGGGTTGAATTCCTGATGCTCCTGTTTCTACTTCCCAAGTGCTGGGATTACAGGGACCACAAAAGGTCCTAGAACTGAACTTTTTGCAGAGATCAATCTAACTACAGGTACATTTTAAAGTAATTTTGTGTGTGCTCAAAGTAATTGTAGTCATGTGTGCATGTGTGCGTGTGTGCGTGTGTGCTTGTGTGTAGGTGAGGTCAACCTCAGGTATTATTCTTCAGGTGCCCATCCACTTTATTTTTTCAGACAGGGTCTCTAAAGCTTGAAGGTACCAAGGATTTGCCTCTTTTCCCCTCCCAGTGCTGAGATTACAAACATGTTAATAAACCACACAGGACAGTTTACTTAGGTTCTGAGGATCAAACTCAGTTCTTGATGCTTACGACAACTGAGTTATTTTCTCAAGTCTCCCCCCAAAAAATATTTTGAAAACCAAAATATAGTTAAACAGTCTATAAAACAGAATGACGCTCTCATTTCACAGGGCTAATATAAGAAGTCACATATACAGAATTCAGTCTCAGGCCTGCACAAGCACCTCAACAAACGACATTAACATGAACCCAGACATAGCTCCACTAGTTAATATGGGAAAGTTATTAATTTGGGGGGGGCTCAGATTTCTTTCACTTTTTAAATTTTCTCATAGTCTGAAGTTTAAATTATGTTGGCAGGTTTGGTAACAGACTTATTTCAGAGAAGGGCTGCCTTCCTCTGTATGTGCAAATCCCTGTTCTCTCTCTCTCTCTGATTCTCTGTCTCTCTTCTCCCTACCCCTACCTCACCCCCAAGTCCTCAATCTACTACCTCTTTCCTCTTTGGGCTAACTTTTTTACTCCACAGATGAGATAACAAAAGAAAAGCACCCAGAACATGGTCGGCTCATAAGAGCTCCATAAATGTTAACTGTAGCGCCGGGGAGATAGTTCAGCGGATAAGGCCCTACTCTCAAACTTGGACACCTGAGTTTTGTCCCCAGAAGCCCATAAGGTGGAAGGAGAGAAGTGACTTCTCAAAGTTGTCCCCTGAGCTCTATGAATGTGCCATAGCATGGGGGTGCACGCCTTCTGTCCTCCCTCTCAAGTAAATACATAAAATCTATTTTAAAAAAGTTAACTGCCCTAACTGCTGTCTTGGTGAACTAGAAAAGTCGAATTTAATAAAGGAACGGTCAGAGTGGGCGGGGCCAGAGCAACTACCGATTTCAGGTTTATAATCAGATAGGGGATACCAGGGAGCTAATTCTGCAGACCTGCTCTGCTACAGGGTTTCAAGGGTCTTCCGTTGCCCGTGGCCCTGGGGGTCGCGATCCCCTGTGACAAGCGAGAACCGTGCCGTCCCTAGAGCACTCAGCCTTGCACGCTGCTCCGAGGGGTCGACAGGCCTCTTACAGCGACCGTTGCCGCAGCAACTTCTGGCTCCGGGTCAGCGTGCCCCCGCGGCGGCGAGGGGCCTCGCTGGGTCTGCGCCCACCAGTCGGCTGTCTTGGAGTGTAACCAAAACAAAAGGCGCTCGGGTCCGGCGCCCCACGAGGCAGCTTCCAGCGGCAGGAGCACCCACAGCCCTCACTCTGCCCAACGAAGACGCGCTCCACCCGCCCTGGCTGCAGAGCGAGGCCGGAGAAGCCCGGGCTCCGGGCCATTCCATCACGGCGGCCGGACGCTCCAGGAGAGTTAGGTCTACCGAGTGGGAGATGCTTCCAGAACGTGCTTGGAAGCGACACAAAAGGGGGACGAGGGAATAAAGAGATCCTGCCAGTGAACCCCCGGGCGCTCGGAATTCAAGAGTGAACACCCCAGAAAGGTCACGGCGGTCTGAAGCCCACCGCCCAGCTAGCAGGCGAGCGCGGGACCGCGGGGCAGGTGGGGGGGGGGACGCCCAGAGTCGCGAAGGCTCCTGGGGGCTGAAGTCCCCCATCCTGCCGTAGCCGCACTGCTACGGAGCTGCACAGCTAAGCGGACTACAACTCCCAGAAGGTAGCGCGCCTCCGCGACGCCTCCAACCCCGCATCGAAAGAACTGACCCAAAACTGCGCCTCTAAACCCAGGCTTCTTCTCTACAGCAAGCAACTGTTCAGTTTAGGTTAGTGAAGTAAACCTTGGGATTCAAGGGTGAAGGCCAGTCGTCTTACCTTCTCTGGGAGGTAAAGCCCCTTCGGCGCGCGCCACCGCCATACTTGCCGCTTGCTAATAACACCAGGCAACCGTCCCCGAGCCGTTCTGTGGCGCTTGTAGTCGGCAGCAAGGCAGCCGTAGACTACGACTCCCAGAATGCACAGCACCCAGACGACCCAATTGGCTGCCTAAGATGAATCGCGGGCTAGAATCCAAGCTACGGTGCTCTGGGGACCTTAATGGGCACCCTTAATTGATGGGTGAGCAGACTGAATTGTCCGATAATTATTTTACTCCAGTCCAGGTGTTGGTGAAATTTGACGTTTTCACCATCAGGATCATTTTTACTGTAGACTAGATTTGAAAGCTCATGCTTGAAGTCTCTGTGAAGGATAATTCTATATTAAGTTAAAAGGTTTTTCTTCGCTATAGGAAGTTAAAATGGAAACAGTCAAAATGGAAACATTGCGTTTGAGATTTTATTTAGAGGCTTATAAAAATAGAAACATTTTTACAGTCCTTTAAATGGTTGTTTTTACATACTTAACACAACTTTTGACTTGGGAATATAATTAATAAACGTACTCAGAACTCTTGGAGTACTCAAAAGAAATTTAAAATCGTTTCCAAACGTGGGAATTATGTTGTATGGATGAAGGAGTGTAGGCTTACACTTAAGTCTGAGCTCAGATATCAGGAAATTGAGGATAAAATAAAAAATTATAATCTCCAGAAAAGATTGGATAGTAAAATGGAGCAAGGGTTTTTAAGATGGGTAGGCTCCAAACTAACTCAAGAGTAAAAGGTGGAAGCTTCCACTTTCTAACACCATCTCCCCTGATCTCACAAACTTTATGTAGAACTTCCCCTTTGCTATAATGGCACTCTCCAAACTGAAAAATATTGTTTAGGGAAATCCAGTAACTCAGATTTCTACAGTTTCAGGCAGATGGTTCTGGAAGCACCATTTCCTGGATTCCATTCTTTTCTCCAACTTCACTGACCTTAACAACCTTTCTGTTTCCCCTTCCATCTGATTTTTTGGTTGTGAAGAAGCAGTAAGAACTTTTACCCTTTAGTCAGGGAACCTTTTACCTATATATTTGTGCATATGAACAAATCAAATGTAAATATTACCTCTTTATGAACCCATATTCTCTATTGTCACCTAAATATAAAATAGTCAGAGCCAGGAAATCCCAGCACTTTGGCTGCTGAGATAGAAGGGCTGCAAACTAAGACCAGTCTAGGATCCATAGTGGTCCCCTGTCTCAAACAAGCAACAGAGAAACAGAAAAATTCTCCAAAAATCCAAAGAATAATTATATTTATTTAGGAATTACATGCATGTGTATCCAACCTTTTGACATTTCATCCCGACATTGTCATTCACAAAGTTTGTGCAAAAGAACCACACAGTTGAGTCGAGAGAGAGAGAGAGAGAGAGAGAGAGAGAGAGAGAGAGAGAGAGAGAATAAAATATCTCAAAATGTTTTGAGTAACTCTGTGAGTTTTGTTGCACCCCATTCATATCTGTCCTGGGTCACCTGCAGCCCAAAGGGTGCAGGACGAGCACACCCAAGTCCTGCTCTGCTCTTCTTTAACCTCTAGTCACCTTTCCCTAAGACCTGTGTCCATAAATATCCCTCAAGAAGGCAGATTCAAGGCTTGCTCCCCTGTCTATATACACTAGGAAACAAACACTGCCTCTTTTTTACAAAATTTTCCCTTGCAGTGACTAATGTACATATTCAAGGAAGTTGAGGCAAGGGAGCATATTCTTTTATTTTTTCTACTCTTCCTCCTCTCCCCCCAACCGGAAGGACTAGCAATCAAACCAGGGCCTCTGCTCTCTGCATGTCATACAAACATTTTACCACTGAAACACACTCACCCACTTCATTCTAAGGGAAAGTGTTTAAAAGCAAAAATGAGGATTTCATCAGATACTTCTGAGACAATTATCCTTAGTCACATGACTAATGACAAGAGCAGTGCTGGTCATAGGTAGAGTAGATAGGTGCTAGACAGATGTTTGTGCGGAAATATTTTTTGCATATGTGTTGGCTTTGGTGGAAGTCTGTGGTTCAGCCTTTTACAATGTTACTAGGGAATCATATATAAGAACCTTTCTTCCATAATCTACCAGTTTGATTTTTGGTCTATCCAACTGGCACATAGGCAAAATACCAAGAATTAAAATTCTTTAAGCCGTGTTTTATTTACAGAGCCAGCAATTGTAGAAGACAGTGAATTAGCTTCCTGAAGATCTGTCTTCCATCTCATCTTTGCCAGCAGATTATAAAGAGAAGGGAATTGTAGAGTCATGCTAGTCGAAAGTGAGGTTTGAGATGTCACCTGCTAGAAAAGGAGATTTCATTCTTTGACAAAAAGCATGAAAGGCTCAGAGGAATTGTAATCATGGGTTTTCCATGGAAAAATGAAAGTGAAGAAACTCAATTGGCATCAAACCCACTGGTGCTTTCTGGAACCCTATTGAGATAAGGCCACTGTCCCAGACCATAGGGATTTCTGGTTGGACCTGAAATGTCTCATACATTAAATGGTCTTTCTCTGACCTATGCTGAATAGCTGGAAGGATTTGATTCTCTGGTTCTCAGGCTGGCCATCCAAGTGTGCGCTAGAAGCTAGGAAAGCTGTCCCATAATCCTATCACTCCTTCCTACCAATCAGAAGTCTCACGGCTGGATTTGCATACAGATTTCCAGCCCTCCTAATTATAAATGAAGTCTGATGGGACTGGGCTGTGTTTTCTTATCTCCCTCTCTGTTTCTGTTTCTTGTTTGTTTGTTTGTTTTTTTGAGGATTAAGTAGAGTTTATTAGAAAAGAGAAAGGTTGGAACTCATGGACTCCAGACATGGCGTGCCATGAGGAGCTAGGGCGCCTCCATGAGAAGCAGTAGAACAGAGCTCATGGCACTAGAGTGCCATAAGGGGCTAGGGAGCCCACTGTTTCTGTTTCTATTTCTGTGTGTTCTTTTTTCTTCTTTTCATATTCCCCAGCCCCAGGGCAGCTTCATGGGCTGTCATGCTGGACGAGGCATATTTTAATGGAATTTTAATAAGAGTAATGGCTGGCAGTGAACTTCAGCTAGCCCGGTAAAGGGAAACAAAGGAGAAATCCTTTCAGAGTTCACTGTTGTCTCCGTGGTGAAATAGTTCTTTGTGAGATTTGGCTTTTCTTCATTATTCTCTCTCTCTCTCTCTCTCTCTCTCAGAGAAGGGTTCATAAACACCAAGGCCATTAAGTCTTCTTTCTCAGCTATCAATGTGGATGCCATCTAGATAGATTTAAGGTTGACTCAGAGCACACAAATAATAGTGCGTACATGCTAGGGTACTTATAAAGTTACATGCAGATTTCTTCTTATAAAATGAAATACAAATGTGCATCATGATATAGAATATGCGGCACTATCATTGTACCCCTGTTATAAGGATTGACACAAGCTTCTCCATTTTAATTCATACCTTGAATGGGCATGAGGATTGAGGACACTGTTATTCAGAGAAGAATGGGTTTCCCGTTCTCTCCAATTTAGCAAAGAAACTGTTTGGGAAGATCTTTAGAGGTACTTCCAGAGCACAGATCCTTTCACATTACAGCATGAGCTGGAAGAGTTTAGTTTGGTTCACCTGCCCTGAGTTCCTGAGAAAAGAGCAAAAAGGACTTCCTTTTCAGGAACAACTAAGTAGAACCGTGGCCCTTACAAGACTGTGGCTACAAGTTTCTGGGCAAGATCCCATGTGCTCCAGAGGTCGGCCACCCTTCACCATCATGCTGTAGAATGTTTTTGTGCTTCAAGTGCACATTTTATGAATTGCCAGCCTTTTAACTAAATTGTCTTCTTCTGTAAATCTTAAACCCTGCAAGTCCTAACCAAATTGGAGTGTTCTGCTAATAAAAACTGCTAGCCTCTTGGTAAGATAGTATTTCTTCGGCAGGGCCAGAGCCCTTCTTTCGTTTCATCAGCACAGTGTACAGGATCCCCAATAGCGGATGAGCTTGACTCATCTCCCCACCTCCAATTCACCTGCCCGTGGTTACCAGAATGATCTAGGTAACACAATGCCTTTTATCTCACTAATCCCCTCAAAAACTTCCCACTCGCTATGCCACTTCCAAAGGCCAAATGTAAGCCACTTTTATTCTACTTCCTGCCACTCACTCCATTCGGTCTCATTTGGTCTCTTTGACTGAGGGTTCCACACAAAGAAACTTGTGTTTTAGAAAAGTTAAACTGCTCGTATAACAAGGATGAATTGAAGGGCAGAACAGTGGCAGGAAGGGACTTTTAATAGTGTGGATGGTAGCTTTCAACAGAGAGGTATCAGGAGAGTATTACACACAAAGATTAGATAGCACAAAGTTAAGGAATGGAGTAAATAAGAGGCTAAATAAGGATTGTGGGTTTTTTTTTTAGTTTTAGGTTTTGTTTGTTTGTTTGTTTTTTGAAAAAGGGTCTCATTCTGTAGCCCTGGCTGACCTTCCCCCCTCACTATGCCCTCCTGGATGGCTGAGCTATTCCTGCTTTGTCTCCCAGGAGCCAGACTTTCAGGCATGTGGTACCATGTACAACCACGCTTGTGGACGCTCGATTCACTTTAACAGTCAGTGAAGGTGATTTATTATTAAGGAATGAATTTATCATATTTGAAAGAAAAAGATACAACGTTATAGGATAGGGTTCTTTTTACTTTAGGAATAAGCTATGAGGCGAGGGTATAACTCAGTTGGTAGACTGCTTGTGAGGATGCATGAAGCCCTTAGTTCAACCATCACTGGATAAAACCTGGCATGATAGTACATGCCTATAATCTTAGCATTTGGAGGTGGAGGCCATAGGATCAGAAGTTGAAGGTCATCATAAACTACTAAACAAGTTCCAGGTGACCTGGAGAGAGAGAGAGCCAGCCAGTTTTCAACCTGTGCCCATGGGTGGTGTTGCACAGGTAACAGTGTTTACATGCACAAGATGCAGAGTCATCCTGCCTCTGTGAACTCATAATAGAGCCAAGTGCTGCTTGCAAAACCGAGTCACCTGGAGCAAGACACAACCTGAAAAACCACTGTTTCAAACAACATAGAGTAACTCATTGCGAGGCACAACCTGATGTCAACACTCAGTCTCCCGAGTGCTGGGGTTAGAAGCATGTACCAGCACGTTTGTGTTCAGGTTATAGTTTTAGCGGTATTTTGCAGCTCTTCATCCAAGTACAAAGAACATTTCTGTATTTTCACATAGAATTGGAGACATTAAAGTACTTGCTGCACAAGTATGAAAATCTGTCAGATCCCCAGAACCCATGTAAGGTGGGATGGTGTAACTCCTATCTTTAATTCCAGTGCACCGACAGCAAGGTGTGAAGCAGAAACAGGAGAATCCCTAGAAGCCCAGAGACACTGTCTAATATGAGGTGTAACGGGCTGGGGAGATGGCTCAGTGGTAAAAGTAAACTTTGGCTTACAAGGAAAAGGATTCGTTCAGATATTTAGATCCTCAGAACCTGGGATCCTTAGAGCAAGCTAGCTAGTCAGACTCACCAGAGTTTGCGCTCGGTTTATCTGTAGATCCAGGCTCACAACAGTAAAGTGGAAGAGCAGTCAAGAATGATTCCCAGTATCTTCCTTGGGCCTCCACAGTGACACACTCAAGTGTACGCATGTACCACACACACACACACACACACAATGAAATATAAAATCAATTTAACTCTACAGTTGAACATTAACCTAAGTTTCAGTTAGAAATGATTAATCTGACATGTACAAAGCAAAATTGGAAAGAATACTGTTTTTCTATAACTTATTTCCAAGGGATTAGTATGCTGACTATATGCTGTTCAGTTGATCACTAGTATTGGGAAGTGCCTTTGTAAAAGGTCATTCCAGATCATGAGATAAATGAACATTTACAATTAATTCTGATGAAGAAAAATGTTATTCTCCATCTCTGAAAAAAAAAACCCACAGAAATCTGAAAGAAATTTAATTCTCTGGAATAGCAGGATGGCTCAGCAGGTAAAGGTGTGTGCACACAAACTGGCAACCCAGTGATCCCTAGAGCCGGTATGGAAGAAGGAGAGAACTAACTTCTGAAGAGTTGTGCTTTGACCTCTACACATGCTCTGTGGCATGTATGTATCTTCTTTCTCCCCCCTCCCCTCTCTTTCTTTTTTGTTCTTATGAAGAAACTTTTAAAAACTTTCTCATTCTTAGGCATTTTTTTTACAAAACTTTGTATTCATTGTAATTGAAATTGTAATTGAAAATATATCAGAAAGATTGTTAACTATGTAAACATACCCATATAAAATAGATGGTCTATTCCTCTTTTTCCTCTTACAGCCCGAAGCTTGTTTGACCTTTTGCAGAGAATGTTTGCCATTCCTGTTCTAGAGGAAGTAAAATCTAAGTAGGAACTTAGTCAGTGAAAGGGAAAAAAGCTTTCCCAGAGGGTAACTTCAGGAGTCCTGGATTGTTTCCACCTCCTTTTTGATTTGCTCTGGGATTTCCCAGGCCTCACCTAACTAGGGCTGGAAGTGAAGGCTGCCACCATTTCCACCTGGCATTTATACTTGGTACCTGGGATCTGAACTCAGGACCTTCTGCTTGTAAGGCAGAGTCAACCCTGAACCAGCTCATCTTGCCCCCCCTTTTAAGTTTCTTTTATTCTTTTAGAGTTTCATACATGAATATAGTGAAGCAAGATATTAATAAGATAGTGTTAGAGCAGCCATGCCCATCCCTCTCTTGCTCCTCTAGAAATCCATGTTTGTGAGCTCCATTCTTTCTCTGCTCTAATAAACTCTGCCTTAATCCTGAACGAGTTATTCTGATTTAGTCTTCGACTCCCAGTCAGAAGAACTTGGAGACATAAAAACCTCTCCCCCGCAACGTTTTCACACCTTAATCTGCAATCCAACCCCCCTCCTTTTCCCATCATAACCCTTTTTCTCCGCTATCAATCTCCCTCCTATTTTCAAGTCTTGTTTGTGTTTCATTTTAATTCTCTTGCCTTTTTGAGATAAGTTGTAGTACCAAGTTCTTCCAGAAGATGGCACCCTATATTTAATTTTCTAAAATGCGAAAAGAAAAAAATTTGGGTCTATTTTTTTTTCCTCTCTCACCTTTTATTTTTTCCCAATCATACAAGCTCAATAGGTACCCCATCCTCTCCCTTCCTCATCCCCTCCCCAGTTCCTCCCTTGCACTCTCCGCCCCCTTTTTCCCTTCCTTTCACCTCCCTCCCTCCTTCCCCTTTGCCCAATGCCTTCCCCTTCATCCTTCCCATTCCCTGGAGCATCCTTTCTTGTGACTGCCAAACCACCCTAGTGAGGGGTAAGGTCTCAGTAGCATAGCCCACAGCCCCTTCTTGGGCTCCCTGTTGGTATATTATGTCTTATAATCCCTTGCCTCTAAGGATCTTACTGCCTGGAGCCTTCTCTCCTGTGATCCATGTTAGATTTTGGGGGGTCCTGATCTGTCAGCCATTGTGCAAAGTTCGATTATGGCTACTGCAGTCCTAACTTGTGTGGAGTATTTTGCATATCATTGGTCCTCCCCATTTTTAGGCTGTTATAAACTTGCCGCCTCCTCTTCCGCAAGGTTCCCTGAGCTTTAGGATAAGGAGAGATTTAGCTGGTCTGCTTCCAGGTGATTAATGTAGGGTCTTTGGTGTTCTGAATTAGGGTTTGTCGTTTTCAGTTTTGCTTGAGAAAAAGAAAATTTGAACAATTTTTTTATTATTTATTCAATTGTACGTGTATGCGTGTGTGTGTAGAACCACAGGCGAATTCGGGAACCACTATGGACTGCCTCCACCTTCTGTTTACTCTGCCCCGGAATTCACAGGCTCGGCCCTACCACGACCAGAAACACAGGCCGCCCCCGCTTCTGCCTGGCGTCTATACGTGGGATCTAGGATCCAAACTCAGGACCTTCCACCTGCAAGGCAGAAGCTTAACCCTGAGCCACTTCTCCAGTCCCTGAAAAAAAGGAAAATTTGAAAGAACATTTCCTTATCTACCACTTGGATTGTGTTAACAACATTTGATTATACTTGTCTTTGTATATCTACTCATTTATCCCTCTAATAAAAACTCATCGCAGTTTTTAATATGTCGATACACTTTTTAAATTCTCTTCTGCAATAGTGGAGTAATTACCACTCAATACTTACCAACTTTTTCATGTTGTGCTTTATGTTTGAAGTGCTGGGATCACACCCAGGATCTGGTTGGGGCATGCCAGGCCCCCCCCCAAAAAAAATCCCACCAAGTTACAGCCTCAATCTATGGCCTTTTGTTATGCAGAAGACAGGCATGAACAGTGGAGCTGGGAGAAGGGTCCCTGCTGTACCTCAAACTTATGCTCTTACTAACAATCGTTAGTTCACTCATGGGTCCTCATGGGTCCTTGAACAGTATATAAAAGGAGTTTGTTTTTGTTTTTTTTTTTAATTTAAATTTTTTTTATTATTATTATTTATTCAACTGTGTGTATGTGCGCGCGCGTGTCTGTGTGTGTGTGCATGTGTGTGTAGAACCACGGACGAATTCGCGAACCACCATGGACGCCTCCACCTCCTTCTGCCCCGGGATTCACAGGCTCCGCCCTACCAGGACCAGAAGCGCAGGCCGCCCCCGCTTCCGTCTGGCGTCTATACGTGGGATCTGGGATCCGAACTCGGGACCTTCCGCCTGCAAGGCGGAGGCTTAACCCCTGAGCCACCTCTCCAGCCCTATAAAAGGAGTTTGATATAAGGCTGCCAAGAAAACTACAGCTTTATCTTGGTAGCTATTATCTTCTGGGCTATAGAATGACTCTTACGGTTAAAAGTCCTTAAGGATGACCGGTGAGATGGTCCAATGGGCAAATTACTTTCCCCACAAGCCTGTCAACCTGAGTTTGATGTCTGAAACCCACAAGTTGGAAGGAGAGAATCAAATCCTGAATGTGGTTTTCTGACAGATACGGAGAAAGAGAGAGAGAGAGACAGATCCTCAAGACTATGTAGAGTTTGTACTTGCTGTGTTAAAAATTAGGCTGGGGTATTTCCCACACATGTGCACCGATGACAGTTGTGCTCTCCATCCCCTATATGGGCTTTTTAGAGGAACATGAGGGGATATCCTAAAAAAATAGATCCTATCCACTACCATCTTGGAGGGAATGGGCCACTTTTCTCCATGAATGTGCCACTCATCTCATAAATACCCATAAGAGTTCTTTAAAATCCACAATTCAGAACCCACTGGGTTGTCCCCACTTTGGGACAGCCATTTCTGGTCTCTCTGGAGAATCAGTTTTGCTTGGCTACCTAAGCTTCTGCTTGAGCTGTGTCTAGCAGAATTGTTTTCTTTCAGAAGACAAGAATTGAATTACCCCTGTCATAACATTTTGAAGTATAATTTATATACAATGAAATGAAGAAATCTTAAATGAACATTTCCATGGGGTGTCATGTAGTTCGGACTGGCCTTGAACATGAGCCTCTACCTCCTGAGTGGTGGATTACAAGAATGTGTGCCGTTCTGCCTGGGTTTGTGGAGTGCTGATGATCCGACCCAGATCTTTACCATTTGAGCTACATTCCCAACTTCCTTACTTATGTTGATATGTAAATTAATAGTTCATCTTACTATATTTTGGTAGTAATTATTTAGATATATTTTGCTTACATATTCATCTATTCATTATAATTAGACTATTTCCTATATGTTTATTATAAATAAGCCATTATAAACATTATTTCATAAAGTTTCTTCTTTTCCACTTAAAATGTCGTATGGGTTGAAGATACGGTGATTAAAGGGCTTCCTGACTAAGGAAGGGTACTGGAGTTGGTATCCCCAGATTCAATGTATAATCCCAGACGAATGTAGTGTCCCTATTTATAATTTCAGATTTGGAAGACAGGTAGGTAGAGAGGCCAGAAATTGACATCAGGCATCTTCCTCTATCCCTTTCCATTTTTTTTAATCCCTTCTACCCCACCTATAGCCCAGTTCTATTCACATTCATTCCAAAACTTGCAGCTAAACACTGGGGTGTGGAGAGTGAAGATTATGGAAGATGTAGAGGTCAATGATATGGGCGTGTGAATAGGGAAGGGCTGGAAAGGATGAATGGGATTATTTTCTAGTGTGGATCTCAGGTGTGACCTCCTTCAGACTTACATCAGCCAGTTCCGTGACTGGCCAGTCCCACCATGCCTAGGGCCATGCTGCTGCATTGGCCATGCCGACTGGTCTTCCTTCTTTACGCCTTTCCAATGAACCATTCCACTTCCTTGCCTGCTTCTTCTGGGGCTCTGCCTGCAGCAGCCATTAAATGTCTTTCGAACACTTTCATAATGCCCTTGCTCTTTGCTCCCTCGGGGGAGCAGCTCTTCCAGCAGTGGGATGCCCCAGGCGGTCATTGTGGTATTGCTTCACACAAGCGTATTCAGACTGTGTGTGTTCTTGGACATCTGGCCAGCTGCCTGCTCTGACGGGAATGTCAAATTTCTTCAGATCCTCCAGACACAGTGCAGCCTCTATGGCCACCACCCCTGAAGTTGTCTGGCATAGTTCTGCTGTGACCCTGTCTCAATGGCTTCTTAACTTATTACTAGTGTGTGTGCATGTGTGTGTGTGTGTGTGTGTGTGTGTGATGTGTATGCATGTGTGTGTGACACACACACATTTGGAGGTCCGGACAACTTAGTGACGTGGGTTCCCTTTTTCCACCTTCATGTGAGTTCCTAGAACCAAACTGAGGTCATCGGGTTTCCAGGTTAGAGCACTTTACCCACTGAGCCATATTGCTGGCCCTCAACCTTATTTTCTGAGGACCAAGTCTCTAGAATTCGCTGGTCACCAAGTCCCGGGTATCTGTCTCGAGGCCTGCAGAGCTGGGACTACAGACTGCAAAGTCTCACTCTTTCATGTTACTGGGGATATGAGCTCAGTTCTTCACGTTTGTACAGCAAGTACCTTTTTTACCAAGCCATCTCCCCAATCCAACATGACAAAAATCTTTCTAAAATGCTGGCACTATAAATTGCAAGGTTCTGTGGAACAAAAGGAATTACATTTCTACAAGTAGGCATTGTGTCCATCCCTACCAGTGGTTGGAGTCTGGGCCTAGTGTCCCCAGATTTTTGAGCTTTTATTCAAAAATGAAATAAAAATCTGCACAGATTTGCAAAAGTAATAATAACGAAAACTTTTATTCAGAGAATAGCATAGGAATAGCTACATTACAAAGGAGCAGGGTCATATGAGTGAAGAAACTCAAGGGCACTAGGTTTTGCCTGGGGTCTTCATGGGCCCTGAAGCAACTGGTTATTAAGGGGAATTTGGGTACTTCTCTATTTTGATAGATTAAGAAATCTAATCATTTTTCCTACTGTGCACATAGCTACCCACAATGCATCTGATTTTATCACATGCATATCCAGTTATGCATAGGCATTAGACAGTAAATAAGGAATTTTCCCTAAAAGATTGAGGGTACAATCTAGTTTTATTGTTCAGGCACCCAAAACCACTTTAAGCCAGATTAGCTCTCTTATTCTTCATAACTGTATGCATTGGGAATACATTTGAGTAGAAAGTCTCAAATTGATGATTCCTAAGAAAAAAATGTATTATATTTTCTTGAGAGGGGCATACACATAGTCCAATGCAAGTGGGGGGGCCTGGGTTTGTTAGGTTGCCTTGTTTGTATTGTGTAGTACATGCAGGTGGAGAGGGGTGTGTAGGTGTAGTACATGCAAGTAAAGGATCCAATCTGCCAAGGGCATTACGAAAAGTGTGTGTTTGGGGTGCTTAGTACAACCCAAATGAGGGGCCCTGGTTGTTCCTAAGCTATTCCTTATGCTTACCTCCCTTATTAATGCCCAGCTTTGTGCCTTGGAGCTTGTAAAAGCCTGAATTATTCCAGAATTTTTTTAAATGCTTACAAATGTATTTATCAGTAATAATTCAGAGCAAATAGAGTTAGGTGAATGTCAGAGTTGATTAACTGTCAAGGCATGGAAGCCTAAGGAATTAAACATCTTCCTGGTATATTTGATATTCTAAACAGCTGGTCAGGGTTGGTCACAGTCAAATTCCTACCCTTTGTATGCAGGTCTTTTCTTTTCTCTTTTGAGTCTAGGTCTCATGTCACCCAGGCTTGTCTCAAACTTGCTCTGTAGCTGAAGATGATTTTCAACTCCTAATTCTCCATCTTCCACCTCTTAAGTGCACCACTAACAGTTTTTTAATGTTTATTTCTGCACTCTGTGTGTGTGTGTGTGTGTGTGTGTCAAAGGGTACTGTATGTGCCTCTGGAGGCCCAAGGGTAGTTTCTTGAATCATCCTGGATTGCTCTACCTCCTTTTTGCTTTTTTTGCAGCTACCATTACTTGGTGTTTCCAGGATTTGGGAGGCAGAGGTTTAACCTCTGAGTTACATCTCTCCAACCCCTAAGTGCCTTCGTACTGTCACTTTGGCCATATTTTCAACCACCTTCTATTAATTAATTAATCATTACATTCCCATTTTCGAGTCAGCAAGAACTTAGAGTTAGTGGCCTCTTACAAAATGCAAGAACTACTTCTTTCTTACATCCCTTCTATGCAGAGGGAAGAAACTGAGTTGGAACAGCTAATTCCTTTTCCCAGTTCCCTCTGATCTTCAGCGTCATTAGGCAGCAGTACCCGTAACCAAGTCGTTGCTTTGTTTCTCATAATTTCGTAAACATGTATAAATATTATGAACTAATATTTTCCTCCGTACAATGCCTGGCTTGAGAAAACATTCAGTGAGCATTTAACTGTGGTTAATGCTAAACCTCCCATGCCGATTCAAACATGCAGGGTTTTAAAATTACTTTTTTCGGGTTTTTCTGACGGGGCTCACACGGGAGCCCCAGGCTGTCCTCACAGTAGCAGCTGTCATTCTGCTTTAGCGGGCGTGAGCTAAACAGGGTTTTTTCTTCTGTGTTTTATTTATTTTTCATTTTTTGAAACAAGTGGATAGATAAACTACTTTTTTCTGACACCGGGGATTTAACCCCGTGTCTCCAATAAAGCAAATGTGACGTTCGGGTTTTACCTGGGAGATACCCCTCTGCTGTCTTTAAAGAGAGACTCAGGATGCCCTTGTCTTTCGTTCCTCTCCCCTTCGGCAGGGTGTTGGCTGCGCAGGAACGGAATGACCCAGAAGCAAAGCCTCAACGTTGCGCTGCCACCTGCCCCCGGCCCCCAGCGCCCTGGAACAGTAGCTTCGCGAAGGCTGTCGCCCGGGAAACCGAGCACCGGCGCCGCGTGGTGACGTCACTACGGGGCGCCGGAGTCCACGAAGGGAACTCGGGGGAGGAGATTCTGAACCCAGCCTATAAGGCGCCTTCCCATGATCCTTCCTTTCTCTTCGCCATCTTCCCTGCTCCCCGGCACCCAGCCTCATCATGAAGTAAGCGGCGCCTGGCCTCGCAATCCGTGGGCATCCGCGGCTCTGACGCCTGGGCATGGCCTCGCTCGCGGCGCTCGTGCTAACGGCTTGTCGCTTCTCCCCGCAGGGTCGAGCTGTGCAGTTTCAGCGGGTACAAGATCTACCCCGGGCACGGGCGGCGCTACGCCAGGACCGACGGGAAGGTAAAGGGCCGCGCCCGGCGGGCGCACTGCGGGAGCCGGGCGCTGCACGGCTGGCCGCTCGGTCCACGCGGGTCTGCAGAGGGCTCCGCAGGCCAGGCCGGCGGCGTTTAGGACCCGCAGAGTTCCGGGGTCCGGTGTGAACCGGCGGGAAGTCAAACAAGGAGCGGGCTGTGTAACGTCCTGGTGTCCGGAACGCGTCTGGGACGCCGGTGCCCGCGGCTTGATGGGCGCCAGTCCTGTTGCAATGCTGGGAGGGCAGACGGGCGGGACGCCCCGCAGAACGTGACACGCCACCCAGCTCTTGCTGCTGACGTGCGTTAGGCGTGATGTTGAGAAGAGAAACGCGGTTCTCGTGCCGCACAATATACCTGCCAGTTGGATGTCCTTAGAGCCATTTGGTCTCTGGACCCCCTATTTTCATCAACGGAGACGACAGCTGTGGAATAGTAATCTTCTGCGGATTTCAGTCATCCTCTACTTTGCATAAAGCTGAGCAATTATTTTGGGTTTGAATTTGTTACACCAGGTGTTCCAGTTTCTTAATGCAAAATGTGAGTCCGCATTCCTTTCCAAGAGGAATCCTCGACAAATAAACTGGACGGTCCTCTACAGAAGAAAGCACAAAAAGGGACAGTCGGTAAGTGGGACACTGTACTGTTGTGAGACTCGGAAAACCCTATCAGGTTTTACTCTGGTAACCTGTGATTAAATGAGAGGCCAGGTGTAAGTGAGTTCTTAAATTGTAAAGCATCAAAAAGTAAAGTAACAAGAATAATATAACCAGTGTTTCCTTTTACACTCTAGACTTAGGCAATATCCAGTTGAAACTTGAAGGAACCCCCTCTGCCTGAGGCTTATCAAGATATGTTAGGCACATTTGGGTTGTAGAACAGCCCATGGGAGGATTTAAGGTGTCAATGTGGTGTTAGGACTTGAAATATTTAGACTTTGTAAATATTTGTATTTGGGGAAGTAGGTGGTGCCAGATGTAAAATTTGTTAGGATTGGGTATGGCAGTGAGGTTCCTAAAATTCCAGCATTTGGGAGGTAGAGGCAGCAGAATCAGGAGTTTGTCAGCTTAGATTATAGAGAACCAGACGACAGAGTGGTAAAAGGAAAGAAATAGTAATTTCTAAACCATTCAATAGACTGATTTGGATGGTTAATGTCAAAACAGTTGCTAGTTAGAATGTAGAGAAATGAGGATCTTAGTACATTGCTGAAATGAAATGTTAAAATACTCACATGATCTGGCACTTGCACTCCTGAAAACAGTTATTCATATAACATCCATTAGTGTTTCTAAGAAGCAACATGGCTCACAACTGTGAAAGGTGAAAAAAAAAAAGGGCCTGATGTCTGATGGGATTGCACTTGGGAGATGCAGAATTTTGAGTTTGAGGCCCACTTAGGCTATAAAGTGAAACCCCATTTCAAAGAAGCAGGACTAGATCCGGTTGCATGTGTCTTTCCAAATACTTGGGACTAGAAAAGTTTTTGCTTTTTTTTTTTTTTTAATTTTTCCCCTAATTGCATATATATATATATATAAATGGTATTTTGGTAATGGGACACAAGTCTAAAAGTGATTTGCTTGTATTTCTTATTGCTAAAGATAATTTTTTTTAATTCCTGGTATTCCTGTATTTTAACTGCAACCTTCACAAAAGATCAGTAGTGTAATTTTCCATTTGTAGCTGCTTCCCCAAAAGTTTAGAAATTATGGCTCAGGGATACTCAGCTATTCACAAACAACAGGGTGTTGTTAATTGGTTTGAAAAACTGAAAACCAACCAACTTGGATGAGGTTTGAAAATTGTATTCCAAGAGTAAATAAGGTAGAAGGATAAATAGCATGGTTCTACTTTTTTACAAGGTAGATTCATAAAGACTGAAATGTTGAGGGTGATGAGTTAATTATTTTAAAATAGATTTGGGGATGAGGAAAATCCTAGAATACCTGAATGTTGGCATTTTATACTATGAAATTTGGTCTTTGTAAATGAATAGTTCATTAAAAGATGAGAAGCATTCTTATTTTCTCCATTCAGGTAAGTTTTTTTTGTTTTTTTTTTAACTTTTCTATTCAGGTAAGTTTTAAAAGTAGTTTTACATAAATATATCTTGAATAATTCTCCATGTTTATGTAATTGGACTCATTGGAAATTTGAGAACCAGAATTTGGATCCCCAGAACCTATGCGAAAAACTGGGCAAGCTGTAATCCTGGTACTTAATGAGACATAGACCAGGGATCCCCAGGGGCAGTTGGTTTTGCAAGCTCTGGGCTCAGTGAAGAATCTCTGCCTTAATAAAATAGAGAATAAGAGAAATAAACATGCCAAATAAAAGGTATCAAGTCTGGTTTGTCATAGAAACTGGTATAAGTAGTACAGAATTTACAGCAAAAGTTTGGATTCCTGGATATTCCTTGAAGCTTATTGTTTTGTTTTTTTGTTATAAGTCATTCCACATGTGAGTCCTTTGAATAATTATGTGAGAGAAGTTTTTTTTTTAAATCCAAGAACAGTCTTCTAAAGTAGTTTTTGTTTTTTCATTTATTGTGGGACTGGTAAGATAGTAAGGCACCAGTTTGCAAGACTGGTGACCTGAGTTTGATCCCCAAGAAGAACATGTAGTATGAGAAGTGATGTCATCTGACCTCCACCAGTGGGCTTTCACATGCGTATATGCACCTTTTCTCCTTTCTCTTTTACCCCATATAAAAATTGAGAAATTGACTATTGTGTTTCTGTAATGTGTATCAGGAGTGCTGGGTTTGTAGTAGTATCTTTATTTATATAACTATCTTTAAGTACAGCATGGTACATCCATGCCTCCTGTGCATGTTTGTAGATCAGAGCACATCAGAGTTGGTGTTCTCTGTCAACATTTATCCAAGTTCTGGGTTTAAAACTGAGGTTAGCGTCCACAGCAAGTGCCTTCGCCTGCTGAGCTATTTTGCCACCCCTGAAGTCACTCTTAAAGTATGATCAAATTCATAAAATAACATTTTTTGACCATTTGTCCTCACCTTTTTAAATCCTAAAGGATCATGATTTGTTAAGAGATGGCTAAAACAGTTCACAACACTGAGAACTTAACAGCTTTATTTTACATAATTGGCATGAATTAATTTTTGTTAGCCATGATTTAATTTCTACTTCCCTATTAAAGTTTATAAATGTACTGTCAATCTTTTTGTTTTGTAGGAAGAAATTCAAAAGAAAAGAACCCGACGAGCAGTCAAATTCCAGAGAGCCATCACTGGTGCATCCCTTGCTGACATAATGGCCAAGAGGAACCAGAAACCAGAAGTTAGAAAAGCGCAGCGAGAACAAGCTATCAGGTAAGAAACGTTACAGGGAATTCATATTGCTTGCTTTACAGGTACAGGAATCTAATCTGATTGCCAGTCATTAGGTTACATCATACGCTCTTAAGCAATTTGTTATGTTAAAACTAAGCAGTTAAAGTAACTATATAATTCAGTGTATGTTAAAGCTGACTTGAACTGGGAAATCTATCGAAGACCTCCCATAGTCTCTGAAGCACAGGCATCCTTGTACTTTGGTCTTCCTGTTTCAGCCTTCCACTGGCAGAGACTGCAGATATATACCATGTGTGGCTCTGGATTTTGAAATTGGTTTAGATTGTAATAGTTCTGCTTGTCCCAGATGTGTATTTCCTTAGTTGTAATCTTACAGAGTAAAGAATTGTTTACTGACCACTTTCAACTCCATAGGGCTGCCAAAGAAGCAAAAAAGGCTAAGCAGGCATCTAAGAAGACAGCAATGGCTGCTGCTAAGGTAATTGGGTTTTCTTGGGTTTCTTATTGCAATTGGGAATTTTATCTTTTATTCAAAGGTTGGTAAGTGGCAGATGCAAGTTTCTGTTGGAAGTGGTTATAGTAATTTCCAGGTGAATGACTATACATCTCAGGCTTCTGTAGGCACTATCAAGTTCGTTATTTTTTTCACATGATTTGGAAAAGGGAAAATAAAGGTGATTGGGGGTGGTGATTTGGATTTTTTTTCTCTCTCCATTTTCCAGATTGACCTTGAAAGTACATTTCTTGCTGCAACTTAGATTACATGTGTGAGCCCTCACCCTAGCTTAATCATTCATTTTCCTTCTATTTATTTATTGGAGGAAGTAGATACATGCCTTGGAATCCATGTGGAAGTCTGAGGACAACTTTGAGAAATTGGTTCTCTCCCATGTAGACTGGAATCAGTACTCATATTGCCAGACTTTTGTGCAGATACCTTTCTTTACCTGCTGAGCTATCTTGTTGGTCTACCTTTTCTTGATGTTTTGGGGGGTTTTGTCTTAACATTGCTATGAAACAATTGCTTTATAGGTACAGGAAGTTTATAGTCAGGAAAAAAAATTCACTAACAGTACAATGGTATAAGTTTGCTTTTCCAGTGTTACTGTATTTAAAATTTTGAAGTCCAAAAAGCCATTCCCATAGTCTTTAAAAATATTTTTAAGATTTTTAGCTGTTATGAAATTTAAGGCAACAAAACATTTTGTTTCTGTAATACTTTATTTTTGCATGTATCTCTGTATAAGAGAGTACTTGAGTGTGTGTGCCTGTGGAGACCTAAGGGTGACTTCAGAAATCATTCAAGATTTTTTTTTTCATTTTTATTCTTTTAGATGCAGTGAATTTATATTTTCACACCTTAACCTACTTTGCCACATTCCCTCTTTTTCCCATTATATTCTCAAAACCAGAAACAAGGTTTTTCTTTGTAATGCTGTGAACCTATAATTCTAGCACTTGGGATGTGGAAAAGAGATCAGAACCTCAAGTCATTATCAGCTACGTAGCCTGGGATATATAAGTACCTGGCCCTAACAAAATCAAAGGAGACTAGAGACATGGCTCATTGAATAAGTCACTTGTCCCATAAATGTGAGGACAGGAGTTTAGATTCTCAGAATTGAGGTAAAAGTTAACAGCCCCTCAAATCTCAGCATTTGGGAGACCAAGATGGGGGGACTACAGGGAGAGGGTATGCTCGCTAGCTAATCTAGCCATTCACAACTCTGGTTTCTGTTTTGAGACTCTGCCTTAAATATTATGTCAGCTTTGGCCTTATACATCCACCACAAACCCAGACATGTATTAAAAAAAAAAAACAAAACTTATGAGGTAGAGAGGTGAGCTAGCAAACTATTTGCCATACAAGCAAGAACACCCGAGAATCCATATGAGTTCAGGATGGTCAGTGGTCACCCAACTTTATTCAATTCCTACCTCTGAAGGTAGAGATTAGGGGACCCCACCCCACCCCACTCCCAGAACAAGTTATGTGGAGTAGCCTGATTGGGAGCAATGTTTTTGTCTATAGTTAAGAAGTGGAAGAAAGATGATAGGAAATCCTCCACACTTGCCAGGGCCAGCCCACACAGGAGAGGGAGATAAAAAAACAACTTTGTTGTTAACAGTTCAGTAACATTGTATATTTCTAATCTGTCAATTTTGTCTTAGCTTGTAATAATGGGAATGAACTTTTAACTTTGGGGAGGATTACATAAAAGTTGGCATGAGGAATGTAGTTAAATTATTAAGGCATTCTAGGGCTGGAGAGGTGGCTCAGGGGTTAAGCCTCCGCCTTGCAGGCGGAAGGTCCCGAGTTCGGATCCCAGATCCCACGTATAGACGCCAGGCGGAAGCGGGGGCGGCCTGCGCTTCTGGTCCTGGTAGGGCTGAGCCTGTGAATCCCGGGGCAGAAGGAGGTGGAGGCATCCATGGTGGTTCGCGAATTCGTCCGTGGTTCTACACACACACACACACACACACACACACACACACGCATATGCACACAGTTGAATAAATAATAATAAAAAAAAATTTTAAGGCATTCTAGACTGTACAGAATCTGAAACTTGAGGCAAGGTGAGCAAGCTTCATGAAATATTGTTCCATGTTCTTTTTACAGGCTCCCACAAAGGCAGCACCTAAGCAAAAAATTGTGAAGCCTGTGAAGGTTTCTGCTCCCCGAGTTGGTGGAAAACGCTAAATTGGAAGATCACATTTTCAAATAAAGATCTTTCTGTAACTCTAGATTGTTGTTTTTTTTTTTTTAACTTTTTTTGTTTTGTAGAAATCATGTTGGTTTTAAATGGAAATAGATAAATGGAAATAGAGAAGTTTAAAAGGTTATTTTTGTCAGATTTCTCAGGGCAGAAATAGTTTAGTGGAAGGGTGTTCTTAGTATACAAGAAATCCTAGGTTGATTTTCAGCATCAAAAAGTAAAGGTGAAGAGCTGGCAAATGGATCAGTTGGTGTTTGAGGCCAAGCCTGGTGGCCTAAGTGACCTGAGCTAATCCTCAAGACTACATGTGTCCATAAGCATAAATGTCAAAACAGAAAATTTATTAGGAATTGTGTCTCACACAGCATCTTAAACAGGTAGTAAGCAAAATGTGGTTTTGAGCCCTATACCTATAATTAGACTACTTGGGAGACAGTAGCCTTTGTAAATGAGATCCTTTCTCAACACTACCCTCATCTCTAAAGTCTTGGGGTTACAAACTCACCTTGTTTATGAAGTGCATTACTGGGTTGTGTCTCTGAGGTCCGTAAGACATTAACAGTGTGTAATGGATACATAACAGACTGCATCATTGCCTTTTTGGTGACACAGTTCCAAATCTAGGATGTTACATAGTTTTTATTCTTGTAGCAGTGTAGACTTTTTACCTAAGTTTTACCTCACCCAATAGTTGAGCTGTGTATATAAACAGTTACTCTACCTAGAAAGCAAGCTGTGAAGGACCCTGTTGGTTTGAGTATTTTTTGATGCAAGGTCTCACTAGTAACTCCTGGTACTGCCTCCCTAGTGTTTATAGAAATGCACAATCACATTTTTTTGGGGGGGGGTATACTGAGGGTCTTGTTTAAGCTAACTAACCTTCAATTCAATGATCCTCCTGCTTCGGCCTCCTTAATGCTACATACTGTGTGCCAAGGTGTCTTTCTCTGAGCAGTGTTTGTAAGTAGAGTGCGATACATACTTCCAGACTCATTTGTTGAATTTAAGTTAGAATTGTCAAATTTAAAATTTTCTCAAGGCCAGGCTTGATGGCATGTGCTTGTCACCTCAGTTCTAAAGGAGGAGGATTGCCAGGAGTTGAAACCTATTTCCTCCCACCCATAGGTATTTGTAAAAAAAGATTTTGTGTATTTGCAAGGAGACAAATGAAACCACAATCTTTTTGAAGAATAAACAAAAGTAGTGTTTTTATACTGTTTCAAATTCTGAATATTAAGTGATTTCTCAGTATTTTCACATGCACTCACAGAAACTGAATTGGATGTTTTATTGTATTTGTCACTTTTCATTCTATCTGTATTTGTCCAACTCTTCGGTTTTGAAAGTGGACAACAGGGGCTGGAGTTTAAGACTCCCTCTGAATACAAGGTCCTCAGTTCAGATCCCAGATCCCACTTAAAAAGGCCAGGCAGAAACAACAGGCCTGCCACTTTTGACCCTAAAGCCTGGGAAATCTCAGACTGAAGCAAAAAGGTAGAAACAATACTGATGATTCCCTGGGGCCTTCACAGGGGCACACAGTAATCTCCGATAAACACAAATGAAATTTTTCCTTATAACTTTTGCTGTCCACTTTTTTAACAGTGGTGTGGCAGGCCAACAAACAGACCAAGTTCCTTAAAAGTGAGCAGGTATCTACTCATCCAAGCTTTAAAGATGCTGCACATTGGGCAGGAAAAAGGTGGTGATATTCACAGCCCTTGGGCTGAAAGGCTGGTATGTTCCACCTTCAGCTAATGCACTGCCAAGTCAGTCACCTGCGGGGAATACAGTGTTACGTTGCACAGCACATTCAGACATAGGAGAAGATCCGTCTGCAGCTCCAGACTGAGCTAAAAATTAAGACCGTCAGTGCACATTGGAAAACCGCTCAAAAGCTGTTTGTGTGGGTGCAAAGCGGAGAGCCTCTATCTCCTTAAATTTTTGCAAAATATATACTTGTTAAAACGGTTTCTTTCCAACGCGGATTGTTACGTAGAACGACATCACCATATATGGTGGTGGTTCCAGAAAAATCCTACCGTTGGGCAGTTTGGAACCAACAGCTCAGAGGCGATAATGAACATGCAGGCGCTGGGATTTGACAGTGCTCGGGCAGGAAAAGCCTGCAGCGCCACGCAAACCAACTCTTCGAGCCCGCGTTAGAGGCTGTTAATCTGCGACAGCTTCACAATCTGGTTTCGGTGTGACGGGTGTCTCAAGGTCGCCCGGAAAAAACGGGCGCAGTTACCCTTTGGGGGGAGGGTCTCGGCTGGGATCACACTGCCTGACAGCTGCAACACGTGACGCCTCTGAAAGCGTGGGAAAAGGGAAAGTGCCAGGACTTAAGATGTCCGCCCGGGACCCCCGGGTCTCCGGGAAGGGCCTACCCGCTTCCAAAATGTCCGTCCGCAGTGTTGACGTCACGCGGCAGGCTCGCTCGGCGAGGAAGCGGGCGCCGTCCAATCGCGGCCCAGGCCCCGCCCCGGCGCGCGTCACTTCCGGTGGTGCAGCAGCCATTTTGTCAGTCGCCAGCGGATTCCGCGCGCTGGAGAAGTGCAGTTCCCCCTGGTTACCGAGCCGTCGGTTCTGCCTCCGCGCTGCGGGCGCCGTCGAAGCGCGCCCACCGAAGGCGGAGCCGTTCCTCCTGCAGGCGTCGCCGGCCCCGGTGCATCGTCCCGGAGCCGGCGCGCTACCGGCGCCCCGCGCCCCTGTCAGGCGCCCCGAAGGAGCTGCCAGCCGCGATGTCAAGCGAGGAGAGCTACCGGGCCATCCTGCGCTACCTGACGAACGAACGCGAGCCGTATGCACCAGGCACGGAGGGCAACGTCAAGCGGAAGATCCGCAAGGCCGCCGCCTGCTACGTGGTGCGCGGCGGGACCCTGTATTACCAGCGGCGGCAGCGGCACCGCAAGACCTTTGCGGAGCTGGAGGTGGTGCTGCAGCCCGAGCGGCGCCGGGGCCTCATCGAGGCGGCGCACCTGGGCCCCGGCGGCACCCACCACACCCGGCACCAGACCTGGCACGACCTGTCCAAGACGTACTGGTGGCGAGGTGAGCGCTGGCGGCGGGCGAGGGCGCGGGCGGCGGGGCTGCGGGCCGCCGAGGCTGCGGGGCTGGGGTTGCGGGGCTGGGGCTGCGGGCCGCGGGCGGGCAGCCGCGAGCCGGAGAGGCCGGGACGCCGGGCAGCCGGGGCGGCGGCGGCGGCGGCGGCGCCGCGGCCGGAGACGCGAGCGGAGCGGGTGGGGGACGCGAAAACAGCCGCACTTGCCACAGGAAGGAGGCCAGGGAGGCGGGGGGCGGACCCTCGCCCGGGGTGGGGCTTGGAGGCTTCCCCGGGGGCCGGGCTGGCCGCCCCGCCCCCGCCGGCCTCGGGAGCGCGCGCCCCTGGCGGCCGCCGCCCACGCCGGGTCGACGCGTGGGCGGGGCGGGCGCGCTGCGGGCCGCGGGGTCGGCGCGGGGGGCGGGGCGGGGCGGGGCGCGCTGCGGGCCGCTGGGGGTGGGGGTGGGCGGGGCGTGGGCGCTGCGGGCCGCCGGGGCAGCGCGGGGGCGGGGCCGCGGGTCTCGCTCTGGCCGGCGCGCCCCCACGCCGCGGCGCGTGAGCGGGGAGGGCTGATGTGCAGGATTTACCCCCGGCGACTACGCATTGGCGACTGAATCTCGTTTTCGCACGGAGGGGCCGGGCCGAGAGGGTCGCGCCCTCGCATTCGAGGCGAGGAGGAGGTTGGGGCGCGCGCTGCGGCGGCGACCACGGAGTGGCTCCCTTTCACTTGCTGTCACAAGAACTTGCTGGGTCTCCTCCCTCCTCCTCCTCCCTCCCGCCCTCGTGTAACGGAATCTTCATCCCGAGTATTTCAGCGTTTCCTCCTCCCCCATTCCCGTGCACAGGGCCTCGCGGAGTGTGGGGGCTTCGCCGCGAGACCGGGGCACCGCGTGGCGCGGCTGCTTTTTTTGGCGTCAGGAAGTTGCAGGTTTCGTTTGTCGACTCCTTGGGAGGCTTCTCGATGATTTCCGCTATCTTTTGAGCTACTAATTGTGTGATGTGAGAACAGCGGAGGAAACTAAATGCCCGAAGACCAACACCTCGCAGGTCACCAGCTGCCCAGGTCACCAGCTGCCCAGGTCACCAGCTGCCCTGGTCACCTGTGTGCTGCTTGGCCTTGGCCGCGGCATTTAGTGTGCAGGATTTCACAAGTCCCTTTTTTTCTAAATTGTTTATACTGTATGATACTTAAGCTAGTTTTATTCAGTGTCTTAAAAGGTTTTTTAAAACGTTGATAATTATCTTAATATATAATTTGAAAGCAAAAAAATACTTTGTACTTAATGTAAAAATTTCAGTGTTTTTAATTTGTATTTATTCATTGTGTGTGTGTGTCTGTGTGTGTGTGTGTGTATTTCAATGCTCTTAAACATAGAGACCAAAGCTGTTCCCAAAGGACAGGAACCCTGGAGAAAGTCCTGAGATCGTTTTAGAGGATCTACAAATTTAAAACGCATAATAATCACAAATAATTTGTAACAATTATTTTCATAGACATCTATATCATTTACCCTTTTAAGTAATTCTTCCCATGTTACACAGTTTTTTCAATGGCTGCATTATATAGTACGACAATGAATTCATTGCAGAAGCATACACGTTTTAAAGGCCACACATTTGAAACGACTGCCAAAAAAATGTAAGCAGGTCATTCTCACTTTTTATTTCTAAAGTTATTTTCCACAAAATGATGCTTAACATCAACATATAATGGGCTTTTTATATTATTGAATTATTTAACAATTAAAATTTGTAGTCCATATCAGAACAGTTTGCCTTCAACTTTTAACCATTTTTGTGGTGTTTATACTTCTAGTTTACATGTATATCATAGATTTATCAGATTACCAAACTACATAGAAAAAATTCCTTTTAATATTTTTAGTGAGGTTGAATTTTTCATGGGACTAGCAACATGGCTTAGCAGGTATGGTGTCTGATTGCAAATCTGGTGACCTGAGTTTGATTCCAGGAAGTCCGTGTAGTTTGGAAGGAGAGAACTGACTTCTGAAAGTTTTTCTCTAATCTCCATGTGTTTGCTGAGGCATGTATATACCTTCTTTTTTTCCCCTCTCTTGCTCCTCCCCCCCCCTTTATAGTCTTTCTCAAATAGAATAGATGAAATAATTAACATTTTTTTTCACTGGTGTCTTTACACCTTATTTTCAGGTATTTAAGACCTAAGGAACTTTATAGTCCATTACTGATCAATAATGAATGTCTAAGCTTGAGTCTAGTTACAAAGATAATGTTTTTTTAACAGGTATTGATGAAGATATAAAAAAACCTCATAACTGAAAAAATAAGGTTTTCGGTGGGTTGATTGGTTGGTTGGTTTTTCTGTTTTGCAGTGTTGGGGACCAAGCCTTTCCTCTTCTTTTTTCCCTCCTCCCCTTCAGGCAGGTGGCTTACTATGTTATGTTACCCAGATTGGGCTCAAACAATCTCAGCTGTGATTACTGGCATGCCACTTTGTGGGACTTAGGAAAGAGATTTTTTGGATAGCTGACAGGAGTAAATGTAAAGCAGTAGTTCTCAATTGGGCAGTACCTCCCAGGAAACATTGGACTGTGGAGACCATTTTGATTTTCCTAACCAGGGATAGATGCTAGATATATGTTAGAGCTCAGTGTTACAGTGCCTCCCCTGGATGTATAAGTTTATATGTTAAATCCCCAGCACTGAAGAGGAAGACAAAGCTGGCAGGACAGGAAATGATACTGGTATCAAGTTAGGTTTTGGATGCTTCTAACATTCTGTAATTCACAAGATTTCCCCTTACAACAAAAAAATCATCTAACCCAAAATTTTAATTCAAGTGGTCCCTGATCAACAGTATTTTGACTTTATGGTGATGAAAAATCTATACTCAATTCAGTGGGTCTTTGACTTAGGCTAGGAATGTAGATTAACATTGCTGTGTGTACAGCTGTAATGAAAGCTCCCTCTATAACATGCTGTGTTGCTAAGATATGGTGTTGGGCAGCTTCAGTGAATCAGTGCTTTTTCTACTTAATTTATGATGGGTTTATTGGAACATAAAACTTTGCCATAAGTTGAAGAGCATTTATATTGCTAAGGTTGAAAATTCCTGTTCCAGGACATAAATTTGAATCAAATTCTTTTATTAAGAGTATTCATAATATTAAAGTCATACTGTTATATGAGTATTCATATAATAAAAGATACAGTTGCTTGTTTAAAGGGCTGGAAACCAGAAGTTTTTGATGATTCAAGTGTTTTTTAGGTTATATCTATTTTTAAATTTGTTTGAGAGTTTGAGAGAGTACATATGTATTCCATGGTGCATAGCTGTAGGTCAAAGAACAACTTTCAGAAGTCATTTCTCTCTGTCCACCATGTATGTTTTTGGGATTCAAACTCAGATCACCACGTGTGCAAGAAGACAACCTTAACTGGTTGAGCTATCTTGACAGTCCCAAATTATGGCATATTTGCTACATATACATAATGAGATATCTTGGGGTGCAATCCTAGCCTTAAGCATAAAGTTTACTTATGTATCATATATGTCATATGTGTCATACACATATCCTCAGGTAACTTGAAACAATATTTTTTGGTGCACAGGAATCCAAATGTGAAATTTTCTGCTTTTGACCATCATGCCAATACTTGATGTTTTGTATTCTGACCTTAACATAAAGTTCATTTCTCTTCGTTCTGAGTTTTTAATTCAGTAAACACCTGTCATGGTTTGGGTGTGAGTTGCCCCACCACAGGCTCATGTTTGAATCCTTGGCCAGTGTTTGTGTTGGGGAAGGCTGTGGCATTTTTAAGAGGTGCAGAAGGGCACATCACAGGGGGATGACCTTGAGGTTTGGTAGCCCAGCTGTGCTTCCTCTCAAGAGACTTCTTTGGGAAGAAACTTGAATTGCAAAGCATAATGGTCAATAGGAGAGGAGATTATTACTTGGCAGATCGGACTTGATAATAAAAGATTTAAAATCAGTAAATACAATCTAGATATAACTTCTCCAACCTCGCTATATGTCACTTAGTTAAAATGTTTTCTCGTTGACTGATGAGGTTAGTATTATATCAAACTTTAATTGCTTTAATTGTACGATTGATGTGGGAAGACCCAGGCCAAATGGGACTCTTCCTTGGTCAGGTAAATGTTGTGGAGAGAACTGTTTATCAGTTTTGGTAAGCTGGTAACTAGAAAATTGAATGGTCCTTGTTCCTCTGCTCTTGTTGTATATATGATGTAACCAGACTCCTGATGCTGGTGTGGCTTCTCCTTGCAAGGTGGACTGTAATCTAAAATTTTAAACTGAATTAAGAATTCCCTTACTCCCCTAAATTGTTTGAGTAAGTTACTATTTACAGCAGTGGAAAATGAAGTTAAGACAGTTTAGTACCAGAGAAAGGGTTTTATGGTGACGGTAAAACACATCAACCAAATGAACTCTATCTGAAAGGAATAAAAGTGATTATTATGCATAAGAATCTACAAATTCAGGGAACTATACTGCCATGGTTTTCTCATTTTTTTAAAAATATTATTTATTCTGAGAGAAAAAAGAGAGAGAGAGAGAATACTATATGCATGCTGTGGGGTAGGGGTGGGGGTTAGAAGACAGTCTTTAGAAGTCAGTTCTCATTTTCCACAATATGGATTCCCAGGAATCAAACTGAGATCTTCAGGTTTACAAGCAGGAGCCTTACTCTATGAACTGTCTTGCCAGCCCAACATCACATCGTTTTAAAGAAAAATTACAAGTACATTATTAAGGGCATGATATAGAATAAAATACCTTTTAAAATTAATTTTGCCTTAGGTTAGCAATTTTTGAAGGGAACTCAGTGAACTAACTTCAGAAAATTCTGCATAGACAAATATAAGCAGATTTTACCTAATTTTCACAGTAGGAACTGTATTAAATTTGACTTAATTTTTTTTAATTGAAGGTATATTGAAACAAGTCAAAGATTACATAAAACAGTGTAGCAAATGCCAGGAGAAACTGGATCGCTCCCGTCCAATATCAGATGCTTCAGAGATGTTGGAAGAGTTGGGACTGGACCTGGAATCGGGAGAGGAAAGTAATGAATCAGAAGATGACCTGAGCAACTTTTCTTCACCTCCAACAACAGCGTCCAAGTCTTCAAAAAAGAAGCCAGTATCTAAACATGAGCTTGTATTTGTAAGTGGTCCTTTTTTTCAACTTTAACATTTTAATGTTTGTAATTAATGTGACATTTAAGGGTTAGTGAAGTTTTGTTTTTTGTTTTTTTTTATTAATCACTATGCTTGACTCTTGGCATTGATATTGATAATTTAAGCAGGTATTTATATCTGAAGTAGAGCATATTGACTAAGATAAATTGTATACTATGTTGTTAAATGAGTTTAAATATATGCTAATACTGACTCATGGAATGTATTTTCTTCAGAATCAATTTAGTATCCTGTTTAGTTGTTAATATTAATTCCTCCCTTTTGGAATGATACATTGATATGGGTAGACAAAATATTCTGAGTAGCCTGTGAGTCAGATAGCAAGGTAAAACTACACTTGACTAGGTTTTTGTTTTGCTTCATTTTAACTTTTTGGGAGAGAATCTCAGTGTAACCCAGTCTGTCCTTGAACGAATTATTCACTAAAGATGATTTTGAATTTCTGATTTTCTTACTCCTACATACAAAACCATAGATTTTTTTGGGGGGGGGTCTGCTTATTTTGTTTATTTGTTGCTTTATTTTGGCTTATATCCATTTTATATATTATCAAATTTTTGACCAGACAGAAGAGACAAAAAGAACATAAAATTTGTTAGTCCAAGTAAAAAATATTTTGAAAATTGTCAGGTTAACACAAATTTTAAGTACCTCAGTAACAAAGAATAACAGATTATTTTTTCTTCTTAAAAGGGATAGATTTCATTGACAATAAAAACAATACAGATGATATATAATACATCTCTTGATCTCAAACTTATTTTGACAGGTTGATACCAAAGGAGTGGTAAAACGTTCTTCCCCAAAACATTGCCAGGCTGTTTTGAAACAACTGAATGAACAGAGACTTTCCAACCAGTTCTGTGATGTTACATTATTAATTGAAGGAGAAGAGTACAAAGCTCATAAATCTGTTTTGTCAGCTAATAGTGAATATTTTCGAGATTTGTTCATTGAGAAAGGAGCCATTTCCAGTCATGAGGCTGTGGTTGATCTTTCTGGTAAGAATTTTCTCATACCCTTGCTTTTTTGTTAATAACTATATTCTAGGACAGATGTGTATGTTTCTTCCAAAAAAGAGTTATGCCAGAATAGAGGCATATTTACAAAAGCAGACTAAGCTAAACTGAAGTCTTGTTTACGAAAGCCTTCCAAAATGGTCATGGAAAAGACCACTGTTTCTATTTTCTTGTTAGGTCACAGTTATTTCTGGGGTATAAATGAAACAAATCTATGAAGAGTCAACATTACTACATTAAATGAATTGCCTACTTAATATCGTGTGGGTCATGAGATTCTATATATTCTATATATATTCTATAAAATAGGTCTATTTTTGTAATTTTTGTTTGTTTTTTTAAGATGAGTCAGTATCTCTGCCTTGAAAGCAGAAGGACCTGAGTTTGAATCCCAGATCCCAAGTAAAAACACCAGGTGGAAATGGAGGTGGCCTGCACCTCTAATGAGCAGAGCCTTGGAGATTGCAGAGCCAAGCAAAAAGGAGATAGAAGCAGTCCAGGATGCTTCCTAGAGTCACACAGTGCCTACACACACACAAACACACACAATGAATGAATGAATGAATGAATGAATGAATGAATTTTTTAAAAAAGATTAGTCAGTAGAGGGATTTAGCTCAATGGTATTTATCTACTGTGTGAAAGAGCTGAGTTCAATCCCTAACAATAAAAGAAAAAAATTTGTTCACTTATCAGGTTAAACTTTCAATCCAGAAAAAACAGAAATGCCAAACGAGGGTTTATTTCCTCTTCACATTATTATCTTTAATATATA
The DNA here is from genome assembly GCA_023101885.1 of Typhlomys cinereus. Classification (NCBI taxonomy): domain Eukaryota; kingdom Metazoa; phylum Chordata; class Mammalia; order Rodentia; family Platacanthomyidae; genus Typhlomys; species Typhlomys cinereus. Next base: position 3,450,435 of record JALPQD010000226.1, read on the forward strand.
TATTCACAGGTATTTTTTACTATCAAGAGAGTTCTTTGTCTCATGAAGGCCAAATTGTCCTGTCCTCTTTATATTGTTATAAATAATAGTTTGATGTTCTGTTTACCTTGTTATTCCCTATAATCCCTTCCTTGTATTCACTTAATTTGCTAGAGTAGCTCAAGAATTCAAGGTAACATTCACTAACTTATTATAATGGATATTACCAAAGATAAGCCTTCAACACCAGATGTAGTCAATTGATTAGTTGTTCTAGCTTTATAAGATGTGAATTGCCTTCTGTTTTCACCTGTACTAAAATTGTCACCCAGCCAGAATCTGTTATCTCAAGTACAGAGAGAATTCAATACTGCCCCACCACATTTCTGCAAAACAAGCAAACAAATTTTTTTTTTATTGTCGTTAAGGGCTGACAGTTGAGAAAACGTCAAACTTTCTTACTTATTGGTAATGGGATATGTAGAAAAGGAACAGATAGATACTGAATGTTTAATAAATGGTGAAGATAGCGTTTTAGGGCTTTTGTACATCTTTAGACATAAATTCATGCTAATACAGATTTAGAGGTATAGAGAGGTCTGTTCAGGTCTGTTCTCTGCAAAAAAATGAATTATTAAACAGGAAAAGAGTTGAATATTTACATTCATTGTAAAACTAAAAACAGTAGGACTGGGGAGATTGGCGGTCCAGACAGCTGCCAAGGACAGGCATACTTAGAGACGGGCACATAGCCACATGGAAAAGAAATTAGATAATCTAAAGAAAATGCAAAAGGCCCCAAATATTAGGGAGAAGTACAGGAGAAGGAGGGAATTTTGCACTCTGAAAGCTCAAAGAGCATGTCACATACATTATCACATTGAGAAATTTCAATTTCTGTTTTTGTTGCATCTTGCTAAAAGAGGAAGAGAAGCTGAGAGAGATGACTTCTAGTGTTAGAGAACAGACTCCTCCCATTTCTTTGGCACACCTATGGATAGCCCTTCTCGTGGGGTGGGAAATTAGCTTGCTGATTGACACAGCTGAGTTAGCTGAAAAGTGGAAACAGATTCCAGCCTTGCTAGGGAAACAGCAGGAGGTAAAATCTAACCAAATCCCTACCAATGCCTTTTCACAAGATTCATTTTTATTTTGGAGGGGAACTATCATGTACTGTGCAGAGAATTTTAAGATTGTGAAAAAAGGTAACTTTTCTGATCAGAAGCTTTCTGTTCCTTTTTTCTTTTCTTTGATTTTTTTTTTTTAATATTTCTCTGTCTATACATGTGTGGAAGTCAAGAAGAGAACGACATCCTTAGTTGTCACTTCTTGTCTTCCAGCTTGATAGGGTTTCTTTTCACTGATCACGGACTAGCTGACCTATGAACTTCTATGAATTTTCAATATCTGTATTCACATTGTCACAGGAGTGCTGGGATTGCACATGGCTATGTGAATTCCAAGGATATGGATTAAGGTCCTCAGATTTGTTGCAAGTGTTTTAACTGTTGTGCCATCTCTTTTACTTATTTTTTTAAATTTTTTGTTTATGTATATATGTCTTTGTGTCTGTGTGTTTATAGGTATGCATGCATACCAGAGAGCACTCTGTGTGCTCATGGAGGCCCAAGGGTGATGTCAGGAATCATCCTGGAATGTTTTACTATTACTGCTTGTTCTGGGGTTTCCCAACTCCACTTCTAAGGATCAGAAGTGCAGGCCACCTCCATTTCCACCTGGAGTTTTTATGTGGGATCTGGGATCCAAACTTAGGTCTTCTGTTTTGGAGGCAGAGGCTTAACCCCTGAACCATCTCTCCATTGCTCCCATTCCCCCCCCCCCCATGGTGCCTTCTCTGTAGCACTTGCTGTCTGTTCTTTGTCTGGTTCCTTCCTTTTTTTTTTTTTTTTCTTTTTTTTCTGTCCATTCTTGAAAATCAAGTTATCTTTGTGGAATTCTAGAGGCACTTCTGAAAGATAGTTTATATACTTTGTTGTTTAAAGAATTTACATCCAAACTTTAGCAGTTTCAAATAGATGCTGTAGGGCTGGAGAGATGGCTTAAAAGTTAGAGCATATGCTTCTGAATTCCTATTCCAGGACCTAAGTTGGGTGTCCCTGCATTTGTTTGTGGCCCTGACTCTTAGAGCTGGTGGAGATAGCACAATTGTCTGGGCTTGCTGACTTATATTCTCACTGAGATGTGAGCCTCAGATTCAGGAAGAGATTTGTAAAGGAATCGGGGGTGATGGAAAAGAACACTTGATGCCCTCCTTTGTTTCCATGAATTACAGGTCAGCTGATCTATATAACAAGTTTGAAAGTAGCCTGTACGTATCAAGACCTTTTCTTAAAACAAAACACAACACAACTCCCTACCCCAAAATGACAAAAGCATTTAGTTTGTGTTTCTCAAATTCTTATTTTTATTTTGTGTGTCTTTGAGGTCATGTTATCAGATGTGTCTATTTCAGAAAAATTTTGATAACCCTTTAATTTTTAGATTTTTATTTTTATTGTTGTTTGAGATAGGATTTCTATTTTTATTGTTGTTTGAGATAGGATTTCATGTATTCCAATCTGGCTTCAAACTCACTATGTAGCTGAGGATGGCCTTAAATTTCTGATCCTCTTGTTTTTACCTCCTGAGTGCTAGACTTAGAGAGATGTGTCCCTATACTTGGTTTATTCATTGCTAAGAGGCAGGAACTATCCATAACCCAAGTTGCATGCTAGCTTCAAATCTTAAATTTTTTTCTTTGTTAAATCAAATTTTTACAGAGATTATTGCTATTAGAAAGCACTGCTATATTTAGTGAATCATGGTCAAGGGACTGGTTAGTTCATTGCTGTATTGACTTTCCTATCTGCCCTTTCACTTTCTATTCTCCAGCAACTGTATATTGAGAGGAACTTTAGGATCCCCCAGGGTTCTAAAGAGAACAGTTTGAAAATGGTTGCCTGTTAATAGCTCTTAAAGTAATAAGTCTGAATCAGCTCATAAAAGTGAGTTTAAGCAGCCAGACTGAAAACAAGTCTAGTGGTATCTAATGTATGGCTTCTTACTATATTCTTTTCTTATTATGAATCTTATATTAATTATTCATAGGAAATGGTTTTGTGATAATTGACTTTGTCTTCTACTTTTTCTGCTTTTAATATAGGTTTTTGTAAAGCAAGCTTCCTTCCTTTGTTGGAATTTGCCTATACTTCTGTATTAAGTTTTGACTTCTGTAGTATGGCTGATGTAGCCATCTTAGCTCGCCATCTTTTCATGTCAGAAGTTTTAGAAATTTGTGAAAGTGTACATAAGCTGATGGAAGAAAAGCAGCTAACAGTCTATAAGAAAGGTGAAGTACAAACTGTTGCATCTACTCAGGACTTACCAGCACAGAATGGAACTCCAGCACCAACTGTTGCTAGCAGTGAAGGAACTACACCTTTATCTAGTCAACTTGGAAATTGTGAAATTGTACTTCTGGTAAATGGGGAATTGCCAGGAGGTGAGCAGAATGGAGACTTAGGACGTCAGCCTGTGCCCGAGATTTCTTCAGAGGCTGAAGAAGCTGCCGTGTCATCTGTAGAATGTATAACTGAGTCTCATTCTGAAATGGAAACCGATAACTTAGTGACAAAAACCAACCAGACAGAACTAGAAACTGCAGTCATGAGAGAAGATGGCACAGTTTCTGATGTTCATCCTGAACTCTCAAAAGAAAACATAATCAGTATCTCTCAAGAGGACAATGATACGGGAAATGATTCATCGGTTGAAATTGTTTGTGCCAAAGACGTTCCAAAACATATTCAAGACTCTGACAATCCTTTAAAAGATCAGGAAAACCCAGCTGAAGCAACAGCAAAGACAGACCCTAGTCCTGATGATGACACTTATAGAAGCAGGCTGCGGCAGCGGTCTGTTAATGAAGGGGGATACATCCGACTACACAAAGGAATGGAGAAGAAGCTACAGAAAAGGAAAGCCATTCCCAAATCAGCAGTTCAACAGGTGTGACTTGAAAAGGATTGTCTTTTATGGAATTAGCTTTTAGACTGTGAAAGGATCCTCATAATAAATTTCGTCTACAGTGGGAGGGGGAGATGCGTGTAGGAAGCAGTTTATGTCTTAAATAACTGTATTTTTAAGGTAATACAAGTTAGGAATATTTTTATTAGAAATCTATAATGTGACTGTCAATTTTAAAGTGAGATTGAAGCTAGATATGGCAGTTTACACCTTTATTACCAGTATTCGTGAAAATGAGGCAGAACAGTTGCTGTGGTTGAAGCCCAAAAAGGGGAGGAAGAAAAAAAATGGTTGTATTTCTTATATTGTGTTTTCTGTTTAATTAGGTGGCTCAGAAACTAGTTCAAAGAGGGAAAAAGATGAAACAACCAAAAAGAGATGCTAAGAACACCGAAGAAGTGGCCCATAAATGCGGGGAGTGTGGAATGGTTTTTCAGAGACGATATGCCTTCATAATGCACACATTGAAGCATGAAAGAGCTAGAGATTACAAATGTCCGGTAAATATCTGAAAATGATCCTAAATTCATAAATGGGAGTACAGCATTACTGCTCTTCTAGATCTGGTAGTATAGTTATTTAGGTTTATCGTTGTTGTTGTTTTGAAGTAAAGTCTTAACATTGTAGCCCAGGGTAGGTTCAGACTTGTGACAATCCTCCTAGTTCAGCTTTCAAGTGCTGGGATTGCAGGCTTGCACCACTGTGTCTGACTCTTTCTTATGTTGCTGTAAGAGTCAGTTTCTGATTCATACATGTTATTTGCCTCTGCTGATCATACACTTATGGTGTGATAGGATACCTTTAGAAAGAAGACAATAAAAAGATGATTTGAAAAATCAACTGGACTGACAAGGTATACAGACCTGCCACTTTAAATCCCGGAGCCCATGTGATGGAATAAGAATGGACTGCTGAAAGTTGTTCTTTGATCTTCATGTGTATGTGCCATTGCACATGCTCACCTGCTTGTTTTCCCTCCCTCCTTCCACATGCTTACTTGCATGCATGCTTTCACTGTCTGGTTCATTTACTTTCTCTTCCTTCCTCTCAATAATTAAAAATAATAAGACAACTCAGGCTAGCAAGATGACTTTGGGTATAAGTACTGCTAGTCCTGATAACTTGAGCTCAGTCTCTGGAACTTACATGGTGGAAGGAGAGCACTTATTGCTGCAAGCTGTCACAAATTCTTTGTGACAGGAGTGCTTCTCCCCAAATAAATAATAAATATAATAAATACTAAAGTTTTATAAAAAGGCAAAGATATACAAGAGACCCTGAATGCTAATGAGTGAGCGAAGTGATTTAATAAATTTGAAAGAGCGTACATCAAAGTTGACATCAAGGTTTCCAATAAATTAGAGCAAATTCCAGGGTTTGGAGGTGGATCAGTGGTTAAAAGCCTTTGTCTTGAAAGCAAAAGAACCTGAGTTTGGATGATTATAATTTCATAGTTTAAGTAGTGAAATTGATTTTGTGCTCAGGCGTGTAATAACAATACTCAAGGCTAAAGCAGGAGGACACAAGTTCAAGGTCAATCTGAGATATGTGTTGATCTTGTGTTAAGATCTAATTAATATGACAGTAATATTGCTAGCATGGGGTAATGGGAATCATTGCATACTGTAGAGTGGAAAGGATAAACTTCCATTATGAATGCTACTTCACAGTAAATAAGGGGGTCTGAGAAGATGTCTTGTGGGTAAAATACTTTACATACAAGTGTGAGGATCAGAGCTGTTGGGTGGGAGCACCTGTATCTCAGTGCTCCTGAGGCACAGACAGGATTCCTGGAGCAAGCTGGCTAGCTTGGCTAGTGGATTTGGTGGCTCTCATTCAACTGAGAGACCTGCCTCAAAATATAAGGTGGAAAGCAGTGAAGAAAGACAGGTGATGTCAACCTCACCTGCACACAGATGTGCATATCACACGAAGGAGGGAAGAAAGGAAAGAAAGAAAAGACGCATCAATGGAGAGTGAAAAAGTTAATTCTAGAACCAAAACATGTTGACAAGCATGGATCAGGAGACTGGTTTTTAAAATAGTTTTTTAAATTCTGGGCATACATAACTGTTTATGTGAGAACAAAAGCTTTCATGAATCTCTAGCAAATTCAGAATAAAATCTGATGAACATCATAGTCAGCCTCTTTGTTTTTTCTGGTCCCCATTTCTATTAATTCTCATGCTGATGATAGTGTGGTGTTTGGGTCCTGCTTTTCTCCTTTTTTATTGGTAGTGGTGCTGTAGATCAAACCCAGGACCACATATGACCAAGACAGACCGCCTACCTTAGGTTACAAGCACAGTTCTATTCCCGTTAAGATCCAACTCACACCTAGTTTCTCCTCATCACTGACTAGTTCCTCTTCTTAAATGTCATGACTTAAAAAAAGTAATTCCAGTGTTGTAGTTAGGTATTAACCTCTACAGAGTAGAGCTTGCATTTTATCCTTTTTGTTTTTATAATGTGGTACCTGATACAGTGTCTTGCAGAGTATCATAACCTAGGTTGGTCCCAGATTCCTGATGCTTGTATCTCCAAGTGCTGAGATGTTAAGTGTGCACCATCATACGTAGTTTATGTAGCACTAGGGGTCAAGCCTAGGGCATCATACGTGCTTGGCAGTAACAGTGATAGCCATGCTGCATGTCTAGCCCTGTATTGCCATTTAGTGTATTCATTTATTGAATATTCCACTTGTAATTGTTACTTAAAGTATGAAATGTAAGTTGAATTTAACTAAACATATTGAATGGAAATACATTTTGGTAAGTTTTGTTTTGTTTTGTTTTGTTTTTAGCTGTGTAAAAAACAGTTTCAATACAGTGCCTCTTTGCGAGCACATCTTATTCGACATACACGAAAAGATGCACCCACTTCATCTTCGTCAAATTCCACATCTAACGAGGGATCAGGAACATCATCTGAAAAAGGCAGAACTAAACGGGAATTTATATGTTCCATATGTGGAAGGACATTACCTAAATTATATTCTCTTCGAATACATATGTTAAAGCACACAGGTGTGAAGCCACATGCATGCCAGGTAAAGCCATATCATTTATTTTGTTATTTAAAGAAGATTAGAACTTAATTATGGTGATAAGACATGTTGATGTGTATTCTAGGTTTATCCTCACTATTAAAATGTTGAACTTGATGTATTCAGATTGTTGCTGAGATGTGATTCCTTGTTACAATCTTTAATTTGCTATGTCAAATTGTAATTTGTTCAGGTGTTTGTGAAATACTTTAGGATCTAGAGAATCCTAATTATTCCTTAAACTTAAATAGAAACAATCAGGATATATAAGCAATACTAGTCAAAAAAAACTTGCTGGGTAGCTTGGTAGTTTATGCTGTTACTGAGGTTTGAGGATAGCTAAATGCCAAAACGAAACTCTTGATTAAAGAATCCTGTGATTTCAATCCCCCTCCCCCCTAGTTTCAGGCTGTTTGGACTGTAGAAAACTTTCTAGTAGCATTGCATATAAGCATCACTCCTTTTATTATTGTTAGATAATTGTGGAACCAACTGATTTTAATATTTCTCCTTTTAAGCTTCTTAATACCTGAAAATATAGGATTCATTCTAAGAGAACAGGATGAATTCTTACGTTATCCTTAACCAAATTTTAATTTCTTTAGTTGATGGGTAAGTCATTTTATACTGCCATTCACTGCTCTTTTCTCCACTGCCAGTTTATTTTTAAATAATGTTTTTCTGCTGTCATTGTTTTTTTAGAACTTTTACAAACATACTGAGTATTCATCCCAGCTTCCTTCGCTCTCCCAATTTTTAAATAAAAGTTTTAAGAATTATTTATGAGCTAGACAGATGACACAGGGGTTAAGACTCTGCCTTATAAGCAGAAGGTCCTGAGTTTGGATCCTGGTCCTGTGTAACAATGCTGATCAGAAACAGCGGAGGAACTTACAGCCCTGGTGGGCAGAGCATGAGAAATCTCAGAGCAAAACAAAAAGGAGGTGGAAGCAATCCAGGATGATTCCTAAAGTCACTCTTGATTGTCCACAGGGACATACAGTGCCCTCTGATACACACAAAACACACACAATAAATAAATAAATACTTATAAAGTCAGATACTGATTATAGTTGTGCCTCTGCTCTTTCAGTGTAGCACTATTCAAAATGTGTGCTTCATGGGAAGTAAGTACAGAATTAGAGAATAAGTATAGAGAAACTCTTATCATTACTTGACATTGATACTACATTTATTGTATCCAACAAAAAGCTAATCAGTTCTTCCTCCTAGAGTTTGAGAAGAACTATTATGTTTGGTGTAGAAAGAAATAAGACATGTTGCTAATTAAGTTTTCATGTCTCTTTAATATAAGGTATATGGCTTACTAGCTACACAAGGATAACAAAAGGTTTTTCCTATTATTCTGGGCACTTCAGTGATCAACATGCATTCCAGAAAAATAGCAACAGTACCAAATTAGAAGAGGTTGACCAGCAGTAGTTGTGGTTTCAACTTTGACCTTGTCATTTTGTTTATAATTTTAATTGAATAAATTAAAATTTCATTTTTAAATTTAATGCATGTTAGTTTTTCTGTTCTCGGTTTTCAGAAATAGGATCCTTTCTGTTTTAAAACCTTCAGCACTCTTTTTCTGTCTTAGGTTTGTGGGAAAACTTTTATATATAAGCATGGTCTAAAATTACATCAGAGTCTTCACCAATCACAAAAGCAGTTCCAGTGTGAACTGTGCGTTAAGTCATTTGTTACCAAACGGAGTCTTCAGGAACATATGAGTATTCACACAGGTAATGATTAATTTTTTTTGACAGTTATATTTTGTATATTTTAATTTCCCATTAATATTCATTTATGTTTAATTACATCAAAAATCAGTCAAGAGTGGTGTTATATGCCTGTATTCCCAACACTTAGGACCATGAGTCAGGAGGATCAAGCTCTGCTCTGTGCCAAAATAAATTATATTGAGATACTCATTGTGCTACTTTTAAATAAGCAATAATGTTTAAAAACTTTAAATGTTTAAAAACAATAAGATGGCTTACTGGGAAAAGGCACCTCTTACAAATCTGGCAAACTGAATTTGCCCCATGGTGGAAGAAGGGAACTGACTTGTGAAAGTTTTCCTCTGAACCAACACCATGACACTTCTGCTCACAAGCACTTGCTCTCCCCTCCAAAGTAATATATAAAATATATAGTTTTAGAGCTGTTTTACTGTGTAGAAATATTCATGGTTTCTTTCTTTGTAGAAAAATGTGTTCTAGTGTCAAATCATTATATCCAGACACCTAAAGAAATGGTCATGCCTTATAAAGTTAAATGGTAAGCAGATGTAAATGTCAACATGGTAGAATCATTATAATATATTATCAGAATCTTTGGCTCACACATTTATATTCAATTGTACTGTAGAACAAGAATGTGAGAATGATCACTGAAGGGTAGACACCTGCTGCAGAATATATTGCTCTATTACTATTACAGGTAGTGGCCTTTACTAGTATCATCATGTACCACATGATGTTTTAGTTGGGAGTGGATTATATTTACAATAGCTGGTCCCATAAGATACCATCATCTGTTCAATAAAGTTCTGTGATAAAATTGCCTAAGGGGTGTATTTCTCAGAATGTATTAGTTTTCAGCACTGATAAAGTCCAGGATTGGCTGACTCTTGTTTTGGGCTTGAGCTGAGGCAAAATCACAGGATTGTTTATTTCATGCATCTAAGAAGCTAAAGATGAAGAGAGAGCAAGAAACAAGATACATCTTTCCTGAACATGCCCCCACTGACTTACTTCCTCCCCCTAGGACTCTTTTTCTTGAAGTGGCTCTGCCCTTTATCTGCTTGCTACCTCCTTTGGCAGATGTTTCACATCACTGGCATATCCCAGCATTCTGTGGGCTCCATTGTATGTTCAGCTTCACACATTTGCTTTTTCACAGGTCAAATGTAGAAAAACTATGCCCGTGCTGAACGTCAAACAGCCTCCCTTGCTTTCCTTTGAAAACTCAGTGAAACCTCGATTATCTCATAACGCTTGTGTTCTTGCAAAACTACCATCACATGGACTATGATTACAGCAGTCCCCAAGTGTTCAGGAAGCCAAATGCTGGGAAACACTTCCCTACGTGGACCTGCATAATAAGCAGGGTACCCCGTAGGTGCTCTTTCAAAACAAACTTTGAAATGAACCTAAAAAAGTTACACTTTTGAGCTTGTAACTGGAGATGGGTTGGTGAGGAATTCATGAAATGTCCTCAATGTTATCTTTTTCTTGTTCTGCTTCAGAGAAAATGGCTTATTTTTATTTAGTAGAACTAGACTCCACTCTTTCCTTGGCCTTAACTTTATACTAGTTTTCCTTACTGGCCAAATGTCAAATTATCAAGTTTTCCTGATTTACTTTTTAACTCCAGTTCTAACTGTAAATCTGACTAGTAAAAGCAGCCAGCAAAATACATTCCACAGTCTGAATGCTGGGGTGTCCAGAAATTTCCTCCACCAAATTAACTATCCCGCCATTTTAAACTCAGCTTCTCACTGTGTCTTGGCATGAACAGTATGACAAGTTGTTTGTTTGGCCAGCATGTAACATGCATGGTTTCTAATGTCTAACTCTCAGTAAAATCCTTAGTATGACTATCTGAAACCTCAAGACCAATAGTCTTTATTTTCCTTATTCTTATCAACATTGTTTTCTTCTGAACTCTCAGCAGAATTTCCTTTTCAAGGGCTCTTCTAACCTACATACCTAAACTTTTTTCCTTTTATTCCTCTCATATAAGCAATCTAAATACTTCTGAACCACATTGTCAGATAGTCATGGCAATGATCCCATTCCTGGTCCCAATTTTCTGACAGCCTTCTCATCAGTGAGACATAACTAGTTCAAAGAGAGCTAAGCCAGCACTACTGTTGTATTTCCATTATGCATAGGATTTGAAAGAGAGGACAGCCAGAGGTAAAGCAGTAGACAAGGCCTGGTAGGTGGGCATATCCACTAACTTAAGGTTACCAGACCTATTTGGTTTGGCCTTTTCCTGTCACCACCTCATCCCCTTCTAGAATCCTGTTCTCTTTCCTTCTTCCCCTAGTATGTATGTTGGAAATACTGACTAGCAACCCAGCTCTCACTGACAAAGGTATTTTTAGTAGTGACAGAATACTAACATGTTATTCGTTGTGACATAATTTTGAGAGGAAATGAGATTTGACAAGGTTCATTGTAGATTGTTAAATGTTAGAGCATTAGTGTTCATTGATAAAATAACTTTGGAAATATGACAAATAATTCTGTTGGAAGAGGATCTAAACTGGATTCATGACATGATTTTTCATTTTTCATAGGAGAGTCCAAGTACTTCTGTTCAGTTTGTGGCAAGTCTTTTCACAGGGGCTCTGGACTTAGCAAGCACTTAAAGAAGCACCAACCAAAGCCTGAGGTTCGAGGCTATCATTGTACCCAGTAAGTATTTAACATGTAAAGTAGTTGACTACTTTCACTGTCTTACCAGGTTTATTTGAACATTATTTTCATAATTTTAATTGTAGTTTCTTACTGATTTTAATCAGTATTTTGCTTACATTTTAAAGTGATCGAAGAGATTTTCTAAAGTACTATCTAGAGATGAGAATCTGAAGGTCCACAGCTAGGCAGTTCCTTTATAGCCAGTTTCTTAAAGCGCTATATACCCTGTTTACCTTACAATTTCTTTTTTTTTTTTTTTTTTCTCAAGTCATTGCCTTTATTATTCACATACTTCACAAAAAAAGGAAGATAACAAATAAGTCAGTGCTGCATTAAAAAACCCAAGTTGATACATGGCACTCTGTACTCATGGGAGCAGAGCCATACCCAAGTCTGGCATGGCAGTTGTCAGATGTCCCTTTGCAGTCATATCTGCAACTGCCAGAACCAGGGCAAGTGCAGGTACAGGAATGGACAGTGCACACACAGAGGCAGATGGGGTCCATTGTTAGGCTAGAGATGCAGGGTAAAGGGGCAGAGACAAGTGGACTGCTGGAAGCATGATAGTGTCTGGCAGACACAGCCTGCTTTATAGTCTGTAGGCTGGCCTCTCTGCAAAGGTTTGCATCCATCTGCTTGTTTATTAAAGCTTCCTAAACTGTGTGTGTGTGTATAAACTAAAGTTTAAATTCATGAAATGTACTTTAATCCCTTTATAGGGACTTTTATTCTTCATCCATTCACAATATTGTACAAATACCAGTACTAATTCCAAAATTAGTACACTCCTAACACTCAACAGTTTGCCAACTCTGACTTAGCCTTCACTCCTTTCCAGTTTGTACAGATTCAGTTTAGCCAGCAGTGATAGACAAGGCCTTTTCAACTTATTTTCTTTCTGAGTATATGCTTAGTCCTAAGTAGGTATACATCTTGATTCCCATAAATAGTTGAAGAATTTTCAAAGTTTTTATTCCCAGGCATCTCATTCCTATGTTTCATATTCCTGTGTTTCCACAAAATTTATCCCTTAGAGGCACTAGCTAACCCATTTGCCTTTAACTATTTCCAACAACTATCACCA